>CM069914.1:86305911-87014753 GCA_036172215.1 Camellia granthamiana | reverse complement strand
ACTTGCCATCGGGCGAGCACGACGGGAATGCGTTATTACCAGTATCTTCTCTAGTGAGGACTTTTATATCAACTGGGACATCTTCACGATCATCCTCAAGAAAATTTGCAGATTCGAATGATATTCGAGCAATCTGGACTGAGGCTTTTACCGAATCAAAGATCGGTCCCAGTGATGTGAAAATCACGTTCCTCTCCGTCGGAGACCAGCAGCTGTAGAACGATGTTCGCTCTTTGATCAATGACCATCTCTTTGAACCGTCTGATTTGACAATTTTTAGGCCGGAGTTGGAATCAAAATCCTGATTAAACGCGATCAGATCGCCGTTTGGAGAGAACGAAGGGAAACATCCATTGAGCCGAAACATTCGGAGTCCCTTGATTGGTGACGTCACGTAACCGAGATGTGGAATTATCGAATCGCCGGAGGCTGATGACTCGCCTCGGAATCTGTGATAACCGAGAAAACCAAACTCCGGCGAAACAAACGGATTGTAGTGGTGGAAATTAGGGTTCAGTAACTCAGTAATTGGGTGAAATTTCTGCGACACCACATCGAAAATTTCAATATGACGAAAGTTGTTGCCACAGCGGCGCGTGGCTATGGCGATTCGCTCACCGTCGTGCATAGCCGCAGGAGTGAATGAATGAAGTCCAGCCGGTGTGACTCGGCGAGGGGAAATCGGCCCGGTCAGTTCAAAATCTTTGGGCAAGTCGATCCGAAAAATGCTCCACCATCCATCGTCGGCTTGGCGGTGGAAGTAAATTGTGGAGTCGCCGGACCAAGTGGGCCAGCCACCGTGTCGACAGAGGACGGTGCGGTTAGTCGGGTCAGATTCCGGGAAGACAATGATATCAGTGTGGAGGTCGTGAAATTCGCCGCCCCAGGGTCCGGACCCGTAAGACGCCACGGCTATGAACTTGCCGGAGCGAGAAATAGCCGGACTGTAATCAACAGACCCGTAAGGTGTCAGCCGAACAATTTTCTTATCATCATCGAGTCGGAGCCCAGTTGAATAAAGAGCAGACCAGCTTTTGAAAGGTTTGTCGGGCGGTTCGTGAGCTG
This sequence comes from Camellia granthamiana, assembly GCA_036172215.1. Lineage (NCBI taxonomy): Eukaryota > Viridiplantae > Streptophyta > Magnoliopsida > Ericales > Theaceae > Camellia > Camellia granthamiana. Next base: position 87,013,688 of record CM069914.1, on the reverse strand, counting down.
AGATGAAGTATAGCGTTTGGTTTTTGATTATCGGACGGTCGTGGAAAAGGCTTTCGGGTGGTGAAGGTAGTTGCACCGGTTTAGTTGTTCTGGGGCGAGTTAAATAGATTTGAGGCGAGCCGGTTCTCTCGGAGACGTAGACGATGGTTTCGTCGTCGTCGAGGAACTGGGCGTTGAAATTGACGGAAATTCCGTCGGTGAGACGGCGTTCTTGGCAATTGGGGAAAGGGGTGTTGAGATTAGAGGGGATTTTGAGGGAGAAAATGTCGAAACCGTAGTGTGGTCTGCCCAGGGTGGTGAAGACGATTGTTCCTTTCAGTTCCATAGCTGCCTTGCCTGCTGTGATGGTGTGCGGAGACGGTTGGTTGGAGTTTCAATTCAATTCTGGACGTTTTGCATGACTTTGATCCTACTGTATGTTATCCATTGGCTCCACACTTTGCAACCACACAATTTTGGGTAAATTACAAATGTATGCATGAGGTTTATTTAAATTACTAAGTATTTTTTTATAGTTTTAAAAATTATATTATGCCTCTAAGATTTTTAATTTTATAACAAATAGACCATTTTATTAATAAATCATTAATTTAATTAACAGTTTTAAATGATATTAAAATTTTATTTTAATTAATGATTTAGATAATTTTATTATTATATAGGAGAATATTTAGAAATTTTACTTTTTTAATTAATTCAGTGAAATGACAAAGAGGTATTTGTAATTTTTCAAACTACAGATGCAATTCGTATTTTAAACAAATTTTAAAAGGTGTATTTGTAATTTACCCCACAATTTTCATACATGTGGCTTGTGACAGAAAACAAATATATATCAAGTCTTATTAAAATAAGTCATAATCTAGACAAGTCCGCGAGGGACCTCGCTACAGTTCGGACTCGATTTGTGCCACGGTTCTAAATCTTGAACCAAAGAGTCCAAATTCGGCAAATCGTTTTGAAAACAGATTTTTTTGAAAGAAGTGCCAAACATGGACTGCTTTGCCAGATATAGAGTCGCCACCTAAATATTTTTTAATGGGGAAATTTAGGAAACCCTGACTCGGTGCCAAAGGCCACGTGTCCGTCATCACCAAAGTTGCCTCGGCTCGGGAACTTGGGTACGATTGGGGAAGGTCACTTCGTGAGCACCCCCGCTCGCCCGGTCAAAGACCGGCCTCTACTAACCATGATATCTTATTTTGAAAACATTGTGAGTTCTTATTCCGGTTATTAGCCTAGGTTACTACGTGATGCGCACAGCATACAAGTATAGACCGAGTCGCCTGAATTGGAACAAAACATTTCATGTTTGTTTTTGAAAGATGGTTTGCTACCCGCAGGTAGGCTTAAGATGCAAATTTTGCCACCCTCGGGTGGGCTTAGGAAAACATGATTTTGCCACTATCTAGTGGGCTTAAAACAAACATTTGATGAATTATCCCAATTCAAATAACACAACCTTCACCCATAGGCATTCAAGGCAGTTATATCACATAAGCACATAGCCTCATGGCAAGCATGCTAACATGGCAACACTCACACGCATGCAAGGATGCTAAAGCATAAAACTCACCGAGTACTCCCAGCCAAAACAGAAACTCATTAGAAATCATGCATGATCCTAAATATGCTGAAATGCCTAATGCAACACATGCAAAATGCAGCTATAGCAGGCTGGGCTATTCTAAACATGGCATATGAAATGCTACAACTAACACGTATTCAATTTGGAATTGAAATACAAATGCAGTTTGTATGATGCGCCGAGTCCGGTGCGTGCAAAACAGATGAATGATACAAACATGCTGTCATACTGTATGCTAATTGAAATATGCCCTATATCTAACCATCATAAGCGGGTAAATAAAAGGGAGAAAGACGTGGGGTTGGAAGACATACATCACACTCACCCACACTTATTACAATTATGCCCTCGCGCAGAGGATCCAAATAAATATACAGTCCGAATGAAAGAATAATACAGTCCAAATGTTACAGTCCGAATAATATACAAATTCCTAATTAATTAACAGATTTAACTAAGAAAACTGTAAAACTGGCATGCAAGCCAGGGACTGCCTTGACTCTGATCCGGATAATGATATGATGTATGTTTGGGCTGCTTTCTCGCGAAAATCCACTGGGATGCCCCTATTAGCCTCTGTTTTGCAATGTTTCTCGAAATGCGTGCCAGACTCCGAAAAGTTGCTGATTCTTTATTTTGCTGCAACAGAGAGCAGGAAAAGGGCATAGCAATGTATTTCACAAATATATGCATGTCTCGATCTTCGTGCCACCAATCACGCATATCGATGCATGATGGCCGAGGAGCCGAATTGCACAACTCAATATAGGATGAATGCATATGAATGTTACGACAAAACCTAACTCCATCATGGGTAATCCGGAGTGTCGGTGACTTGGGAATTGAGACACGTTCCGTCGCTCGGGGTGCGAAACGTACCTCGTTTCCCGTGCCCGGGCTAACTCCTATTCCGAACACGATGCAATATGCATGAAATATAGCTAATATACAATCCTAACATACACAATGCTATGAAAATGAGATGCCTCGAAATGCGTGCACGCGGGCACGCAAACCGAGGCAATGATCCTAAGGCATGAAATGGCAATACGCAATACAAATTGGACTTACACTAACACGAGTGGACCTCAGCCACACTCACATAAGAGGCCGATGGATGAAAAATGAAGTGCCTCGAAATGCGTGCACACGGGCACGCATACCGAGGCAAAGGCCCTAAGGCATGAAATGGCATGAAAATGAGGCGTGGCATATGACATATGGAAAATGCAAATTTCAGCAGCCAAAATGATGCAAAAACAGCCCCCGAATTGTAGCAAAATTACACCCGATGCCCGAAATGCTATGCTAAGTACCCGAAATGACTTGCAGCTATACCAAACATGCACAATATGGACATGAAGTGTAAAGACAGATGCTAGGCAGTCCCTAAACTAATATTTTTCCAGTACAAAGTATGGCCAAACAACAATCATAAGTATGGCAAAAATAGCATGCAAAAATGGGGAAAAAAAGGGGGGATAATGAAGTAAGTGGTATATGCAATGCTCAAATTGAAAAATACAGTTCTACAACATTGAAGAGGGGCCGAAAATATGCACATTTACAGTAGATGACAACCCTCAAAACAGTATGTAGATATGCTCAACATAGCATGCAAAATATGAGCCAAAAGAGGGCTATAAAGAGAGGTATACCAAGAATTCACCAAACAGCCTAAGACCCTTAATGAAATATGTCAAGAAGACCAAAATATGACTCTTTTCAGACCTGATGATGGCCAAAAACAGAATCTAGAATAGGCTAACAAAGCATGCAAGAATGGGGGCCAAAGAGGGATATAAAGACAAGCACAACATGAAGACCCCCAAAAAGGTTGATCCCTTCTACAATGTTGTATAGAGACACAAAATAAGCTTACTCACAGTTCATGATATGCTCCAAAACAGACTACATGTAGGTCAAACAAATCATGCAAACTTACGGTAAATATGAGAGATTATGAAGCAAGTGCATGATAGAAAGGCCAAACAGGGTTGAGCCCTTCTTCAATGTTGAAGAGGGGCTCAAAAAAGGCCCACTCACAATTTATATTATGCTCGGAAACAGATCACATGTAGGCTAGAAAAAGCATGCAAAATATTGGCATATAAGAGGATATTGAAACAAGTACCAAATGGAGGGCTCAAACAGGGTTGAGCCCTTGAACAAAGATGAAGAATGGCTAAAAAGAAACCTAGTTTCAGTTAAGGTCGGAGCCTGAAACAGTGAGAAAATAGGCCTAAGAAATGAGGCAAGAAAATGCTACAAAAGAGAGAAATGGAGCCTTACCCTTGTAGACAAGTCTTGGCTCCCTTTTGCTTGAAGAATGGATGCCTCCTAGCTGCTGGAAAGCTCTCCTAGCTGCTGGAATGGAGTTGTGATGATAGGGCTTGGAGATGATGAAGAAATGGCCCCAAAACTTGAAGAAAATGGAGTTGTATGTATGTATATGCTCCAATCAACACTTGTAGCTTCTTCTCTTGAGTTGGGAGGACACTAATGTGTGCAAGAGAGGGAGAGAGGAATCCTTGCCAAAGTGGAGGGAAATGAGCCCTTATTTCCCTCCAAAAGAGTCCCCGGATAGAGATATTTTTGGGGGAAAACCGAGACACAGCTGGAATGCACACATCCCAAGGAAGCAGGCCGGCTAGGCATTTTTATGGCAGGTGGCCGGCCGGCCACCCCTTATGGCCGGCCGGCCAAGGGGAAAAAATGAAAGGTTGAATTAATGGCCGGCCATAGCATGTTAGGGTCCTCCCATGTGTCCTCAACACAACCCTGTGGTTGAAAATTGGCAACTGTGAACCAGGAGAGAGAACAACCCACTTTAAAGAGGGGTTTCAAAATGAAAAAAAGAATTGCTGGCCGGCCTACTATTTTTAGGGTCCTCCCATGTGTGTACAACACAAATATGTGGTTTTGGCTCGAAGAAAATGGCCCTAGGGTGTTCAACATTAGCCCGGAAGTGAGAAAAACGGGCCCCGAGGGGCGCTGGAGGAGCATAACTGGTTGCTGCTGGCCTCCCACCCTCCAGTGATCTTCCTGGTGATAAAACAGAGGTACCTGCCAAAAATAAACAAAAACCGATGCAAAACGAATGCTCGGGGGCCAAGACACGCAGTTCGGGGTCCCGAAAATCGGCCGTTAAGCACCGAAAGCGGTGTTTGGCCACGAAGTGGGTATCTAAGACCCCAGTGTCCCTTGTTATGATAAAACAGAGGTACCTGCCAAAAATGAACAAAAACCGATGCAAAACGAATGCTCGGGGGCCAAAACACGCAGTTCGGGGTCCCGAAAACCGGCCGTTAAGCACCGAAAGTGGTGTTTGGCCACGAAGTGGGTATCTAAGACCCCAGTGTCCCTTGAAAGGGAGTAAATGAGATGCATGCCAAAAACCGGAGGAATCGGAGATGGTTAGGCGGTCCCGAACCGAGGCACACGGCCTGACGGCTCCGAAAACCGGGAACCGGGCTCCGAAATGGGCAAAATGCCCTACGGCCACGAAATGTAGCCCACGGCCACTGAGAGATGGTCTACTGGACCCCTCCCTCCCCTCAGGAAAGAAAACAGAGAAAACCGAGTCCGGTTCGCAAACCGAGGCAAGGCACAAAAGAGAGTTCGGAAGCCCGGAGGCAGGGCGCACGGCCGCGACTTTGAGACTTCTGAATGAGCACAATATGCAACATCACCGAGCGCTCAATCGGTGACGTCTGAGTCTTAAGGTCGCTCAAAAATGGGGTGTCTACACATAATAAGATCATTGTTAAAAATAATTTTTTTAACGATTTTTTCTACATATATAGTTAAAAAGTGACATTTAGTGACTTTTTGTCATGGTTTTATAAATTGTTGTTAAAATTTAATAATTAGTGACTTTTTCTGTGACGAATTTTTCAAACTATCACTGAAAGTTGAAGATTAGTGACTTTTTTTTTGTATAATGATTTTTTAAAATTGTCACTAAAACTTATAAAGTGACATTTTTTGTGATAATTTTCATATTATTGTTGAAAATTAACAATTAGTGACATTTTTAATAATGTTTGATAAAAAATGCTATTAATCCTCACAAAACTTATTAGATAATAAACTTACCTATTACACATAGGTCCTACTAAAAAAATAAAATAATAACGATATATTTTTTAAAATAATAGAGCTCGTTATAGTCAGTTCAAAAAATAAAAATAAAAATAAAAATAGAGCTTGTCATAGTCCAGATTAACAATTAGCCTCAGCTTACCTCTATGGGAAACACTATCACTACAGGAAAAAGCACCTACAGCGACCACTTTTGGCGACTAAAACAAATTTAGTCGCCAAATGTTACGGATTTGGCTACCAAAAATAAATTTAGTCGGCAAAAGTCAAATTTTTAGCTACTAATTATTTTTAGTCGGGGAATATTGATTATTAGCGACTAAAAAAAATTTAGTAGCTAAAAATATCACAATTGGCGACTAAAACAAATTTAGTCGGCAAAAATGGCATAAATTGGCGACAAAAAAATTTTTTAGTCGCCGTAGGTATGCATTCGGCTACTAAAGGCTTTAGTCGGCAAATGTTTTAATAAAAAATTAATTTTTGTCTTTGGCGACTACACATTTAGTCGCCAAAAGTTGATTTTCAGCGACAAAAATTTTTTTAGTCGCCGTATCCACACATTCGGCTACCAAATCCTTTAGTCGCCAAATGTTTTAATAAAAAAATAATTTTTGTCTTTGGCGACTAAACATTTAGTCGCCAAAAGTTGATTTTCAGCGACAAAAAATCTTTTAGTCGCCGTAGGCACACATTTGGCTACCAAATCCTTTAGTCGCCGAATGTTTTAATAAAAAATTAATTTTTGTCTTTGGCGACTAAACATTTAGTCGCCAAAAGTTGATTTTCTTTTATTTCATTTGATTTTTTACGCAATTAAATAAATATATTTTTTTAAATTAAATAAATACAATATCAATAAAAATATATGTTATTTTTTAATTAAAATTTTAAATAAATTTATTTTAAAAAATATTAATAATTAAATAATGAAATTAAATAAAACATCTATTAAAATTTAAATAATGAAATTAAATAAAATAAAACATCAAAAAAATTTAAAACACGGGTTGAGCTGGCTCAAATTTTTTTTTAAATTTTTTTCCTTTTTTTTAATTTTCTTTCTTTCTTTTCTTTCTTATTATATATATATATATATATTCTTATATATAAAATTAAAAGCTCAATTTGTGATTATATTTTTCAATAAAAAAAATTTTAGGATAAATATTTAAGATAATTTAATATTTTTAATTTATAATTTTATTACTTATATTTTTATTTAAATATATTTTTTACTTTTATTTAAATTTTTTTAAAATAATGAATTTTTTTTGTTACTTTTAATATATGTTTTTAATATATTTTTTACCGACTAAATTTTAGTCGGCGATTATAATTACAAAAAATCTATCTGTCTATCTGTCTGTCTATCTGTCTGTCTCTCTCTCTCTCTCTGTGTCTCTCACATATCTATCTCTTCTCGCCTTTCTCTATCTCTCTATGTCTCTTTCGTTCATCTCTCTTGTCTCTATCTCTCTTGCTCATCTCTCTTCTCTGTGTCTATTTGTTTGTCTATCTGTCTGTCTGTCTCTCTCTCTGTGTCTCTCACATATCTATCTCTTCTCGCCTTTCTCTATCTCTCTATGTCTCTTTCGTTCATCTCTCTTCTCTGTGTCTAACTGTCTGTTTATCTCTCTTCTTTCTATGTGTCTATCTGTCTGTTTATCTCTCTCCCCCATTGTGTTCACATTGCTCACTCTCTCCCCTCTTTATCTCTCTTCTCTCTATCTTTCTCTATGTCTCTCTCGTTCATCTCTCTTCTCTTTATGTCTCTCTTGCTCATCTCTCTTCTTGCTATCTCTCTCTGTCTCTCTCGCTCATTTCTCTTCTCGCTATCTCTCTCTGTCTCTCTCGTCCAGCTCTCTTCTCTCTATGTTTCTTTTCTGTCTATCACTCTCTCTCACCACCCATCTCCTCTACCACCTTCACCACTACTGCAAACACCATTCCACCACCACTATTACTCCTACTGTCGCTACTTCAACTCTACGACTACCATTACTACTACTATCGCTACCACTCTACTACCACCACTACTACTACTACTACTACTACTACCATTACCTCACTGTCACCCCTGTCACTCCATTTACACTACCACTACCACAACTTCACCACTAATCTCTTTCGCCATCACCATCACCACCACCACCACCATCATCTCTTATCCACCACCTTCACTACTACCATTACCTCTCTTTCACCCCTTCTCCGTTTCTCATCTCAGTCTCACACACAACTCCTTCTCATTCCTCCTCCTTCTCGCCCACTGCTCGTGCCACCATTGACGCTGCAACCCAAAACCTCACCACTCATCTCTTCTACCACCTTCACCACTACTGCAGACGCCATTTCATTACCACAACTACTACCACGGTCGCCATTTCACCTCTACGACTACCATTACTACTACCATTACCTCTCTTTCACCCCTGCTACTCCATCTACTCTACTACTACCACAACTTCACTACTAATCTCCTTCGTCATCGCCACCACCACCACCACTACCATCATCTCTTTTCCACCACCTTCACCACTACTGTCGGTTCATCTTCTCTACCACAAAATATTACCTCTCTTCTCTCTCTCACTCATCACTCTTCTCTGTCTGTCAGTCTTTGTTTTTGTCTCTTTCTCTTTCTCTCTTTGTCTCTCGCTCATCTCTCTTCTCTCTATCTCTCTCATCTCTCTATCTCTCTTTTCTCTTGCCCATTTATCTTCTCTCTATCTATCTCTCCGTCTATCTCGCTCATCTTTCTTCTCTCTTCGTCTCTCTTTTTTTCTATGTCTTTCTCTCGATCATCTCTTTTCGCTCTCTCTTTCTATCTCTCTATCTCTTCTCTATCTGTCTCTCACTCATCTCTCTCTCACCACCCATCTTCTCTACCACATTCACCACTACTGCAAATGCCATTCCATTATTACCACTACTACCACTGCAAATGCCACATTGACCATAAAAAATTAACTTTATTTTAATGAAAAATATTATCCTTACTTGTACCAAATAAAAAATATAATAATAATTTTTTATTCATTAAAATAAATATGAAACAAAAAAATTTTCAACCTTACTAAATGAAAAAATAAAAATAAAAATTCATTAACTATAAAAAAATTATTTTAATAAAAAATAATTTTTTTAGCAATGACATCCTCTGTTGCAAAAAAAAAAAAAAAAAAAAAAGTCATTTTATTATTTAAATATTTATTTATAGTGAAAATAAAAATAAAAAAAATCCAAAAAAATTTCCATCCCCCCTTCCCCTTTTTCCATTCCCGCCCGGTTCCCCCCCTCCCCCTTCCCATTCCCGCTCCCCCCTCCCCAAAAACCCAAAATCCCCAATATGTTTCTTGTTTTCCATTCCCGCTCCCCCCTCCCCAAAAACCCAAAATCCCCAATATGTTTCTTGTTTTCCATTCCCGCTCCCCCTCCTCCCAAAAACCCAAAATCCCCAATCTGTTCAACCAAAATCCCCAACCGGGTTCTCCCCCCCGCCGCCCACCCCCCCCCCAAAACCCCAACCTCATTTTGTGAAGGTACGCAGATTTTTTTCTTTTTCTTCTTAGCGATTGTGAATTTCGATTCCGATCCCGCGATTTCTAGGGCTTCTAATCTTAATGCAGGTTTTGTAGCGCTTCAATTTGCAGTTGAATCGCTCAAATTTGAGACTTCTTGTACCGCGATTTCTAGTCTATTTTGCTTTCCCCACACTATTTTCATTTTCATGCAATACAGGGTTTGACAGTAAGAGAGATGGAAGAACTTCGGGAGGACATAAAAATGCATCTGGATTTAGACAGGGCAACACCTACACATATAGAGTATTGGGAGGTATTCTCTCTTTCCTTTGTCCATTTATGTATTTGGTGGTTTTCTCCTCAATGGTAGAGTATTAATTGTAACCCATCTCAAGTTTTATTTTCTATAAAGTTTTGCATGTCTCTTTTATCTATAGTTGCTTTCAGATATTTTAGAGTAGATACTATATTTCCTTATATATAGTATAGATATAGATATATAGGTAAAAAGATAGATATCAAATCTAGTCAACTTGGAATTGGTGATTACAGTAAATACATGAAAATTAATACCTACTTTTCTTGGCTTGGCTATGACACAAATGAAAGTAGGAGAAAAAGGGGAAAAAAAAGAAGAGAAACTATACAGGGTGAATTCTCGTTACTTACTATTAGAAAGAAAGTAATACTAATAAAACCTTGTCTACAACTAGTTATCCCACAAATAAACAATTTGTTTTGAGTCATTAATGATAAAATTTTATCTTCAAGTTGAGTGAAAACAACTCAGATTGGAATATTCACTCAACTGAAAACTCTGTTTGGTTTTGCATACTTGTCAAACAATTGGTTGATATATAATAAGAGTTACCGATTGTTTCTTACATTTCTTTTTAGAATTCCATAAACCTTTTTATTTGATTAGTTCCGTGTAATATTGTTCTTAGTGATTTCTATTTTCTTTATATCTAGCCTTATAAAAAAAAAATCTTCGACTTGCATCTATGGTTCTTCCTTTGCTGTGTCAAACCTTATTCAAATGCTTGCTATTTTGCTTTCCTGGATGTTAATTTTGTGCACTTCTCATTTGGAAACATATTTTTTTCAACTGCAGGAACTTAAGTACAAACTTTTTGGGAGGTACTCTACCCTCGGGCCTGGGTCAAAAGTCTCTTATAAAGCTGTAAGGTTACAAACTCTTAGTGCTTTAGGATTGCTATGTTCCCTTACTTTAGTGTACTCTTATAACTTACATTGCATTACTTCTTTAGAAGAATGTCAATGAGTTGAGCATGAATGTCCCTCACCTGAACATCTCTTTTGAAATTTCCGCTGCCAAGTGGATGCATTTCAACTATAATCTTTCATTCATCAATTGATGAATATCTGATTTTTCTCATACTCTCTTAGATTAAAACTCTCATGTATTTTATTGGTCTTTTTCATTTTATTTGTTAATATGTTTCAATGTCCAGCCCCTTCCACCAGCAACTTGTGTAAGTTCAATGCCTGTGCTCTTATGTAGTAATAATTTTTTTAAGTATATTCAAAGACACCATTACTTATTTTTTTCTAGTAGTTTTTTTATGGATTACCAATTTAACATTACACTTTTTCTATGAACTTTTGAACTACCTAATTTCTGAAAAGATGAAGCAAGAAGCAGAAAATGAGTAAATGACTTGTCCAACTGAACTTGAACTCAAGTGATACCTGTTACTTATATATTGTGCTAATCATATAACTTGACTTGAGCGTTAAAATGTCATGTGATAGCCCTTTTTGATCCACAACAGTAATACACATTTACCCACATTTCAAGCTATTGAATGACAACTTACTGGAAGGACGAGTACCAGAAGAACTTTATTCAGTTGGTGTCCATGGTGGATCTATTGAGTAAGTAGTACTTTAATTGCTGGATTTATTAATGCTTGGTTTGCTTTTTGTTGGTTTTGAAGAATTTGTGGAATCTTGTAATCTACAACATATACAATATGTTTACCTAATGTTTATATGAATTAAGAGATTGTGTGTGTGTGTGTGTGTGAGAGAGAGAGAGAGAGAGACAGAGAGACAGAGAGAGGATCTATTGACTTTAATTTTGCCCATTGCTGTCTTCTTTTTTCCGTTGTCCTTCTCCTGTTCTTATTTCTTCTTCAAACATTCTTGGTGCTTCTTGGGGATCTATTCTACTTATAGAAGTTTTGTTTAAATAGTAATGGTTTTCATGTACATATTTTCGCAGTGGTAAATGAAAAATCATAAATAGTAATTCTAGCACACACAAAGAAACTCCCGGTTTTTTATGTGAAAAACCCAACTGGGAAAGACCACAGGACCATAGTCTAGCCAACCAATCAACTATAAAGAACAAAGTACAAGTAGAAGAGTATGTCTCTGAGTGTATGTCCTGATGAATAAATAAGCACAAAAAACTTAAGCCTTTGGAGACATCAGGGCTAGATGGTTTGGATGAGCCTTTACTTGGGAATCATGATTATGATGAGACATGCTCAGAGGTGAGTTTTTTGTTTCTGTCTTCCTTCTTTAGTCTTTTAATCCTTTTATCCCTCTGTATTTTCTACTTGGTTTTTGGTTAACTAGGATGGAAGTATTGTGAATAAAAATGTTGTTTTATATGATTGATAGCTATCTATATTATAGGGATCCACACTTGCAGATATTTGGGACGATGAACAAAAGAGGGAACACCACCATTGGACACTTTTATTTTCCCAGTAAATTGCACAGTGGGCACAATGGTTAGGTATGTGATTGTCTTATAGTTTCTCAGCTAACACATTAATGTTTTTTTACCCTACCCATTGAAAAGGAGGCTAGATCAATTAGTTGGACTCTCATGGAATTACACAATAGCATATAAATAGATCATAAATTTTATCAGCTAATCAGCTTCCCTTTTATTTTATATTATCTGGTTTGAGGATCATTACCATGCAACTGTGTTGCTAAACTATATATTTTTACCATGCAACTGTGTTGCTAATCAGCTTCCCTTTGAAGTTTTAAGTTTTGTTTTGTTTTTTGTTTGTTTGTTTGTTTTTTTTTTTAAAACTCTTGTTCATATAGATATGTGTATTTCAACCAACCAAATCATACTTGAAGTTTTAATTCCTTTTTTTTAAACTCTTGTTCATATAGATATGTGTATGTATTTATCGGATGAATCTTTATATAGGACATGTCATATGTAGTTATATATGACAAATTCTTTTCGGAATTTTTTTAAGGACTTGGTTGTACTCAGTGCGTGTGTTCATTATTGATTTCATATGGAGAAAGAGTGAGTTTTTAACGACTTGGTACTAATATTGCTTCATAGTTAGTTATTGATTTGTCATTGAAATTTATGGGTTTTGTTTTTTTATTATATATAATTATTAGTCACAATTGGGTTTGTGTAATTGTTATTGTTAATCCTCAAGACATGGATAAGAGAAGATTTTATTTATTTATTTTCATTTTCTTTTCCCAAGATCCAAACACTGTATGTTTGGCTAAATGGGTTTTTAAGATTTTGAAAAAATATGAATGTAACATTCAAAAACTAATGGTAAATTAATGATAAATTATATAAATATTAATAATAATAATTTTTTCATTCGTATTATCCAAACTCTAAGTTGTGTGTGGGCCACCACCATATTTACAGTGTCCCAACTCTTTGGTAAGCTGAGACAAGTTATTAATAGGCAAAGTTAGGGAAGTGCCAAACATGGAATTGGATACAGATATAGGATTATTTTATAGATATAGGATTTTGGAATTAGAGATAATTTACGGTGTCCATCTGTTTGCATGTCAAAATTTACCAAGGATGCATGTCAAAATTTACTCTCCAATGTATGTCAAAATTTTCATCTACTCTCCAATGTATGTCAAAATTTACTTACTAATTTTACTTACTAAATTTACTCTCTATCTCTTTCGCTCTCTCTCATCGCTCTCTGTCTCTTTTGCACTTGTTCAGGGTGGACTTTTGAAGGTGGTAATCTAGAGATGAAATTCATCAACTTCAACAGCACCCCAGTTATTGTATAGATGAGTTCAATTTATTTTGGATGAAAATTGTCTGCTGAATTCCATCCTAATTCACAGAAAAAAATGTATACAATTTGGGTTGGATTGTATTTGATGGTGTTTGTATGGAATTATTATTTTGGGTTGGATTTATTTGATTTGTATACAATTTGATGTTAATTGAATTAATTTTTGTATACAATTTGATTTGATTTGTATACAATTATTTGATTTGTATACAATTTATTAATTATTTGATTTGTATACAATTTGATGTTAATTGAAAAAAAAAAAGTAAATTTGTTAGTGACTAAATATTTGGTAGCCATAAAGAATCTAAAAATCCAAGAATCCAAAAATAAATGTAGACTTTTGGCTACCAAATGGTTAGTAGCCGAAAGGTTAATAAAATGAAAAATAAAATTTTTGGCGACTAAATTCTTTAGTCCCTAAATGTAGTAATGTTGTGACTAAAACTTATTCCCGACAAAAAGTTTTAGTCGCTGAAAATTTATTTTATTTTAATTTAACACTTTTGGCGACTAAATATTTAGTCGCCAAAACATACCCTTTCCCGACTACTCAGAGTTTGGTAGCCGAATATTCACTTTTGGCGACTAAATATTTAGTCGCCAAAACATACCCTTTCCCGACTACTCAGGGTTTGGTAGCCGAATGTTCACTTTTGGCGACTAATATTTTAGTCGCCAAAAGATAACCTTTGCCGACTAACCAGAGTTTAGTAGCCAAAACGTTCACTTTCAGCGACCAAAAATAATTTAGTCGCCAATACTATCGCCGACAGGTTATAGGCGACTACTTTAGCGACAAAAAATATTAGTCGCTAATTGGTTTCGGCGACCAAAAATGTGGCTTTTGGCGACCAATATTTTGGTCGGCAAAAGTGACATTTCCTGTAGTGTATACGTAATTTAATTAAGAAGAAAATTGTATAATTTTATATTTTTCGAATCATAATTAAAAGAAAATCATAACTAAATATAATATATGACATAATTAAAGATCTCATGAGATCACTAAAATAATGTCATAATTAAAGAAAAAAATTGATTATAATGTTTATCATAATTAAGGATGCATATAATACCTCTTTCAAAAGTGTATATTAGAATTTTCCTAGCTATATTATTGATTGCATGGGCAACAAAATTAATAATGTTTATTGAGAAGGAAACAAATATAGTTTTTTAATCAGCAATGCTAGGTATCATGAAAAATCTTTCATGAAAATAATCATGAAAGTTTTGTGACTCTTAGATTACACTTAGAATAAAGAATCACACACTAATTAAGGTAATCTAAGGATCATAACTCTTTCATGAAAAAAATTTCATGATCTCTAACTTTTTCTTTTTTTAATTTGTACATAAACTAATCACAGATTCAGACTATTTGAGAGGATTATGTTCGATTTAATGATTGGTTTCTATACTTTTATACTATTTCAAACAAATATAGTATTTTGGCCAACTGAAAGTTTTAGTAGTAAATGTCTCAAAGTTCTATATTTTGGCTTGTACCTCTTATCAACTTTTTGAAGATGCTGGGGTCATAATATCTGCCTTAGAGTGTGTTTGGCAAGTTGGGTTCAGGCTAAATCAGTCACTAAATGACAAAAGTGGCTAATTTAGCCACATTCGGACAAAAGCATGACAGGAGCATTGCTGCGGGAGCCTCTATTTGCACACACCATTTACCCTCTTTATACACATTTAATGAATTTTTTTTTATTACATTTCAGTCCCAAAATGAAACTACCAAAATAACCTTCCTCTTCTCACCCAACCCCCGTCTCTTTCAGTCCAAAAACCTAACCTTAACCTTAACCCTAACCCTAACCCTAACCCTAACCATTAGGCACCACCATCCTCCATGGTCGCCGCCTCTCTTTTCCTCCATCACCGCCGTTACCTCTTCCTTCACCACTGCAACTCCCTTTCATCTGCGAACCTATTGCCTTCCCGCTTCTCTTCCCCACTACGTCGGGCATCGTGGAATCGCCTCCGTTCGGACTACCAGTGTCGAACGAATCGCCTCCGTTCGGAAATCAACCATCGAACCAATGAATTTGGTTCGACTATCACTATCCGAACAAAGCACACTGGTTCGACCATCAACATCCGAACCCCCTTTCGTCTGCGAGCCGCCGTTGCCGTTCGTCTGCGAGTCGTCGTCGCCTTCCTTTTCGCGACTGAAAGGAGAGAGAGAGAGAGGGGGGGTCGCCGGTGCTGCGTCGCCGCCGGCAAGGTGGTTGCTGCCTAGGGTTAGGGTTAGGGTTTGATCGTTGTTGGCTGGTGTGGAAAAAGGTGTGTGAATTGGGAGTGTGTGTATGGGGTATACCTAGAATAAAATTGTGTTAAGTAAATTGTTTTTTTTTTTTTTTTTTTTTTGGTGTGTGAATTAAGAAAGATGTGTAAAAAGATGAATGTGTGTGTGTAAATAGAACCTCCCCATGGCTGCAACAATTTCACAGGTAAATTTACCATACTACCCCCACATGAAAGAGGGGCGGCGTCAGCCCACACAAAGTAAAAAAAAAAAAAATTCAAATCAGGCTTTTTACCAGGAAAAACAAAGAAAGTTGAAAAAAAAATTAAAAACATTTTTTTTATTTTTTGTTAAAATATTTTATGAAAATAAATTTAAACTATATTTTATAAAAATATTTTTAAATAAAATTTTTTTTTTTGTTATGTATTTGGTTGTGATTTGAGTGTAGAGTTGTGAAAGTAGTATGGAATTTCGAGTTATGTGTTTGGTTATGAGTTAACTCAATAATTTATTAATTGAGTTTCATTTTATGTGTTTGGTTACGACTTGACTGTATAGTTGTTTTTAAATTTAAAATATGAACATTTTAAATTATTTAAAATTTTTGAATATTTAAATTATTTAAATTTTGTTGTTAAAATAATTTTTTGAATATTTAAATTGATTAAATTTTTACAATTGAAATATTTTTTGAATATTTAATTTAAATTTTTGTGTATTAAATTTTTTAGATTATTTACATTATTTACAAATAAATAAAACAAATGAAAATCCATTTTTGAAATATAAAAACAAATTAATGTGGGTTAATAAAAAAATGCCAAAATCGTAAATTAAAAAAAAATAACGACAAAAATATGCCTCATTGAAAATTTCTTTTAAAAAAAAACATGAAAACATAAATTACCATTTGCCACGTAATTAAATAAGGCAATAAAAATAAAAATAAATAAGGCAAAAAATAAATAAGACAATTTGTGCAAAAAATATCATTATGTTATTGTATACCAATAAAAATAAATAAAGCAAAAAAAGTAAATTAAAGACCAATAACTAATTAATGTATAAAAAAAATGACAAAAACAGAAATTTAAAAAAAAAAAAAAAAAATAAAGCAAAATACAAACCCAAAATAAAAAGAAAAAGAAGAAATATTTTACCAAAATACGCCAAAATAAAAGCCAAAATTAAAAAATAAAAAATGATCCAATTTAAGCAAAATACGCCAAATCCAAACCTTAAAAAAAAAAAAAAAAGTTAGCAAAAACGCAACATCCATACCGAAAATAAGAAAAAAATTAAATTTTTTTTTTAAAAAACCAACAATTTCGGACCTTTTCAGAAGCTGACGTGGACTTTGCAAAACTATTTGAATTACAGATATATGTGGCTCAAGGGCAATCAAGGGCACTTTGGTAAATTAATAGGAAGACACCTCATCAAAAAGTCAAAAAGCCAAAAAAGCTAAAAAGCCATTCCCAAACCAGACTTTTTAGCCTCAGGCTAAAGAGAAATGTTAGGGATCATGAAAATTTTTTCATGAAAATGATCATGAAAGATTTATGACCCTTAAGGTTGGTTTGGCGTAAATTAAATAATATAAAAAGTCAAAAAGTCACTATTCTATTTAAGTCACATCATCTTATTTAAATCATATCACCTCTCTAACACATCACATCACATCAAACCCAACCCAAACCCAACCCAAACCCAACCCATATAAGCCAATAAGTCAAAAAGTGCACTTTTTTAGAACATCCCAAACCAACCCTTAGATTACCTTGATTAGTGTGTTGTGCGTTATTCTAAGTGTAATCCAAAGGTCACAAACATTTCATGATCATTTTCATGAAAGACTTTTCATGATACCTAGCATTGTTGCAGACTAAAATAGCCAAAAAGTCAAAAAGCCAAAAAACTAACCCACTTCTCAAACGGAGGCTTAGAATTGTACATTTAGGTAGCGTTTGGTAGAGTTTTGTAAATGTGATTTGAGAGTATGAGTTGTATTTTGAGTTTGTGTGTTGTGGAATTATGATTTGAGTGTAGAAAATTTGTTTGGTAAAGAGTTTTGAAAATAGTTTTGGAAAAGAGGTTTGATTTGAGTGGGGAATTGTCCGATCGTCGCCCGATCCGCCGGCCGTCGCAGCAGTCCAGCTCGTCGCAGCACCGCCGCACCGCCGTCTCCTCCGCCTCCGCCTCCTCCTCCTCCTCCTCCCCCACTGGTTATGGCCCCCTCCAGTCCGGCGACTCCCTCTTCTTCTCCCTTCCCCTCTCTCTTCTTCCCCTCCCCTCCCCCTCTCTCTCTTCTTCTCCTCCCGCCCCCTGGTTCTGTCGAGCTCGACGAGGAAGAAGAAAAGAAAAAAATTCAAAAAAAATCAAAAACCCCCCAAAACGACGTCGTTTTGGGGGGCTGATGGAACGGCTGCCCAAAAAGGGCGGCCGAGGATCCTTGCTCTTGATATCCCACATCTTCACTTGTCATTGCTTTCATAAGTAATATGCCAACTGGAGTTTTCCAAAGTTTATTTGCTTTCATTCCAGATGATTGATCCAAAGTCCATCCATCTCATCATAAGTAAAATAAAATCATGGCCATATTGCACCTAATTGAAACTGAACAACGGGCAGACGTACGCCAAACTCCTCAGTGGGGCTGGAGAATGGTTCGGACCTCAGCTAGATTTGTATTCGACCTGTCTGGATGTTACTGCAAGTCTACAGTTGAAGGGCAAGAAATGTCCATGATCACACAGATACAAGTCCAAAGCTCTGCGAGCTACCACGCTCTATTTGAGCTCTTTTTACATTGATCTTTAACAATTATAGTCCTTTCCATGATGCGGTTTTGCCAAATAACTGCTGAAGGAGATTCTCAGATGTCAACTTGTAATTTGTTTTGAAAAGAACAAATTAAAATAGAGATTAGTCATTCAAATTCAGGATATATAGTTACCAATTGCCAACATGTTTCTAACTGATGGCAGAGAGAAAACAAAGCCCATTATTATTCGTTTGCAATCCTTATTCCTTTTGAGATTGACATGGTTGTTTGATATATAGGCTTGTAGATTATTTTTTTTCTTCTTTTGATTAGGTTATGGGCTCTCTTGTTTTCTTCCCCCTTCCGACATGGGAATATATGAATTTTAGAATTTTACATATACATGAGTTACATATTTCATTAGTCAATTTCTGTTTGATTGTTAATAAGGTTGTTCCCTTTGATGTCTACAAGGATTCAATATCCTCCATACTTTGCCAGGGCAAGGAACACTCAAATAACCTAGTCAAGAACAGGGAGACAGAAAGGGAGAGAGCCATATATTATTGTGTGCATGTAGCATTCTTTTAATAAAAAAAATAGTAACATTTTAAGTCCATGCAATTATGTGGAATGGAATTAATTATAATAATATTTTAAGTCTTTGGAATGTCATCAAATACCAATAATGAGAGAGGATACATGTACATATAGAGTTCATTATAAGAATAACAAATCATCAACATTAATTAACAGAATGATTTACACTTGAATCATCAATCAGCATATCAAAAAAATAAATGAAGGAATACAATTATTTCCAAACACTTCCAAATCCCAGCCGCAAAACAACCTATGTACTGTTTAGGAGAAATGCTAGGATGTATCATTAGGTTAGTTCACAACGTGACAATTCTTCCTAATCTCACCCAATTTGCCAGTGAGGACGTCAATGTAGCCCATGCGCACCATAGCAGAAGCAAACTTGGCCTCCCATTTGGAACCATATTTAGCATTGTACATCACTGTCTTAGCCGTTGAAGGGCTGCTTAGCAATGTCTGGTCTGAAGTTAGTACCCCACGGTGCTTCCTCAATACTGTGTAGTACTTGTTGTCCAAACGGTTTGGTGTTAGAACATCAAGAGCCACTGTTGGATTGATGGCAGCACCGGCGTTGCTTGGTGGGCACTTTGTTTTCAAGAATGCTGCGTAGTTTGGATCCATGGAAGGATCTTGTGGGTGAGTGGCATTGAAGGAGTAAAGGCGGGTGGAGAAGGAAGAGCAATGAGAAACACCAATGGAGTGAGCACCAGAGAGTGTCACCATCTCATCACGTGACAATCCTTTTCTGGCGAAGTTGTCCTCCAGCTGTGTGGCGTTGAAGGAGGGAGCTGGTAAATTTTGTGGAATGTCATCACTCAAAGAAACACGTCCATCGCGACGTCCTGCTGGGACGACATAGTTTATTCCTCCAACTTTGAAGGCACTGTCACGAGCAGCAAAGGCAAGAATGTCCGCACATGAGACAATTTTAGGGCATATAGCTTCAATCTGGGCCTTGGCCTCATCAATCACCTCGAATCCTCGTAAGCTTGGGTTGTTGGCTGGATTTTCTTTCTCAGCTGGTTTTCCTGGTGTCGAATCGAGTAGCACAGAACCATCACAACCCTGAAAAGTGAAAACATTTAGTAACATTAACTAACAAGCCGTAGGTGCGAACACGATGCATTTCAATTCTAATTATATCTTTCGAGTTGTGTGTTTTATATAATAATATAGATAAAACAATAAATTATTTTATGAGAATGAAACTGCAATAATTATATATTAATTTAGTAAAGGAAAGGATAGGCTATACATTACATACCCTGACAAAGCAGTCATGGAAATGCATCCTAATGAGGCCTGCAGCAATGCCTGGATTCTTGGAGATGGCTTTGTTCACGGCTTTTCGCACAACTGCCTCAGCAGATGGACATGTTGTTTGATAGAATCCCAGTTTGAGTGGTGGTACTGCTACTGGTGAGGCCATAGCAGAGATAGAAAATGAGAAAATCATAAAGGAAGAGATCAGTAGTGCAGCAAGGACTTGGAACCTAGAGCAATTGGGATCCATATTTTTAGAACAGGAGACCAATCGAAGAAGAGCTGACAAGTATATAGTACAAAGCTGAAGGAGAGACAGCTACTATTAGAATTGCTAGATATGGAGATTAATAGTTGAGGTGGATAGAGAAGGTGATATAGGAAGCATATATATAGATAGATAAGTGGAGGAGGAGAAAGAAGATGGATATCATCACTTAATTCTTAAATGCTTTTATAATGTGAAGGGTTGGGATTGGTTTTACTTTTGAAAGCAAAACGTGTGTAGCTGTATTGGAACTGCTCCATGTTGAAGATTTCTTCAGGTTGTCTGTCTTTGAACACTTCTAGCCATCACTACCCCTTCATTGAATGAATTGTCTATATATTAATTAATTTCTTCATTGAATGAGTAAATTATATCTGTACATTAAATTAATTGTTTTTATATAAACTTGGATATTCCTTTTGTCCTTCCATACCCTCATATGCCTTTTTTATATTTTAATTCATTATAGGACTCTTTTGAATATAAAAGTGATGTAGGAGAAGATTTTAAGAATTTTTATATTTTTAGTTTTAATATTTTTGATATATTATTACTTAATTTGATTATTTTGGAATTATATTTTGATTAGGATTTTAAATAGTTTAGATTTTAGTTTCTTATTCTCTTAAGTTTCTTAATTTGTGTTGATTTAAGTTTCTTAATTTTTTTGAGAATTACTTTTTCTACAAGTATTAGGTTTAGTTTATTATAAATAACCCTATGAGAAATTATTTAATAATCGCGTAGTACCACGTGTCTATACTTTCTAACAAATTATCATTCAATATGCTCCTTATGTTTTCCAATCACTTAACACAATATCCCACCTACCCACCATCTCCACCAATCATAATACTATGGAATACCACGTGTCCATACGCCGGAATTACTGAATAATTACCCATAAGCCTACAAACATATGTAATGAATTTAATCAATAACATTAAAATATTTTCTCTTTCTTGTGGATTCAAGATTCTATTTTTCTCGTGAATTCGAGAATCTCTTTCGTCTATTAGAACAATATCCAGTCCTTGTATATTCCACTGAGTCAAAAAGAATAAAAAAAAAGTTAGGTGCCAAGAAAAAAGCAAGAAAGATTTTTTTCGAGAAACTTAGGATCCCGTCTGTTTTAATTTTAGAATTATGATTTGAGTGTGGAATTATGTCTTGAGTTTTGAGTTTTTTTAATTATGATTTGAAAAGAAAAAATTTAATTGGTTATTAGTTTTGAATAGTTTTGGGATGATTTGTAATTTTTTTTTGGATTGATTGATATATAAGATGCGAGAAAATGCGAGAGAGAGGAGAGAGGAGAGATGACAGGAAAAAAAATGATTGATTAATTAAATAATAATAATAATAATAATAAATAAAAAGAAAAGATAAGAGTTTTGAAAGTAATTTTAAATTGTATTTTAGAAATATATTTAGTTAATATATTTCATTTAAACCATAATTTAAAAATAAAATAAAATTTTAAAAAGTAAACCAAACGGTTACCTTGCAATTTTGAACATGAATTACCCTCTCTGTTTTAAAATATTCAAGTGTGTCGTTTTCTCAAGCCGTCATCAACAATGGATCCAGCTTGGCACCTTGATAAAGCCATGTTGAAAGTGTAAATCGTTTTCAAATCATATACGGAAAATTTTTACAAGTAAAATATATTAACTCATCTTTATTAGTTAGTTGACTTAATGAGTGTTTCAATTTTTCATTTGTCCAGAATAGCACACAAATAATGGTCCTGTTTGGTAGAATTCTTTTAAGTTAAAATTTGGTAATTAAAAAGTAGAAATTAAAAACACTACTTGCACAGCTTTTAAATAATTAATTTATTTAAATTATTTCTGCCTAATAAGTTATAAGTAAAAGTTATATCAAACAGTCTAACACAGATTTTCAAATTAAAATAAGTTATAATCATCTCTTAAAAACTACAACGAACATCTCCAAACCCAATATCATAGAAGACTATATGAAATTTGCTTGTGATAGGCTGAGACATTATCGTTATGTTTGATCAATAAATTTATATAAAAGTTTACACTACAACAAAAATAGTCTTTGGAGACGAAAACTAATGACGAAATTTTTTTTTGTCACGAAATATGTATCTTTTAATGACGAAAATCATATTTCGTCTCCAAATGTATCATTTTTGGAGACAAAAATAAAATTTCGTCACCAATCTAAATCACAATAAAAAAAATTAGGTGACGAAATTATTTTTCGTCATTATTTATATTTTTTTTGTCACCAAATATTTTCCCGCTAATATTTTTAGAGGGTGCCAAAATTTTGAGACTTTTGGTGACGAAAAAATTGGTCACCAATTATAAAATTATTAATGACGAATATATTTTTGTCACAAATAATTTTTAATATTTTAATATCATTTAGTAACAAAATGATTTTTGTGGCCAATATTTTTATTTTTGGTGAGAAAATAATTTTGTCACCAATAAATAATTTTAGTCACCAAAATATTTTAGGGAAAAATAAAAATGTATTGGCGCCTCAAACACACAATAATTTATCGGTTCAAACCTATTTCACACACACACACACACACACACACACACAGACGACGCCGCTGCTGCTCACTCTCCCCATCGATTCAGACAGAGATTCATCGCCGATCGGCTCACTCTCCTCACCGCCGCTGATCTGTTAGCTTCTCCTCTCCTCACTGCCCCTCGCTGCTGTGCCAATCTAGCCTCTCCTTCCCTTGCCGATCTCATCTCCTCTTCTCACCGCCGCTGATCTGTTAGTCTCTCTCTCTCTCTCATTGCTCTTTTCTCTCGATGCTCTCTCTTTCTCTCTTTTCTTTTGCTACTCTGTGTTCTGTATACATTATATTGTTATACATATAATATATATATATCCTGCTCTATTTTATTTATAATTAGATTCTGAATATGAACCTTGTAATTTGATTAAGATATGAACCTTGTAATTTGATATTTTATAAAAAAAACCAAATTTCTTCTTGGACAATATGAACCTTGTAATTTGATTAAGATACTGTGAAAGTAAATTAAAGTATTGTTTCTGGAGGGGAAAGATTTAGGTTTAATTTCTCCATCCTAATTCTTTCTTTAGTTACTTTTTGTATACTTTTTGATTGTAATTCGAATGGGAGTTTTGGTAATGACTGAACATTTAAGATTTGTATGATTATGAACCACATGAGAAGAAAAAGACCTTTGTTGTTCAAGTAGTTATTTGAATTGCATGAAATATGATGCATTCCATTTAGCCCAATATTGAAGTTATTGACACAGTCATGATTTTCTTTTTTATTATAAATTGGGATGTAAGCTTTTGAGATTAAGTAATTATCTTTTTAGTAATAAAATTCAGAGAAATATATAAAATATTATTCTTGTTTTCTTTGTGTTTTTCGTTCATTTCATACGCATCTCTACATCAGTTATAGAGTGCCTAATTTGTCATGAATTGCATTTGAAACTTAGGGATATAAGAGGCTAAGTGGAAAATAGTACAAGCTTGGATCATATAATCCCAAGGAGATGGATGGACACCAATATATATATATATATATAGATATAGAGACAGACATATCAAAGGGGGTTGGGGAACAAGATTGTGTTTTTTTTTTATTGAAGAAACATATTGTGAATTATTAATTGAGCCCAGTTTTGTTGTGCAACATAGCCAATCAGATTTGATATTGTAATGCTGAGTTCTTTGGAGTTTTCAGAACCTCATTGACATCACAAAAATTCAAATTTTTACTTATTGCATATTTCTCCATTTTCTTGACAACAATTCAACTAGGAAATTTAGTTTTGTAATAATAATACTTTTGAACTTTGTAGAATCATTCATCATTTTCTTTTTCAAATTTATGAGGCCCACATATCTAATCATGTTTTCTTGCCCTAATTCAAAACTTCTTTACAATTTATGAGGCCCACATATGAACCTTGTAACAAATCCTACTTTGTGTTCATATTGAATAATTTATTTATAATTAGATTCTGAATATAACTCAATAGTTGATTTGTTGTTCAGATTGTTGAATATAACTCAATGTATATATAATATACATCATGTGCCATTATTTTATTTTTTTTAATGATTTGTTGAATATAACTCAATAGTTGAATATAACTCAATGTATATATAATATACATCATGTGCCATTATTATTTTTTTTTAATGATTTGTTGAATATAACTCAATGTATACATATCTTTGAACATGAATGTGTATGTTGGGGGTTTTGGATTGTACTTCTAGTCTAGGATTTGCTTTCAAGCTCTAATCTTGGTTTAAAAACAAAGTTAATTGCTTTACCAAATTTGCATATTGTTCAGATGTATTTGTTCCTTCGCTCCACTCCTTGTATTTAAGGAATTTGTGTACTTAGGATTTTGGGCCCAAAGCTAGTTTGATTAATTTTTTCTGTTATATTATGAAATTTCATTAATTTTATTTTTTAGTTTTATGATTAGTAATATTCTTGATGTGTTTGGATTTCTTTTGGGGGCTATGAGTTCCATCCTTGTTATTTTTCTCTCAAAAATGGTTCATATCCAAAAATCATTTAATTTTTTTAAAAAACTTTTAGGATACAATTCAGATATGGCTCGGATATTGAGGATACAACTCGAACATAGGAAGGATGCAAAAAGGGTGTTGGAGCAAATAAAATAGGGGTTTTTGTTTAAATTACTAATATGAAGGGTCTTATTGGAAAATTAAAAATTAAAGCCCAATTTAGGTTTAACAAAAGAAGATGAGCTAAATGATTTTAGGGCTTTTCTTTTGCCCTCTTGGTTTTTTCAATGATTGTAGCCCTAGAAAATTCCTCCACAACCAAAGAAAGCAATTGAATCCCTAACAATCGAATGTAAATTGAACTTGTCTTCCTCCTTTGCTCCAGGAACCCAACTCTGTTTACGTGGTAGTATATTAGTACTCTGTTTGATGATTGCTAGAAATTGTTGATGATGGTGCTCTAATGGTGATGGTTGTTGGAAAGTTAACATTGTGTTGTTGCCTTTGTTTACAAAATCCATAATTGTTGGAAAATGAGTTTAGGAAGTATAGGTTCCACGAGTGAATATTCTTAGCTTAATGGGAACTAATAAAAAAAATATTTATTATTTATGTTTAATTTTTACAAGCGTATCCTAGCCAATAGCCATACTCGTATCATACTTTTTAAGTTGTATCCATATCGCATTATAGCCTTTATCCGTGCTTCATAGTTGCATTGTGTGGGTTTCCTAAGAATTCACCAGATGAATGTTTTTTTTGAAAGCCTTATGAGTTTTGTGCCCATAGAGTTCATACACTATCACCAGAACTAGAAGAAACCTCCTGCCAGTAGAAATGCTTGACTTTACTATAGCCAAGGCAGGGCAAAATTAATACATGACATATATTCTCTCCTTAGCATACCCATTGGCCATTTTTGTGTATCCTATCTGCGGCAAAGTTTTGTAGTCTCTGAGCTCAGTTACTCTACATTATAAACGATCACTCTGTGCTGGGCCAGTATCGAGCATCATTTATTGTGCTAAGATTTCACAACTTTTGCTTTGAAGTTCATATTCAACTCCTGTGCTGACATCAGAACATAAAAACACATTTCTGCTTTAGACTAATTCCTTAACCAAAGTTTACAAAATTGTACTTCTATCAAGATGATATTTGTGTCTACATGTATTCCATTAGTATTAATCTTTATATGCATTTTTAGTTGGGATGCTCTTATTAGTCTCTTTGCGTGCACTTTTTACTTGTTTCTCCATGTCAATGTTTTGCAAATGACAACTCTGATTTGCAGATTAGTAGCCGTAATTTGGATTGGGTTCGTAAATTGAAAAGTGCAATGACGCGGTTAACTGGACGGGTTCAAAAGGTATGGGTACTCCCTGTCAGAGCGTGGGATCTTTTGTATAATCAAAATTCTTTATTTTCTAAACATGGCCATTTTTGCATTGTATTATTTATTTTTTATGTTCTTATCGGGCTTCTCCAGTATAAGTAGTAAAAGATGAGGCTGTTTTATTATTATTATTATTATTATTATTATTATTATTATTATTTTTTGTGTGTACAAAGATTTGCATATACTATATATGTCTCTACGTAAAGATGAACCGTCTTCAAGAAGAGGATGATCAAGTATTGGGTAACATTAGTTGGGCCAACTTTGAAGTTGGCGTATCATCCTTTTATGCCCCATTAAAGCTTGATTTCATCGATTGGATGAAGTGGACTAATGCTACATCACAAAGTTCCATTTTCTATTCATTGCTCTTCAATCGAGATTCAAGACCCATGTTACATGGACTTGAGTATGGGTGTCAGGTCGCAGATATGTGTCTAATGGTGCATTGATCTATTCTCATGTGCAGGACTCTAGGACTAGACAAAATTTCATATTTTTGAAGTACTTTTTTCTTTTATTTAGAGTAAATAGTGTTTACTAACTACACATAATGGGAGTCATATGCATAGTTTCATAGTAAATTCTACTAGTAAAACATATTTGTTGGGTGCATGTAAATAGGCATGTCAGATACATATGACTCCCATTATGTGTAGCTAGTAAACACTATTAGATACATATCCATAGTAAAGTGTCAAGTGTTCAATTTTCAACATAGAAACTTCATAAATTTTGAAAAGTACATGTACATGTAACATAAATCAACATGGTCAGGCATACTAAGGGTGAATAGCAAATTAGTTGAGAGATGGACTTGGTTTTATTGTTAGGAAGAAAAATGATTCATTTATTGGTGGTCAGGTTGTTTAATTATATATTTATATGAATTAGCGTTCAGATTGTTTATTTATTTATTTTCTAAAGATGAAGTATAGGCTGCATATTATTAAACTCCATTGATTGGTGGTTGCAGGTGAGAGATGAGCTTGATCAATTACTTGATGATGATGATGATATGGCTGATCTTCACCTGTAAGTGGCTCAGGTGCTGCCAATCGGTTTCCTATGTCGCTTACCATAGGTTCAAAGATATCTAGAGCGAGTAGGGCAAGTGTGGCAACAGTTCGTGGAGATGAGGATGATGTTGAGGAGCTTGAAATATTACTTGAGGTTATAAACTTATAACATTAACTTGCTTTTTTGTTTGTTATTCCTCTCAAATTTAATGTGTCATGAAAGTGTTGGTATATTTGCAGGCTTACTTCATGCAAATTGATGGAACATTGAACAAATTGACTACGGTATGTTATATTGAATTCCTTCGATTTACCAATGCACATTCTTGCTAAATAGTTGTGGCATTATGATTCTGGTAAAAAATAGTGTGGCACTAAAACTATGAAGGATGTGAGCCTTAATAAATCTTTGTTTGTTGCTGATCCAAAAAAAAAAAAAAAACTATGGAGGATGTACTTGTAAATCTTGTAATTTATTTTAGAGTGAACAAAGAAAGGTAAAGAGGGTATTAGTCTTCCTTTTCTTTTGCTGAGTTTTGGTGCCAGTTTTTCTCTCCAAACAAAACCTAAACTGTCTTGACATCAATTTATTTGAAAATCAAGTGAAAGAGAGCTTGAATATGAAGGTTTTTGAGTTCGCATTATTTGCTTCTCTGTTATTAGAATGGCGATAATTTGTATTTTAATTTCGTTTGAAAAAGCCCGAGAAATATCACAAACACTGAAATATGCACATGGCTCCCAATTAGAAAACTACTTTGACATTTGCACTATTCCAACATGTAGGCATGAAACTAAGTCGAAAACTATTCCAACATGTAGGCATGGAACTTAAGCTTCAAAAATAGGTCTTCGGGGGCCAAAATCGTGCAACAGCCACGAGACGGCCCGGGAAACATCTCAAACACCTCGGGATGGACAAATGTGAGTTGTGGAAACTTACGGAACTAGCACCAGAATCTCAGTTTGAAAACTAAGTCCAAAAATGCACTAATTCACACTTAAGCTTGAAAATAGGCCTTCGGGGGCCAAAATCGTGCAACAGCCACGAGACGGCCCGGGAAACATCTCAAACACCTCGGGATGGACAAATGTGAGTTGTGGAAACTTACGGAACTAGCACGGGAATCTCGGTTTGAAAACTAAGTCCAAAAATGCACTAATTCACACTTAAGCTTGAAAATAGGCCTTCGGGGGCCAAAATCGCGCAACAGCCATGAGACGGCCCGGGAAACATCTCAAACACCTATGGATGGACAAATGTGAGTTGTGGAAACTTACGGAACTAGCACGGGACTCTCGGTTTGCAAACTAATTCCAAAAATGCACTTTTCCACACTAAAGCTTGAAAATAGGCCTTCGGAGGCCAAAATTGTGCGACAGCCACAAGACGGCCCGGGGAATGCCTCAAACACCTCGGGACAGACCAATCTGAGTTGTGGAAACTAACGGAACTAGCACGGGACTCCCGGTTTGAAAACTAAGTCCAAAACTGCACTTTTTTACACTTAAGCTTGAAAATAGGCTTTCGGGGGCCAAAATCGTGCAACAGCCACGAGACGGCCCGAGAAACACCTCAAACACCTCGGGATGGACCAATGTGAGTTTTAGAAACTTACGGAACTAGCACGGGACTCCCGGTTTGAAAACTAAGACAAAAAATGTACTTTTTTACACTTAAGCTTGAAAATAGGCCTTCGGGGGCCAAAATCGTGCAACAGCCACGAGACGGCCCGGGAAACACCTCAAACCCCTCGGGACAGACCAATGTGAGTTGTGGAAACTTACGGAACTGGCACGGGACTCCCGGTTTGAAAGCTAAGTCCAAAAATGCACTTTTTCACACTTAAGCTTAAAAAATAGGCTTTTGGGGGCAAAAATCGTGCAACATCCACGAGACGGCCCGAGAAACACCTCAAACACCTCGGGATGGACAAATCTAAGTTGTGAAAACTTACGGAACTAGTACGGGACTCCCGGTTTGAAAACTAAGTCCAAAAATGCACTTTTCCACACTTAAGCTTAAGAATAAGCCTTCGGGGGCCAAAATCATGCAACAGCCACGAGATGGCTCGGGAAACATCTCAAACACCTCAGGATGGACAAATGTGAGTTGTGGAAATTTACGAAACTAGCACGGGACTCTCGGTTTGAAAACTAAGTCCAAAAATGTACTTTTTCATACTTAAGCTTAAAAAATAAGCCTTCGGGGGTCAAAATCGTGCAACAGCCACGAGACGGCCCGGGAAACATCTCAGACACCTCGGGATGGACAAATGTGAGTTATGAAAACTTACGGAACTAGCACGGGACTCTCAGCTTGAAAACTAAGTCCAAAAATGTACTTTTTCACACTTAAGCTTGAAAATAGGCCTTCGGGGGCCAAAATCGTGCAACAGCCACGAGACGGCCCAGAAAACATCTCAAATACCTCGGGACGGATCAATGTGAGTTGTGAAAACTTACGGAACTAGCACGGGACTCCCGGTTTGAAAACTAAGTCTAAAAATGCACTTTTCCACACTTAAGCTTGAAAATAGGCCTTCGGGGGCCAAAATCGTGCAACAGCCACGAGACGGCCCGGGGAACACCTCAAACACCTTGGGATGGACCAATGTGAGTTGTGGAAACTTACGGAACTAACACGGGACTGCCGGTTTGAAAACTAAGTCCAAAAATGCATTTTTCCACACTTAAGCTTGAAAATAGGCCTTCGGGGGCCAAAATCGTGCAACAACCACGAGACGGCCCAGGAAACACCTCAAACACATCGGGACGGACCAATGTGAGTTGTGGAAACTTACGGAACTAGTACGGGACTCTCGGTTTGAAAACTAAGTCCAAAAATGCACTAATTCACACTTAAGCTTGAAAAT
Organism: Camellia granthamiana; assembly: GCA_036172215.1. Lineage (NCBI taxonomy): Eukaryota > Viridiplantae > Streptophyta > Magnoliopsida > Ericales > Theaceae > Camellia > Camellia granthamiana. The sequence continues at coordinate 86,983,408 of CM069914.1, read as the reverse complement.
AGGCCTTCGGGGGCCAAAATCGTACAATAGCCACGAGACGGTCCGGGAAACACCTCAAACACCTCGGGATGGACCAATGTGAGTTGTGGAAACTTACGGAACTAGTACAGGACTCCCGGTTTGAAAACCAAGTCTAAAAATGCATGTTAAATTGTATATGTTATGGATAAGATAATAATTGTCTAACATTTTTTTTTTTTTTGTATTTCATTTTTTTTTGTATTTCATTTTTTTTTTGTATTTCATTTTTTTGCATATTCGAGATTTGATATGGACGTGTTTGGCAATTTGGAGGGCCGATGGTAGCTCATTTTGTGTTTTTGTTCATATTACCTTACATGTATTTTGGTTGTGTTGTAAATTTTATATTTTTGTTAGTATTACGGGACATGTTTGGTAATCCGCCCTTGATATTTTATTTTTGTTGATATTAGTAGATATGTTTTTTGTTGGATATTAGATGTGTTTGGTAATCTGCATACGGTTGATATTATATTTTTGTGGATATTAGTAGACGTTTTTTGTGGATATTAGGAGACATGTTTATAATCCGCATGCAGTTTATATTGTATTTTTGTGGATATTGCTAAAATTCGATTGTGATGTTTATGAAAATAAACAGATTTTTGTATTGGTTTGTAATAGATATTTTATTGAACAGGTTATTGAAATGCGCAGGGAATTGTTACTGAAAAGAAAAAATTTCGGAAGAAAATAGTACCCCCATTTTCACAATTTTTAATTTTTATTAGTGACGAAATAAAAAATGTCGCTATTAGTTTTCAAAAAACATGACGAATAATTTTGTCACTAATGATATAGTACAAAACAAATAATTTCGTCACATTTGCTCATTTTAGTGACGAATTTTTTTGTCACCTTAATCCATATCATTGGTGAGGAAAACTTTCGTCACTAAAATATATTTGGTGACGAAATATTTCGTCGCAAAAAACAATTAAAATAAAATATTATTTAGTTTTGATGACGAAATTGGTGTTTTAGAGGACAAAAAATTTAACATTTGGAGACGAAACATTTCGTCGTCAAAAATGAAAAATAGGTGACGAAATTGTTTTTCGTCACCAGGTACTTTTTGTGACGACCTATAGGCCACGAAAGTGGTGACGAATTTTTTTCGTCACCAATCACTTTAGTGACAAAATTTTGATGTTTGGAGACAAAATCAATCTGTCACCAAAGACCTTTTTTGTTGTAGTGTTAATTAAAAAAAGAGAGTAAAATATAAATAAAATAAAATTATATTTTATATAGCTTTTTTCTTTCCGTTTTTAAATCCTTTTAGTTTGAGTAAACTCGTTTTTGTATAATTTTGACTGACGTAGTAACAAGCTCGTCTCTACTCTTCTTGTCATTAACCATAAACAAATGGAACAATTACACAAATATGTAGAAAAATCGCCTCCTGCGCGTATTTTAAAATTAAGGATTGTTATTTATGTTCAAAAATAAAAATTAGTTTTTAAATTTAATGATGTGGCACTCAATTAAAATATCGAAATTAATTCTCTCTTATTTGTTCTTTACTTATCAATCAATCAACACATCATTAAATCTAAAAAATAGATCTAAAAAGTAGATTTGTATACCATTTTCATTTAAAATTTTCAATTGTTATGCGTACACATAGTTTAACAACTCTCGCGGCGTTATGCCTTGCCATTTGTCTCCTTCATCCATGCAGTCACAGATAGGTAATGTAAATATATTATTTGTTTATTTATTATACGATGTAAATTTATAAGAAAAATGATATATAAGTCGACTTTTTAAATTTATTTTATAAATCCAATGATGTGTAAGTGATATGATTGGTTAATGATTAGATAAGATATGAGAAAACACTATTTTTAATATCTTAATTGATTGTTATGTCGATAAACTTGAAAATTAAATAAAATTTTTGATCTTGATTAACAATACTCAATCCATATATATAGGGTTATCTCGTCATCTCATCTCTGTCGAAATAGAATACAATATAAAAAAGCAAGGAAAGGATCCACTTCAATTCAATAGATGGTGGCATGGGGGCACACAATTAACGACATGGCTTTGATCTTGCAAAAGCTAAATCCATGGCTGTCGACGGCCGGCCCGCCTCACTAAACCACATATTTTTTAAACCGATATAATTCATGTTCAAAATTAGAAAGTTTCTCCCCTCCCAAAAGAAAAACAATTCTTTATTTATTTATTTATTCGAAGCTGACTTTTTTTTAGAAAAGTCATAATGAAACAATAAATTAAAAAAAAAAAACGTATAAATATGTAAAAAGAGGAAACTCTCAAAACATCATGTGATATTATTTATATGATTATATTTTTTCTTTCAAGTCTCGACTACTTAATAAAAATCAGTTATAATTCTTACTTATAAATTTTTTTATTAAGTGATTGGTTTAGAGTACCACGTAAATAATGTCATATGATACTTCAAAACTATTTAGTAATTACCCAAAAAAATAAGAGTTTATATAGAAAGAAATTAATTAATACATAAACAATTCACTCAATGAAGGGTGGTAGAAGTGTTCAAAGACAGACAACCTCAAGAAAACTTCAACATTGCGTTGTGCAAATGAAATACAGCTAATAAATACTACACACGTTTTGATTTCAAAAGTAAAACCAACTCCACCCTTCACATTACAAGAAGCATTTAAGAATTATTAAGTGATCAATCATCTTTCTCCTCCACCCACCCATCTATCTATATATATGCTTCCTATATCGCTTTCTCTATCCACCTCAACTATTTATCTCTATATCTAGCAATCACTACTAGTAGCTGTCTCCTTCAGATTTGTACTACATACTTGTCAGCTCTTCTTCGATCGGTCTCTCTCGTTCTAAATATGGATCCAAATTGCTCTAGGTTCCAAGTCCTTGCACTAGTGATCTCTTCCTGTTTGATTTTCTCATTTTCTATCTCTGCTATAGCTTCACCAGTAGTGGTACCACTCAAACTGGGATTCTACCAAACAACTTGTCCATCTGCTGAGGCAATTGTTAGAAAAGCTGTGAGCAAAGCCATTTCCAAGAATCCAGGCATTGCTGCAGGCCTCATTAGGATGCATTTCCATGACTGCTTTGTCAGGGTATGCGCCTATCCTATACCCTTTCCTAAATTAATATATATTATTGTAGTTTCATTCTCATAAAATAATTTATTGTTTATCTATATTATTATATAAAAAACACAACTCAAAAGATAGTTCGAATTGAAAACACCGTTACTTTTGCACCCACCGTTAGTTAATGTTACTAAATGTTTTTACTTTTCAGGGTTGTGATGGTTCTGTGCTACTCGATTCAACACCAGGAAAACCAGCTGAGAAAGAGCATCCAGCCAATAACCCAAGCTTACGAGGGTTCGAGGTGATTGATGAAGCCAAGGCCCAAATTGAAGCCATATGCCCTAAAACTGTCTCATGCGCGGACATTGTTGCCTTCGCTGCTCGCGACAGTGCCTTCATGGTTGGAGGGATAAACTATGCCGTGCCAGCAGGACGTCGTGATGGACGTGTGTCTTTGAGTGATGATATTCCAGAAAATCTACCGGCTCCCTTCTTCAACGCCACACAGCTGGAGGATAACTTTGCCAGAAAAGGATTGTCACGTGACGAGATGGTGACACTCTCTGGTGCTCACTCCATTGGTGTCTCTCATTGCTCTTCCTTCTCCACCCGCCTTTACTCCTTCAATGCCACTCACCCACAAGATCCTTCCATGGATCCAAACTACGCAGCATTCTTGAAAACAAAGTGCCCACCAAGCAACGCCGGTGCTGCCATCAATCCAACAGTGGCTCTTGATGTTCTAACGCCAAATCGTTTGGACAACAAGTACTACACAGTATTGAAGAAGCACCGTGGGGTACTGACTTCAGACCAGACATTACTAAGCAGCCCTTCAATGGCTAAGGCAGTGATGTACAATGCTAAATATGGATCCAAGTGGGAGGCCAAGTTTGCTTCTGCTATGGTGCGCATGGGCTACATTGACGTCCTCACTGGCAAACATGGTGAGATTAGGAAAAATTGCCACATTGTGAATTATTAATTGATTAAAGCTTCCAAGTGTTTGAAGATATTGTATTCTTCATTATTTTATTTTATTTATTTATTTGTTGTGTCAATTGGTAATTTAAGTGTAAATTAATTCCTGTCTAAAAAAAGTGTAATTCAATCATCCTTTTGATTGACGTTGATGATTTGTTGTATTCTTTCTTATAATAAAGAGACTATGTTTCCTCACAATTAGTATTTACGGCAAATTACACAAATAGTCCCTATAGTTTGGGACTTTTGTTACTTTGGTTCCTGACTTTTCAATTGTGACACATTTGACCCTGAATTTTGAATCTTGTTCCAAATAAGGACAATTGAATATATAATTAGATTTTTCAAGGATAAAATTGTCAATTTGATAAAATATAAACTAATTTGACAAAAATAAATGTCAAACAAATATTTTTGAATTTTTAAAAATTATTTCTACCTACTAAAAATAAAATTATGTAAAATTGATAAATCTTTTAGACATTTATTTTTTTTTTACCAAATTAATTTTTATTATGTGTTTAGATGATGATCATGTAAAATTAATTTTAAAAAATTAATCAAGTTATTTTTATTAATTTTACATAATTTTATCATTGGTGGATAAAAATTAATTTTAAAAAAATTTAAAATATTTTTTTGACATTTATTTTTGTCAAATTAGTTTATATTTTATCAAATTGACGATTTTACCCTTGAAAAATCTAATAATATTTTCAATTGTCCTTATTTGGAACAAGATTCAAAATTCAGGGTCAAATGTGTCACAATTAAAAAGTCAAGGACTAAAGTGACACAAGTCCCAAACTATAGGGACTATTAGTGTAATTAACCCTAGTATTTAACTACTTTCCAAGCCTTGCAATATTTACAATTATAGTAATTATTAGGTATTTCCACGTTTGTATATAACCAAAAAAAAAATACAAGCTTCCAAGGCCGTAGCTCAATCGAAGTTTGAAACCACTCATTAGTCATCACAACTTCTAAATAGATGGACAGTATAGAATGTTGAACATAATTTAAAAGGGCAAATTATACTCATCCCTTTAAACGTTTAAAGAAAATGTAACAAATTCTATATTTCTAGCATAATTGTATCGATTGCCTTTAAATTTTAATTTATATAACACTTTATCTATTTTTTTATCAATAATTTATTAGTCAAATAGAGAAAAATAAAATAAAAATTGGTGTTATCATATCTTTTATGTTGAAATATATATATATATTTTATTTTTACACTAGAAATATTAGTTTTGATTCATTTAATCCTATCGAAAAGAAATTTAGAATAATTATATCAAAATTATGAAAAAAGAAATTCACCTTTTTTTTTAATCGGCAAAATAAAACTTTTTTTTGATGAACAAAGAACTCATTACATTAAGAAAGAAAAAAAAAATGGGTGCAAAAAGTATCATATCGAGACATACTAATCCTAACTAGGTTGGCACCATTATGCCTGCCCAATTCCTTGCTAGCACACTATCAAAAGTTGTTGAACTACCAACCAAAGTCAAGAAAAAACAACAATTGACATATCAAAACATCACCAAAACAGCATAGCAGCATCCCACCAATCTATCCTTTATTTTCAAAACCAAGAAACAAACAACAATTAGCATATCAAAACAACACCAAAAACAGCACAATAGCACAACACCAAAAACAACTCTATAGCAGCAACAATCAATAGTAGTCCAAGACCAAGCATAGCATAGCAATAGCAGCTACTTGCAGCAACAGCAGCTACTTGCAGCAACAGCAACTAACAGCAACTAGGTTCACTCCAATCCATCAGTAGCCCCATTACGCCTCACTTGATACATCTCCTAATCTGTTGTAAGTTTGACACAAACTGATTAATTGAATAATCTCTTCCCACCATATTTGACCTCAACCACATAGCCACCCTAACCTTGTTAAGATCACATAGCTCTTCACTATTGGGTTGTACCTCATTGAAAATAACATTATTTCCGTGCTTCCAGATAGACCAAAAGATTGCTACTGGTATTGCTTTCCATATGTAATTCCCTTTTTTTAAACTTCCAGCCACTTCACCACTGAAGCATCCCTTCCACTGTACCAGGTATGACCCATTACACTCCCCACCATTTGATTATGCTAAACCATATTTTCCACACAAAAGGACAGTGTAACATTAAATGATTTAATGGCTCCTCATCTGTTCTATAAAAAGCACAGAATAATCCCACTCTTGTGTCAACAACCCCAATCTTATGTAGAAAATCAATTGTCTTTATTCTCTCTTTCCATACCAACCAAGCAAAGAACTGTGTTTTTGGAGCTGCTGCATTGTTCCAGATTAAACCAAATAAACTTTTTCTAGATCTATTATTCAGCTCACACCAGTTGAACATTGACTTTACACTGAAACAACCAAAACTATCAGCATTTTATTTAATGTTATCCAAGTTTTTCAGGCAAAGTGTTGGTCCTGATCCTAATTCCTCCTTCAAATTTCTTAATTCCTCCTCCTCCCACTCCAATAAAATTATTCTAAAACCAAAAATCCATTCATCATAATTATCTTTTCCGTCCACCATTTCTTTTAGTGTTACCCCTTTATCAGTAGAAACACTAAATAGTCTTGGGTATTTATCCTTCAAATAGAACCTACCCATCCAAGCATCGTCCCTGAACTTAATCCTATTCCCACTCCCAACTCCGATTTCAACATTTTCCATATAAAAATTAAAGAGTGTAGGGTTGAAATGTGCTACTAATAGTATATCACCCCAGATCCTTGAGTTATAACAAGCATCCATATGGAAAGGAAACTATCTCTCACCTTCAGTTCCATACCTTCTACAAATCAGATTTTTCCATAGTGCACTATCTTCAGATCCAAACCTCCACCACCACTTTGCAAGTAGACTATCGTTTACGGCTTTAATGTCCCTAATACCTAGTCCTCCAAGATTTTTACTCATTGTGGTTTCCTTCCACTTCACTAAGTGTATCTTCTTCTTTAAATCAGAGCCTCTCCATAGGAATGCTGATTGTATAACATGCTAAATACTGTAGGGTTTTACATTGATGATCCAATGCTAGGTTATTATTAGGGGTTAGATTCTCTAAGTTAGTCATCCAACTTTAGAGAGCGTTTGAGTTTGGTGGACTTATTTTGATATTGATCTCCGTGTTCCAAACCATTTATATTTTAAACCTCATTGAGTAAAATATTAATGCAAAAAATTAATATGATAACAAATCGATACCTTTATGTTTGAATTACATTTATTTATAAAAAATAGACGATAATTATAATTTTAAGAATAGTTATTTATTTTTTTAATATAAATATGATTCAAATATATAGTTACCGATATCCAATCATATTAATTTTTGTATGAATATTCTACTATAAAATGAATTATTTGGATTATCAAGTCGGCTAAAAAATGGGCCCACCATGATAGTCTTTTTTTTTTTTGGGGTTATTTATTTGTTTTTTATTGCCAAGGTAAATTTCATTATTCATATTGTGATTTATGGATAAAAGTACACATGTTAACAACTCAAGAGAAAATATTAAAATATTTTTGTATATAAGTAACATCATTTTGCTAATGATAAATATTTTCATAATTTTTTTGAAAAACAAAATTCACTTTAACTGTATATGATAAATTCACTTTCACTTTAGTTTAGTTCAAAACTATATATGATAAATTCACTTTCACTTTAGTTTATGATAAATCATAAGATTCATTTGGGAATAAACTGTTTTAATAATTTTTTATTTTATATGTAAAATATAAGGTAAAAAAAATTAGTATATTTAAGATACTTTTTTTGATAGAACAGATAAACGAAAGTAAATAGTAAATAAATGAAAGTAAATAAACTAAATTAAAATAGATAGGATATTTTAAATAAGAACAGACAAGCAGAAATAAAATAAACTTACAATCGTTTAAATTAACTTACAATCATTTACTGGAAGTAATAAGAAAATATAGAATTGTTTATTGGAAGTAACTGGAAAATACAGCTTTTATATGCATTCTTAAAAACTGAATTTTAAAACAACAAACTAGAAATTTTACAGAAACTGAGAAAGAAAATTTTGAACTCTTTCAAACTCTAAATTGGCCTTGACTGAGGAGCTTCTTTTATAAGCAAAGTGGATAACTGTTAAGCTTATGCACTGGGAGCTGTGAGGCCTGTGACTGGAGCTGTGAGACTTGTGACTTCAAAAGCTGGAAAATATTGTGAAACTTGTGACTTGAAAAGCCTGAAAATAAGAGGCACATGGGTGTTGAGAGCATCTTTCTGTGACCGAGAACTTTTTTTTTTTTTTTTTTTTAACTTGCAGTGAGGAAACGGGGCTGTACAGTTGACCGATGGGAAATCTATATATATATATCAGCAGCTTTTCTTAAAGTAAGAGTAGTGATTGAAGCTGATGTATATATATAAAATCCAATGACTTCTTTAAGTATATGGGTCTTGAGCATCTTGAAATTGTGGATCATATGGATCATGACTGGTTAAGGCTTCAGAGGAGGCTGAATCATCCGAGGTTTCATCTTTAATTTGTGACTTTGCTTGGGCCATCAATAATTTGGCCATTTGGATTAATTCATCACTAGAGCCTGACTTGGGCTTTGCTTTGGCCTTAGTCTTGGAGGACTTGGATTTGGAAGGTTCAATGCTGGTTGATGGGCTTCTAAGTCTGATTGTAGTGAGAGGAAGTGGGCTTCCTTGTATGACTGAAGTATTTGGGTTTTGCTGAGACTTGACCATTGCAGGAGTTAAGGCATGAATGTTAACTAGAAATTCTTGCTGGACTTGCTCAATAATACGATGGGCTTTGAATGCATCCCACCATTTAACAAAATATTGACGACTGACTATGTTATTGGATAGGCTGTATTGCCATTTAAAAATCCAAGGGACTTTATATTTAGACATAAAATGGAGTAACCAAGCAAACTGACTTTTATGCTGGCTGAGCTTGTAAATTGAAGAGAAGTAATTTACTTGTTCTATTAACTCAGAATGGATGATTTCTGAGATGACACCATGCTGTGACCATCATCTCAGGAACCAAGAAGGGAATTTTGATTTGAATTTGTGGTTAAATGAGAAAAACCAAGAATGACTATATGACTCATTTGATATAGGAGGAGTTTGAACCAAGCATTAACATAATCATAGTAATTATATTGTATATCATGGTTGGAAAGGTCTGGTAGTAGAAAAGGGAGACCCCATTCTACCATGGAAACAATATTATGAATGTACAAGGAATGATAAATGATTTTACTGGTCTGGACTCAATCATAGATAAGTTTAATGACTATTGACTTATGGTGGAAAGGAATATCCTTATAAAAGGTTATTGACTTATCGAGATGGGAAGGAATGAAATGACATCCATTAAGGAAATAGGATTTGACTAATTCAAGAACATTGTGGTTATTTTTGTGGATTGGTTCTTTGTAAAAAAGATTGAATGACGGTTTAAGAACATAATCTGTTCTTGGGGTAGACTTGTTAGGAGGCATTGGCGTAATTGACTGGCAGGCAAAAGGGTCTGAAGCCAGAGTCGAAGTGTAACTAGGTTTAGGAATATTACCAAGAATTTGGTATCGGTTGACTAGATCAATTGGAGGTGCAACAATGGGTTGACTAGATGACACAATGGCAAAAGGTTTTGTAGTAGGTTTGTGGCTTGACATCTGTAAGAAAAATGACAGAAGTAGATTAGCATTCACTGAGGACATTTGATCTATCCATATGAAAGTATGAAAGTTAACTAGATTAGTGTAATGAGCAATGAAATTGCGATAACTTCTAATCTGATTGAATTGAAGGTAAGGGTTTTGATGAAGGTAATGGTCATTTTGTAGTGACTTTAAATAGGATATTTTAAACTTATAATAGCGAATAGTTTTGCGGTATCTTGTGACTTGTAATCTATTTGTAGAACAATAAGGAGTAGGCATGATGCACTATTGTGATACCCCTGTTCCGTAGTATGCTAATTGGCCCTTAATTTGAGTATGATTATGTGTTTAGCACGATTTTATGTGCCATTTTGTGAATATATGTGATTTTGAAATTCTATCTATTCACCGTAGGAATATCTGTTTGAATAATCTGCTTTGGAAATTAAATTGGAGGCCTTATCGGCCACAGAACCTGAAATCGATTACGCCGTTGTGATTGGCATAATTTTTAGAACCTACGGTGAAATTTAATTGGAAATTGATTCGGATCAAAATAATTAGATTCAAAACGATTAATTAGTGCCCCATTACCTTATTATCATTATAATGCCAATAGTGGGTTTTGTTGGGTAAGGGTACTACACCCTCTATTCTCCCTTCTTGCTTATTTGACTGATTTGGGACTCAAATTAGAGGAGAGTCGGCTGTAGAGAGGGAGAGAGGAGAGAATTGTGCAAATTGTAGCTTAAAGCTTGGGAACCTTGAAGATAATCCAAGAATTGTTATAGATTGTGAGAATCAAAGCTTCTAGGTGAGTAATTCTTGGATTATAGTTTGTAATTTTGTGTGTTCAAGCTAATTGGGTGATCAAGAGTAAGATTGGAATGAAATTGGGTTAGTTTTGTTGAATTAAAGCTTGACATATGCATGCATGTAAGAAATTGTGTTGAAATAGCATGTATAAGCTTGAAATGCATGATTCAAGTAGAGTTTTGGTTGAAAGTCATGTTTTGATCACCATTTGTATTGTCTAAATTGAGAATGTGGCTAATTCATCACATGCATGTACAATTTATGAAGATATGAGCTTGAATGTATGAATTTGTTATGTTAGAATGAGTTTGATGGGAGATTGGGGCATGCATGTGAATTAATTGTGAATTGAGCTCCATTGGGTTGAGATTTGGGGTTTACATCATATTAGTATACTTATATTTGAGAATTGAGCCATAACATGCATGATTTGTTGGTTGAAAATCAAATTTGAGCTCAAGAACACATTCTAGGTTTTCCAGAATTGTGAGGTCCGCTCGAGCGGGAGAAACTCCGCTCGAGCGTAAATTTCGTGCTCCCATCACTTTTTGCAGAGTTGGATGTTCGCTTGGGCGGTATATTTTACGCTCGAGCGGGGAGCTTTTGTAGACAGGCCTTCCGCTCGAGCTCCCTAATTCACGCTCGAGCGTAATTTTGAGGTAACCAGTACTTTTACAGGCCTCTTGGGTCCGCTCGAGCGGGGAAGTCCACGCTCGAGCGGGGACCCTATTTTCTGAAATTTTGTTCATGCGTTCTGTGTTTCGTTTTCCGTTCTCTTTCACTTGTAATCACTCTTAGGCATGTGTTAAGCATTGTAAATGAGTTAATGAGATAAGAATAAAGCCTAAAGAGGAATATGTGAATTAAGGAACGGAATGAATTGTAAATGACCCTTTTGTGTTCATGGAATATGTATGGTCAAGCTCCAGGGCGAATCCACAAGCCGATCACTGTGAGTAATATCGATATTTGAAAGCTTAGTAATGTCCAACTGTTTATTCCCTTATAAGCTTTATGAGTTGCTAATTGGGATTGTGGACAAAAGTCTGACATGAACGAATGAATGGACCGAAGGTCGTTTCGATATGAATAAATGGACCTAAGGTCGTTTTGACACGAATGTATGGGCCGAAGGCCGTTTTGACGTAAACGAATGGACCGAAGGTCGTTTTGACAGAAATGAATGGACTAAAGGTCGTTTTGATAGAAATGAGTGGACCGAAGGTCGTTTTGATAGAAATGAATGGACCGAAGGTCGTTTTGACATGAATGAGTGGGCCGACGGCCGTTTTGACATGAATGCATGGGCCGAAGGCCGTTTTGACGTAAACGAATGGGCCAAAGGCCATTTTGACAGAAATGTATGGGCCGAAGGCCGTTTTGACATAAATGAATGGGCCGAAGGCCGTTTTGACATGAATGGAAATCCGAATGGGCCAAAGGCCAAAATGTTTGGAACTACAATCACTTGATTTGAATTTCGTATAGTTATATATCTCTTAAATAGAAATATGAATTGGGCCCAAGGCCGTTTGGAACATGTTGTTCTACATTGTTATGTAACTTTTGTATTTGATTTGATATTATTTACTGGGCTATCGCTCATGCTCATTCATGTGTTTGTAGGTGAGCCAAGAGAAGTCCAAACCCAGCCCCAGTGATGTCCGCTAGGAACAACATGAGTTTTGGAGAGTTAGCCTTGTGTCTCACGCACGAGACCCATCCTTGCCATTTTGTTATGTATTTATATTTTGTCTTGTTGGCAAGGACTTTGTGTATATCTGTATATAGTTGTGTTATGGGTTGACTCAATTTGGATAATCCTGTCTGTAAAGGATTTTATGGCACTGTATTTTGTTGTGGGTTATTAACGTATATGTGTATGGTTTGTTTTAAAGTGCATATAAGCACGGCTCTATGGACAAAATTTTTAATTATTGCTTCCATTTGGCCCCTTTACTCTGTTGAGTTACGTCTGTTTTGGTTTGAGGCCGTAGGTAATCTCAGGATTACTGGTCGGTTATGTCCTTAACCCATAGGGGCGGGTTCGGGTCATGACAACTATCCTCCCTATAAAAATTCTCCGGTAAGGAAATCAGGGATAAAATTTTAACTACCAGGAATATATTCTATCAAAATCAAAAATATTTAAAATAGATTGCCATCGAGCAAAAATATGTTTATTAGCAATATTTTGAACATCTTTGTTGGACTTATTTATTTTGATGATTTATTTAATTATGTTTTAATTTATTTGAAAGAGAAAAATAGAATTCAAAATTTATTTTGATTTTAATTTATTTGAAAAAGAAAAATAGAATCAAAATTTATTTTGTCCCATTATTTCTCACCTAAACATTTATTTTAAATGTTGTTAGAATGTATTTAATATTTGATTAAATAAGGAGTTCAAATAGCCCAAAACAAAAGTTCAAACTGCCCAGCATAGCAGCAGGCCAAAAGGTTCAAGTGGAAGATATTCAAATTAGTAATGATGGAAGTACAATGGCTATAAACGGCTATAAATTCAAATGAATACAACGGCTATAAATTCAAATGAATACAACGGTTATAAACGGCTATAAATTCAAATGAATACAATGGCTATAAACGGCTATAAGTTTCATTATATATACCAAAGCCTCTAATGTAAACAAGTTACAAAAAATCAGAAAATATTCTTTGATCTATAATCACTCACATCTATTCTCTGGAAAATTCTCTGAGGAGTGTTCTTCAATTTTTGTTTACATCCTCTTTCAGAAATTATACACTAAGACGTATAGCTTTAAGCCCATCTTTCCTGTGTGAGGTTTACAGAAAAACTAGAGTTTCATTTTTATATCTATTTTTGAGAGATAATTCTTATAACTTTTCTGTGAAAGCAAAAACACCTTCTTTTCAACCTTGTAAGAGTGTAGTACACTCAGTGTTCTTGACTTAAGAAGTTTATGTAAAATCTGTGGATGATTGCTCCATTTGTAAAGAGGCTGCTAGCACCCCTGTGAAACTAGAGCATAGTGGAATATCTCAAGTGAAGTTTGAGGAGTGGATGTAGGCCGAGTTGAAGCCGAATAATTATAAATTTGTTTGCCTCTTTCTCCCTTATCTCTTTATTTTATTTAAATTGCTGTAGCTATATTTCATATTTTCACTGTGCTAAAATCATAAACCGACATTGTAATGACCCTCACACTGCCCTAACTGTACTCATATGCATTTTATATGATTTTGCTCTAATTAAGCTTGCATTTCAAATCTTGACTTGTTTTGCATAAGTGTTACTTGAATGCTATGTTCCTTATTGGTGTGTGTGTGTTTCAGCCGAGGTCATCTTGAGCCTAGGTCGCCCCTTTGATACTCTTACACTTAGGACCATCTTGGGATTTCTTTGGTTGACCTCCACCCGCACCCTGACATATTGGCCGAGATATCATTATCTAGGCCGAGGTGTTCATCACCATGGCCGAGATGTGTACTATCTGGGCCGAGATGTTACCCTTGGACCCAAGTGATCTTGCCCTAGACTGGTACGACCTAGACCGAGGTGTGGCACATCTAGGCCGAGGTGTGGCACAGCTGGGCCAAGTGTTGACCTTTCTAGCCGAGGTCATTGTCCCTTTACTTGCCGAAGTCTTGTTATTAGCCGATGTCATTACTCGCCGGAGTCCCTTGCCACCTAGCTTGTTGAACACACCTTGTCATAGTCTTGTCTTTTCAATCAGTCATCTTTTCAAGTTGAGCCAACCAACCATTGCCACGTGTCCGAGCTGAGTGTTAAGTCAGCCGGCAGAGAGAGAGATGTATCATTTTGTATCATATCTTTGCTCTTGAGGAGAGAGAAGCTCTAGGAGAAGAAGGAGGAGTTTTAGAGTGAGAAAGTGGATTGCAAGCTTGATTCTTAGAGTTCAAACCGTTAGATTCCTGATTTGAGGTTAGAATCTTGATCTACTCTTGTTGTTCTTATTGATCATCTAGCTGCATTGCACGATCGAATCTGTTTTGCATGCCATGCATTGATTTAAAGTTGGTTTTAGAAAGAGAATATGAAATTCAAGTGTTCTTGAGGAAAAGCCTCGTTTGATCCGAAAGTTTGCAACAAGTTACATGTCTTTGTGTTTGTTTTCGTTAGATCCTCTAGTATGGGTATCCAGGTCCATATTTTCAAACTTATAGCATGCAATCTCAGATTTTATAATAATAAGTTATGATCTTTGCATTCATTTCCTCCATACTCTCCATGTTCGTGTTCTTTATGTTCTTGAGCAGAGGGAAAACCCAGATTTTCCCGACTTCATTTTCCCTTGCATGTGGCCAACGGGACCTCACCTCGGCAAGGAGGTGTGGAACCTCGGCCAAGACCTGGTTGGTGCCCAGCATGTTTCCCCCGATATGAGAAACAGTGTTTGTTTTGATTTGATTTAGTTTTGGCGAATGCCGAGGTCATTTTGTATGCATGTGAAGCTTGTTTAAAAGTGCATTCAATAGATTTGCCATGTGTTTGTAGGACTTGGACTCGCCCTGACCCCGACGTTCGACGAACTATGTGAGTGGTATTTTAATAAAGATATGTTATAAAGCTTTGATAAAACCTTGTTTTGCCCTGTTCGGAAATTATTTACAAGCATGAATGATTATTCCTATTTTGCGTACCAAATCTTGTATCTTGTTTTGATGACATTCTCGGGAAGTCCGTATGTGCTAGGGGACTAATGGATGTATCACGTAAATGTAACTATGACTTATGATTTCTGTCGGTATATGATCTGATCAAGTATGAGTTTGATAAAACTGAATTATGATTTCGATCTGATCAAGCATGATTTTGTTACAATATGAATTGATTTCTGAAATCTGTATGGACTCATTCATTAAAACCCTTTACTCTGTTATTATTCATTGGGCTTTAACTTACTGTATTATTTATTTATGTAGGTGATCAGGCGCGTGACCAGGTTAGAGGCTTCTATCTAGAATCTGTTTTGTCAGCCAACCTATGTGCCTCCCGTGAAGGTTCCGGATATGATAAGTGTTGTCGTTATGTGATGCAAGGTTCAAGTTCCATTTTGTTTGGTTCAATAAGTCAGGTGTATTTGAAAAAGGGGACTAAGTCCCTCTCTGCCTAATTTGTATATATATTATGACTTAAAGATGATGTGTATATATGTATATAAAAAGTTTTAAATTTTTCTGTCTCATATAAGTCTACACAGCTCAATGGACGTTGTATATTGTTATTTGCTTCCGCAGCCCCTTACTATTTGTTAATCTGTTCAGAGGCCGTAGGTAATCCTCGGATTACTGGCCGGTTACGGTGCCAAACCTATAGGGGCGGGTTTGGGTCGTGACACATTTCTAAGCTTCCAGACGGACCACAATACAGCTAGAGGAATAGCACTCCATATTTTCCTTTCCCTCTTCTTCACTTGCTCACCTGCCCACCATAATAACAGCTGGTCCACAGCACCTGGTAAAGCTCCTTGGGTTCCCCACCAATTCAACATATGAGACCAGATACTCCATACAAAAGGGTAGCTTACTAGAACATGATTCACAGATTCCACCTCCCTCTTACAGAACACACACTGATTACACAGAGTGGACCCATTCACATTCATGATCCCTAGCCTTTGAAGAAACTCCTTTGTCTTAATCCTCCTCTTCCAGGCTATCCACCCAAAAACTTGCACCTTGGGAGGAAGAAACTTTAGCCACACCAACTTACTAACATTGAGGTTTGGATCAAAGGTACCAACCACAAACTTATACAAGGAAGCTACAGAAAAGTCACCAGTATTAGAGGCTGACCACTCAGGCCTATCCACTTGATTAGGCCTTAGCACATGACCTGCTGCTAATTGGTTAAGAAGGTTCTGCAACTGAGTCTCCTTCCAGCCATACAACTCTCTTCTGAAAGCTAGGGTCCACATACCTACTTCATCTTTCCTGTCATAAATATCTTTCAATGTGGCACATCTCTCCAAGGATAGCCTATAGAGACCAGGGAACTCATCTTTAAAGGAAAGGTGATTACACCATTTATCCTTCCAAAAATTAATTCTTCTACCATTACCAACCTTCAACTGGTAATTATTTAAAAAGATCTGTTGTAAACTGGTGGACTAAACATCAATTGTTATGATTCCCCTCCATATAACTGAATAATTACTACTAGCAACAAGGGATGGCAGCCAGCTACCCTCCTCCAATTTATACCTGCTACAGATGATCTTCTTCCACAAGGCCCCATATTCATAACCAAACCTCCACCACCATTTTAGCAATAAGCACTTATTAACATTACGCACCTTCCTAATGCCTAGCCCTCCTTGCTCCACACTTTTACATAGATCCTCCCATCGAACCATGTGAATCTTTCTTCTTAGAGGTGAGCCACCCCACAGAAATGAAGCCTGAAGCCTCTCAAATTCTTTAGCCACCCCTTCAGGTAATCTAAACAGGGACAGATAATACACTGGTAGTGAGGATGTCACAGCTTTGACAAGTGTCAACCTCCCAGCAAATGATAGTAATTTCCTTTTCCACCCAGCCAGCCTACCTCTGACTTTATCTAGCACTGGTTTCCAAGTGGATTTCTTCCTAGGATTAGCCCCAAGTGGTAGCCCGAGGTAAATGAGAGGCAGGGACTTCAACTTACAGTTCAGCACTGAAGCACATCTAAGCATTGTTTCGTTTGAGACCCCCACCCCACACACAACACTTTGGTGGTAGTTAATTCTTAACCCTGACATTAATTCAAAACACCTCAACACTCTTTTCACATGGCTTACCTCTACAACATCTGCTTCACAGAATAAAATAGAATCATCTGCAAATTGAAGGTGAGATAAGACTACCCCATTTGAGCCCACTTTCACACCCTTGATCAAACCTAGATCCTGGGCTCTAGATAATAAAATATGCAAACCTTCAGCAACTATGTTAAACAAGAAAGGGGACAAGGGATCACCTTGCCTTAAGCCCCTTTGAGGGCTGAACTCTTCAGTGGGAGACCCATTTACAAGCACAGAGACCCTAGCCGAGGTAACACACTCCTTCACCCAGCTAGACCATTTAGCACCAAACCCAAACTTAGAGATCATGGAGAACAAAAATTCCCAATTGACGGAGTCGTATGCCTTCTCAAAATCCATTTTATAATTATACCCTTCTTTTTTGCCTTTTTCCACCCCTCAATAACCTCATTAGCAATTAACACCCCATCCAAAATATTCCTACCAGATAAAAAAGCTGACTGTGTTTCACTAATAATGTGAGGCATCACTAGTTTTAACCTGTGAGCCAAGAGCTTTGCTATGATCTTATAGCTTGAACCCACCAAGCTTATGGGTCTATAATCTGCTAGCCCTTGTGGATTCTCCTTTTTGGGTACTAGGGTTATAAAGGAACTGTTTATACCCTTTACCAGCCTTTCATTCTTATGAAACTCATTCACAAAATTAATGACTTCACCCTTCATCACCTTCTAGAATTTCTGAAAACACCCCATGTTAAAACCATCTGGCCCTGGTGCTTTGTTACCATCACAATCCATCACAGCAGATTTAATTTCTGCTTTTGAGAATTCTGCCTCTAACCTTACAAACCCATTGGATCCTTACACTAATTTGAATGAGCCTCCTAATTCAGGTCTCCCAACCCACTCCTCAGAGAAATGAGTTTTGAAGAACTCAAACACTCTTTTCTTCACTTGACCGAGATCCTCATACATCACCTCTCCCTCTGTAATTGAATTAATTTCATTTCTTATTTGTCTACATTTAGTCATAACATGAAAAAACTTTGTGTTCTTATCACCATTTAAAGCCCAATTTAACCTTGACTTTTGGAACCATAGTCTCTCCACCATCTTGCTCAACCGCCACACTTCTCCTCTCACCTCCCTTCTTCTTGTTTTTTCGGGCTCATCAAGGTCTCTATTCTCAGCAACAATATCCAAGTTGTGTAGTTCACTCTCAGCTGCTTTTAGATTATTGAGTACATTACCAAATACCTCCACATTCCATTTTTTTAGTCCTGCCTTCAAAGATTTCAATTTATTTAACAAGACAAAACCAGCCCAACCATGTATTCTGGCCTCTTTCCAACTGTTTTCCCAAAAAGAGTGAAGGTTTTTATGTAGGAACCATGCATTCTGGACCCTGAAGGGTTTAGGGCCCCAGTCCCTTTCATCTTCCATTAGTAACAGAGGACTGTGGTCAGACATCAGTCTTGGCAACCCCCATAATTTTAACTTGAAAGACTCTAACCATTTCGGATCTACTAAAACTCTGTCAATTCAACTCCATTTTTCACCTTCATATGAGTTGCACCAGGTATACTTCCTTCCTATTAAAGGCAAATCAGATACTTCGCATTTATTGATGAACTCATTCAATTCCCTCATGCCCTTATCCTTTCTAGAACACCCTTTTCTTTTACCAATGTTTGTTATCTCATTGAAGTCCCCACCCATGCACCATGGCTTAGGAAATTCCTCCTTTAGCTTTACTAAACTCTCCCATAGCTTTCCTCTTAAGCCCACATCATTCGGTGCATAGATATTTAAAATAACACACTCAAAGGAGTGAAAAAATGTACATGACAGAAGAAGAAATCTCCTGTTGCTGTAGCTTTCTGAGATTTGAAAAACATCTGGATCCCAGACACAGAGTAGACCACCAGCTGAACCTTCAGAATCCACAGCCAAAAATTCTACTTTGTCTCTCACCCACATGGATTTTATTTCTGCTTTAGAGATTTCAGATTTTTTTGTTTCTTGAAGGAGCACCATGTCCACATTCCTTTCCTGAAAGAGCTTCCTGAGCTTGCTTTGCTTCCGTTTTTTTCCCAGCCCTCTAATGTTCCAAGATAATATCTTCATAACAAACATATTCATACACCTTAACAGCCCCCCAGCAGATATCCTTCATAACCCAGCTGAAGCTACCCTTCCAATTCTACCTTGATCCTTTTCCTTAAGCTCAATTATTTTATTGAGCACAACATCTTCCTTCATACTGAACTTTACACCTAAAAGTTCCCCCATTGCCATCGTTGCTTGGGCTTCCTTGAGGAGAAGTCTCCCACTATCAGCCCCAATATTGGTAGAGGTTGATAAGGAGGCTGCTGGACCAGCTGCTTTTCGGACTGCACCCTTTGTGGCTGCCTTGCTAGTTGAAGCCCCTCTTTGAGCATACTTCCTTAGGAACCTGAAGGATCCCTTCGTTGGATACTGATAACAAGCAGCTGGGCAAGTTCTAAACTTCTTACTTACCTTCCTATTTTTTCCAGGTTGGGAGCTACACTCCAAGTCCTGTGCTTCAGAAACATTTGACTCTCTTTTACCTAGCCCAAGAGCACCACAGCCTTCCTTAATTTTGCCCAGCCCAATAGTACCACAGCCTTCATTAGTATCACCCAGCCCAACAGTACCACAGCCTACATTAATTTCACCTAGCCCAAGAGGTCCACGGCCTTCATTAGTTTCACCCAGCCCAATAGCACCACAACCTTCATTGCTTGTAATATACGGTCCTGTTGACATGATATGGGCTCGGTACTCTTGGTTGAGCCCATGGCCTTTATATAACCTCTGCTTATGGCCCAGCACCACTTCAATTTCTACCCTAGGCCTGTTGATAATAGGCCCACTTAAACTTCTAACAAAACCTTGAGTGAGAACCTGGTCAACCGAATTCTGACATTTGCTAGTTCCTGCAACAGACTCATTTGCATGGTTCCCAACACTCATCATGACCCTGCATGCCTCATCCCTAGTCGCCTCCCTCACGCCACCACTAGACTCTGCAACTACTGTATCACACTTCCCACCCCACACCTGCTCCACCTCCTCGGTCATGCTTTGCTCGTGTGCCTTACAACCTACCTCAACTTCAGCTCTAGGGACCAACGCAACATCTGAGTCATCCTCCAGGTCATCCCCCTCTTCTACCCCTTTGTTGCTCTTACCCAGGCTCTGTACCACTGGTTCATTTGAGCTGCATAACTCTTCCTGCATTTGAACTTTCTGGCACTTGCAGACCACATTCATGGTTTTTACCATCACTAACTGTTCTTCGCACACTCTTACTAGATACAGGATACCTTTGCACTCCAGCTTCACAACCTTATTGATTGGTTCCATGCATTTGGTGGCGATCTTAAGCTTAGCACACGTAAATGACTGATCATTATCTCCACCAAAGCATATGAAATTTCCCCACAGCCCTCCGATTTTTCTCAGATTTATATTATTCCATAAGTTTAATGGAATTCCATAGCAGCTTATCCATACACACCTTTCTTGTTCCAGGACCAATCCATATTTCCCTTCCAAAATAGCCTCGCACCACTCCAGAATTAGCTCTTTAATAGGCTGAATTTTTAATACCTTTTCTTCCTTAGATTTAAATGTTAGCACCACATCACGGCCTCCACTCTCACGGATCAGAACATCTTCCACTCCTATCCCTTGAAGTTTCTTCTTTAGGTTGACATTTGCATACTCTGTCTTCAAGCGAACCACTACACTCTCGTACAGCCACCCGTTCCTTAGTTCCTCAGCCTTCAGAATAAGGCTGTCATTGTGAGCTTTATTTTGTCCTACCACTGCTTGTGCATATGACTTTTGGACTATAGATCCTCCTACCTTGCTTGTTCCTTCCTTTTGGTAGCCATTGGACATTGGTGCTCGCGGACGCAATGGATCTGTAACACTTCGTCCGTGGATCTGATCCTTACCAAAAGCTGCATGCTTCACCTCTATTGCCATGTCGTCCACCCACAATCCATTTGCTTTCTGGACAGCTACTGTTGTAGCTACAGAGCAAGCAAACCTTACAAACCCAAATCGTGTGTTGGTTAGCTTCCTTATCTTTTGTGGGATAAAAACATCATTCACCACTCCAAACTTGGAGAAGATGTGATACAGCCCCTTCGGATTCACTGATCTTGGTAGTTTATCTACAAATACAGTGAAGGAGCTTGTGCGATCCTCGACCACTCCTCTTCTTTGACCTCTTCGATGTCCACCCCTTTGTCTCAGAACAGGAATCCACCCCCCTTGTGTAGCTTCTTCCATTAAAAAATGTTTCCTTTTAGATCAACTCAATTAAACTTCCCAAATAACTATAAAAATTCCAATTAACATATCCTTGTACACAATTTTGATTTCTGAACCTATTTATGTCATCAATTTCAATTCCAAAGTTGTATTCTCAACAAATAATTTCTCAATTTAGACAAATATACACGAATTAAATCATATAATTCGCAATTAACACATGAATAATTCATATAATTATAATTTGCATTTTTTGAAGTGTTACAAGAGATGACAGGAAAAAAAAGTGATTGAATAATAATAATAATAATAAATAAATAAATAAATAAATAAAAAGAAAAGATAAGAGTTTTGAAAATAATTTTAAGTCATATTTCAAAAATATGTTTAGTTAATATATTTCATCCAAATCATAATTTAAAAATAAAATAAAATTTTAAAAAGGAAACCAAATGGTTACCTTACAATTTTGAATATGAATTACCCTCTTTGCTTTAAACAACTATGATACAGACCACTAAAAGAAGACCACTAAAAGCAGCTCTAGTGAGGTGGCATGCTTAAAAAAAAATTAAAATAAAAAGAAAAGAGGAAAAAGACAAAACACAAAGATGAAAAAGACAATTTAATGCTCCTTTAGTGCTCTTCTTTTAGTGCTCTAAATCATTTTTCCTGTTTTAAAATAGAGCAATGCTACATACCACTAATTTATCACCACTAACTCCACCACTAGTGAGGTGGCAACTCAAAAAAAAAGAAAAAAAAAAAAAAACAAGGCACAAAACACATGTGGCAGTGGGTGGGACCCACTGCCACATCATTAAAGCCACCACTAATTAGTGGTCTAGAACATTTTTGTTTAAAATATTCAAGTGTGTCGTTTTCTCAAGCCGTCATCAACCATGGATCCAGCTTGGCACCTTGATAAAGTCATGTTGAAAGCGTAATTATTTTACTTCGTTTCAAATCATATAAGGAAAAATTTTCTTCTTTATTAGTTAGTTGATTTAGTGAGTGTTTCAATTTTTCATTTGTCCAGAATAGCACACAAATAATGGTCCTGTTTGGTAAAATTTTTTTAAGTTAAAATCGAAAAGTAGAAATTAAATACACCACTTTCGCAGCTTTTAAATAATTAATTAATTTAAATTATTTCTGTCTAATAAGTTACAAGTAGAAATTATATCAAATAATTTAACATAAATTTTTAAATTAAAATAAGTTATAACCATCTTTTAAAAACTACAACAAACAACCCCAATATTATAAAAGACTGTATGAAATTTGTTTGTGATAGACTAAGACATTATCCTTATGTTTGATTAATAAATTTATATAAAAATTTAATTAAAAAAAGAGAGTAAAATATAAATAAAATGAAATAATATTTTATATAGCTTATTTCTTTCGGTTTTTTAAATCCTTTTAGTTTGAGTAGACTCGTTTTTGTATAATTTTGACTGACGTAGTAACAAGCTCGTCTCTAGTCTTCTTGTCCTTAACCATAAACAAATGGAACAATTACACAAACATGTAGAAAAATCGCCTCCCGCGCGTAGTTTAAAATTAAGGATAGTTATTTATGTTCAAAAATTAAATTTAGTTTTTAAATCTAATGATGTTGCACTTAATTAAAATATTAAAGTTAATTCTCTCTTATTTATTCTTTAATTATGAATCAATCAACACATCATTAAATCTAAAAAATAGATCTAAAAAATAGATTTATATATCATTTTCATTTAAAATTTTCAATTGTATACATACACATAGTTTAACAACTCTCGCCGCGTTATGTCTTGCCATTTGTCTCCTTCATCTATGCAGTCACAGACAGGTAATGTAAATATTATTTGTTTCTTTATTATACGAAATAAATTCATAAGAAAAATGATATATAAGTCTACTTTTTAAATCTATTTTATAAATCCAATAATGTGTAAGTGATATGATTGATTAATGATTAGATAAGATATGAGAAAGCGCTATTTTTAATATCTTAATTAATTGTTATATCAATAAACTTGAAAATTAAATATAATTTTTGATCTTGATTAACAATATTCAATCCATATATATAGGGTTATCTCATCATCTCATCTCATCTTTGTCGAAATAGAATACAATATAAAAAAGCAAGGAAAGGATCCACTTCAATTCAATATAGATGGTGGCATGGGGGCACACAATTAACGACATGACTTTGATCTTGCAAAAGCTAAATCCATGGCTGTCGACTGCCGGCCCGCCTCACTAAACCACATATTTTTTAAACCGATATAATTCATGTTCAAAATTAGAAAGTTTCTCCCCTCCCAAAAGAAAAACAATTCTTTTTTTTTTTTTTTAATTCGAAGCTGACTTTTTTTAGAAAAGTCATAATGAAACAATAAATTAAAAAATATATATATAAATATGTAAAAAGAGGAAACTCTCAAAACATCATGTGATATTATTTATATGTTTATATTTTTTCTTTCAAGTCTCAACTATTTAATAAAAATCAATTATAATTCTTACTTATAAATTTTTTTATTAAGTGATTGGTTTAAAGTATCACGTAAATAATGTCATATGATACTTCAAAACTATTTAGTAATTACCCAAAAAATAAGAGTTTATATAGAAAGAAATTAACTAATACGTAAACAATTCACTCAATGAAGGGTGGTAGAAGTGTTCAAAGACAGACAACCTCAAGAAAACTTCAACATTGCGTTGTGCAATGAAATACAGCTAATAAATACTACACACGTTTTGATTTCAAAAGTAAAACCAACTCCACCCTTCACATTACAAGAAGCATTTAAGAATTATTAAGTGATCAATCATCTTTACCCATCTATATATATGCTTCCTATATCGCCTTCTCTATCCACCTCAACTATTTATCTCCATATCTAGCAATTACTACTAGTAGCTGTCTCCTTCAGCTTTGTACTACATACTTGTCAGCTCTTCTTCGATCGGTCTCTCTCGTTCTAAATATGGATCCAAATTGCTCTAGGTTCCAAGTCCTTGCACTAGTGATCTCTTCCAGTTTGATTTGCTTATTTTCTATCTCTGCTATAGCTTCACCAGTAGTGGTACCACTCAAACTGGGATTCTACCAAACAACTTGTCCATCTGCTGAGGCAATTGTGAGAAAAGCTGTGAGCAAAGCCATTTCCAAGAATCCAGGCATTGCTGCAGGCCTCGCTGCAGGCCTCATTAGGATGCATTTCCATGACTGCTTTGTCAGGGTATGCGCCTATCCTATACCCTTTCCTAAATTAATATATATTATTGTAGTTTCATTCTCATAAAATAATTTATTGTTTATCTATATTATTATATAAAAAACACAACTCAAAAGATAGTTCGAATTGAAAACACCGTTACTTTCGCACCCACAGTTAGTTAATGTTACTAAATGTTTTTACTTTTCAGGGTTGTGATGGTTCTGTGCTACTCGATTCAACACCAGGAAAACCAGCTGAGAAAGAACATCCAGCCAATAACCCAAGCTTACGAGGGTTCGAGGTGATTGACGAAGCCAAGGCCCAAATTGAAGCCATATGCCCTAAAACTGTCTCATGCGCAGACATTGTTGCCTTCGCTGCTCGCGACAGTGCCTTCATGGTTGGAGGGATAAACTATGCCGTGCCAGCAGGACGTCGTGATGGACGTGTGTCTTTGAGTGATGATATTCCAGAAAATCTACCGGCTCCCTTCTTCAACGCCACACAGCTGGAGGATAACTTTGCCAGAAAAGGATTGTCACGTGACGAGATGGTGACACTCTCTGGTGCTCACTCCATTGGTGTCTCTCATTGCTCTTCCTTCTCCACCCGCCTTTACTCCTTCAATGCCACTCACCCACAAGATCCTTCCATGGATCCAAACTACGCAGCATTCTTGAAAACAAAGTGCCCACCAAGCAACGCCGGTGCTGCCATCAATCCAACAGTTGCTCTTGATGTTCTAACGCCAAATCGTTTGGACAACAAGTACTACACAGTATTGAAGAAGCAACGTGGGGTACTGACTTCAGACCAGACATTACTAAGCAGCCCTTCAATGGCTAAGGCAGTGATGTACAATGCTAAATATGGATCCAAGTGGGAGGCCAAGTTTGCTTCTGCTATGGTGCGCATGGGCTACATTGACGTCCTCACTGGCAAACATGGTGAGATTAGGAAAAATTGCCACATTGTGAATTATTAATTGATTAAAGCTTCCAAGTGTTTGAAGATATTGTATTCTTCATTATTTTATTTTATTTATTTATTTGTTGTGTCAATTGGTAATTTAAGTGTAAATTAATTCCTGTCTAAAAAAAGTGTAATTCAATCATCCTTTTGATTGATGTTGATGATTTGTTGTATTCTTTCTTATAATAAAGAGACTATGTGTGTTAGCTCGTTTCAGCGGTAGTCTTGTTAGTTTTCTTTCTTCCAATAATCTTGAGTCCCCCATTCTTCCCACCTAGGTGTGTTGCTGCGGGAGAGTTGTTGTGGGAGAGTTTTTGGTGAGTCCAAGTTTTTTACGGGGCTGTACAGGTTTGCCATCAGTTGTCCTCATGTGTTTCAACCTTGCCGTAATAGTCGAGTCTTCAGGGGCAGCCTGGGATTTCATTCGAGCGCTTTTGGCGAGTAGGAGCTTGAGGGATGCGTTTTTTGGAGGGAAACAAGGGTGTTGTAGGCGATACAGTTCTGTCCGGTTGTCACTCGTGCGCTCCTCCTCGAGTGAGAGTTTGAGGGGTGAGCTTCTACCATTTGTATGGAGGTGTCCCAACGGGTGGGTGTGTGGATCCGGTGGGTGTCTTCGGCAGTGGGTGTTGTTCTGTGGAGTTTGGCAGCAGAGGCATAGGAGTGGGTTTTGGGTGTGAGCAAGAAGAAGACCTAGTGGGAGATGCAGTAGGGGTGTTTTTCTGTCGACAGTGGGTGTCTTCGGTAGAGGGTGGTGTTCCCGGGTAGTGGGTGTTGCAGCAGGGGTGTTTTTCTGTCGGCAGTGGGTGTCTTCGGCAGTGGGTGTTGTTCCCAGCGGTGGCTATGGAGTCTCCTCGGTAGAGGTGTGCCTTGTTGGTGGCGTGGGCAGCGGCTATGAGTGGGTGGCTGTAGCAGCAGTGGCGTGTCTTGTTCATGCAGCAGAGGCGTGCTGGGGTAGGTCTCGCAGTAGAGGCGTGATGGGTGTTGTAGCTGCAGAGGCGTGATGGGAGTTGTGCTGGGTTGGTTTAGTTTTTTTTTAGTTTTTTTTTTGGTGTTGGGTTAGTTTCATTTAGTTTGTTTTGGGTGTTTTGGTGGGATATTTATGTGGGGATTCATGTATTTTAAATTTCTAGTTAAGTTCTTCTTAACTTTTTTGTTTTAAAAAAAATCGAGAGGCTTAGGGGTTGGTTGTATGGATGCGAGTAGCAGTAGTTGGGGTATTTTTATACTTCCGAATCTCTCTCAATGCATGTCATCTTCCTGTACCTTTAATTTCATGCTGTTTAATGAAATTTTTCTTTGTTGATCAAAAAAAAAAAATAAAGAGACTATGTTTCCTCACAATTAGTATTTAACTACTTTTCAAGCCTTGCAATATTTACAATTATAGTAATTATTTGATATTTCCGCGTTTGTATATAACCAAAAAAAAAAAAAATACAAGCTAAATCTTCCAAGGCTTTAGCTCAATCGAAGTTTGAAACCACTCATTAGTCATCATAACTTCTAAATAGATAGACAGTATAGAATGTTGAACAAAATTTAAAAGGGCAAATTATACTCATCCCTTTAAACGAAAATGTAGCAAATTCTATATTTCTAGCATAATTGTATTGATTGCCTTTAAATTTTAATTTATATCACACTTTATCTATTTTTTTATCAATAATTTATTAGTCAAATAGAGAAAAATAAAATAAAAATTGGTGTTATCATATCTGTTATGTTGAAATATATATATATATTTTATTTTTACACCATAAATATTAGTTTTGATTCATTTAATCTTATCGAAAAGAAATTTAGAATAATTATATCAAAATTATGAAAAAAGAAATTCACCTTTTTTTTTATCGGCAAAATAAAACTTTTTTTGATGAACAAATAACTCATTACATTAAGAAAGGAAAAAAAAATGGGTGCAAAAAGTATCATATCGAGACATACCAATCCTAACTAGGTTGGCACCATTATGCCCGCCCAATTCCTTGCTAGCACACCATCAAAAGTTCGTGAACTACCAACCAAAGTCAAGAAAAAACAACAATTGACATATCAAAACATCACCAAAATAGCACAGCAGCATCCCACCAATCTATCCTCTATTTTCAAAACCAAGAAACAAACAACAATTAGCATATCAAAACAACACCAAAAACAGCACAACAGCACAGCACCAAAAACAACTCTATAGCAGCAACAATCAATAGCAGTCAAAGACCAAGCATAACACAGCAATAGCAGCTACTTGCAGCAACAGCAACTAACAACAACTAGGTTCACTCCAATCCATCAGTAGCCCCATTACGCCTCACTTGATACATCTCGTGATCTGTTGTAAGTTTGACACAAACTGATTAATTGAATAATCTCTTCCCACCATATTTGACTTTAACCACATAGCCACCCTAACCTTGATAAGATCACATAGCTCTTCACTATTGGGTTGTACCTCATTGAAAATAACATTATTTATGTGCTTCCATATAGACCAAAAGATTGCTACTGGTATTGCTTTCCATATGTAAATTCCCCTTTTTTAAACTTCCAACCACTCCACCACTGAAGCATACTTTCCACTGTACCAGGTATGACCCATTGCACTCCCCACCATTTGATTATGCTAGGCCATATTTTCCACACAAAAGGATAGTGTAACATTAAATGATTTAATGACTCCTCATTTATTCTATAAAAAGCACAGAATAATCTCACTCTTGTGTTAACAACCCCAATCTTATGTAGAAAATCAATTGTCTTTATTCTCTTTTTCCATACCAACCAAGCAAAGAACTGTGTTTTTGGAGCTGCTGTATTATTCCAGATTAAACCAAATAAACTTTTTCTAGATCCATTATTCAGCTCACACCAGTTGAACACTGACTTTACACTGGAACAACTAAAACTATCAGCATTTTATCTAATGTTATCCAAGTTTTTCAGGCAAAGTGTTGGTTCTGATCCTAATTCCTCCTTCATATTTCTTAATTCCTCCTCCTCCTACGCCAATAAAATTCTTCTAAAACTAAAAATCCATTCATCATAATTACCTTTTGTGTCCACCATTTCTTTTAGTGTTACCCCTTTATCAATAGAAACACTAAATAGTCTTGGGTATTTATCCTTCAAATAGAACCTACCTATCTGTAACAAGCCCGCGAGGGACCTCGCTACAGTTCGGACTCGATTTTTGTTGCGGTTCTCAATCTTGAACCAAAGAGTCCAAATCCGGCAAATCGTTTTTGAGAAAAACAGATTTTTTTGAAAGAAGTGCCAAACATGGACTGCTTTGCCAGATAACAGAGTCGCCACCTAAATATTTTAAAATGGGAAATTTAGGAAACCCTGACTCGGTGCCAAAAGGCCACGTGTCCGTCATCACCAAAGTTGGCTCGGGAACTTGGGTACGATTGGGGAAGGTCACATCGTGAGCACCCCCGCTCGCCCGGTCAAAGACCGGCCTCTACTAACCATGATATCTGTTTTTGAAAACATTGTGTGTTCTTATTCCGGTTATTAGCCTAGATTACTATGTGATGCGCACAGCATACAAGTATAGACTGAATCGCCTGAATTGGAACAAAACATTTCATGTTTGCCTGTTTGAAAATGGTTTGATGGTGCTACTCGCAAGTAGGCTAAGACGCGGATTTGCCACCCTCAGGTGGGCTTAAGAAAACAATGATTTTGCCACTATCTAGTGGGCTTAAAACAAACAGTCAATGATTTGTTCCACTTCAGATAACTCAACCTCCACCCACAAGCATTCAAGGCAGTTATATCACATAAGCAAATAGCCTCATGGCAAGCATGCTATCATGGCAACACTTACACGCATGCAAGGATGCTAAAGCATAAAACTCACCGAGTACTCCAAGCCAAAACAAAAACAGATTAGAAATCCATGCATGATCCTAGATGCACAGAAATGCCTAATGCAACACATGCAAAATGCAACTATAGCAGGCTCGGCTATTCTAAGTATGGCATATGAAATGCTACGACTATCACGTATTCAATTTGGAATTGAAATACAGATGCAGTTTGTATGATGCGCCGAGCCCGGTGCATGCAATACAGATGAATGATGCAAACATGCTATCATACTGTATGCTAATTGAAATATGCCCTATATCTAACCATTGTAAGCGGGTAAATAAAAGGGAGAAAGAAATGGGGGTTGGAAGACATACATCACACTCACACACCCTTATTACAATTATGCCCTCGCGCAGAGGGTCCGAATAAATAATACAGACCCGAATAAAAGAATAATACAGTCCGAAATATACAAATTCTAATTAATTAACAAATTAATTACAGAAAGCTGTAAACTGGCATGCAAGCCAGAGACCGCCTTGCTTCTGATGAATAGCATGTTGGGCTGCCTGGCGCGGAAATCCACTGGGATGCTCCAATTAGCCTCTGTTTGCAGTATTTCTCGGAATGCGCGCCGGGCTCCGAAAAGTTGCTGTTTCTGGGTTTTGCTGCAACAGAGAGCAGGAAAATGGTATAGCAGTGTATTTCACAAATATATGCATGCCTCGATCCTCGTGCCACCAATCACGCATATCGATGCATGATGGCCGAGGAGTCGGATTGCACAACTCAATATAGAATGAACGCATGTGAATGCTACAACAAAACCTAACTCCATCATGGGTAATCCGGAGTGTCGGTGACTTGGGAATTGAGACACATTCCGGTACTCGGAGTACGGGATGCACCTCGTTTCCCGTGCAATATGCATGGTATGCATGAATGCAACTAACATATGACCTAGCATGCACAATGCTATGAAAATGAGATGCCTCGAAATACGTACCCACGGGCACGCAAACCGAGGCGATGACATAAAGGCACGAAATGCAATGATGGGCTTACACCAATATGAGAGGGCCTCAGCCACACTCACACGGGATGCCGGAATGATAAGAATGAGGTGCCTCGAAATGCGTGCCCACTGGCACGCAAACCGAGGCAATGATGAAATGCAAATCGGATAAAACAGAGTGCCTCGAAATGCGTGCACGCGGGCACGCAAACCGAGGCAGAGGCATACGCAATGCAAACCGGATAAAACAGAATGTCTCGAAATGCGTGCACACGGGCACGCAAACCGAGGCGGAGGCATACGCAATGCCAAGCGGATAAAATAGAATGTCTCGAAATGCGTGCACACGGGCACGCAAACCGAGGCAGAGGCATACGCAATGCCAAGCGGATAAAACAAAGTGTCTCGAAATGCGTGCACACGGGCACGCAAACCGAGGCAGAGGCATACGCAATGCCAAGCGGATAAAATAGAGTGTCTCGAAATGCGTGCACACGGGCATGCAAACCGAGGTAGAGGCATACGCAATGCCAAGCGGATAAAACAGAAGTGCCTCGAAGTGCGTGCACACGGGCACGCAAACCGAGGCGATGATATGAAATGCAAATCGGATAAAACCGAAGTGCCTCGAAGTACGTGCACATGGGCACGCAAACCGAGGCGATGATATGAAAGCAAATCGGATAAAACTGAAGTGCCTCGAAGTGCGTGCACACGGGCACGCAAACTGAGGCGATGATGAAATGGAATGAAATGGCATACGGAATGCCGCGATGGGCTTACACCAACATGGGAGAGCCTCAGCTCACTCACATAGGAGGCCGTCGGATAAAACAAAGCTGCCTCGAAATGCGTGCCCGCGGACACGCAAACCGAGCAATGCATAAAAAGGCATACGGAATGCAGTGATGGGCTTACGCCAACATGAGAGAGCCTCAGCCACACTCACATAGGCTGCCGACGGATAAAAATAAAGTGCCTCGAAATGCGTGCACACGGGCACACAAACCGAGGCAATGGCATACAAGCATGAAAATACAAATTGGGCTTACGCCAACATGAGAGGGCCTCAACCATACTGACATAGGCTGCCGGCGGATAAAACGAGGCTGCCTCGCACACGGGCACGCAAACCGAGGCGAGGCTCTAAAGCACCAAAATGACATGCGAATGAGATGTGGCGAATGGCATAAGGAAGATGCAAAATTCAGCAACTAAAATAATGCAAAAACAGCCCCCAAATTATGATAAAATTGCAACCGATGCCCAAAATGCGATGAAATGCACCCGAAATGGCCTACAGCCCTATTAGACATACAGAATATGGACATGGAATGCAAAACAGTGGCAAGGCAGCCCCTAAACTAGCATTTTATCAGCACAAAGCAAGGCCAAATAATGCTCACAAGTATGGAAACAAAAGCTTGCAAAAATACGGTAAAAGAGGGGAATTACAAAGCAAGTGATATGTACAATGCTCAAACCCAAAAAAACAGTTCTACAACATTGAAGATGGAACAAAAATATGCACAAATGCAAGAGATGACAACCTCTAAATCAGTATGTATATATGCTAAACATAGCATGCAAAACTAGTGGCCAAAAGAGAAGTATTGAGAGAGGTAGTATATAGAAAATTCAAATGGAAAAACTTTCTTCTACAATACTGAAGAGGGCCCAAAAAATAAGAATATATTCAGTTTATGGAAACCCCAAAATCAATATACAAACATGCTAACAATTCCATGCAAAATGGAGCTCAAAAGAGGTTATAACAAGAGACATGCAAAGAATACACCAAAGAACAAAACTTTCTTCATGAAACATGTAGAGGGGGTCAAAATAAGACCCCTTTCAGTTCTGACCAAGAGCTAAAACTAAAAGCACAAAAGGCTACAAAACATGCAAGAATTAGGGCCTAAAGTGGATTTCAAAGGGAGGTGGTATATAGAATGGCCAAACAAGGTTGAGCCCTTCTACAATGTTGTATAGGGGCTCAAAATAAGCACAAAACCAATAGGGGTCGGAGCCCCAAAAACAAATGCAAATAGGCTAAAAATAGCATGCAAGATTGTGACATACAAGCTAGATATTGAAACAAGTATATCATAGAAGCATCAAATGAAGTTGATCCCTTCTACAAAGTTGTAGAGGGGCTCAAAATAAGCACAAAACCAGTAGGGGTCGAAGCCCAAAAAACAAAAGGAAATAGGGTAGAAATAGGAAGCAAGGAAAGGGTAGAAAAATGGAATTTGAGACTTACCCTTGAAGACAAGTCTTTCTTTGATTCTTGACTTGAATTTGTTGATCCTTGACCACTGAAAATCACCTCTTTGCTGCTCGAATGGAGATGGTGATGATGGTGCTTAGAGTTGATGAAGGATTGGCTTTGACACCTGAAGCTTTTTTGAGTTTTTTAGCTATGGAAATGGAGGACTTGGGAGAGGTGTTCTTGAGAGCAATTTTTCTAACCTAGGCAAAGGAGCTGTTGGTCCCTTTAAATAGGCCAAGAAGGGTGTAAAAGGGGAGGGAAATGGAGGCAATCTTTCCCTCCCAAAATATCCCCCGGATGGGGGAGATATTTTGAAAAAATATCTGGACAGCTGGAAGGAGCTGGAAAGCAGGAAGCTGGCCGGCCAGGTGGCTTTCTGCAAGGTGGCCGGCCGGCCACCCCACCTGGTCGGCCAGCCACTCAGCCTGGCCGGCCGGCCATGGTCAAAAAATGGGCAACAAAATTTCTGGCCGACCACTATGGATTGGTGTCCTCCCAAGTGTGTAGAATAAGACCCCAAGGTCGGAATCTGGCAACTCTGAAGCATGAACCACAACATAGAGCTTGAAGGAGAGGCCCAAAAATGAAATGCACAATTGCTGGCCGACCACCAACTTTTGGTGTCCTCCCAGATGTGTAGAACAAGGATCCAAGGTTGGAATTTGGCAACATTGAAGCAGGAGCCACAACATTGGACTTGAAGGAGAGGCTCAAAACTGAACTGGACAATTTCTGGCCGACCACTCTTGTTTAGGGTCCTCCCATATCCCCTGATCACAAATATGTAGCTTTGGTTGGAAGAAAACACCCCCAGGGTGTTCAACATTGGCCCGGAAGTGAGCGAAACGGGCGCCGGAGAAGCGAAACTGGTTATCTGGGATAATTGCTGGCCTTCCACCCCCCAGTGATCTTCCTGATGTTGAAACAGAGGTACCTGCCAAGTTTTAACAAAAACTGATACAAAATGAATGCTCGGAGCCAAAACCGAGTAATTCGGGATCCCGAAAATGGGCTGCAGGTGCCGGAAGTGGTGTTCAGCAGCGAAGTGGGCATCTGCGACCCCAGTGTCCCCTGGAATGACAAAACAGAGGTTCATGCCAAAAATCAGAGAAAACAGATGCAAAATGAATGCTCGGGACCAAAACCGCGCAGTTTAGGGTCCCGAAAACCGGCTACAGGCACCGGAAGTGGCATACGACCACGAAGTGGGCATCAGGGGCCCCAGGGTTCCTCGGAAAAGTAAAACAGAGGTTCCTGCCAAAAACCGGAGAAAACGGAGATGGTTGGGCGGTCCCGAGCCGAGGCACACGGCCTAACGGTCCTGAAAACTGGGAACCGGGCTCCGAAATGGGCAAAATGGCCTACGGCCACGAAAAGTAGCTCACGGCCACCGGGAGATAGTCTACAGGACTACTCCCTTCCCTCAGAAAAGAAAACAGGAAAAACCGAGCCTGGTTCGCAAACCGAGACAAGGTAGAGAAGGGAGTTCGGAAGTCCGGAGGCAGGGCGCGCGGCCGCAACTCTGAGACTTCTGAACGAGCACAGTACGCAATATCACCGAGCGCTCAACCGGTGACGTCTGAGTCTTAAGGTCGGTCAAAAATGGGGTGTCTACAGTTGCCCCTCTTTGACAGAACTCGGAAGTCATAACAATGACGGGAGTGAATGTCAAAGCCCAGAGACGACCCATTTTTGACAAGGCCGAAGACTTAGACAATCATACAAGGCAAACAGAGATGATATGTGCCCGCAGGCGTGCCCGCAGGCAGGGGCAAAATGCAAAGTGATAGGCACGGAGCCAGGTGATCATGCAAGTGCAGCAAGCTGTAATGAAGCAAGTATTGACAAATAGATGCAACAGTTTTAAGCAAGAATGCAAAGCAACAACTACATTTCATGCAGTTAGGAATGCGGAGAATCATTCAATTCTCGTCGCGTCTCACACGGAGAAGATACGATACCTGCGCGACTCGTCTGGTCGCACCAGCCTCAAATGAACCGTACATACAATATCGTGCCTGCAAAAGAAAGAAATTCAACAAGAACAATATGCTAACAACATATATTCAATGCGATTCCTGTGATTCCAAAAGTTCGACACACACAGTGCCGGCGAATGAATGCATCACAATGCGAGAACAGATAATGCGTGACAACGCATGTTCAAGTACAGAAGCATCAGACATCAAGAAATCATGCATGACAATGCAAAACATTCATGAGAATGCAAATTATAAGCCAAACAATGCAAAATGAGTATAACTCAGGGTGCCCGTTTGACATGAAATGATGAGCTGGAAAACGCGCATTTCGGCGACGGTAACTCGATCGCGTCCTCTGATTCACTTCCCGGAGAGGTCACAACATGTTTAAAAAGGATACACTCTGATTTTGATGAACAATGATGAGACACATGTCAGAAATTGCAGTTAAAGTTCCGGTGGAGCAATTCGGCGCTAGAAAGTGCACTTTTCTTGAACTTTTTCAGGTCCCGGGAACTCCGATTTTCCTCAAAATTTGCAGAGAGGTAGGGGAGGGGGTGGGGATCATGGTCGGCCAGGCCATTGCCCTGGGAGAGGCCATCGGCCAGGGGAGAAAAAGGGCATGGCCGGCCAGCCAGGTCAGGTGGCCGGCCGGCCACCTGCCCAAAGCAGGGGCATTTTGGTCTTTTTCTCATTTTCTATATATATGCTTGCCCATTGCCTCCGAAATCACACCCAAAGTTGCATAAACTCTTCTTCTTGCTCTCTAGACCATTTTCTCTTTCAGATCTGCATTTTATACGCGCCCCCCAGCCTTCCACGCAAGTTGTTTTCGCGAAATTTTCCTGCGTTAAGCACTTTAAGCCGACTAAATTTTGATTCCGGGGTTTCTCTTCTAATTTTCACCACTTGAGGTAAGTTTGTCTCAATATTTGGAAAATTTTCCCGGGAGTTGACTTTTGTTGACTTTTCGTTTCCCGAGAGTTGACTTTTGTTGACTTTTTCCAACTTTGGCCCATTTTGCTCATTTTTGCTCCTCTTTGCAGATTTTTCGACATGGCGGGCTATTTCCCTCACGGTGGAGGTTTTCCCGGTGCCGGAGATGATTTTGACGTTACGACATTGCCCCCGAGGGTCCGCCCTTTCATTCCCGATCGATATGCTCCAGCGGTACATAGGCTTCCGCGAGCCACTTTTCGTCATTTCACCGAATTTAACGATCGGGTACCAGGGGATCTTCTCCTACGAGAGCCAGAGCAGCATCTCTCTCATGATGCAGAGGTATTTTACTTTCTTTCCTGCTTTTTCATGTATTTCATTCCCCTGCCATGCTTAGACACACAGTTTAGCTCATGACATAGTACTTGCATCCTGAGCATGTGACTTAGCCACTTGAATTTCGTGAACACAGCTCATTGCCAAGAATAGAACACACAGTCCCGAAACTCAGATTTTCTGAACGCGCAGCCCAAACTTGAAGCGAACACACAGCCCACTGATTTAAGAGTAGAACACACAGCCCTAAACTCTGAATTACTGAACACACAGCCCAGATTTGAAGTGAACACGCAGCCCAAATACCAAATTTACTGAACACGCAGCCCAGATTTGAAGTGAACACACAGCCCACTGATTAAGAATTGAACACACAGCCCAAAACTTTGACGTACTGAACACACAGCCCAGATTTGAAGCGAACACACAGCCCACTGATTTAAGAGTAGAACACACAGTCCCAAACTTGTTGAAGTGAACACACAGCCCACTGATTGAGAGTAGAACACACAGTCCCAAACTTGGATGTACTGAACACACAGCCCAGATTTGAAGTGAACACACAGCCCACTGATTGAGAGTAGAACACACAGTCCCAAACTTGTTGAAGTGAACACACAGCCCACTGATTGAGAGTAGAACACACAGTCCCAAACTTTGATGTACTGAACACACAGCCCAGATTTCTAGTGAACACACAGCCCACTGATTAAAAGTAGAACACACAGTCCCAAACTTGGATGTACTGAACACACAGCCCAGATTTGATGTACTGAACACACAGCCCAGATTTGTAGTGAACACACAGCCCACTGATTAAAAGTAGAACACACAGTCCCAAACTTGTTGAAGTGAACACACAGCCCACTGATTGAGAGTAGAACACACAGTCCCAAACTTTGATGTACTGAACACACAGCCCAGATTTGTAGTGAACACACAGCCCACTGATTAAAAGTAGAACACACAGTCCCAAACTTGGATGTACTGAACACACAGCCCAGATTTGATGTACTGAACACACAGCCCAGATTTGTAGTGAACACACAGCCCACTGATTAAAAGTAGAACACACAGTCCCAAACTTGTTGAAGTGAACACACAGCCCACTGATTGAGAGTAGAACACACAGTCCCAAACTTTGATGTACTGAACACACAGCCCAGATTTGTAGTGAACACACAGCCCACTGATTTTCTTTGCATACAACTCAAAACACTTCATTTGCACACAGCTCATTTTCACTTCATTTGCACATAGCTCATTCTCACTTCAGTTGCTGATCTACGCATTTATTCTAAATGCAGGTTCGCTCTCGCACAGTGCGAGGATATGGCTCCGTCACCGCGAGGGAGTGGTATTTTGAGCTTCCGGAAGCTGTCCAGGACTTGGTTGACTTTGCAGGATTCGGGCCATTCTGCAGAGGGTTATCTCGTTGTCTCATTAGTAGGACGTTACTCGCTGCTCTGGCGGAGAGATGGTGGGACACCACCAATTCTTTCCATTTTTCTGCGGCCGGGGATATGACCATGACCCCACTGGACTTCGCTATACTCACCGGCCTAGACGTAGGCGGTGGACCCATTCCCTATGACGAGGATATGGGCCAGTGGGAGGCTGCTTGGATGCATCTACTGGGGGCACTTCCGCCTGTAGACAGAGGTTCGGGGCGAGTCCGTTATACTTGGTTCTCTTCCCACTTCCGGCGGCCACAGATGGAGCCCGATACTCCTGAGGAGGCAGAGCAGTATGCCCGTGGTTTCCTCATGTACCTCCTCGGCACCACCTTGTTTGCCGATAGAGGGAACATGGTAGGGTTGTATCTACTGAGCGCTCTAGTAGACCTATCACAGGTCGGTCAGTATGATTGGGGCGGCGCTGGCCTGGCTACCCTTTATTGTTACATGAGCGCAGTCTCTCGCGGGCGGGGGGACTTACTTGGCGGCTACTGGAGAGCCTGGGAGGTACATTCTGTCCTCTTGATTTACATTTTTGCTCCCCATTACTTGTTCACTGCACACACGGCGCACCTTGCATTCTGTATTCTGCCTTTTAGCATCTTGTATTCACATCCCGCACTGCTTTTCTCAGCTATGGGTATATGCATATTTCCCCACATTAGCTCCGGAGATGGAGGTGGCAGGGCCTCCGACGACTCCGCATTCATTGATGTTTGAGGGCGAGCACTTACCAAGGCCTCGGGAGACTCTCTTCTCTCTGCGACAGTACTTTGACACTGTTCGGGCAACAGAGGTATTTTAGAACTCTCAGTTCTTTTTCATTTTCATCTTTGATCAGCTTTGTATGTTCTGATTTCTGATTGATTTGTGCACTGGTTATCCGCAGATCACTTGGCAGCCCTGGGCAGTCTTTGGTGATGATCTCGAGAATTAGTACCCCGGAGGGTCGACTAGTTCCCAGTATAGGTTCCTGCTCGAGGGACCAGTCGGCAGAGCTTGGTTCCTGGGGGAACGCTTCCAGCGCCAGCTATGGGGGGGTAATTCTCAGGACCCTCCTGCTGTGCCTCCAGACACCATGCGGACTGCTGATAGATTATCTCCTGAGGAGGTCAGTAGTGCTATGCAGGGCAGTGATGCTTTATTACATCTCCTTGAGGGGAACTACGCCACCTATCGCCGCATATATCTGATGCCCCCCTTGACGGGAGTACGGGCTCCACCACGGAGGTCCACGGGCGCACCATCTTTGAGTCGTGCTCGTGCTACAGACATCCCTTCTTCTAGCAGGGCTGGTGCATCTAGAGGTAGAGGTAGTTCGATTCCTCCGATCCCTCCGACTCTCGATCATCCTGGATGGCCAGATATGCCGACCGAGTTGACGGGGTGGCAGTATGGGACGCCTTACCAGGTTCCGTTAGAGCCTCCTCTGCCTGACCACAGATATATCAGAGACCCTGATTCGCCCCCGGTATGTTTTTCAGCTTTGATTTATCAGTCAGATATTTGGACATTGATTCCTTTACTGATAGTTTTGCATTTGCATTTGCAGCCTCCAGTTGAGTATACGGATGAGCTGCTCGGGATGCTGGCCACATTCGAGGGCATGATCCTACGGAGGGAGGGACAGCTGGCCATTATGGGCGTGCCGGTACTGTTCATCTTTCCTGTATTTAGCATACTCCCGATGACATACTGGCTTTAAACATTCTGCTGTATTGACAGGCCGTGTAGAGCACATCTGGTACACACCCCACTCATATACTGTACTTGCACCTGCTTTTTATGCTTGAACTGATGTATTGCACTTTTCATTTTCAGATGCCTCCCGTATATGCCTCGACACGGGGCGGGCCACCAGGGCCTTCTCAGAGAGGCCGAGGTGTTAGACCTGCTCGAGGTACAGAGACTCGAGGAGCTGGGCCATCCAGGCCTTACCGAGGAGCTCGAGGAGCAGGGTCGTCTCGCAGACGCAGGGCACCCGTTGTCGAGGATGAGGAGGAGGAGGAGGTTGCAGGCCACATATCAGAGACATCTCCTGGGGAGGAAGGCTCCGGTCTTGGTTCCGGGAGCGGAGGCGAGCCTGAGGGGGATCCAGAGGATGACAGCTCCGATCCAGATGGTGATGATGATGCAGAGATTATCCCGCAGAAGAGGATGAGAGGACCTCCCCATTCCCGTTCCCGAGGGCACTGATGTTATTCCCTGCTTTATTTTACTTTTTGGCTAGTAGTTTGTAGCACTTTGCACATTGTTAGGCAGTTCTATTTTCTGTAAAACTTGTACCTTTATTTTGTTGTAAAACATGATGGAATGAAACAGCTTTTGAAAAGATGTTTGTATTTGAAATTCTTAGCATTGCATCGCATCGCATCATTTTGCACAAAATGGAATTGAATGAAAATGTGCTTCATGTATTTACCGGGTCAGGTAATGAACCGACGCAACAAAATAAAAAACAAATCGACTCACTAAGAAACAACAGAATCTTAGCAAGTTTACAACTCAATAAACAAAATACAACAATGTTAACGACTCAATAGACAAGACTTAACGAAATTGTGTAATCAAAAAGTAACAATTCGAAACACAAAATGCGACAGCTCGACAAAACTTACAACTCGATAAACAAAACAATAACTCGATAAGCAAAACACAACAAAACGTACTTCGGACGGACAATCTGGATGACGGAGCGTATCCGAAATTGAGAGAAATGGAGGCCTTCGACATTCCTGATGCATGAAAATGCTTCAAACTTTCTTCCGGCGGGCAAAATAAGACCAACGCGAGGCCGGAAACATTTCGCATTTGAAGACAAAAAAGGTGGCCGGCCTACTAGGATAGGTGGCCGGCCGGCCACCTCTCTTACAACCACCGAAATGTTGACACGTGTCCTTTGAATAGTGTTTTGCCTCTCTATAAAAGCTCCACTCTTGGAACTTATTCATTTCATCACCTTTCCTCACAAAAATGGAAGCATTTCTCGCAGAAAATCTCACATCTTGGATTTCTTCTTTAGATGGCTCGGAGAAATTGAATTTCCGGGGTTTCGGCTTGAATGCACTATTCACGCTGGGCCGGACTCCACTGCACTTTCCTTTCCTCCATGCCGCGGCGAGATTTTGGAACCCGGTGACGCACGTTTTCAGCTTTGGAGGGCAAGAGGTATGTCCCACTTTTGAAGATTTTCAAGTTTTGATGGAGTCCAAACGCTCAGAAGAGATCTTGCCTCAATCTCGTTTTGGCCATGCTCAAGCTTTAGGGCGGATGTGCGGTCTCAACGCGCATGATGCTCGATCTCTGATTGGTGATGGCATGTTGGATATCCCGAGCCTGATTTACCGATTCTCTGATGCCGGTGACCGCAGCGACCACTATTGGCAAGGTTTCCGACAGCATGCCCTCTGCTTGTGCCTACTATCCCATTTTCTGTTTGTCTCGGGCTCCGGAGGAGCTAACATCCGCTTGATTGAAGTTGCTCAAGGCTTGAGAGAAGGAAAGAGTTGTATTGCCATGACTTTGGCTGAGACACTGATGGGTCTAGATGCCTTCTACCGTCAGGAGACAACCAGGTTTGCGGGGAGTCCACTACTGCTACAGGTAATGTTTCCCACCCAAGCTCACATGTATTCGCTTACATCACTCGGCCCTCGGGCTCGATTTTTCTCACAAAACCCTTATCTCACTTTTCTCTCATCGCACATCTCTCTATTCTTTATTCTCTCATTTTTCATCCCTCCCCAGATATGGTTGATGGATAAATTGCAAGTTGTGGACTATTGTCCTGCTTATTCAGCCCGTGGCTACTTCTTTCGGCAACGCCTAGTCAATGCTCCTGATGAGAGCTGGTGGTTTGAATGGATGTGCAGCTTGTCGGCAGATCGCATTGCTTGGCGCTGCCCCTGGCTCAATCTCCCGGCGATGAGCTATAGCATGTTCCAGGATACCGGGATCCGTCTGATCGGCCTGACCCATTGTGTATTCTATTTCCCATTCCGTATTCTGCGCCAGTTCGGCCATGATCAGACTTGCCCTCCGGAGGGGATAGAGTATCCGGCTACATTCCCAGTCCGAGGTGCACACCTTGCCCGGCATATTACAGCTTGGAGGACCAGAGAGCTCTTGTCCCCCGCCCCTGTTTTCAGTTGCACTTTGTCTGACGAGTGCTGGGATTGGCTCAACGAGGAAGCACAAGTTGGGCCTAGGTTGGCATCAGAGGCTTCAACCAGCTCTGGAAGGGGGCGTAGGGACACCTGACTTGACTATGCCCCATATTTATTGCTTTATTAGTACTTTCAAGTTTTCGTTATGAGTGTAATAAAAAGCAACTTCAATTGTATGCAAGAGCGAGAGAACTCTGTTTTGAAATCAATGAAATTGAAGGTTGTGGTACTGAAAATTCTCCACCTTTGGTCCAAAAATGGTCTTAGTTGTGAAAAGATTAATTTGAACAAAGTCAACTTTTATTAAAACTTTTCAAAACTATTTTCGATATGGATCAGAACTGGACACACCTGAGATCTGTCACTGAGATGCACAACCCCAGATCCTAGCAACTGGAAAGTTGCCCCTAGTTTGAAAAGCACTGTACCGGAGATCGTAATAAACGCTGATGAACAAGGATGACTGAGATGATCAAAATGGACAAAGTTGATCGGGGAAAATGTTTCTGGCTGAACTTCAAGAAGAAGCTGCCTACGTATCCCAAAAGGTGGGAATCAAGCCTTACGTAGTTCAGGCTTAGGTTCGCTCGGGTATTTTTACTCTCCTTTTGCGCTCTAACTTTTGCCAAGGCCGCCCTTTGCGGGTTTTCAACCTTGCGAGCTCAGTTTTTATAATTTCAAATTTTTTGTGCTCTGAGTTTTGCCTAGGTCGCCCTTTCGGGTTTTCGGCCTAGCGAGCCTCTCAAGGGTAATATTTCTTTAACTTGTCCATGTTGATCGGTTGGGAAAACTCTAAGCCATCTAGATCCATCAGAACCACAGCTCCACCTGACCAGATAGACTTAATGATGTAGGGACCAGTCCAATTGGGTCTGAACTTGCCCCTTGGATCGTGAATGGGAGCTCGGTTGTCCTTGAGTACCAAATCTCCTTCCTTTAAATTCCTGGACTTAACCTTCTTGTTGAAAGCCCGGGCGATTCTGCGTTGATAGCCTTGAATGTGGTACAGTGCTTTCAGTCTTCTTTCATCGAAAAGCATGAGTTCCTCAAATCTGTTCTGCTGCCAATCTGCCTCGGCTATCTGGCACTCAGCCAATACTCGCAATGACGGAACCTCAATCTCAATAGGTAGAACGGCCTCCATCCCATAAACTAACGAATACGGAGTCGCCCCAGTAGAAGTTCTGATCGAAGTCCTGTAGCCCCACAGAGCAAACGGCAACTTATCTGGCCAGTCCCGGTAGGTTTCCACCATCTTCTGTAGTATGCGCTTGATATTCTTGTTGGCAGCCTCAACCGCTCCATTGGTTTGCGGCCGATAGGTAGACGACTTGTGAAAAGCCACGTTGTATTTTTCCAACAAGTCTATCACCTCCTTCTTGAAGTAGGAACCATTGTCAGAAACTATCTCATTTGGGACCCCGTAGCGACAGATGATGTTGTTTCTGATAAATTTTGCAACGTGTGAAGCTTTCAACACTGCATAAGATTGGGCCTCGACCCACTTTGTGAAATAATCTATCGCTACCAAGATGAACTCATGCCCATTCGACCCCTTCGGTGTGACAGCTCCGATTACATCAATTCCCCAGACAGAAAACGGCCATGGCGAAGTCATGTTGTATAGCTTTGACGGCGGAATGTTCATGCGATTTGCATGGATCTGACATTTGTGACATCGCCGGACGAAACCAATACAATCCTCCTCTATGGTGGACCAGTAATAACCTTGTCTAAGGATCTTCCGTGCCAACATTACCCCATTCATATGTGCTCCACATTCACCCCCGTGGATGGCTTCCATCAGACGCTTTGACTCTTCAGCATCAACACACAGTTTATGCATTCCCAGATGACCCCGTTTATACAGTTTACCCCCGCAGATGATGAACTGAACTGCCATTCTTTTGATTGCTCTTTTGTCTTTGGCATTTACCCCTGGCGGGTATGCTTCTTTCTCTAAAAAGTTCCAGATATCGTAGTACCAAGGGTGTTCGTCCTGAACTTCATCTATGGCTGCAATCGACTCATAAGCAGGCGCAAATTTCTGATCAATGATAACTGGATGCATCCGGACTCCACACGGGATGTCTATCATGGATGATAGAGTTGCTAGCGAATCTGCGAACTTGTTGTTCTCTCTTAGTAGATGAGTGAAATTTAACTTTTCAAACCGAGGAATCAGCAAGTCCAAGGTCTGGTGATACATCATCATATTTTCTTCTTTTACTTTCCAGTCTCCTTTAGCTTGAGACACAACAAGGTTCGAATCCCCAATGACGTCCAGCCGTCTTGCCCCTAATTCTAGGGCTGCTTCTAAACCAGCGATGCACGCCTCGTATTCTGCTTCATTGTTTGAGACTTTGAACCGGAGTTTGAAGGCTAGAGAGATACGGGAATTGTCGGGTGCTATCAGCAACACTCCTAT
This sequence comes from Camellia granthamiana, assembly GCA_036172215.1. Taxonomy (NCBI): domain Eukaryota; kingdom Viridiplantae; phylum Streptophyta; class Magnoliopsida; order Ericales; family Theaceae; genus Camellia; species Camellia granthamiana. The sequence continues at coordinate 86,939,133 of CM069914.1, read as the reverse complement.
CCCATACCCATGTTGATTTGACGCTCCGTCAAAGTACATCGTCCAAGTTTCGTTGTCGATCTGCAAAATTGCTTCATCTGGGAACAGATACTCAACTGCTTCATCCCCCTCAACCGGGTGGTCGGCAAGGAACTCTGCCACCGCTCTTCCTTTCACTAACTTGCGCGTCACATATGTGAGATCAAATTCGGAGAGCAACAGCAACCAACGAGCTAGCCTACCCGTAAGCGCTGGTTTCTCGAAAAGATATTTGATGGGATCGAGTCGTGAAACCAGCATTACAGAGTGAGCTAACAGGTAGTGCCGCAGCTTCCTGGTAGCCCATACCAGAGCTAAGCAAGCCTTTTCCAGTGGTGTATATCGGGTCTCATACTCCAGCATTTTCTTGCTCAAATAATAGATGGCTTTCTCCACCTTATCTTCTGATTCTTGTGCAAGCATGCAGCCCATTGTAGTCTCAGTTACTGACAGATACAAAATCAACGGTTTCCCTGGTTCTGGTGCTGACAAAACGGGTGGGTTCTGTAGATATTCTTTAATCTGTTCAAATGCAGCTTGACATCGGCCGTCCCATTGGAACTTCTTGCCTTTCTTCAGGAGACCAAAAAGTGGTTCACAAGTCAAGGTTAATTTTGAGATAAACCGTCTTATGAATTGCACTTTACCCAGAAAGCCTCGCACCTCCTTTTCAGTCCTTGGTGGTGGCATTTCTAAGATGGCCTTGATTTTGGAAGGGTCGACTTCGATGCCCCTTTGTGTAATCAGAAACCCCAGCATTTTTCCCGCTGTAACACCAAATGTACATTTCTGAGGGTTCAGCCGCAACCGGAATTCCCTGATCCTTTGGAAAAACTTGTGCAAGGCGGTGTAGTGGCCCTCTCTTTCCTTGGACTTGACAATCATGTCGTCCACATACACCTCAACCTCTTTGTGGATCATATCATGTAGTATTGTGGTCGCGGCCCGTTGATAAGTAGCTCCAGCGTTTTTCAACCCAAACGGCATGACCCTATAGCAGTATGTCCCCCACGGGGTGGTGAATGCAGTCTTTTCTCTGTCCTCTGGCGCCATTACTATCTGGTTGTAGCTTGAAAAGCCATCCATGAATGAGAGCAATGCATGCCCTGCTGTGAAGTCCACTAACTCATCGATGTGCGGTAGGGGAAAATCGTCCTTCGGACTGGCTCGGTTTAAATCCCTGAAGTCTACGCACACCCGGATCCTGCCATCTTTCTTTGGCACCGGAACAATGTTGGCCAACCAAGTCGGATATTCAGAGACTAGCAGGAAGCCTGCGTCAATTTGCTTGGTGACCTCTTCCTTGATCTTAAGAGCCCAATCCGGGCGGATCCTTCTGAGCTTCTGTTTGACAGGTCGGGCCTCGGGGTCAAGGGGGATCCGATGCTGTACAATCTCAGGATCGATTCCAGGCATGTCTTCGTAGGACCACGCGAAAACATCTTTGAAATCTTTTAATAAAGCGACTAAGCGCTCGCGTTCCTCTGAAGACAACGTGGACCCGATCTGGACCAGCCGCGGGTCCTCCTCAGTACCAATATTCACAGAAATGATTTCATCCATTAATGGCTTAACAAACCTCTCTTGCTCTTGCCCAATTAGACGTTGTAAAACCGGAGGAACTTCGTCCTCGTCGTTTTGATCAAAATTTTGAAAGTCCGAATTAATGCAATAAATTAGGGGCACAGAGAAGTACTCAGAAACCACAGTTGCCTAATTCTCATTAAGTTCATCCAAATCGTCCTCGGTTACAATAGACTCAAATGAGAAAGAAAAAGACGACCTGGACAAGACTGTGGCATCCGGGTTGACACCCCCAGGAGTACCAGACTCAGACTCAGTCGAGCTGGAACCTGATTCCGACTCACAGGACTCGGTGGAATCAGACTCCGGCTCACTACCTGACCCGGTGCTGCTGGATAAGAATCCCTCCTCATACTGCCAAGTGAGGGAGGGTGCGATTGATGCATCCAAAATAGCTGCTGGTTGGCTCGCGGCCATTTCATTCCCAATCATGGAAACCACGACGTTATTCCCCAAGCAATCTTGGTCGATCAGAGGATCAGAGAGGAGACTTGCCAGTGCTACCCCCATTTCCAATTCAGTGCCCTCGGGCTCCACTGCCTTATTCTGCTCAGCCTCAGTTGTTGGGTCTGTCTGCTCTGTGGCAACGTCATCCCCGGATAGTTGCAGGTCGAAGAAGATTTCGAAACCTGGTACGCACTTCCTCTCCGCGTTGAACCATGGCTCTGGGAAGCCACAAAATGGAAAGTCTTCCCCCTCCCGGACGAAGCGTCCGTTCAGGGTACCCTGGATGGGCCTGTGCATTAAATCAAAAGGCTTCCCAGCCTGCTTTGCTCTGGCTCTGCCGGCCATTTCCTTTCCTTTCCTCACCCAATCTTCTTTGGTGGGCAGATAACCCAGTCCAAAGGTATGTGGATTGTGTGGCACTTCGGCCAACGCTGCGACTCCTTTCCTGCCGCTTCTTCCCAATCCCATCCCGGGGATATGTTGGAGCTTGTTCATGAGGTAGACGGCTTGAGCGCTGACATACACACCCTCATTCACAGCCATGATATTCTGCACCATCCGGGCCTCAGCCAAAGTAAATCCCGATATGAACATGTCCTCCATGCCGTGTTCAATCTCCAGGACTGGCGTAGATATCTCCGGAGGGGGATGGATTGATGAGTTCCCAAAAACAATGGCTACTCCCTTTCCGTAGGGGTACTTCACCATTTGATGTAGAGTAGATGAGACGGCCTTCACCTGATGCAACCAGGGTCGCCCCAAAAGCATGTTAAAGGATGCAGGGACCTCCAAGACATGAAAATCTACTTCGTGTTGTCCAGGCCCAATCTTGGTTTGGATTTTTACTGTCCCCAGGACATCCCTGCTCGTATTGTCGTAGGCTCTGATTACTTGAGTGGTCGGTGTAAAGTCCGCAGGCTTTAACCCAATTGCATACGCCGTTCTTGCTGGGCAGACATTGATAGCGGACCCGGTATCAACAAGTACCACCGGAATCCATTTGTCCCTGCATTCTACAGAGATGTAGAGGGGTCTATTATGATCCACGCCCTCAGGCGGCAATTCCTTGTCTGAAAAGGTCAATGCCGGGGAACCTCCTCCCGGAAAGACCAGCCCAACCAGTTGTTCTGGTGTAGTTTCGATGGAGAGCTTGGCTTTGTCCATGGCAGATAGGACAGCCTGCCTGTGCACCCTTGAAGCCATAAGCAGTCCCCAAATGGAGATGTCTGCTTGTATTTTCTTTAGCTGCTTCAGTACAGCCTCTTCTTCAACTTGCTTTTCTCTCTGTTTCTCTGCCTCTTTATCTTTCCCTGATGCCTCGGGTTGATCAAGGTGTGGGGGCTTGAAATACCGCCCACTTCTAGTCATATGGTCCACCTCCTCAAGGTACCAAGTACTGTCTGGTTGATCACCTGCCCAATCTTCGTCTGTGTGGGCAAGATACAAATCGTCATCTTCCCACCACATTCCATTAGCGTCTAGCAGGCACCTGTCTGGTTCCGGCTTGTTTGCGCTCTCAGCATTTCCCTCCCACATGCTCACAGCATGTTCAGTTTTCGTGCTCGCAGCACCTTCAACTTCCTCATGATTCTTTGCTTTTCGGATCCTCTCAGAATCCCATCTCTTTTCTTGTTCCTCCAATGTCAGTTTTTCAGTTTTCAAAGTGTCTTGATCTTGAGCGAAATTCTTCGTACCGGCGCTCTCCGGCAATTCAATCTGACCCTCGGCCCTTCCGGCCTCAAATGGTACAATATCTGGCTGATCATCCAACCACCCGACGACTTCTGTTGACTCCTCGTATTCAAACCAGTTGATTGATGCATCCCCTGATTCCTGATCGTTGAAAAACTGGAGGTTGGCGAATTCCTCTTCCACCGTTGTCAGATCATCCCCCGCTGATTCAAGTTTGTCCCCCCGGATCATACACAATTCAGCCTCTGGCAACCCCACACTCAGCTTTGGTTGGCTCATTGACAAGATATATCCACTCGGATCATAAGCTCTGCCAACTAAATTCTCAGACTGCTCCACCCCAAATTCAACAGTTTTGCTCTCCTCGGAAGCCTGCCCGATTCCATTCTCGGTGGTCACCACCTTTGGCACAGGTCGGGTTGTGGAGATGCTCATCATGCACAATGAGTCGGTGCAATCAGGGAGGAGCACCTCCGGCTTGGGTAGGTGAGAGGGGGTAATATAGATACTAGGGTCGTAAGACACGTCCCCAGTTTGGATGAGATTGATTCTTTTGGGCGGTGGAGCTTGGTTATGTGCTGGGAGTGGGTTGGTTGTGACGTTGGGTCTTTCGGGAGGTAGAATGATGTTTTTGTCAATGAGGTCCTGAACCTCGTGGCGCAGCCTGTAACATTGGTCAGTATCATGACCATGCTGCTGGTGGTATTTGCAATATTTGGCTGGGTTGTGGGAAGGGGGGAGTGGATTTGGTGGGGGCATCGGTTCCAAGGGTTTCAGATGTCCTTTTCTGACTAGAACCCCGAGGACTTTGGATAAAGGCATATGTAGTGGAGAGAAGGTTCGTTGACCCCTGGGTTGGTACCTTGAAGCTTGGTTACTGCTCCCAGAGGCATCAGAAAAAGGTGTGGCCGCTGCGAACCTTGGTTGGGGAGGGGGATTGGTGGTGACCATTCCGACCTCTGAAGTTCTTGCATTGGTAGAGCCGCTCGGGCCTGCATTATTACTACGGTTGAATGTTCTTCGGGGTTGATCCCGATCTTGGTCTATCAACCCTTGCTTCATAGCATCTTCTATTTGCACTCCCATATCATGTAAGTCTGCGAAAGTGGGGAAGGGAACGACAATCATTTTCTGCATTAATTTCGGTTGGAGATTGCGCACAATCATCCGGATTTGATCTTTATCTGTTGGCCTCAAGGTCATCATCGATGCCTTGGCTCTCCACCGAGTTACAAAATCAGAGAAACTCTCTTTCTGTTCCTGCCTTGTCATCTCGAGATCACGAGTTGTGACCTCGATTTGCGTGTTGTACGAATATTGTGCAAGGAAGGCCTCAGCCATCTCATCCCAGTTTGTTTTCACATCATCATCCAGCTTTGCGTACCAAGTGGATGCCACACCCGATAAAGTTCGACCGAACAGGGAAAGCTTCTGCGGTCGGGTTAGGCCCATTGGTCTTAGAATGTCTGAAAATAGCCGGAGGTGGACCATGGGGTCCCCGGATCCATCAAAGCGATCGATCTGGGGCATCTTAAATCTGTCCGGCAATGTCACGGCTACATCAGTATAGCCGTCTTCAATGTCTGGGATGGCCTTCACCCCCTGTGATTTCTTAAAGAGTTTTTCCAATTTGCTCAATTTCAGAGCTGTCTGGTCTACCTCGAGCTCGAATGGAGAGTCCGGGTGATTGGGTGTCAAATTCTTGGACAGTTGTGGTAGAAGCGGGGGCGGAGCCAGCCCCGTTGGAAGACTTGTGTCCTCTTGAGTATTCTGAAGGTTTGGCAGGGTATTCTGTAGATTTGGGAGGGCATTTTGGGTATTTTGGGCGTTCTGGGGATCCTGGGGATTTGGAGGGGCATTATGGGGATTTTGACCAGCAGGGGTCTGTTCAGGTAAGGGGGCCCCGGGTGGAGGAGGGACCTGTTGTGAAGCAGACGCTGCGTTCTGCTGTTGTAATCTGGTAATCAACTCAGACTGCTGGGCCATGACCGCAGCTTGTTGTTTAGAAAACTCCGCCTGGCGGATAGCATCATCTTGCATCTGTTTCATGCTCTCACTCATCTGGCGCATCATCGCCTCCATGGCTGTATTCTGTTGTTCCATCTGAATAACCGGCAAGTGTATCTCTATAGCAGAAACAGGAATCTCAACCCGACTATCTGACACTAGAGTAGACTGCTGTTCCGGTGATCTCTGTTCTGACGGACTGCGCCTCCTCGGCCTTCTTCTTGTGACTGGGGGTAAAGAATGGAACACTGGATGTCCGTCAACTAGATCCTCGGATCGGTTAAGTCGGCGACCTCGTGTCCAGATTGCTTGGGGAGTATCGACTGGCTCGGAAGCAATCGTGCTACAAACTGCCCTAGCAAAAAGATAATAAAGCAAAAAGGAAATAAATGACCAGAAAAACGGGCAGCATAACAGCTTAATTTAAATACACACAACACACAGTCGGGCATACAACACGCAGTTTAATAAGCTGGAAATACACTGTCCTCAACCACTGATCACTGTTCCTGTATCACTGTTCCCCTAAACTGAATCTGATATCCGCAGACAACTGATTCTCAGACACTGAATGATGCCCGCAGGCCTGATGCCGAAACTCAACTGATACATGCATTCACTGTAGAGGCACACTCTAGCAAGCACATAGCAGATAAGTGAGAGCCAAAACACCCCTATGGAGGGGTAGGGTTTCCCTGTCCTATTTTTTCAGGAGCTAGGGTTTCACTACGCACGCAGCGGCTTCAAACAACCTATAAACGGGAAAGCAACCTGTCCTAGTTTGGAATGGTCACTATAGATCCGAATATGCACTAGGTCGAATGGTCAAAATGGGTGCCCCGGTAAAACCGGGGTTTGTGTTCCCATACTGGCAGAGCCCGTAACCGGTCAGCCTTATGGACATGCCTTGACAAGACAAGCCTCCGGCAAACCGCTCAGGAATAGCAGATGGCAAACACGGTGTCCTAGGCGCACCAATGCAAAATGCAATGCAAAGAAACACACAAGTGTAGTCAAAACCAGATATCACGAGTTCGAGTCAAGTTCTCTAAATCCCCAGCAGAGTCGCCAGAAACTGTAACAAGCCCGCGAGGGACCTCGCTACAGTTCGGACTCGATTTTTGTTGCGGTTCTCAATCTTGAACCAAAGAGTCCAAATCCGGCAAATCGTTTTTGAGAAAAACAGATTTTTTTGAAAGAAGTGCCAAACATGGACTGCTTTGCCAGATAACAGAGTCGCCACCTAAATATTTTAAAATGGGAAATTTAGGAAACCCTGACTCGGTGCCAAAAGGCCACGTGTCCGTCATCACCAAAGTTGGCTCGGGAACTTGGGTACGATTGGGGAAGGTCACATCGTGAGCACCCCCGCTCGCCCGGTCAAAGACCGGCCTCTACTAACCATGATATCTGTTTTTGAAAACATTGTGTGTTCTTATTCCGGTTATTAGCCTAGATTACTATGTGATGCGCACAGCATACAAGTATAGACTGAATCGCCTGAATTGGAACAAAACATTTCATGTTTGCCTGTTTGAAAATGGTTTGATGGTGCTACTCGCAGGTAGGCTAAGACGCGGATTTGCCACCCTCAGGTGGGCTTAAGAAAACAATGATTTTGCCACTATCTAGTGGGCTTAAAACAAACAGTCAATGATTTGTTCCACTTCAGATAACTCAACCTCCACCCACAGGCATTCAAGGCAGTTATATCACATAAGCAAATAGCCTCATGGCAAGCATGCTATCATGGCAACACTTACACGCATGCAAGGATGCTAAAGCATAAAACTCACCGAGTACTCCAAGCCAAAACAAAAACAGATTAGAAATCCATGCATGATCCTAGATGCACAGAAATGCCTAATGCAACACATGCAAAATGCAACTATAGCAGGCTCGGCTATTCTAAGTATGGCATATGAAATGCTACGACTATCACGTATTCAATTTGGAATTGAAATACAGATGCAGTTTGTATGATGCGCCGAGCCCGGTGCATGCAATACAGATGAATGATGCAAACATGCTATCATACTGTATGCTAATTGAAATATGCCCTATATCTAACCATTGTAAGCGGGTAAATAAAAGGGAGAAAGAAATGGGGGTTGGAAGACATACATCACACTCACACACCCTTATTACAATTATGCCCTCGCGCAGAGGGTCCGAATAAATAATACAGACCCGAATAAAAGAATAATACAGTCCGAAATATACAAATTCTAATTAATTAACAAATTAATTACAGAAAGCTGTAAACTGGCATGCAAGCCAGAGACCGCATTGCTTCTGATGAATAGCATGTTGGGCTGCCTGGCGCGGAAATCCACTGGGATGCTCCAATTAGCCTCTGTTTGCAGTATTTCTCGGAATGCGCGCCGGGCTCCGAAAAGTTGATGTTTCTGGGTTTTGCTGCAACAGAGAGCAGGAAAAGGGCATAGCAGTGTATTTCACAAATATATGCATGCCTCGATCCTCGTGCCACCAATCACGCATATCGATGCATGATGGCCGAGGAGTCGGATTGCACAACTCAATATAGAATGAACGCATGTGAATGCTACAACAAAACCTAACTCCATCATGGGTAATCCGGAGTGTCGGTGACTTGGGAATTGAGACACATTCCGGTACTCGGAGTACGGGATGCACCTCGTTTCCCGTGCAATATGCATGGTATGCATGAATGCAACTAACATATGACCTAGCATGCACAATGCTATGAAAATGAGATGCCTCGAAATGCGTACCCACGGGCACGCAAACCGAGGCGATGACATAAAGGCACGAAATGCAATGATGGGCTTACACCAATATGAGAGGGCCTCAGCCACACTCACACGGGATGCCGGAATGATAAGAATGAGGTGCCTCGAAATGCGTGCCCACTGGCACGCAAACCGAGGCAATGATGAAATGCAAATCGGATAAAACAGAGTGCCTCGAAATGCGTGCAGGCGGGCACGCAAACCGAGGCAGAGGCATACACAATGCAAACCGGATAAAATAGAATGTCTCGAAATGCGTGCATACGGGCACGCAAACCGAGGCGGAGGCATACGTAATGCCAAGCGGATAAAACAGAATGTCTCGAAATGCGTGCACACGGGCACGCAAACCGAGGCAGAGGCATACGCAATGCCAAGCGGATAAAACAGAGTGTCTCGAAATGCGTGCACACGGGCACGCAAACCGAGGCAGAGGCATACGCAATGCCAAGCGGATAAAATAGAGTGTCTCGAAATGCGTGCACACGGGCATGCAAACCGAGGTAGAGGCATACGCAATGCCAAGCGGATAAAACAGAAGTGCCTCGAAGTGCGTGCACACGGGCACGCAAACCGAGGCGATGATATGAAATGCAAATCGGATAAAACCGAAGTGCCTCGAAGTACGTGCACATGGGCACGCAAACCGAGGCGATGATATGAAAGCAAATCGGATAAAACTGAAGTGCCTCGAAGTGCGTGCACACGGGCACGCAAACTGAGGCGATGATGAAATGGAATGAAATGGCATACGGAATGCCGCGATGGGCTTACACCAACATGGGAGAGCCTCAGCTCACTCACATAGGAGGCCGTCGGATAAAACAAAGCTGCCTCGAAATGCGTGCCCGCGGACACGCAAACCGAGCAATGCATAAAAAGGCATACGGAATGCAGTGATGGGCTTACGCCAACATGAGAGAGCCTCAGCCACACTCACATAGGCTGCCGACGGATAAAAATAAAGTGCCTCGAAATGCGTGCACACGGGCACACAAACCGAGGCAATGGCATACAAGCATGAAAATACAAATTGGGCTTACGCCAACATGAGAGGGCCTCAACCATACTGACATAGGCTGCCGGCGGATAAAACGAGGCTGCCTCGCACACGGGCACGCAAACCGAGGCGAGGCTCTAAAGCACCAAAATGACATGCGAATGAGATGTGGCGAATGGCATAAGGAAGATGCAAAATTCAGCAACTAAAATAATGCAAAAACAGCCCCCAAATTATGATAAAATTGCAACCGATGCCCAAAATGCGATGAAATGCACCCGAAATGGCCTACAGCCCTATTAGACATACAGAATATGGACATGGAATGCAAAACAGTGGCAAGGCAGCCCCTAAACTAGCATTTTATCAGCACAAAGCAAGGCCAAATAATGCTCACAAGTATGGAAACAAAAGCTTGCAAAAATACGGTAAAAGAGGGGAATTACAAAGCAAGTGATATGTACAATGCTCAAACCCAAAAAAACAGTTCTACAACATTGAAGATGGAACAAAAATATGCACAAATGCAAGAGATGACAACCTCTAAATCAGTATGTATATATGCTAAACATAGCATGCAAAACTAGTGGCCAAAAGAGAAGTATTGAGAGAGGTAGTATATAGAAAATTCAAATGGAAAAACTTTCTTCTACAATACTGAAGAGGGCCCAAAAATAAGAATATATTCAGTTTATGGAAACCCCAAAATCAATATACAAACATGCTAACAATTCCATGCAAAATGGAGCTCAAAAGAGGTTATAACAAGAGACAAGCAAAGCATACACCAAACAACAAAACTTTCTTCATGAAACATGTAGAGGGGGTCAAAATAAGACCCCTTTCAGTTCTGACCAAGAACTAAAACTAAAAGCACAAAAGGCTACAAAACATGCAAGAATTAGGGCCTAAAGTGGATTTCAAAGGGAGGTGGTATATAGAATGGCCAAACAAGGTTGAGCCCTTCTACAATGTTGTAGAGGGGCTCAAAATAAGCACAAAACCATTAGGGGTAGGAGCCCCAAAAACAAATGCAAATAGGCTAAAAATAGCATGCAAGATTGTGACATACAAGCTAGATATTGAAACAAGTATATCATAGAAGCATCAAATGAAGTTGAGCCCTTCTACAAAGTTGTAGAGAGGCTCAAAATAAGCACAAAACCAGTAGGGGTTGAAGCCCAAAAAACAAAAGGAAATAGGGTAGAAATAGGAAGCAAGGAAAGGGTAGAAAAATGGAATTTGAGACTTACCCTTGAAGACAAGTCTTTCTTTGATTCTTGACTTGAATTTGTTGATCCTTGACCACTGAAAATCACCTCTTTGCTGCTCGAATGGAGATGGTGATGATGGTGCTTAGAGTTGATGAAGGATTGGCTTTGACACCTGAAGCTTTTTTGAGTTTTTTAGCTATGGAAATGGAGGACTTGGGAGAGGTGTTCTTGAGAGCAATTTTTCTAACCTAGGCAAAGGAGCTGTTGGTCCCTTTAAATAGGCCAAGAAGGGTGTAAAAGGGGAGGGAAATGGAGGCAATCTTTCCCTCTCAAAATATCCCCCGGATGGGGGAGATATTTTGAAAAAATATCTGGACAGCTGGAAGGAGCTGGAAAGCAGGAAGCTGGCCGGCCAGGTGGCTTTCTGCAAGGTGGCCGGCCGGCCACCCCACCTGGTCGGCCAGCCACTCAGCCTGGCCGGCCGGCCATGGTCAAAAAATGGGCAACAAAATTTCTGGCCGACCACTATGGATTGGTGTCCTCCCAAGTGTGTAGAATAAGACCCCAAGGTCGGAATCTGGCAACTCTGAAGCATGAACCACAACATAGAGCTTGAAGGAGAGGCCCAAAAATGAAATGCACAATTGCTGGCCGACCACCAACTTTTGGTGTCCTCCCAGATGTGTAGAACAAGGATCCAAGGTTGGAATTTGGCAACATTGAAGCAGGAGCCACAACATTGGACTTGAAGGAGAGGCTCAAAACTGAACTGGACAATTTCTGGCCGACCACTCTTGTTTAGGGTCCTCCCATATCCCCTGATCACAAATATGTAGCTTTGGTTGGAAGAAAACACCCCCAGGGTGTTCAACATTGGCCCGGAAGTGAGCGAAACGGGCGCCGGAGAAGCGAAACTGGTTATCTGGGATAATTGCTGGCCTTCCACCCCCCAGTGATCTTCCTGATGTTGAAACAGAGGTACCTGCCAAGTTTTAACAAAAACTGATACAAAATGAATGCTCGGAGCCAAAACCGAGTAATTCGGGATCCCGAAAATGGGCTGCAGGTGCCGGAAGTGGTGTTCAGCAGTGAAGTGGGCATCTGCGACCCCAGTGTCCCCTGGAATGACAAAACAGAGGTTCCTGCCAAAAATCAGAGAAAACAGATGCAAAATGAATGCTCGGGACCAAAACCGCGCAGTTTAGGGTCCCGAAAACCGGCTACAGGCACCGGAAGTGGCATACGACCACGAAGTGGGCATCAGGGGCCCCAGGGTTCCTCAGAAAAGTAAAACAAAGGTTCCTGCCAAAAACCGCAGAAGACGGAGATGGTTGGGCGGTCCCGAGCCGAGGCACACGGCCTAACGGTCCCGAAAATCGGGAACCGGGCTCCGAAATGGGCAAAATGGCCTATGGCCACGAAAAGTAGCTCACGGCCACCGGGAGATAGTCTACAGGACTACTCCCTTCCCTCAGAAAAGAAAACAGGGAAAACCGAGCCTGGTTCGCAAACCGAGACAAGGTAGAGAAGGGAGTTCGGAAGTCCGGAGGCAGGGCGCGCGGCCGCAACTCTGAGACTTCTGAACGAGCACAGTACGCAACATCACCGAGCGCTCAACCGGTGACGTCTGAATCTTAAGGTCGGTCAAAAATGGGGTGTCTACACTATCCAAGCATCCTTCCTGAACTTAATCCTATTCCCACTCCCAACTCTGATTTCAACATTTTCCATATAAAAATTAAAGAGTGTAGGGTTGGAATGTGCTACTGATAGTATATCACCCCAGATCCTTAAGCTATAACAAGCATCCATATGGAAAGGAAACTATCTCTCACCTTCAGTTCCATACCTTCTACAAATCAGATTCTTCCATAGTGCACTATCTTCAGATCCAAACCTCCACCACCACTTTGCAAGTAGACTATCGTTTACTGCTTTAATGTCCCTAATACCTAGTCCTCCAAGATTTTTACTTATTGTGGTTTCCTTCCATTTCACTAAGTGTATCTTCTTCTTTAAATCAGAGCCTCTCCATAGGAATGCTGATTGTATAACATGCTAAATACTGTAGGGTTTTACATTGATGATCCAATGCTAGGTTATTTTTAGGGGTTGGATTCTCTAAGTTAGTCATCCAACTTTAGAGAGCGTTTGAGTTTGGTGGACTTATTTTGATACCGATCTCCGTGATCCAAACCATTTATATTTTAAACCTCGTTGAGTAGAATATTAATGCAAAAAATTAAGATGATAAAAAATCGATACCTATATGTTTGAATTACATTTATTTATAAAAAATAGACGATAATTATAATTTTAAAAATAGTTATTTATTTATTTTAATATAAATATGATTCAAATATATAGTTACCGATATCCAATCATCTTAATTTTTGTATGAATATTCTACTATAAAATGAATTATTTGGATTATCAAGTCGGCTAAAAAATGGGCCCACCATGATAGTCTTTTTTTTTTTGGGGGGGTTATTTATTTGTTTTTTATTGCGAAGGTAAATTTCATTGTTCATATTGTGATTTATGGATAAAAGTACACATGTTAACAACTCAAGAGAAAATATTAAAATATTTTTGTATATAAGTAATATCATTTTGCTAATGATAAATATTTTCATAATTTTTTGAAAGACAAAATTCACTTTTAACTCTATATGATAAATTCACTTTCACTTTAGTTTAGTTCAAAACTCTATATGATAAATTCATTTTCACTTTAGTTTATGATAAATCATAAGATTCGTTTTGGAATAAACTGTTTTAGTAATTTTTCATTTTATATGTAAAATATAAGGTAAAAAAAATTAGTATATTTAAGATACTTTTTTTGATAGAACAGATAAACGAAAGTAAATAGTAAATAAATGAAAGTAAATAAACTAAATTAAAATAGATAGAATATTTTAAATAAGAACAGATAAGCAGAAATAAAATAAACTTACAATTGTTTAAATTAACTTACAATCGTTTATTGGAAGTAATCAGAAAATACAGAATTGTTTACTGGAAGTAACTGGAAAATACAGCTTTTACATGCGTCCTTAAAAACTGAATTTTAAAACAACAAACTAGAAATTTTACAGAAACTGAGAAAAACTGAGAAAGAAAATTTTGAACTCTTTCCAACTCTAAATTGGCCTTGACTGAGGAGCTTCTTTTATAAGCAAAGTGGATAACTGTTAAGCTTGTGCACTGGGAACTGTGAGGCCCGTGACTGGAGTTGTGAGACTTGTGACTTCAAAAGCTAGAAAATATTGTGAAACTTGTAACTTGAAAAGCCTGAAAATAAGAGGCACATGGGTGTTGAGAACATCTTTCTGTGACTGAGAACTTTTTTTTTTTTTAACTTGCAGTGAGGAAATGTGGCTGCACAGTTGACTGATGGGGAATATATATATATCAGCAGCTTTTTTTTTTAAAGTAAGAGTAGTGATTGAAGTTTATGTATATATATAGAATCCAATGACTTTTTTAGGTATATGGGTCCTGAGCATCTTGAAATTGTGGATCATATGGATCATGACTGGTTAAGGCTTCAGAGGAGGCTGAATCATCCGAGGCTTTATCTTCAATTTGTGACTTTGCTTGAGCCATCAATAATTTGGCCATTTGGATTAATTCATCACTAGAGGTTGACTTTGGGCTTTGCTTTGGGCTTGGCCTTGGAGGACTTGGATTTGGAAGGTTCAACGTTGGTTGATGGGCTTCCAAGTCTGATTGTAGTGAGAGGAAGTGGGCTTCCTTGTATGACTGAAGCATTTGGGTTTTGTTGAGACTTGACCATTGCAGGAGTTAAGGCATGAATGTTAACTGGAAATTCTTGCTGGATTTGTTCAATAATACGATGGGCTTTGAATGCATCCCACCATTTAACAAAATATTGACGACTGACTATGTTATTGGATAGGCTGTATTGCCATTTAAAAATCCAAAGGACTTTATATTTAGACATAAAATGGAGTAACCAAGCAAACTGACTTTTATGCTGGCTGAGCTTGTAAATTGAAAAGAAGTAATTTACTTGTTCTATTAACTCAGAATGGATGATTTATGAGATGACACCATGCTGTGACCACCATTTCAGGAACCAAGAAGGGAATTTTGATTTGAATTTGTGGTTAAATGAGAAAAACCAAGAATGACTATATGACTCATTTGATATAGGAGGAGTTTGAACCAAGCATCAATGTAATCATAGTAATTATATTGTATATCATGGTTGGGAAGGTCTCGTAGTAGAAAAGGGAGACCCCATTCTACCATGGAAACAATATTATGAATGTATAAAGAATGATAAATGATTTTACTGGTTTGGACTCAATCATAGATAAGTTTAATGACTATTGACTTGTGGTGGAAAAGAATATCCTTATAAAAGGTTATTGACTTATCAGGATGGGAAGGAATGAAATGACATCCATTAAGGAAATAAGATTTGACTAATTCAAGAACATTGTGGTTATTTTTGTGGATTGGTTCTTTGTAAAAAAGATTGAATGACAGTTTAAGAACATAATCTATTCTTGGGGTAGACATTGTTAGGTTTTTATTTTTGGCAATCCCGGTTGACAAAACTCCTTTCAGTTGTACTTGCTTTCGCACTTTTTATTTCAGTGAGGCTATGAGTTTTTAGATGCAATCCAACCCGAATTGTGCCTTGCAGAGAAGTTTGTAATGTTAATACTTTCAAGATTGTCACTTCGCTGATTATGACGGGGATCAAGCTGCTCGGTTAGCTCGCGGGGGTCGAGGGGGCAGCGTCCTTTGGTCGGTCCGGGGCAGCGCCACGGCAGGGTCGAGGGGCAGCGCCCCCGAAGCAAAATGCAAAATTGCATTCAAAGTTGCCTGTCCACCTTTGCTCGCTCGAGCGAAAGAGTTCTCGCTCAAGTGAAGGCTGAGTCTGTGTAAAAACCTGAAAGAGATGAATGTACGCTCGAGCGAAGGGTGCGTGGCTCGAGCGAAGCCACTTATGGAAAACACGCATTTTTGGTTCCTCGTTCGAGCGAGAGAGTCTTCGCTCGAGCGAGCTTCGCAGTCCCAGATTTTTGTAAGTATTTGTTTTAGTCTAAAACTAGGATTACTCCTCTATATCTTCTTTTTGGATATTAAGGTTTATATCTGGAGATATTTTGCTAGTTTTCTTTGATGTTTTGATTGAGTATTCAACTCATGGTTTAAAGAGTATACATCAAAGGATTATTTGTTTATTCTACACAAAAGAGAGAGTTGTTCTTTGGTGAATTTTGAAGAATTTGAGCCTGAAGCTTTGGTGGATTCTGGAGTGGCTCATCCTCAAGACAATTTCGAGGTGAAGACGGGGTTGGAAGAGGCACATAGGGGTTGGTTCAATTCGGGCGTGGATTCGCTAATTAATTGAGAGTATACCTGTGTAATTCCTTTATATCTTCTTAGTGGATTGTTTTGTGGCTGTTGCCCGTGGTTTTTTTTATCACAATTGGAGGTGTCCAATTGTGGTTTTTTCACGTAAAATCGTTGTGTCAATTTGTTTTGATTGTTTGATTGGGATTGTTGTTTACTGCTTAAAATTGATACATAATCACAAATCAACATCTAGGGGATTTCTAGATTTTTCAGACTTGTTAGGAGGCATTGGTGTAATTGACTGGCAGGCAAAAGGGTCTGAAGCCAGAGCCGAAGTGTAACTAGGTTTAGGAATATTACCAAGAATTTGGTATTGATTGACTAGATCAATTAGAGGTGCAACAATGGGTTGACTAGATGGCACATTGGCAAAAGGTTTTGTAGCAGGTTTGTGGCTTGACATCTGTAAGAAAAATGATAGAAGTAGATTAGCATCCACTGAGGACATTTGATCTATCCATATGAAAGTTAATTAGATTAGTGTAATGAGCAATGAAATTGCAATAACTTCTAATCTGATTGAATTGAAGGTAAGGGTTTTGATGAAGATAAGGGTCATTTTGTAGTGACTTTAAATAGAATATTTTAAACTTATAATAGCGAATAGTTTTGCGGTATCTTGTGACTTGTAATCTATTTGTAGAACAATAAGGAGTAGGCATGATGCACTATCCTCTCTATAAAAATTCTCCGGTAAGGAAATCAGGGATAGAATTTTGACTACCAGGAATATATTCAATATCAAAATCAAAAATATTTAAAATGGATTGCCACCGAGCAAAAATATGTTTACTAGCAATATTTTGAACATCTTTGTTAGACTTATTTATTTTGATGATTTATTTAATTATGTTTTAATTTATTTGAAAGAGAAAAATATAATCCAAAATTTATTTTGATTTTAATTTATTTGAAAGAGAAAAATAGAATCAAAATTTATTTTGTCCCATTATTTCTCACCTAAACTTTTATTCTAAATGTTGTTAGAATGTATTTAATATTTGATTAAATAAGGAGTTCAAATAGCCCAAAATAAAGATTTAAACAGCCCAGCATAGCAGCAAGCCTAAAGGTTCAAGTGAAAAATATTCAAATTTGTAATGATGGAGTGGAAGATATTCAAATTAGTAATGATGAAAGTACAACGGCTATAAACAGCTATAAATTCAAATGAATACAATGTCTATAAATGGTTATAAATTCAAATGAATACAACGGCTATAATCGGCTATAAATTCAAATGAATACAATGGCTATAAAACGGCTATAAGTTTCATTATATATACCAAAGCCTCTCATGTAAATAAGTTACAAAAAATCAGAAAATATTCTTTGATCTATAATCACTCACATCTATTATCTGAAAAATTCTCTGAGGAGTGTTCTTCAATTTTTGTTTACATCCTCTTTCAGAAATTATACACTGAGACGTATAGTTTTAAGCCCATCTTTCTTGTGTGAAGTTTACAGAAAAATTAGAGCTTCATTTTTATATCTATCTTTGAGAGATAATTCTTGTAGCTTTCTGTGAAAGCAAAAACACATTCTTTTCAATCTTGTAATAGTGTAGTACACTCAGTGTTCTTGACTTAAGAAGTCTATATAAAATCCGTGGAGGATTGCTTCATTTGTAAAGAGGCTACTAGCACCTCCGTGAAACTAGAGTATAGTGGAAAATCTCAAGTGAAGCTTGAGGAGTGGACGTAGGTCGAGTTGAAGCCGAACCACTATAAATTTGTTTGCCTCTCTCTCTCTTATCTCTTTATTTTATTTAAATTGTTGTAGCTATATTTCATATTTTCACTGTGCTAAAATTATTAACTGACATAGTTGTTAGAACACTTGTTTTAATTATTTTTATTTCATCAACTATATTTATCTATTGTGCTAGTCATAATTTTTATTAGAGTATTATTAATTTTTAATTGTAAAAACCTAATTCACCCCCTTCTTAGGTTGTCTTTTGGGTAACAATATTTTTCCATAACATATTTAGCATTTTTGCAATCAACATGTAATAGGAATTTTTGATTTAAAATGTCACCTTGAAATTTACTAATACATAAAACGATAGATAAAATTTCTTTTTTAATAGTACAATAATTTTTCTGTGCTTTGTTCCAAACACCAGAATGAAAACGAACAATTTGTTCAGATGACTGGGGAGTGTTTTTCTGAAAAAGAATGCCACCATAACCAACATCATAAGTATCAGTCTGAATAATTTTGAATGAATTTTCAGTAGGAATGCCAACACAAGGCAAGGTCTTGACATATTTTTTGACCTGTTGAACAACAACAGTGTGAGTAGAAGACTAAGGAGGAGGATTATCTTTCAACCTATCAAAAAGGGGTTGACAAGTTTTCCTAAGGTCTTTGTAAAATTCAGCAATGTAATTTAAGGAACCTAAAAACCGTTGTAACTGGGTTTTGTCTAAGATGTCATCAGGGAACTTAAAAGCAAACTCAATAGATCAGCTGATAGGAAAAATAGTACTTTAGTGGATATCATAACCTAAGAATCTAACTTTAGTTTGGAATAGCTTAATCTTAGGAGCAGAAATGACTAGACCATTATATTTGATAATATGGAGGAAGGAATTAAGATGTTTCCAATATTCATCGAGTGACTTAGAAAAAATGAGGATATCATCTATGTAGAAAAATGACTAAGGGATTAAAAATTTCATTCATAATGTTTTGAAATTCATTAGGAGACAAATGGCATGACATTCCATTCGTAATGGCCAAAAGGTGTAGTAAAGGCAGTTTTATAGTGATCATCATGATGAATTTGTATTTGCCAATATCCACTTTTAAGATCAAATTTATTAAAGATGACAGCTTGATTTCGTCTTTTAATGAGATCTTTTTTTATTAGGGATTGGATAGCGTATCCATTCTAAAACTTTGTTTAACGGTTTATAATTAATGATTAATTGTGGAACACCACGTTCAAGTTCATTATTAACATAAAAAGCAGGGCAAGACCAAGGCGACTTACTATTACTAATGATATTTTTTAATAATTCATTAATCTCTTTTTTGCACATTTCCACTAATTCATGATTCATCTGAATAGGTCAAGACTTAGTAGGAATTTGTCTTTCATTAAAATTTTTAATATAAAGGAGTGTAACTACATGTTTTTTCCTATGCCAGAAAGTACTAGGTAAAGTGGAACAAACGATATTTTCTAATTGGTTTTGAAATTTATCAATTTTGGATATAAGAATTGGATTACTCAATTGAGTTTCAATTATTTTGTATTTTACTTCTTCTTTGAGAAATTTGAGTAGTTTAGTTAATCGATTAATAGATTGGGATATAGAATATTTTTTTAATTGATTTAATTCTTTGATTTCAAGAGGAGACAAGAATTTAAAAGTCACTGTTTGACCAAAAACTTGTGTGGTTATGCCATGTTTAGTAGTGGTAAATGGATATAGTAAAAAGATAAATGGAGTTCCTAGGATGACTTTGTCGGTCATATTTCTAACTAGAACAAATAATGTTTTAAAACAAACATTATTTTGACAAATATGTACTTTGGGTAATTTATATTTAATATGCATTTGACTTCCATTAGCAGAACTTAATTGTTCACTAGTTTTATGATAACATTTTGTGGGGATTAAACCTTCTTGAATACAATTTAAATCAGCGCCGCTATCAATGAGGGCTATGGCTTCTATTTTAAAGTCATTAATAACTAGTTTGACTTTCGAATGGCATTTTTGAATATGAATTCTATTAATAATATTTAAACGATGACTATCATTGTGATTACCACTATTATATTTAGTTGATCGATTGTCAAAGATGACGTGGCTAGGATTAGGACTAGAACTAGATTCATCAGAGGAAGCATCATTATTATTTTGGAAATCATTAAGATTTTTATTGATTTTTCATATTGTAATTTCTTCTTCTAATGATTTGTCTGTAGTCTTTAACTCTTGAATGGTTAGTTTAATTTGGTTAATCTCATTTTGTAAATCTTATAAAGTGATTTCTTTATGTTTATTTTTTCGGAATCTTTCTAAAGTAGTTGTGAGACTAATAATTGGTTTATCTTGATGAGATTTTTTTGTCTTTATTTATTAGTAAAGATTTTAATTTATTAGTGTATTTTCTTTTTAATTCAGGATTTTCTAATTAATTCTATTAAAGAATCTTCTTCTTCTTGTGATTTACTAAGAACATGAATTTGTTTACAACAAGTATCATTACATCCTAATTCAATCTCTCCGTCAGTATTCTCATTGAGAGAGTAATAAGTAAAAGTATCACTCAAGGAGTGGTGTCACTGGATGATGGACTAGAATGAACAGGAGATTGATTTGGGGTATTAGTTATTTTAAATATGTCGAATATTTGACTTTGATGTTCTTCAATAATTTGTAGTTGATTAAGCTTATTCTTAAGTTTTTCTTTAAGTTTACATTTATTAGAATAATGACCATTTTTTCCACAATTGTAACAAGTAACATCTTGGGGGAGATTTTGGCTTCTTCTTAAAGTGATTAGTTTGTTTGCGATATTTCTTTTTTGGTTTAGCATAATACTTATCAGGTAATTTGGTAGGTGAATATTTCTTCATATATTTAGCAGAGTATTTGTGTGAAGATCTCTTGTTATTATGTTTGCGCCGTGATAGTGCAACAAGAGGTAGACCATATTGTTCGCAGAAATTTCCTAATTCATATTTAGATTTATATTTATCTTTAGCAGTTTTTTTGACTAAGTTTCAAATCAATACACATTTTTAATCCTTATTTTTAAATTGTACCAATGATGTCACCATAAGTTAGATTATCATATTCTATAATACCAGTAGGTTGACTAAGAACATCTCTAATTTTATGGGCAAAAAGACTCGATAATCCATTGATAAATTTCTCTTTCCAAAATGACTTAATGCAATCCTCTCTAAGCATGACACGAGAGGTAAAGACATCTTTATACCAGCGAAAATCACTTAAAGTAGGACAAGTGAGATTACTAAGTTGATCATGGATGCGAGAATGGATATTAGTAGGTGTTTCAATAAAATGTTTGACTATAGTAAATATTAAAGTATTAATACCATCAGGTTTACTTGATCCTATATCTTCATCGAAGATTGGGAAATCATTTTCATCTAATTGTTGAGCATGTTGAATACTTTCATGTGTATCAGAAGTTAGGTATTTATCTCACCAAGATTTGAGCATACCGGTAAATCTGGAGGTAAGTAGGGAGACTATTTTAGGTTGAGTGTAATTAGGATAATTACTAAAGTATTTATCCACTTTGCTTATAAAAGAAGCTCCTCAGTCAAGGCCAATTTAGAGTTGGAAAGAGTTCAAAATTTTCTTTCTCAGTTTCTCTCAGTTTCTGTAAAATTTCTAGTTTGTTGTTTTAAAATTCAGTTTTTAAGGATGTATGTAGAAGCTGTATTTTCTAGTTACTAATAATTCTGTATTTTTTGATTCCTTCCAGTAAACGATTGTAAGTTAATTTAAACAATTGTAAGTTAATTTTATTTTTACTTATCTGTTTTTATTTAAAATAATTTTATCTATTTTAATAGTTTATTTACTTTAATTTATTTATTTACTTTCGTTTATTTACTATTTACTTTCGTTTATCTGTTCTTATTTTATTTCTGCTGCTTCCGCCTCTCTTTGGTTTGGTAAAAAAAAATAGAGAAAAAAAATTAAAATTTTGATTTTTTTTATTAATTTCTTGAATTTTTAAATTTTGCAATGACTTTTTAATTTTTAAATTAAAATTTGATGTTCCACACCACCTTTAAAGGGGTTATATATTTATTGAATAATGATTCATCCCCTAATTTTATTTTTTCAATTTTACTTCTAATGATGTGGATGAGAGGTAAAAGAATGTGGGATCCTTTCATATGGGTTGGGCCATGTTATTATAGAATGCATCACCACTCATATTTATTTTTAACTTATTGATGATAAATTAAAATTAAATAAATAAATAAACAATATTGTTACATCCATCGAATTTGGATTCATTCGAATTGCCTGAATTTGTGCATGCCGGTCGTCCGGCCGATCATTTGGGTGATCATTTGGCTAGTCATCTGAGCGAATTCCTATTGACACACTGGTAGATAAGAGTGACAGTCGCGATTGACGACGGTGATGCCAGTCATCTGGGAGGTCATGCGGACGGACGTCTAGCTTATGTAATTCAGCTAATTCGGTGATCAATTATTTTTCATAAATAAATTATAAACTAAAAAAACCCTAATATTAGGAAGAAAGTGAAGCAATAAGCCTTAGGGAGGCCTCATCTGCCTCTGCAATCTGAGACGATATTCTTTGTAATCTATCTTTACAAGAAGTAGTGGCAAAGATGCAAATCTTCGTGAAAACCCTAATGGGAAAAACGATAACCCTAGAGGTGGAATCCTCTGACAGAATCGACAATGTGAAGGCGAAGATTCAGGACAAAGAGGGCATACAACAACGCCTCATCTTCACCGGAAAGTAGACCTAACCGACTACAACATCCAGAAGGAGTCCACCTTCCACCTAGAGCCAAGTACTTTTTTGGTGCTCCAAAAGTTCAATCATAATACCATTTATGTACTAATTATGATGAATGCTTCCTAATTTATTAGGGTTTTGAGTTGTTTGAATTTCTAAAAGTTACGTTTGAACACCTTTTTCCCTTACATCTATTTCAAACCAATTAAAAGTATAATCCCTATGAAATAAAACTTTACCCAATGAAAAATCACACCAAGAGAAAGCAAAATATTGCCTACTCTTTTTTTCTCTGTCTCCTTCTAAACCTTCTATTCATACCCTCTAAAACTTCAAGATTCACTTTAGTTTTAATTTGCAATCTTCTTTTAACTCTAAAAATTATCCATACCCACTGACAAGGCTTTTGATTGCACCTCACACGTACCTTTTACTGAACAAGGTACTTCCTAATAAATAATATTTGTTTTTCTCTGATAAACATATGCTTAATGATTTTCTACACTCATTGTGGTAGTGGTGGTGGGCAAAGGTGGTGGGTGAAGGCAAGAGTGACATACTTTTCTTTTTTTCTTAATTTAAAAGTTTTGGAATTAATTTCACTTTTTAAAAAAAATAAAAAACGAAAACAATATACTAAACAAGTTTCTGTTTCCAGCTCCAAGAAAATGAGAACAAAAATAAAAAAATAGGAAATGAAAACGTTACCAAACAAGGCCTTAGTAACTGTTAGCAAAAATTTGGTTCGAGTCAAATCGATAGAGAAGATTCGACAGAGAAACCAAAATTTTACAAACAACAAATAGATCAAGCAATTGTTGTTGGTGTTCTATGCCTTGATAGATTCAAAAACTTCTTTGGAGATTATCAACAGAGATAAACAAACTAAAGACTGATATTGTATTGCTGAAAATGTTGCTTATTACAAAGATTTGAACAAAAACAAAAAGAAAATTACAAAATCGCCATAACAAAATGTTTATTGAATACAAGAACCAGAAAACCACCGAACCATTAAATTAAAATTACTCTTAGAGAAAATAAACTACTCCTATGATATGTTAAAGTAATCTACTCCTAGATAATCTATTCTAAACTCATGTGGAGTGTTGATGATTTGTTTGATGTTGCCTTCTGTTCCATTTTCAGCCCATTTATAGGCTCATATTTCAACAGTTAAAACAACTTTGACCAATGCGCCATGTTCTACTTTTCTTTCCTAGGTGCTATGACCCACTATGCTTTGAACCACCTTCTTCAGTTTCCAAGTCCACGTTCTTCCAAAGCCATGATGCTATGATCCACGTTGTCATTGCAACAACAACAACAACAACAACAACAACAACAACAACAATAATAAAAATATAATTATGGCCATAGTAAATTTTTGAAGATGGTCATGATCTGAATTAACAGACCAAAATCAACAGGCCACAATCAATGAAATTAGATTTGGCCATAATTGACAAGTCGCAATTAATTAAATGAGATTTGACCATAATCAACAAGTCATAATCGACAGAAAATTATTATTTGGTGTCAAGAGTAACCCAAGTGTTTCAACTTTCAAGTTTTTCCTATCTTGTTATATATATGTATCTAATTTATAATCAAGCCTAGTTGAATAAAGAGCAGACCAACTTTTGAACAGTTTGTTGATTAGTTCGTGAGCTGAGATGAAGTATAGCGTTTGGTTTTTGATTATTGGATAGTTGTGAAAAGGCTTTCGGATGGAGAGGGGAGTTGCTCTGGTTTAGTTGTTCTGGGCTGAGTTAAATAGATTTGAGAGGAGTCGGTTCTTTGGGAGATGTAGACGATGGTTTCGTCATTCTTGATGAATGGGACATTGAAATTAATGGAAACTCCGTCGGTGAGGTGGTGTTCGTCCTAATGGGGGAAAGGGGTGTTAAGAGAAGAGGGGATTTGGAGAGAGAAAGCGTCGAAACCATAGTGTGGTCAACCAAGAGTGGTGAAGACGATTGTTCTTTTCAATTCCATAGCTAGCAGTGATGGTATAGGTACTGAGGAACTTGGTCAACACTGTGAGTAAACGAATCATCTTATTTACACATCATTGGACATAGAAAGTGGATCTAAAAAATGGACTTGTATATCATTTTTCTATTTAATATGCCAATCAAAGTTTTCTAAAGTTTATTTACTTTCATTCTAGATGATTGATCCAAAGTCTATCTCATCATAAATAAAATAAAATCATGGCCATTTTGTGCCTAATTGAAATTGAACAATCGGCATATGCCAAATCGCTTTGGGGGCTAGAGAATGGTTTGGACCTCAGCTAGATTTGTAGTCAATCTATCTGGATAAAAATGCAAGTCTGCAATTGAAGGGCAAGAAATGTTCATGATCATATAGATACAACATGGGTATATATAAAAACGATTATAGTCCAAAGCTCTGTGAGCTACCGCACTCTATTTGTGCTATTTGTACATTGATCTTTAACAATTGTAGTCCTTTCCATGTTGCAATTTGTTGAATAATTGCTAAAGGAGCTTCTCAAATGTCAACTTGTAAACTGTGGGCTCACCTTTTTTCATGCCTTTGCCTTTCGGAAAGGGGTTTGAAAGAAAGGCCCTCACAGTTCGGACTCTATCTGTGGTTCTGAATCTAGTCTCATAATGTGCAATGTGAAACTGATAAACACCAAAGACTCCAATCCGGCAAATCATTTTGGAAAATCGATTTGAAATCAAATAATGCCAAAACTAGACTGCTTTGCCAGATTATAGAGTCGCCACCTAAATATTTTATTTTTGAAAAATTTAGGAAACCCTGACTCGTGCCAAAGGCCACGTGTCCGTCATCACCAAAGTTGCCTCGGCTCGGGAACTTAGATACGAGAGGGGAAGGTCCTGAAATGAGCACCCCCGCTGGCCCGATCAAAGATCGGCCTCTACTAATCATGATATGTTGTTTTATAAACCTCATGTGTTTTTATTTCGGTTATTAGCTAACTTTACTATGTGACGTGCACAAGCAAGTATAGACTACGTCACAAGAATTGGAACATATTCAATTCATGTTTGTTTTCGAAAATGGTTTGAAATTGCCACCCTCAAGTGGGCTAAAACGCGGATTTGCCATCGAACATGATGGGCTTAAAACATGATTTGCCATTTCGCAAAGTGGGCTTATAACGCACATTTGTTGAATCGTTCCAATTCTAACAACAAAGCTTTCATCCACATGCATTCATGCAGTTTAGCAAATAAGCACATAGCCTCATGGCAAGCATGCAAAATATGACAATATGACAATCACACTCATGCAAGTATGCTAAAGCGTAAAAGCTTACCGAGTACTCCAAGCCAAAATAAAAACTAGTTAGAAACAATACATGATCCTAACTATGTTAAATGACTAATGCAACACATGCAATATGAAATTAATAGGCTCGGCTACTAATATGGCATTTGCAACACTTTGATAGCATGCTTTAAAACATGTATTCAAAGAAGTATTGAAATTGACAATACAGTTTGAATGATGCGCCGAGCCTCGGTGTATGCAAGACAAATGAATGATACAAACATGCAAGCATAAGGTATGTTAATTGAAAATGCCCCTAATCTAACCATTGAAAGCGATTAAATAAAAGGAAGAAAGACGTGGGGTTGGAAGACACATACAAACGCACACACTTATTACAATATTATGCCCTTGCGAAGGAGGGTCCAAATGAATAAGCTAACTAGCTACGCTAATTAAACTAAGCCACTACAACACAATTAATTAACTAACTTATTCTAAGCTAATTAATATTACAAACCGAAATTGAAGAATTAGTTACACTAACTAATTAAGTACAACATTTGAATTGAATAATTAGCTACGCTAACTAATTAAAGTAATTAAATGGCCTCGAGGGCGAGGGAGGCATGCATGCTCGATTGGTTTCCTTCCGAAAATCCACCGCCTTGCCATCGGACACCTCTGTTTGCATTTGTTTTGACCACTAAAAATTACACTAACTTCCAGCACACCTCTGCTCCATCTCAGGAACACACTGAACAAACTTTTCATTGATGGCTGGTCGGCTACAATTGGTGGCTGTCAGCCATTACTGGTGGCCGGTCGGCCACCCCTTTCTTGGACTTCTCTTTTTTGCTGCAACAGAGAGCAAACAGAGGCAAAACAGTGTATTCTCAAGGAGTATGTGTACTATTACCCTCCTTATCATTACACAAAGTCAAAAGAGTGTAATTCTTGGCTCCAAAACCACCAACCAAGAATTTTCAATGCATGATGGCCAAAGAACCAAGAAGTATAACTTCATTGTATACAAAAACAAGACTCAAGACCATCACCTTATCATGTGTGATCAAAGGCAATGGAGACCAAGAGATAGGCTCATTTCATCACTTTGAGTATGAAATGCTCTAATCTTCCTTGTGTTCAATATAATGTCCGATTGAACACATGCAATGCAACACAAGATGCTTATCTTGCCTCTTTTACTTTGTTGCTTTTGTTTACTCATTTTGCATTACCAAACCATTCTTTAATTGATTTAGTCCATTGGTGAGAGTCCCCTAAGGAGAAAGAAGTTTCAATCAAGGGATGATGTAAGGCAAGAGAGAGTTCATGCCGTTGGTTAGTAGAAATCCTCAAAAGAGGATTAAAACCATTAAGCATAAACTCTATCTCAAGCTTAAAAGATCCCAAACTTGAAACAACTCTCAAAAGAAATTGAAAGTGGAACAAATGAGTATGTGACAGAGATTATGATGCTGAGATTTCATACAAAATAATACTACAACATGCAAGCAACTTAAGCATTTCATGCTTAAAGCAAACAATGAGCTAGTGAAGACCATTACACTATAGGCATGCAATACAATGCTCAAAAGATACAAGCACTTCAAAACTGTCCTAAGACAGCCTAAAAGGAGTCCTAAAACATGTTTGAATTAAGCTAAAGATAGCTAGAATAAGAGGCCAAAACATAGCACAAGCTATACTATCAAGCACAATTGCACTATAAGCATACAAAGCAAGCCTCAAGTGCTCAATTTAGCCCAAAACAGAGCTAAAACATGCCAAAAAAGAGCCTAAAACATGCATCAATTAAGCTAAGTTAAGCTAGAAAATCAAGCTAATATGTGAAGCAACCTAGGCATGGAAGCAAGACACAAGGAGGGGAGGCTAACTGCTCCTATTTTGGACTTCAAAAGTTGATTTTTACCATTGAAATAACTCTAAATTTCAGTGGTGAAAAGGGCCAAAAAGTTTGATTTAAAGGTGGTAAGAAATGGCACAAAAGGCTTCACAAGCCAATGAACGAAAAAAGAAAGACAACCCCTTAACTCACCAAGACTTAAACTACCATTTTCAAACCTCAAAAATAGAGTTTTTTTGTAGTTGAAAAACCAAGTCAAAACAGTACAAAAAGATAGTAACTCAAGTTATGCAAGACAAGTTTAAAAGGTTAGTCTTATACCTCTTGAAGCACAAGACAATTTTAGGCACAAATTCAAGCTCAAAACCTTTTCTAAGGCTCCAAGAAGACCTCCTAGAACCTCAGCTCCAAGGTAGTCAAGATTGATCAAGGGTCTATGTGCAAAGGTGTAGAGAAAGCTAACTACAAAGCATAAAATAAGAAGAGAGAAAAAGAATTCTAGAGAGAGAGAGAGAGTTTTGATCCAAATTGTCTAACCCTCTAAAATGGGGGAGAGACCCCCCTATATATAGAAAAAAAGCTTAGATCTTGTATTCATCCCTTCATACACGTGTATGGAGATGTACTTCAGTGAATGGCAGCTGGCACAGTTGGTAAACAAATATCTGAAAAAGAAGAAAAATGGCCACTGGCCATCACTAGTGGCCGATCGGCCACCACTGATGGCCGGCAGGCATAAGCCATGGCCGATGGACTGTGGGGATGGCCGACAAGCCACCATCTCCTCCAAACTTTGAAGCAACAAGCTCTTGGTCCACAACCAAACACAAAACAGATAAGTTGAGAGGCTCAAAGGCAAGGCGCTTGGCCGAGAACTTCAGGCACTCAAAACGAACACAAGCATACAAAACCATCGAGTGTTTAAACAATGATGTCCAAGTCTTGAGGACAGTAAAAAATGAGGTGTCTACACCAGCATGTTTCTAATTGATGGCAGAGAGAAAACAAAGCCCATTATCATTCATTTGCAATTCTTACTCCTTTTGAGATTGACATGGTTATTTGACATATAGGCTAATAGATTATTTTTCTTCTTCTTAATTTTTATTTCTTATTAATTAGGTTAAGCTCTCTTGTTTTCTTCCCCCTTCTGACACAGAAATATATGAATATTAGGATTTTAGCTATACATGTGTTAAGCATTTTTTTGATGAGAAAATGATGCTCTTGAAATTATTAGTGAATTTCATTAGTCAAATTATGTTTGGTTGTTAATAGGGTTGTTCCCTTTGATGTTTACAAGGTTTCAATAGCCTCCATATTTTGCCAGGGCAAGGAACTCTCAAATAACTTAGTCAAGAACAAAGAACAAAGAGTAGAGAGAAGAGATCCATATACAATTGTGTGCATATAGCATTCTTTTAATAAAAAATAGTGATATTTAAGTCCATGCAAATATGTCGAATGGAATTAATTATAATAATATTGTAAGTCTTTGGAAATTGTTAGGTTTGTGTAATTGGAAATTCTATTTGACAAAACTCCTTTCAATTGTAATTTTATTTGCTCTTATATTTCAATGAGGATGTGAGTGTTTAGATCTGAATCCAACCCAAATTATACTTTTGTTTTCCACTTTGCTGACTATGTATAAGGATCGAGCTGCCCAGTCAGAGGGGGTCGAGGAGGCAGTGTTCTATGATGGGTCTGGGGCAGCGCCTAGGCGGGGTCGAGGGGTAGCAAAGTAAAAAGCAAAAATATAGTCAAAATTGTTTGACCGCTCGAGTAGTCATTTGTGCACTCGAGCAGAAAAAAGGATCATCCAGTATTTTTGCAAAGCGTCTGAACCTCTGGAAAGCAAATTTTACTGCTCCAGTGGTAAATCTTGCGCTGGAGTGGTCAGCCTATATGTTTTGCACCACCCTTACTAACACCATTCGAGCAATGAAGTGTGCGCTCGAGTGGTCTTCGCGATCTAGTTTACTATAAAGTGCGTTGTTTTCTTGTTTTAGGGTTTATTCCATCCAGATTTTCAGAGAGGAAGAAAAAACGAAGTGTTTTATATTGGATGGTGCTTTATGAGTATTTCCTTAATAATTTAAGAGTGATTAATGGATCCATGAACTTTAAATCAACATCAACAAGAGGTTTGTTTGTTTTCTTTTATTCACAAAAGAGAGAGTTATTTTTCGGTGGATTTCGAGGAACTTGGACCTGAAGCTTTAGTGGATTCCGGAGTGGCTCTGTTGGCTATATATTTTGTAAAAGCCAGTAACAATTTGACACGCGGCAGAGTAAGGGTATTATGGGAAGATGATTCACGTCTTCAATCCTGATCGTACACGTGGCGATGACAATTGGTTCTCACGTGATCCGAGTAACACCAGATCAACAAAGAAACGAAAGATGACGTGGCCTCAACGGTTACTCATATTCAAATTCAAATATAAGAGGGAAGTTTAACTGCAAGTAATGGCGTAGTGGAACTACTTCTAAGGCAGCATGATCAGCAATCATGGAGGAGCAGTTCGACGGTTTGAAGTGCAGTTCGAAGGTCATCCTTGGCAAGTATAAATAGCAAGGAAGTCCCCAGAAAAACCCCCAGACTCAGATCATACAAACCAGTCATTTACTTTATATTTTCTTTCCCAGTTTTTACATTTCCTGCACTTTAAATACCTGCACTTTAAATACTTGTCCTTTAAATACCTGCACTGCACTTCGATTCCTAGGAGTAGTTTCAAGTAGATTCAAGTAGACTGTTGCTGTAAACCTCTTCGAGGCTGAGTTTGGACTATTGTAAGTGTTCATTTTTAATGAAATACTGCGATTGTTCTTCATATTACTTGTTATTTTTTCTTAATTTCTCCTAAGTCAAGCCACCAGTAAAAGTCCTCTTCATTGAGGCTGAAAGAACTAAAACACAATCGTCTGATAAATTGGTTGGCAATTATAATTTCTGTAAGGACTGATTGATCCTTGCTGGCACGCTCGCATTTACAAAACTATCCTTCGAAAAGCAAAAAAGCCAACATATATTTTTGGCACGCCCAGTGGGACTTAATTTAAAATGGCTAGAAGAAGACGACAAGGAGAAAATGAACGTCTGGAAGAAGGCGTAGAAGGAGAGGTAGAAATACCTAATCCAGAGGATAATGTGGTAACACATCCTGTGGAGGCTCCCATGTTATCAGAACCTATGGTCGAACAGACCAGTACTTCTGGACAAGAACCATATGTTCATAATATTGGACGAAACCAAGGAATTGGAACATCCACCGTTCCACCTACTCAGCCAACAAATCCATGGGATGGCTTAGTGGATGCTATGGGACAACAATTAATGAACACCATGGAAAGGTGGGCAACATCCTTTTTGGATCGAATGAATAACCACCAACCAACAAATACAAGACACACAGAGGAAGTTTTAAATGTCCCTCAGCAAAGATTGGCTAGAGAAAAACAGCCTATGCAAATTAATGGACAATCTAATGGTCAGACTAGTACTCAGAACTATGAAAGACCATCGCCTCAGTCTTGGTATGAACCCATTTCAAGGCCTGTAGTAAGCCAAAATGCCTCAGTACCCAACAATGAAGCCACACACGTTGGTGGATCTGGGCAAGTATAAGAAATTGGCATGAGAATGGTTACAAATCCCATGTTCGAAGCCATACCTGGCACTAGGGGATATAATAATCCTTTGTTTGAATTTATACCCGGGGGGTTGGAGAGTTTTCCTGTAAATGGAAGGGACACAACACCTGTTCCAGTACCTTTCGCAGGTCCCTTCACAGGACAGGCTCAAAGGGGTTACCCATATCCCCAACAGCAACCTGTACCACAGGGGCAACCAGTCCCAAATGTACCACCTTATGGACCAAGAGGGCCACAAGCACAAGTTTGTCCACCAAACCCTGTGTTTGTTCCTCCAGTACTGGTTCAGCAGGCACAGAATATGGTCCCTAGGGACCAAATTGTTGATATTGTTAGGGAGATGTGTGGACTGATGGCTCGGGGGGTCCAGACTCCTGTATACAGAAAACCATACCCAGAATGGGTAGATAGGGTACATGAATATCCAAGAGGATTCAGAATACCAGATTTTACCTTGTTCTATGGAACTGGAAATCAATCAACAGTAGAGCACATTGCCAGATTCGCTGCTCAATGTGGTGAATTCACTAATCATGATTACATGAAACTGAGATTATTTCCAAATTCCCTAACTGGGGGAGCCTTTGTATGGTATATCAACCTTACACCTGGCTCCATTCAAAATTGGCAACAAATGGAAGAGGCATTTCATGCCCAATTCTTCCAATCGGAGCCAGAGGTGTCCATGGCAGACTTGGCAAGATTGAGTCAAAGGCCTGAAGAAAAGGCTACTCAGTTTATTGCCAGATTTAAAAGGGCTCGAAATAAATGTAGGGTCATCCTTCCAGAGTCAGAATTTGTAAGATTGGCTCAAAACGGTTTAGAGTTCAGGCTTCAAAAGAAATTTGACTCAACTGAATTTAGGGATTTGGTCGAATTAACCTATAAGGTGTCTCGATATGAAGCATTACTAGAGGAGGAACAAGATCGAAATAATGCTTCGTATAAGATGTATTATAGAGATCCCAATTATGAGATTGATGCAGCAGAGATTGTGGGCAAAGAACCTGTAATCTGTGAAGCATTAATTCATAAGGACACAACCATCGACCAACAGTTTAAAAAGAAAGACTTTCACAGAAAGTACTCTTTTGACTTAACAAAAGCAGATGACATTTTTGATCATTTGCTTGCAGCCAATTTCCTTAAGTTACCAAAAGGAGTCAAACTGCCATCTCCAGAAGAACTTAAAGGAAAAGTATACTGTAAATGGCATAATTCTTGGTCTCACTCAACTAAAACCTGTATTGTTTTTCGAGACAGGATCCAAGAGCAAATTCGAAAAGGAAGTTTGAAGTTCCCAGCCAAAACAGGAAAAGCCATGGGAATTGACAGCAACCCATTTCTAGAAGTTGGAGAAAGCGCGGCTAATGTGGTTGTACCAAACTTTCAGAATCTATCTCTGCAGGAATTGGAAGAGGTCAATGTGCAAATGCATATTGCCAACCAGACAACTGCCAAGAAGGAGATTGGAAACCCACCAACTATTGGACAAGGTTTCTCACGTCAGAGGGAACACTCTGATGAAGAAGCACTGGACGATGATTCTCTCGAAGCAGCTGTAGTGCAGAGGATGTGTCCCAGATGCAGATTAAGTTACAAATGGTTAAAGGGGCTTCCAATTGATGGGAAGCAATACTATAAGGATGTTCAGAGACGTCCTAAATCAACCAATGCTCACAACAAAAGGCCGTATCCGGCTGGTGACAGGCAACGCCCATTAGTGGTTGAACCTGTAGTGGACAGAATGCATGCTAAAGGCAAGAGGCCTGTGTATGAGTCTAGGCCACCTAACTACTACAGAGTAGAAAGTAGCCATTCTGAAAGAAGATTGGAGAGGGGTTCAGGTTATGGGAGTAAAGCCAGAGATTGGCCTTTTAGACCAACCCTGCGAAGGACAGAAAATGGCTCTTTTCATCGAAGGACTGAATTAGGTTCGAAACATGAAGTCAGAGCCAAGCATTTACCTTCACAGCCAGCTTCGAAGATGGTTTCTAAGGTAGAAGGAAACAGTTCGACATCTGGATCAGTAAGCTCGTGGGTACCAGGGGTCCCAGATTGGTTTGTAATGCAGAACAAACCTAGGGGGGCACCTACGCAAAGGGATGTTGAGAATCAAGGCAGGATGGTCAAGCCTCCTTTGGTGGCCCCAAACAATTGGGTATTACTTAAACATCCAAAGACAAAGGAACCAGATATGGTCCCAGTCATTTCCAGATCACAAAGAAGGAAAATTCAACGCAGGTATACCCAGTACCAGCAAGATCTGAAAGAAAGTGGAGAGAGTTCTTCACAGGTCAAGACAGAAGGAAAGAAAATTTTGAAGTCAGACCATACTCCAAAACCGACTCTACAAAGCAAAGTGGTTTGTAGCAGAGAACAATTGGCCCAAGTTCATTCTGAACTAAAGGCCAGGGAGAAGTCTAGTTTGGCAAGGTTGGAGAAGGCTCTGATGGAAAGTGATAGTGAAGCGGGAGACGAGATTGACATGAGCCAAAAGAAGGAAATGGCAGAAGAAGAAATGTTCGAAGCCTTCATGGCTGAGCACACATTTCTGACTGAAGAACCAGTCGAGAAGGATCCTTCGAAGGGATCAGTTATCAATGAAGTACCAGAGTGCAGCATGGAGGATGCTGCAGAAGACACTGAGCAAGATAGCCAAGAGGGGAAGAAGGTACAGCCAGCCATCCAGTTTGGCTCATTTCCCCCTGTATCAGTCAATATGGTACATATACTACCTCATGAATTCCAGGCTGAGAATGAGGGTCAGGGTGACCAAGACATGGATCCAATTCCTGTCTCTAGTGAGGAGTCACAAGTGAGTATGGTACAGGATGCTCCTGAGATGGCTACTCCAATGGAAACTGAGTTTGAAAGTGAGGAAGAGGTAAGCATCAACCTCTCATATCCTTTTGAATACCCCTCGAATTCCATGACCCAACATGTTAAGCCTCTGTACATCAAGGCTTTCTTTGATGGGATACAGCTAAACCGAGTCCTGGTAGACAATGGGGCAGCAGTGAACTTATTACCGAAATCTTCTTTGAAGAAACTAGGGAAAAAGAATCCCAGGTTGATCCCAACCAGCACGACTATTGCTGGCTTTGCTGGAGATAAACAGATGGCTCAAGGGATTCTGCCTATTAATTTGAGTGTGGGAACCAGGGATTGTATGACAGCATTCTTCGTCATCGACAGCAATGCCAAATATAATGCCTTACTTGGGAGAGATTGGATCCACACCAACAAATGTGTGCCTTCCTCTTTGCATCAGAAGATCATGATGGCCTTGGGCAATGGAGAGACAGAGGAAATTGATGCAGATCCTCAACCCTTCATAGCCTGTGCAGACTTTGCAGAGGCCAAGTTGTATATTGAGGGAGTAACACCACTCAGTATACTGAGGAAAGCTGATGGCTCAGCCGAAGTGACGGCTGATGAGGAAGTGACACACCTAAAGCACTTAGTCCAAGAGAGTGCTGATGAAGAGGTTGTCGTGAAAGATGACAATGATGCCTGGTTATAGGCAAAGAGATGAAGAGCAAGAAGCCAAGTCTTTGGCTCTGGTTAAATTCTCACCATTGGACGTAGAAGCAATAGTCCAGAAAGTACAGGAGCAAGAAAGAGAAGCCATGATGATTGGCTGTAAACAGGAGCAGCTACAGGTCAGAATTTTGACCCTTGGGAAATACTGCGCATTGGACATTGAGACAAAGGTCCAGGAGATACAAGAGGAGGATGCCTTATGGACAGATTTTGTCTATGAGGAAGAAGGTAAGGATGTGGAACCAGAGAACTTGCGAGTGGAGCAAAGCAAGAAATATGCTTCGAAGGTAGAAGGAATCAAAGAGGAAGCTTTAGTAAGTTCTCAGACACAAGACCCCTTAGAAGAAGTGAATTTAGGGGAAGGTTCTGTACAACAGCCAACCTATATAAGTGCTTGTTTGAATGTTCTGGACAGAGACCAGTTGTTGGTTGTTTTAAAGAAATACAAAGATTGCTTCGCATGGTCTTATAATGAACTACCAGGATTGGATAGGTCATTAGTGGAACATAGACTCCCTATGAAGCCTAATTTCAAGCCATACAAGCAGAAACCGAGAAGGATGAGTCCAGAAGTAATTCAGAAGGTCAAAGAGGAGATTCTTAGACTACTTAAGGCAGGCTTTATTAGGACAGCCAGGTATGTTGAATGGCTATCTAATATTGTGCCTGTAGTTAAGAAGAATGGTAAAATGAGGGTATGCATCGATTTCAGAAACTTAAACCTAGCAACTCCCAAAGATGAGTACCCTATGCCTATAGTGGACCTACTGGTAGACAGTTCAGCAGGACACCAAATTTTGTCAATGATGGATGGGCATTCTGGTTATAACCAAATCTGCATTGCGGAGGAGGATATCCACAAGACAGCATTCAGATGTCCTGGAAATATTGGCACCTTCGAATGGATTAAAATGCCATTTGGCCTGAAGAATGCTGGGGCAACATATCAAAGGGCTATGAACACCATCTTTCATGATCTCATTGGAGGGTATCTAGAGTGTTATATTGATGACATTATAGTGAAATCCCAGTCCATGAAAGAACATCTGTTTCAGTTAGAAACAGCTTTTGAAAGAATGAGGACGTTCAAGCTAAAACTCAATCCTCTCAAATGTGCTTTTGGTGTATCATCTGGAAACTTCTTGGGTTATGTGGTGCACAAGAAAGGAATACAGATTGATCAGAACAAAGCCAAAGCCATCATCGAAGCTAAGCCTCCATCAAGTAAGAAAGAATTACAAAGGTTCCTTGGGCAGGTTAACTTTCTTAGAAGGTTTATTTCTAACACTGCTGGGAAAACTAAAGCATTTTCTTCCTTGTTAAGGCTGAAGGATGAAGAGGAATTTGTCTGGACAACAGAGCATCAAACTGCTTTCGAAGGTATTAAAGCCTACTTGGCCAACCCTCCAGTACTGATGCCACCAAAGGGAAACAAGCCCTTGAAGTTGTATATAGCTGTAGCAGAAGGTTCATTGGGAGCTTTCTTGGCCTAGGACAATGAAGAAGGCAGGGAACAAGCTGTTTATTACCTTAGTAGGTTTTTAAATTCTTGTGAATGTAAATACTCAGCTGTCGAAAAGCTGTGCCTTGCTTTGTATTTTGCTGCAATGAAATTAAGATATTATCTTTTACCTACAACTGTCTTGGTGATTGCAACCACAGATTTGGTTAAGTATATGTTGTCAAGACCTATGTTGAGGGGAAGAATTGGCAAGTGGATACTAGCCTTATTAGAATTTCATTTAGAATATGTCCCTCAAAAGGCAGTAAAAGGGCAAGTCTTAGCCAATTTTCTAGCAGACCATCCATCTCAAACAGAGAACCAAGAAGTAATGGAACTTGGCCTGACCAGTGTTGAGCCATGGCAGATGTGGTTCGATGGATCGAAAGCCAATGGTTTAGTTGGAATTGGTATTGTGATTAAATCTCCACAAGGGGTAGAAACCACACATGGTTTCAGAGTGGATGAAGTTACTTGTTCCAATAACCAGGCTGAGTACGAAGCCTTAATAGTGGGACTAGAGATCCTTATTGGATTACAAGTACATGCAGTTGATATATTTGGAGACTCTCAGTTGGTGGTTAACCAAGTAAATGGGATTTTCAAGTGTCAAAGCATAAGTATTTTACCATATTATGTTGTTGCATTACATCTGCTTTCTCAATTTCAAGTAGCAAATGTAACTCATGTTCCAAGATTCTTGAATAATAGAGCTAATGATGTGGCTCAGAAAGCTTCGAACTTCAAGAGAAGTGATAATACCCAAAGGGACATAAGCCAAACAACATATCAAAAATTGATACCACCTTTGAATAAAAGGAATGTAGTCTTAGAAGTCAATCATAATGACTTGCAAGAACAAGATTGGAGGCATCCAATAATGCAGTATTTGGCTGGTCCATCTTCGAAGGCCAGCAGAAAAGTTAAATTGCAGTTTATGCAATACATAATGTATGGTAATGCTCTTTATAAAAGGGGGGGAGATGGCCTATTGCTAGAATGTTTAGGCCCAAGAGAAGCATTAACAGCTATGGCTGAAGTTCATGAAGGCATCTGTGGTGCTCATCAACCCGACGTAAAGATGAGATGGTTGCTTCGAAGGCATTCTTATTACTGGCCAACTATCCTTAAAGACTGCATAGAATATGCAAAGGGCTGCCAGGCATGCCAAAAGCATGGCACAATAAGGCATGTGCCCATAACTGACCTACATGCAGTAGTGAAGCCTTGGCCATTCAGAGGATGGGCCATGGATATGGTGGGAAAAATACACCCACCCTCTTCGAAACATCATTGTTTCATTTTAGTGGCTACCGATTACTTCACTAAGTGGGTCGAAGCTAAGCCATACAAGGCTGTAGACCAAACAGAGGTTATTGGGTTCATTAAAGATCTGATCCATAGATTTGGCATTCCACAAACCATAACAGTTGATAATGGGACTGTGTTCGATGGGAAAATGGTGAAGTCTTTTGTGGCAGAGTTTGGAATTAGCCTTGTTAATTCTACACCCTATTATGCACAAGCTAATGGTCAGGCTGAATCATCCAATAAGTCCTTAAAAAAGGGAATACAAAAGGTTGTGGAGGATAATCCTAGGGATTGGCATAACCTATTGTTAGATGTGTTATGGGCTTACAGAACCTCCCCAAGGTCAAGCACAGGGGTTACTCCTTATGCCTTGGTATATGGGCATGATGCAGTTTTACCTGTGGAAATCAATGTTAAATCTTTAAGAGTAAGATGCCAAGATCAGTTAGATCCTGAGCAATACCATCAAAGCATGTGCTTGGAATTAGAAGGCATAGATGAAGCCAGAATTTTGGCATTAAATAGCATTCTTTTCCAGAAGAAGAAAGCAGCCAAGAATTATAATAAAAAGGTCAAACACATTGGCTTTGATGAAGGTGATTTGGTATGGAAAACAATACTCCCAATAGGGATTAAAAGCCATAAGTTTGGCAAATGGTCACCTAACTGGGAAGGACCTTATCAAATTCATAGAGTTCTGCCTTTTGGGGCGTATCATTTAAGAAATTTGAATGGTTATGTACATCCCAAAAAGATTAATGGCAGATATTTAAAACCTTATTTTCTAACCATTTGGGAAACACAAGGAATAACATGAACATCAAATACGAAAACTTAAGACTACTCAAATGATAGACAAAATTTGTTCTTTTATAAAGAATTAAATACATTGTGCCACAGATTGGCCCAAAAATCATTACAGTGTCTTAATTGTTTTTGTATAGTGGACTTCCTATGGCTAAGTGCTGGAAACAGTTGAATAGCTGTAGCCATGTCTTCTTTTCGGTCAGCCAGCTCCTGGTTGGTAATTTGCAATTTGGTATCAGTTCGAACCAAGGCTTGGTTTACTGCAGTCAACTCCTCTTCAAGTTGAGCTTTTTTCTCCAGCAGTTGGATTCGAAACTGGGAGACAGAAGAGTGTTGTTCCTTGAGATCTGCTACTTTAGTATGCACTTGAGAAACAAAACTCTGATCTCTAACCAGCTTCTCATCCGCAGTCTTAGCAGCATGACAGATGTTAAGATAGAAATCAATAGTAGCTGCAGCCTGGGATAGATGACTTGAGACATTCATGCCGGACTGCTCAGCAATGTTGCAACACTGAAGAAACCCATTTCTAATGATAGGCCTTTGTAGAGCCTCAAAGGGAATCTTCGAAAAGGAAGTTAGCAGTTCCAAACATGTGTCTAGATCTATTAAAGGTGCAGGAGGCTCGCTGCCGGGAGAAGAAGGACTCTCAAAGATTTCCAGCAAGGAATCAGCCAAGACTAATGGCTCAGCATCAGCAGTAAGGGTTGGAGAGGAGGAGGATATGTCGAAGAGACTAGCCAATCTTCCTTCGAAGATGTCTACCTCATCCCTGGACATGGGAGGCATAGAGAGTGTTGTGGTGGAAGACACAGAGGGCTGCATGGGGATAGGAGAAATGGAGGGAGCCTCTTTGGCAGCCTCTATGGTCTTAGCCACCAATGAATCAAGTGAAGAGGGGCTGGAAGTAGGCATAGGTGATAAACCATGAATTGGAGAATTACCAGCACCCTCTGTGGCCTTTAGAGATGGAGTAGCAGTTGGACTTTCTGTGAGGGAATGAGGAAGAGCAAGGATCGAAGAAGTAGACTGAGGTAGATCAAAAGATAAGAAAGGAAGATATGGTTCTAAGCCAAGGAAAAGTGAAGCAGGAATGCTTGGGTTCAGAGAAGGTATATCAAATGTTGGCTTAGAGAGAGGGAGCATGATTTGGATAGTTTTCACACACTGCACCTGGTCAACTTCAACTAAAATCGAGGAAGGCCTCACTGGAAGAATGAACGCAGTAGTTGTTGCTGTAAGAAGAGGAGATATAAAGCAATGTCAAAATCCAGTATCAAAAGCTGGCAAAGGAAAAACAGCGGAAGTGTGAAAGAAATTACTTGTTCCAGAGATATTAACACTGGGGGGAGAGCTGCGAAGGGAGTAATGTTTGGCAGTCTGTTGCCTTCTTGCAGTTTCTCTTTGAAGTGCATCAGCAGCAGCAGCTTCCTCTCTTAAAATTTGTTGTTGCCGTCTCTTCTCGATCCTCTCGA
Organism: Camellia granthamiana; assembly: GCA_036172215.1. Classification (NCBI taxonomy): domain Eukaryota; kingdom Viridiplantae; phylum Streptophyta; class Magnoliopsida; order Ericales; family Theaceae; genus Camellia; species Camellia granthamiana. The sequence goes on along the minus strand of CM069914.1, from coordinate 86,899,048 downwards.
AGACAACTATTGCTTTGGAATGTTCTTGCTCCACTACCTTGGCAGCTGCTTCATGAATGGGGTCTTTAACCAAGGTAGCAGTTGAAGCGGTTACTTTCCTCCTCTTTCTTATTGCTTGGGCAATTGTCTCGGAATCAGAATCTTCATCAAAATCAGAAGGAGAGACATCAAAGTCAGAAAGAGAGACAGTAATTTTTCTTCTCTTTTTTCTTTGAATTGGCTTTGTCTGCTCCTCAATTGTCCTCTCAACCCCTTCAGCTTGAGGCTCAGATGCCCCAAAAATAAGCTCCTCTTCTGATTCCTTCGTAGCTGTCTCCTCTTGGACCAAATCTGCTACTCTTTTCCTCCTCATCAAGGGTGGCTCGTGTTCTTGGTCTTCTTCCTTTTCTTCTTCTTCTTGTGCTGCAGTTGTTTTCTTTTCAAGATCAAGCAGTTTCCTCTTCTTTTGCTGTTGACCACCTTCATAGAAGAAGAATTAAAGATAAGACAACCAGTGTTGTATAGAAGACCAAAGGAAAAGGAAGACAAAGGTATATACCTCGGGTGATTCTAGCAGGAATTGAAGCAGCAGAAGTGGATCGAGTTATAGCAGGAACTGCAACTGAAACAGTGGAAGAAATGGCAATCTCAACTCCCTTGGGCTTAGGCACATCCAGCATCTTTAGTGAGTTATGAAGTGAGATGGCCAGATAGACTTCCATGTTGCTCACCCACCAATCTTGGTATCTCTTCAAGACAGTACCTTGAGGAGAGAAGGGGATGAACTCAAAATTAGCCAAGTCGTCCATAAACTTGAAGGTTGCCTCTTCCAGCCTTGACTTCCGAACCTTCAAATCCCTCTTGGTAAGGCTCAGATTAGTGTTGCTGCAGAGCGGAATTGGAACTCCTTGTGTGAGGCCAAATTGTCTAGCAAATTGGGCAGGACAATAAGGCTCAGCTATGCATTTATAAGCTCTAGGATTGGTGGTCCCAATGAATAGTTCTCTGGGAAGCAGGAAAGAAGCCCATATCTCCTTGTGAGCAGGCGAGATACAGAGCTTGTCACTTAGGAAATTATTCAACCAAGTCGGGCCAATACTGGCTTCGAAGGGACGGAAATAATGAAGAGGAGGAGCGGCTGGTAGCTGATGAAAGAAAGAGAAATAAAAGGCAAAAGTGGAGGGGTAAAGTGAGGCATTGGCTAATCTTATGCCATGGGTAAAAGAATGTGACCCAGCAAATTTGAGGCATTTGGATTGCAAATCGGTAAAGTACGCGAAAAGCCAAAGCTGAAGGATCCAGAATGGCCCCCCTTGGTTAGCATCTAAGGGTTTTTCACAAAAGAGAGAACAGACTCTATATACATGGCCTAAGACATACGGAGCCAAGGCTACCCGTTTTTGCAAGATAAAGGCTTTAGCGAGAGGGGCAAATTCCGGCATGATTCTTTGAGAAGAAGTGCAGAAGAGAAATTTGCACAGCCAATATAACAAAAAGGAGAAGAATTCCCTATCAGTTACCAAACCCTCTTTTTTATTCTCAGCTTTGACAAAATCGCTATAAGATGAGTTAAGAGAGGGGAGGGAGAAAGGGACTGTTAAATCAGGAAAATCTGGTGTAATAGGAGCACCAATGGGGGATACTCCTAGAAGATGGCAAATGTCAAGGACAGTGGGGGCCATCATCCCACATTTAAACTGAAAGAAATTGAAAATGGGATTCCAAAAACATAAAGCAGCAGGAACTAGAAAAGGGTCTTCTGAGATAGTTACCCTAGATAGTCGAAGAGCATCGAGAAGACAAAGCTCTTGTAGGTCCAGTGTCCTAGCAGGGACAACTCGGTCGTACCATTCTTGCCACTCTGGTCTCATCGTGGGCCAACATCGGTGAGGGCGATTGATTCTCCAGCCCTTCCAGTCAAGACTACCTTCATAGAGAAGACGTTGATCCTCCAGACGAGGGTACAGGGCAGGAAGTTCAGTAAGGACCTCCTTGAATATGGGCCCAAGCACGTACTCTTGCTGCACATGGTGACGAGGGACAAAGATATGCCCATCGATAGCGCTTTTTTCCCCGGCCTTGTACTTCTCACATTCAGCATCAATAAGCCTTTTCAAGGCCACAGATGAGCTCACTCGCTCTATGGATGGGATTCTTGATGAGGAAGAGGCCATTGATAGTATGCTTTTTCGGAAAGTACAGAAGGGAGTAGAAAAAGTGAGAGACAGATGAGGGTTCGTATGCGTAAGTGAGCAGAAGGGTTTCAAAAGCCTTTGTGTCCGGAAATACATCTCATAAGTCGTTAAGTATTAAAAATGTACGAATACGAGGAGTTCTTTCCAATATTGATAATTTCTGGAGGGAAGAGCACATTCCGGACACTGATGCCAGCTTCGAAGCAAGATGTTTGGCTTCGAAGCCAAATTTTGGCGCCAAAATTCAAACAAACGGCTTCGAAATACGAAAGCCGGCTTCGAAGTATACTACATGCTCAAATGCACTGAACTGTTCAAATATTGGTCTACTTCAAAGGGTTTTAGGACCTGTGTATCAAAGTAATGACCTTCGAAGCAAATCCTCGGATCCTTTTAGGGATAAGAAGCACTATTTGTCACATTGAAACCAATCGCTGGTTTTATTATAAAAAAAGGGATTGCCTTTTGAACCAAAACAATGTGGATTACTCTTCGAAGCAAGATAGTCAATTTAAAATTGATTGGTTATATTAGCCATGACCATGTATTGGTTAAAGTTAGTTTTGAGGAGTAATGCTGTTAAAGTTCAGAGCATTGATTCCAAGTAGTAACAGCCAGAATTGTCAACTGTATTCCATAAATTGACATGTTGGCTCCTTTAGCGTTTCATTAGACAATTAAATCCAGATTCGAAGAATGAGATTGTTCAATTCGAAGCTATGAGTTGGCTTTTAAAGACAAAAGGAACAAAATCAGACAATGTCGAATATAAAAGAACTTTGTTTGTATTAAAGCCAAAACAATTACATCAGGTAACCCTATCTGGGTACGAATTCGAGCTCATAAAAATAAGGAATAGAATAAATAACAAGGTCATGGAATTTCATCCAACAATGATCAATGAATTTTTGTTCTTTCCTTATTATTTCTTCTATCTCCTCCAATGTTGGCTGCATAAGCTGGTGTGCTCTTACTTCATAATAGAGCTCCTCAGCCTTTATTTCGAAAGCTTCCTCCCTCAGTGTTTGTTCCAACTCATCTATAACCAAATCGTCCCAATACGCAGACTCTTTATTTCTGAAGTCATCGAACTCTTCGAGGAAGTTCTCTGCTTCGTATTGGGCATGAATTCGTAGGGATGAGAGTTGATCCAAAGATTGCGTAGCAACCAGGGAATTTCGATGCCAGTGGAGAAGCACTGGAAGTTGGTCCAGAAATAGGTGAAGTTCTGCTTGGGCAATGGGGTTAAGGATATGGCCCCTGGTCAAAATATCACAAGCCCATTGAAAGTTCTTGAGAGGGGTATCATCCTCAAGAACATTGAAAGGCAAGTGAGAGAAAGCCGCTAGCAGAAGTTGAGCTTGTTTCCGCTCAGCTGGAGAAGGGGATAATGGAGGGTTGTAAGGTGAAAAGACTGTGTCCATTGGAAGAGCAAGCCTTAGTTTCTCTATCCAGGAAAGAGCGGGAGGAGAAGAAGGAGTAGAGGCTTCAAATTCAGAAGATGAAGAAGAAGGTGTGGATGCATCTATTGTAAGAGATGGCATGGGAGTGGAAGGAACAAAGGCATTAATGTAATCAAGCCAATCAGAAGAACAAATCTTCGCCTTCTTGGGTAAGAATGAAGGACTGTATCCTTGTGCTTCTTCTGGGCGCTGGGTAGGATGCATTATCTTTGTAGGCATGGATGAGGTATACCAGGCCACAAGCAGATTCTCTTCTAAACTACGTCGAAGGTCAATGGGCACGTAAGGGTAGACCACTGAACTTCGAGCGAAGGAAGGAAACTCCAAGGGGTCAGTAAACTCAACAAAATGATGGTTGATGCGCTCCCTTACATCATAGGTCTCAGAGGTCGACCAGTTTGTCCAACCAGAAGCCCCAGACGATGAAGAAGTTATAGCTTCATCCCATGCAGAGGTGTGTGAAGAAGAACTTCCCAAATCCATATTTGTATCTTGTCGAAGCAAAGATTTGAAGGTAGTTTGTTCAAAGTACAAAGGGATGCTAGAGGAAGAACTTCTTGTATTTACGGAGTTGTGAATCGAAGGGTTAATGGCAATGTGCTCATAGTCCAAAGATTGATAATTCGCAAAAGCCTCCACGACCTGAATATGGAAGGGCGGATAAAGATGGCTAATGAATGCGTGAAGATTCTTTCGAGGGGAAACAGCATTACTCAATGGCTCTTCGTATGCTTGATCAGTAGAGTGAGAAGTTGATTGAGCCATAATCCGTTCGGATGCTAAAAATATTGAAATTGAGAGTTAATGCTAATGATCACCTAATAGGTGACGGTTATGTTTCCTGAAAGTGGATTCCATGCACATTCCAAAAACGCGGGAGAAGTTTTTTCGTTCCACTAATATCACCAAGTATTGGGTATATTAGTGCGGGGGGTAATGTTGGCTATATATTTTGTAAAAGCCAGTAACAATTCGACACGCGGCAGAGTAAAGGTATTATGGGAAGATGATTCACGTCTTCAATCCTGATCGTACACGTGGCGATGACAATTGGTTCTCACGTGATCCGAGTAACACCAGATCAACAAAGAAATGAAAGATGACGTGGCCTCAACGGTTACTCATATTCAAATTCAAATATAAGAGGGAAGTTTAACTGCAAGTAATGGCGTAGTGGAACTACTTCTAAGGCAGCATGATCAGCAATCATGGAGGAGCAGTTCGACGGTTTGAAGTGCAGTTCGAAGGTCATCCTTGGCAAGTATAAATAGCAAGGAAGTCCCCAGAAAAACCGCCAGACTCAGATCATACAAACCAGTCATTTACTTTATATTTTCTTTCCCAGTTTTTACATTTCCTGCACTTTAAATACCTGCACTTTAAATACTTGTCCTTTAAATACCTGCACTGCACTTCGATTCCTAGGAGTAGTTTCAAGTAGATTCAAGTAGACTGTTGCTGTAAACCTCTTCGAGGCTGAGTTTGGACTATTGTAAGTGTTCATTTTTAATGAAATACTGCGATTGTTCTTCATATTACTTGTTATTTTTTCTTAATTTCTCCTAAGTCAAGCCACCAGTAAAAGTCCTCTTCATTGAGGCTGAAAGAACTAAAACACAATCGTCTGATAAATTGGTTGGCAATTATAATTTCTGTAAGGACTGATTGATCCTTGCTGGCACGCTCGCATTTACAAAACTATCCTTCGAAAAGCCAAAAAGCCAACAGGCTCATCGTCATGGATTCGACATTAGCGTTGTGGATTCAATGTTGGGCAAGACAATTCCGTGGTGAAGACGGTGGTGGAAGAGGCACATTGGGGTCGATTCAATTTAGGCATGGATTCACTAGGTAATTGAGGGTATATATGTATAATTCCTTGTTGTCTTCTTAGCGGATTGTTTCGTGGCTTTAGCTCGTGATTTTTTTTAACACAATCGGAGGCACTACATTGTGGTTTTTCCACGTTAAATCATTGTGTCGTTTTGTCTTTGATTGTTTGATTGGAATTGTTATTCGTTGTTTAAAATTGAAACATAATCACAAATCAATAAAAAAAAAATAGCACCCAATTAGTACATATTACTGTGTGTTTGGGAAGGAAAAGATTGGATACACACCTAACCTTTGGCATAGTGCACAAAGTGGTTGCCTGTGACTTGAACCCATAACCTCAAGATTATTAGGCTAAGGTTTTACCATTGAACCAATATCTTAGGAAATTTAAATTTTTTAGAAAGTCTTCAAATATACCAATTATGAGAGAGGTACATGTACATAGAGTTTATTATGAGAAAGAACACAACAAATCATCAACATTAATTAACAAATGATTTACACTTGAATTACCAATCAACATATCAAAAGAATAAAGATAATAAATGAAGAATACAATTATTTCCAAACACTTCCAAATCCCAGCCGCAAAACAACTTATATGCTGTTTATGAAAAATGCTATTTATCATCAGATTAATTCATGAAAAATGCTATTTTTCCAAAATGCTATTCTTCCTGATCTCACCCAGTTTGCCAGTGAGGACGTCAATGTAGCCCATGCGAACCATAACAGTAGCAAACTTGACCTCCCAGTTGGATCCATATTTAGCATTGTATATCACTGTCTTAGCCGTTGAAGGGTAGCTTAGCAATGTCTGGTCTGAAGTTAGTACCCACGGTGCTTCTTCAATACTGTGTAGTACTTGTTGTCCATACAGTTTGGCGTTCGAACATCAAGAGCCACTATTGGATTGATACCAGGATCGGCGTTACTTGGTGGGCACTTTGTTTTCAAGAATGCTGCGTAGTTTGGATCCATGGAAGGATCTTGTGAGTGAGTGGCATTGAAGGAGTAAAGACAGGTGGAGAAGGAAGTGCAATGAGAGACACCAATGGAATGAGCACCAGAGAGTGTCACCATCTCATCACGTGACAATCCTTTTTTGGCAAAGTTGTCCTCCAGCTATGTAGCGTTGAAGAAGGGAGTTGGTAAATTTTGTGGAATGTCATTACTCAAAGAAACACATCCATCGCGACGTCCTGCTAGGACGACATAGTTTATCTCTCCAACTTTGAAGGCACTGTCACGAGTAGCAAAGGCAAGAATGTCCACGCATGAGACAGTTTTAGGGCATATGGCTTCAATTTGGGCCTTGGCCTCATCAATCACCTCGAATCCTCGTAAGCTTGGGTTGTTAGCTGGATTTTCTTCCTCTGTTGGTTTTCCTGGTGTCGAATCAAGTAGCACAGAACCATCATAACCCTGAAAAGTGAAAACATTTAGTAACATTAACTAACAAACGGTGGGTGCAAACACGATGCATTTCAATTCTAATTATATCTTTTGAGTTGTGTGTTTTATATAATAATATAGATAAAACAATAAATTATTATATATTAATTTAGTAAAGGAAAGGATAGGCTATACATACCCTGACAAAGCAGTCCTAGAAATGCATCCTAATGAGGCCTGCAGCAATGCCTGGATTCTTGGAGACGGCTTTGTTCACAGCTTTTTGCACAACTGCCTCAGCAGATGGACATGTTGTTTGATAGAATCCCAGTTTGAGTGGTGGTACTACTACTGGTGAAGCCATAGCAGAGATAGAAAATGAGAAAATCATAATGGAAGAGATCAGTAGTGTAAAGAAAAACTGTAATCAACTCATTTCATTCACAATAACATTGAAGTATACAACTACCTATATTTATATACAAGGCTATAATAAACTAACCAGCTAGCTATAACAAACTAACCAACCATCTAAACAAACACATAACTAACTTCCTAACTGTGTAACCAACTCTAAGCCTTCAACTGAGCGGATGAACCAGCTGAACTGTAAGTTGACTGAACTGGTGAACCAACTGAACTTCCTGAGTTGGCTAAGCTGTGATCCTCAACATTCTCCCGTAAGATGATGACAAGGGAAATTGGCATCAGTTTGGTTGGAAGATAAGAAAATCTGAAGATTGACAAAGGCTTAGTAAAAATATCTGCCAACTGATTGATGGTGGGAATATAATGTAACATAAGCTTTTTAGCAAGAAATTTATCTCGAATGAAATGGAAGTCCACTTCAATGTGTTTAGACCTTGAGTGAAATACTGGATTAGATGCTAAAGCTATAGCAGATACATTATCACAACTGATAAGAGGAACTGCAGGAAGCTGTATACAAAAATGATGAAGCAACATGCCAATCCAAGTAAGCTCTACAGTGGTATGAGCCAAAGACCTATACTTTGCTTCAGTGGAAGATGAAGACACTGTAGCTTGTTTTTTAGCTAACCAAGAAATAAAATTTGAACCTAAAAATACACAATAGCCTGATATAGATTTTCTGTCAACTGAATCTCCAGCCCAATTGGAATCAGAATGAGCTTGACGATCAAAGGAGCTAGGTGTATAGGTAAGACCCTGAGAAAGAGTCCCCTTAAGAAACCTAAGTAACCTCTTGACTCCAGCAAAATGTCTAACAGTAGAATGATGCATATGCTGACAGAGCAGATTAACAGCATATGATAGATCAGGTTTGGTGATTGTTAAATACTGTAAGGCACCAACAATACTTCGATAGAAAGAAGAATTATGAAAAGGGACATCTGAGAGGTAAGACAGACCAGGTTTCACAGAGATAGGAGAAGTGCATGGCTTGTAATCCATCATACCAGCCTTAGTGGGAACATCTTGAGCATACTTCTTCTAAGAAAGAACATAAGCTGAACCAGAGGTTTCAATTGAAATACCAAGAAAATAGGAAAGATTTCCCAATTCTTTCATAGAAAATGCCTGATGCATTTTAGCAATAAGAAGTTGAATTTGGATGGCATCATTCCTAGTGATCAAGATGTCATCTACATAAACCAGCAGAGCAATAAAACCTGAACCAATCTTGCGAATGAAGAGAGAAGAGTCACATTTACTATTCTGGAAACCCTGTGAGAGCAAAAAGGCTAAAAAAGTAGAGTACCATGCTATTGATGCCTGTTTAAGGCCATACAAAGCCTTATATAGCTTACAAACATGATGTGGGTGAGAAGGATTTTCAAATCCTGGTGGTTGCAACATGTAAACTTCTTCCTCAAGAATGCCATGAAGAAAAACATTAGATATATCTAATTGCTTAATAGGCCAATTGTGATGGAGAGCAAGATATAAAAGAATGCGAATGGTGGGCAACTTAGCAACTGGACTGAAAGTTTCTTAGAAGTCAATTCCTTCTTGTTAAAGATAGCCCTTGGCCACTAAGCAGGCTTTCCCATCAGAATTTCTCTTAACCTTAAACACCCATTTACAACCTATGACATGTTTTCCAGAAGGAAGGGAAACAAGAGACCAAGTCTTTTGAGCTTGAAGGGCTTGAAATTCCTCCACTATAGCCTGTTTCCAAATAGGAATAACCAAAGCCTCCTTGTAAGTGGGAGGTTCAATATCAAGAGAGGATGAAAAAGAAGTAGTTTTTAGAGTGGCCAGGGCTACTTTGGACCTAGTAAGCATAGAATGGCAATTAGAGGTAGGAAGAGAAGAAGAAGCAATGTGGAGCTGAATAGAAATAGATTGAATAGGTATAGCAGATGAATAAGGAGAAGAAAGAAGAGGAATAGAAGACTGAGAAAAATGAGAACTTAGAGGTGAAACAGTAACTGTAGCAGAAGGTTTAAGAGAAGGAAGCTGAGAAAAGGGAAACACTTGTTCATTAAACACTGAGAAGGAGAAGGAGAAGACCAGAAGAAAGACTGTAAAGATGTAGAAAGAGAATGAGAAGGAGAAGACCAGAAGAAAGATTGAAGAAAAGGTAACTGAGAATAAGATGAGGACAAAGAAGCAAGTTGAGAAAAGGGAAACACTTGTTCATTAAACACCACATGTCTAGAAAGATAAATTGTACTAGTTTTGGGATCAAGGCATCAATAACCTTTGGCAAAAGAATGATATCTTAAAAACACACATTCAATAGATTTAGGCTGCAATTTGGTAGGGTGATAAGGCTTGATCCAAAGAAAGCATTGACAACCAAAAACCTTGAGAAGAGAAAAATCTAGAAGTTGATGAAATAAAGTTTCAAAAGGAGTTTTGTGAGCCAATTTAGATGAAGACAACCTATTAATGAGGTAAGTAGCACATGCAATAGCATCAAACCAGTAATGAATAGGAACAGAAGAATGGTGAAGTAAAGCAATGGCAATTTCAATAAGATGTCGATGTTTTCTTTCAGCCACACCATTATGAGATAGTGTATAGGGACAAGAATGTTGATGAACAATGCCTTGAGACACAGTGAAAGCCTTCATTTTGTTATTAAAGTATTCTATGCCATAATCTGATCTAAGTATCTTAGGGGTTGTAGAAAATTGTTTCTCTGCATATGCTTTGAATTCAAGAAATTTGTCATAAACTGCACTTTTGTAACTGAAGGGATACAACCAGGTAAATCGACTAAATTCATCCACAAAAAGAACATAATATCTGTATTCAAAAGTAGAGGAAAAAGGGCCTCAAACATCACTGTGGATTAAAGCAAGAGGCTTATTTACAGTGGAATTAGACAAGTGAAAAGGTAAGTGATGACTTTTTGCAATACAACAGTCAACACAATTTTGAGAAGCAATAGTAGTAGATGCCTGTGGATGCAAATGTGGTCTAAGATACTTAAACTTCAAAGCACTAGGATGACCTAGCCTGTTATGCCAAACTATACTAGATACAGAAGAATGATTAAAAATCTTGTGAGTAGCAAAACTGGTGTGAGTTGCTAAGGGAGCAGGAATGACAGAAGAAGTATGATCAGTAGGGAATGAAGTGGATGGAAGAAAATAATACAAGCCATGAAGATTAGATCCTCTGTGAAGAAGTTTCTTCGTAAGCTTGTCCTAAATGTCAAATTGAGTATCATCAAAACTGATAATGCAATTGTTATCTTTGGCCAACTCTGAACAGAAACGAGGTTAGAAGAGATAGAGTTTGTATGCAGCACATTATTAAGTTTAAAAACATGATGTGGAGTAGGAAGAAGGCCTTTACCAGTATGTTGAATGGGAATAGAATTGCCATCTTCTATGGTAACCTGATCTGAGCCTTGATAAGGTTGATAGCAATGAAGATGACTGAGATCATTAGTTATGTGATCTGTTGCTACAGAATCCAAGTACCAAGGATCTAGTGCTAAAGAAGAGTCTATGTAAGAAGGAGACATGGAGGATGATGAAGAAGTAACAAAAGCTCTTGGTTGTTGCTGTTGATTTTGATTTTGTGAGTTGTGATTCGAATGTGAATTGTAATTTGAAGACTGAAATTGAGGATCCATGCGATGCCAACACTCCAGTGTAGAATGACTGGAGCCTCCACAGATTTCACAAAGCTGATTAGAAAATCTACCTCTGCCTTAAGAAGAATTAAATCAACCATAGCCTCGATTACGACCTCTTCTGCCTTCCCTGTTATAGAAACGACCTCGATTGGAGCCAAAATTCTGAGATCGCGAGGAAGAAGAATTGAAAGAATTTGGAGATCCTTTGACTACAGAAAAAACTACAGTGGACACTGCAGACTTCTTAAGCTTTGATTCTAAATGAATGGCTTCAGAACATGGCAAAGTGGAGAGATCATCCATGGTGATGATGTCCGATCGAGCACGAATTGTAGTTGCAAATGAATCATACTTAAATAGAAGGCCATTCAAAGTAATTAAGACAAGATCTTCATCTTCAATGATAACAGAAGCTAGGGCTAACTGACTAACTAGATCCTTGATTTTAGAAAGATATGCTTCCATTGTATTAGATTTCTTAGCAATAGTGTTCAATTTATTCTTCAATTGGTGAATATGAGATCGAGACAGAGTTGTAAAACTCTTGTGAAGAGAGAACCAAATTTTAAAACAATGATGAAATTAAAGTATAGAAGCATAGATCGAAGGTGTCACTGTGGCAGTGATACAACTGAGCAAATGCGCATCAATCATATTCTATTGAAGAAAATCTGGATTTGAAACTGAAGTTCTTGTTGGATAGTTGATTGTTGCATCTGGACATGGAATTGATCCATCAACATAACCAAGAAGATTCGTTGCCCTAAGAATATTAGAGAGCTGAGTCTTCCAAACAATGAAATTTGATCCATCAAGTTTGACTGCTACAAAAAAAAAAGCAAGGTTTGAGATTAACAAAGTTAGGTTTAAAGGAAAGAAGAAGATAATGGTGATGGTGATGCCATAGATCTGGTGCTCGTTGGAGCTCATTGCTTTGATACCATAAAGAAAAACTATAATCAACTCATTTCATTCACAATAACATTGAAGTATACAACTACATATATTTATATACAAGGCTATAACAAACTAACCAGCTAGCTATAACAAACCAACCAATCGAAGAAGAGCTGACAAGTATATAGTACAAAGCTGAAGGAGAGACATCTATTCATAGAATTGTTAGATATGGAGATCAATAGTTGAGGTGGATCGAGAAGGTGATATAGGAAGCATATATATAGATAGATAGGTCGAGGAGGAGAAAGATGATGGATATCATCACTTAATTCTTAAATGCTTTTATAATGTGAAGGGTTGGGATTGGTTTTTACTTTTGAAAGCAAAACGTGTGTAGCTGTATTGGAACTGCTCCATGTTGAAGATTTCTTCAGGTTGTCTGTCTTTGAACACTTCTAGCTATCACTACCCCTTCATTGAATGAATTGTCTATATATTAATTAATTTCTTCATTGAATGAGTGAATCATATCTGTACATTAAATTAATTGTTTTATATAAACTTTGATATTCCGTTTGTCCTTCCATACCCTCATACGCCTTTTTTATGTTTTAATTCATTATAGGACTCTTTTGAATATAAAAGAATAAAAATAAAGTCAGCTGCCAAGATAAAAGCAAGAAAGATTTTTCCGAGAAACTTAAGGTCCTATTTAGTTTAATTTTAGAATTATGATTTGATTGTGAAGTTGTGTCTTAAGTTTTGAGATTTTTAATTATGATTTAAAAAAAGAAAATTTATTTAATTATGAGTTTTGAATAATTTTGGGATGATTTGTAATTTTTTTTTTTGATTAATTGATATATAGAATGTGAGAGAAAATAAGAAGAGAAATGAAAGATGAGAGAGAAAAAGTAATTGATTAATTAAATAATAATAATAAATAAAAAGAAAATATATGAATTTTAAAAATAATTTTAAACTATATTTAAAAAATATATTTAATTAATATGTCCCATCCAAATTATAATTTAAAAACAAAATTAAGTTTAAAAAATAAACACTACTGTACGAGAAAGAGATTCACCTTCACGTATAATCCTGTCGATCAAGCCTGTATTCTTCTGCACGTCGTCGTTCTACCACCTGAAAACTCAAACTTGAGCTGGCCGGCGGGTGTGTGCCGGAAAACCCCTCCGATGCCTAAGTCAGTAAGCAAGACAAATAGGCAAAAGCTCAATGTAGTCAGGGAGCAAAAATTGCATTACCTCTTCATAGGTGATATTGGTGAGCTTATATAGGTTTCGAGTGGCACAATCCTAGTAGGACTCTAACTCCTCCATGTAGAGTCCTCCTAGGATTCAAATCCCTGGAAGATAATGCTTATCCTCCAACACCCCCCTCACTGCTTAAACCAAGTGAGATGGTCCTTCTATGGCCGAACTCCAAATGACCGGAGTAACTGTTAGTTCGGCCCTTACTATACTCTCCCTTACCTCGGCTTTTCCATGCTAAGACCGAGCTATCCATAAGGGAGTTAAGGCGAACTACTTACAAAACCATGGCCTACCTCGGTTTTCCACATGCTCCGACCGAAGTAACCACTGAAGACCGAACTACTTATGGTCTACTCTCAACCGGAGTATAACAACAAGACCTTACTTCGGCCGGACCGACCACCATGGCTGTGACCGGACTAACATCAAGGCATCTTCTTCGGACCGGACTACCACTCGTCCGCAGCCCAACCTTTAACCGGACTAACCGAAGTCGCCTTTGACCGGTGTACCTGATATCCTTCGCATTTGGGCCTATCCCGGCCCAACTCCCAGCTCGGCCCAATTTAGCATAAATTACCCTCTCAATTGCCCCTTAATTCCATCTGCACAGCATGATAGGGATTACCTGTCTATAGCCGAGCTAAAATTTTGAGCTTATCCAGCCGAGCTCTAATCCTTTAGATACTCCGACCGAGTTGAAACCCTTTTAGCTTCTCCAGCCGAGCTAAAAACACAGGTTAGCCATCCAGCCGAGCTAAAACCCAGTTAACTTATCCGGCCGAGCTAAAAACCCTTTAGCCTATCCAGCCGAGCTAAACTTGAGCCGTACTGTGCGCGTCCGGTCAAAACGTCTCTTCAGTTTGCAGAAACTGAATCGATTGTCCTTCCAATGACACGTGGCAGGCTCGCATTGGCCAATCCCAGCTGTCGCGCCGCCCTCGTACTCCGAAATTTTTGAACAGTTCCCGCCTTTACGATTTCATCAAAACAAAAACCCCTCGTTTCATTTAGAATCACACCATTTCTCTCTCTCTTGCTAGCCTCATTATTCGTCAGTCTTTTTGCAACTTTGAAGCTCGTGTTCTCTTGATTCCTTCTTCGCATCTTCCTCTTCACCAGGTAAGCACACGAATCTGTTCTTTGCATTTGTATACTCTTCAATCCATAGCTTCTTATTTCCATTATTGAAAAACACCTTTCTACTTCCATATGCGTTGTTTCTGAAAAACTTAGCCATAGAACATATGAATGCATGCAATAAACCTGTAGAATATCGATTTTGATCCAGAATCACGAAGCAACCGAAATAGAACACTGTTTGTGATGGATGTAAAGATATAGGTGAACTGAAACCGAGCTAGCACTTGCGCACATCAAAGTAGTCTCAATAGGTCACCAACTGATCCACAATAGCCGAAACGAAACCCACCGAACTAGAAACCATAGCACTTGACCGAGCTAAAACTTCAGGGGCTATGCCAGCATTCTTAGTTCCTAAACCGAACTCAGAAAGCTGCCCCTTGACGTTCAGCCGGAATAACAAAACCAAAACCAGAACCGAGCTAACCCAACGCTCTGCCAGAACCGAGATAACACGCTCCTTTTTTTGAAACCGAGGTAGATCCCGCATCAATCCTTCTAGCCGAAGTAAGGCTTCCTTTCCTTGTTTTGTTTTTTTTATAGCACAGTCGATGATCTATGCTTAACACCTTGTTTTTCCAATTTGCAGACTTAGGTTGCCCAGATACTTCCTCCGTGCGCTCAACCGAGCTCCCGAGTCCAAATCCCCAGCCGAACTAAATTATTTATAAGTTATTCAATAAATGGGGAAGTACAGATTTTTGGTAGAAACCCCAGGCGGCTTAGCCGAATTCAGAAAGGATTACCAAATACCAACCGATGTAAACCTCACCCTAGCCGAACCAGATGTAGATCCATGGGGCAACCCAGGCTTTGTCCCTTTCACCATTCAATCAATAATAGAGACCGGACTACGATTCCCAGTCCAGCCTTTAATCTGTGAGTTTCTTAGGCAAACCAGACTATGTCCAACTCAACTCTCCACCAACACATACCGCATAATAATGGGCATAAACGCCCTAAACCGCCAGACCGGTCTTAACCTAGGCCTAGCCGAAATACTCCATCAGTACTCATTAGGATCCAAAAATGAAGGCTGGTGTTATTACTTGAGAATACGCCGAGGCCGAGAAAAAATAATTAAGGACACACCGGACAAAGACCTAAATGATGATGACTTTTTCTGGGTGTCTGGCAACTTCGAAGACCATCAAGCCCAGATCCCTGGCCGAACTATAAATTGGAATAAAGGAGAACCCGGTATACATACTCCGGTTGCCTTTCTTACTTTTCTTTATCTCGGCTTTTCTCTCTTGAACCGAACTAACAGTTGGTTTTTTCATTTTGCAGATTCAGCTCATCTTCACTCTCTTTACAACTACCCCAACCTAGGCGTTCTGCGCACCGCACTACGAGTTCGGGAAAGAAGTTGGGCTAAGCTCCTTGACTTCGAACCGACTTACCGTTACTCCGGTCGCCGAAAAGCAAGGGTGACCGACTTTCTTCTTGAAGACCCACCAGAATCGGACCCATCCTTGCCAGAAATTGTCCTCGTGCCACTAACAGCCGAACAAGAGATGGCGAAGAAGAACAGGATGAGGGCCATGCTCACCGCAACCACAAGTGCCGAAGTGCCACCGACCCAACAAACCACTGAAGCTGTGGTAGCTCTTCCCTCACAACAACCATCCTCCTCACGCCGAGCTAAACGCGCCCGGACTACTGAGACCGAGCAGCGTTTGGTTGATGAGGTTGATCCCATCCTTCCACCGAGCCCCGAACTCAACCTTCAACCGGAATCGTCTGACCGAGCTGCGCCTAACAACAAATGGGCTCCACCCTTCGTCTTCAACAACCGAGATATCGACGAAGGTGACTCCGTTGTCGCTGACAAGGATCACCTACTAGCCTTCAACCTGGCCCGGGGTGTTTGTCTTCCCAAAGACATGGAGCATCACAACAAACAGCTAAATACCGAGCTGAAAGCCATCCGGTCATCCACCAAGTCCATGATTTTGGTAAGCAGTACTGTTTTTTCTTTGATCAGTCTAATTTTTCCAACTCTTAGCTCGGCTGACAAGGAACTCTTCTTTTGCAGGCCATTCAGAAGAACACCATTGCTCATGGGCAAATAATGGAACTTCGCAAAACAACGAGGCGCGCAATAAGGGACGCTGAAGCTAGGGCGGCCGAACTAGCATTGTCCAAACAAAGGTCGGCTGAACTGGAGGCCGAGGTAGCTCGCCTGACCGGACTGGTCACCTCGGCTGAAAATGACAAACAGCGCGCTGTGATCGAAGTGAAAGACAAATACTTAACGGAGATGGCGGAGCTTGAAAACAAGAAGAATGCCGAAATATCTGAGCTGAAGCAGAAGGCTGAGAACGCTTCCAAAGAAGGTTTCAAGGAAGCCGAAGCTGGCTACTCTCTGCAGTACGAAGCAGCGAAAAAACTGTTCTTCAAGTGCGGCTGGAGAGGTGCAGTGGAGAAGGTCGGTTGTGGACCTGAAACCGAGGTCTACGACGCTCCTGAGCACTTTATTCCGGCCTCACTGCAAGAATATGCTGATGAACTCCAAAAACAATTTCTCGGTTCGTCGGATGATGACGATGATGAAGATGACGAAGAGGCAGCAGAGACTCCGGCTATCCAAGAACAAGCTGGCGATCAGTCAATTCGGTCAGAGCCCATGATTGAAAATGCTGCGCCCGAGCTCCCCACCGAGACTATGCTAACTGCAGATACCGGAGTACATGCTGACCTTGGTGCCGATCTAGATGCTGAGATAGATGATCTTTTTTGATTGAACTTGTACTTTCCTTTATTTTTGAACTCTGTAACCGGGCTATGGCCCCATAATTGTACTTCCTTTGTTTTTCAATGAAAAAAACCATCAATCTCTCGTTTCGGTTCTGAATGTCTGCCTGTACTTGAATTGAATTTGTTCATGAACTTCAATTTGCCCGAACTGTGATCTCGGTTTTAGCTATCTCACCTTACTAGCCAACCACTCTTCAGCCGATATAATTACTTCGGCTGAAGAGTACGGAGTGTTGGTTTAATCCAGCCAACCACTCTTCAGCCGATATAACTTACTTCGGCTGAAGAGTACAGAATGTTGGTTTAATCCAGCCAACCACTCTTCAGCCGATATAACTTACTTCGGTTGAAGAGTACAAGGTGTTGGTTTAATCCAGCCAACCACTCTTCAGCCATACCCATACTTCGGCCGAAGAGTACAAAGAGTTGGTTTAATCCAGCCAACCACTCTTCAGCCGATATAACTTACTTCGGCTGAAGAGTACAGAGTGTTGGTTTAATCCAGCCAACCACTCTTCAGCCGATATAACTTACTTCGGTTGAAGAGTACAAGGTGTTGGTTTAATCCAGCCAACCACTCTTCAGCCTTGCCCATACTTCGGCTGAAGAGTACGAAGTGTTGGTTTAATCCAGCCAACCACTCTTCAGCCGATATAACTTACTTCGGTTGAAGAGTACAAGGTGTTGGTTTAATCCAGCCAACCACTCTTCAGCCATACCCATACTTCGGCCGAAGAGTACAAAGAGTTGGTTTAATCCAGCCAACCACTCTTCAGCCGATATAACTTACTTCGGCTGAAGAGTACAGAGTGTTGGTTTAATCCAGCCAACCACTCTTCAGCCGATATAACTTACTTCGGTTGAAGAGTACAAGGTGTTGGTTTAATCTAGCCAACCACTCTTCAGCCTTGCCCATACTTCGGCTGAAGAGTACAAAGTGTTGGTTTAATCCAGCCAACCACTATTCTGCCGATATACTTACTTCGGCTGAAGAGTGCAGAGTGTTGGTTTAATCCAGCCAACCACTCTTCAGCCATACCCATACTTCGGCTGAAGAGTACAGAGTGTTGGTTTAATCCAGCCAACTTCTAAGTTGGTTTTTCCAGCCAACTTAGAATAAAGTGTTTGGTTATTCCAGCCAAACGTCCTGCAGCCTGGATCCTTATCCTGGGCTTAGGAAGGGTGTTGGTTTAATCCAGCCAACCTCTAAGTTGGTTTTTCCAGCCAACTTAGAATATAGTCTGCACTGCACCTAACTCACCAAAACTATCTTTTACAGAAAAAACAACCATGCTGAAAAGAATCGACTTGTTTTATTGAGAAAGGAAAAGATTACACGTTCTTGAAAGAGAAAAAACTAAAAATAAAATAATTTAAGATTGGCAGTGTTCCATGGCCTTGGGATTGCTTTGCCGTCCTTGTCTTCCAAGTGGTATGCCCCTTTGCCTGCTAAGCCGACCACTTTGTAAGGTCCTTCCCAATTCGGCCCCAACTTGCCATCTCCTGGAACCAGTGTGTTTCCCATCACTTTGCGAAGTACCCAATCGCCGATCTTGAACTGTCTGGGATGCACTGTTTTGTTGTACTTCCTAGACAACTCTTGTTGGTAGGAGGCGATGTGAACCAAAGCTCTGTCTCTTCTCTCTTCCACGAGGTCAAGTTCCAATGCTATTGCTTCGGCGTTTAAGTCTGGATCAAAGTTTTCACTCCGAATTGTGGGGAGGCCAACTTCTAATGGGATGACTGCTTCCATGCCATAAGCTAAGGAGAATGGGGTCTCTCCTGTTGACCGCCGAGGTGTAGTGCGGTAAGCCCATAAAACATGAGGGAGTTCTTCTGCCCATTTGCCTTTAGCTTTCTCTAGTCTTTTCTTCAGTCCATCCAAGACTACCTTGTTTGAAGCTTCTGCTTGTCCATTCGCTTGGGGATACGCCGGTGTGGAATTGTAGAATTCTATCTTGTACTCCTCACAAAAGCCTCTGAAAATTCTGCCGTCGAACTGCGTGCCGTTGTCTGAGATCAGTGCTTTTGGTATGCCGAAGCGAGTAATGATGTTCTGCCAGACAAACTTTTTCACGTCTTTTTCCTTGATTGACGCCAAGGCTTCCGCTTCCACCCACTTTGTGAAGTAGTCTGTTGCCGCAAGGAAGAACTTCCTATTGCCTGGTGCTGTTGGGAGTGGTCCCACTATGTCTAAGCCCCACATTGCGAAAGGCCATGGACTAGTGAGAGGTAGAAGTTCTCTGGCAGGTTGGTGTATTTGATGCGCAAACTTCTGACACTTTTCACATTTCTTGACGTACTTCTCTGAATCCGCTTGCATGTACGGCCACCAATATCCTTGTGAAATAGCTCGGTATGCCAATGATCGTCCTCCTTGATGGCTGCCGCATACACCCTCATGTATTTCGAACAGGAATGCTTCCACTTTGCTGGGGTGCACACACTTTAAGTAAGGTCCTGAGAATGACTTTTTGTACAACGCCAGGGATGGGGAGAGCCAGAATCGCTGCGACTTTGCTCTTATTCTGTTGGCTTCTTTCTTATCTTCTGGTAAGGTGCCGTCTTTCAGGAACAAGATGATAGGATCCATCCAAGAAGGACCTAGATCGGCGCAGCATACTTCTCCTGCTTCTGGGTCTTCAATACTTGGTCTAGGCAGATAGTCGATCAATAGAGGATGTGGGATGGAGGTATCCGCCATTGAAGCGAAACCTGCTAGTTCGTCTGCTCTGCTGTTCTCCTCCCTGCCAATCTGTTCTATCCTCACCACTTCGAACTTCTTGATCTCGGTTCTGACTAGCTCTTGGTACTTAGCCATTCTGTCATCCTTTGCTTCGTAATCGCCAGAAATTTGATTTACCACCAACTGTGAGTCGCTGTAGACCATGAGTTCGGTGGCCTTCATGTAGGCTGCTGACTTGAGTCCTGCAAGAAGCGCTTCGTACTCCGCTTCATTGTTTGATGCTGGGAAGCCAAGGTTGATTGCCTGCTCCACTACCAGGCCGTCTGGAGAGATGAGGACTATGCCAAGTCCTGCTCCATGTCGATTGGATGCTCCATCCACAAAGAGCTTCCACATCTCCCCAACGAACAACTTCCAACAAGTGGAGGGATCGGATGATGCCTTGGGGTCTTCCATGCTGCTGATTTCGCCATCTAAGTCCAGGCCTGCTGCCTGCCCCTTGTCATCTTGTTGCACCAAGTTTTTCTTCGTTGGCGAGTCTGGACTTGGTATAGCATGGTTTACTTCTTCCTTGTTTGTATTACTCCGGTCTGCCTTAGGACTTGGCTGAGTAACCAATACCGGGGGTTGCGTTATTCCGACGTCAACTTTTGTCCCTAGTTCGGTTGAGTCAGTCAGGTCGACTGGGCAGATTTGATGACTTCCAGGAGTGAACTCTGCGACAAAATCCGCCAATGCTTGAGCTTTTATTGCGGTTCTGGGTTGGAACTTGATGTCGTATTGTCCCAACTCTACTGCCCACTTCAGAATTCTCCCAGAGAAATTCGCCCTTTCAAACAAAGCCTTTAGTGGGAAGGCTGTAAGGACAACTATAGTGTGAGCGTGAAAGTAGTGCGATAGCTTCCTTGCGGCCGTCATTAAGGCCAATGCCAGTTTCTCTAGTGGCAAATACCTTGTTTCGGCGCCCAGCAGTGTCTTGCTAACATAGTAGATGGGCAGATGTTGGACTCCTTCTGCACGGACCAACACCGCGCTGACTGCGTGCTACGACACTGCCAGATATAAGAAGAGTTCTTCTCCAGGAATTGGTGTGACAAGTAGTGGTGGAGAAGACATGTATTCCTTCAGGCTTTCCAGAGCTCGGTCACATTCTTCGTCCCACTCAAACTTGGCCTTGAGTGCATGAAAAAATGGTCGTAGCCTGTCTGACGATCGGCTAATGAACCGATTGAGCGCGGCTGCCATTCCGGTGAGATGCTGCACTTCTTTCACTGAGTTCGGTCTCTCCAGATCTTGTATTGCCTTGATCTGAGATGGGTCTGCTTCTATACCTCGGTTGGTCACCAGAAAGCCTAAGAATTTGCCTGATCCTACTCCGAAAGCACACTTCGACGCGTTGAGGCGTAACTTATGCTTCTTCAGGATCTCAAACATCTCACTTAGGTGCTTGAGGTGGTCATTCTGATCCTTGCTCTTGACCACCATATCATCGATGTAAGCCTCCATTGTTTTGCCTAACAATGGCTCAAACATCTTGGTAACCATTCTTTGGAATGTCGCCCCTGCGTTCTTTAGGCCAAAGGGCATGACCTTGTAGCAGTAGAGTCCTCTTGGTGTGGTGAAAGATGTGACCTCCTGGTCCGGTTCATGCATTGCGATCTGGTGGTAGCCTCTGTATGCATCCAAGAAGCTTAGTCGGTTGTGCCCCGCAGTCAGGTCTACCAGTTGATCAATCCGTGGTAGAGGAAAGCTATCTTTAGGGCATGCTTTGTTGACAGTTTTATAGTCGACGCAGACGCGCCACTTGCCATTCTTCTTTGGCACGACGACTGTGTTGGAGATCCATCTGGGGTAGTGCACCTCTCTGATTGCCCCTGCTTCCAACAAGTTTCCCACTTCTTCCGCCACTATCTCGGCGTGGTGGAGTGCCGATCTGCGGGTGCGCTGAATGATTGGCCTGGCTGATGGGTGGGCATTGAGTTGGTGGCAGATGAAGTTGGGATCAATGCCTGGCATGTCGTATGGAGTCCAGGCAAACACTTCGATGTTAGAGGTCAAAAATTCCAAGACCTCTAACCTCTCAGCGCCGGATAACGATGAACCAAGCAGAAAGAACTTATCCGGGTTCTTTTCATCTATTCTGACTTCCACCAAGTCTTCCACTGCTTTCTGGCTTGCCGCTTTGCCGACGTCTGCGAATAGTTCATTACTCTCCGGTTCTTCCACCGAATGAACATACCCCTTTGCAGCGCGGCTTCCATTCACCGTGACGAAACATTGCTTGGACATTATTTGGTCTCCATAGACTTCCTCTATTACTCCGGTGTCGTTGGGGAACCGCATCACTTGGTGGTAGGATGACGCCACCGAGCGCATGGCATGCAGCCATGTTCTGCCCAAAATGATGTTATAGGTGGATGGGACCTTTAACACCCAGAACTCTACTTGCTTCGTCACACTCCCTGCTCTGACTGGAAGGATAATCTTGCCTACCGGCCATTCTGGCATCGAGTTAAATCCAATCAAAGGTGAGACTGCAGGTGCTAAGTCTTTATCTTGCAGCTTCAATTGTTTGAACGTCTCGTAGTACATGATTTCGCACGAACTACCCTGGTCAATCAGAATCCACTTGACGTCAAAGTCCTTGACTCGGAGAGTGACGACCAGGGCATCGTTGTGAGGGCAATATATTCTGTCCAAGTCTTTATCCGAAAAAGACATAACATTTGTGGCCTCTGTCCTCCCCTTCTTGATGACAGGTTGGGCACTTAGTACCTCCCTCAAGTGCTCAGCCTTTTTGATTGAACCTCTGAGCTCACATACACGCTCAGGCTCGAAAACTCCATGTATCACATTGATAATGCCTTGAGGTGGAGCGTCGATTGGCATTCCGTTGGGGTTATTACGGTCCTGGGGGGCTGGCTGTGCCCCTCCTTCAATGTATTTGTCTAAGTGGCCTGCCGCCACCAACTCCTCCAAATGCTGCCTCAACGGGGTGCAGTTCTCAGTTCGGTGCCCCTTTTCTTTGTGGAAGGTGCACCGTGATCTATCGTCATAGTCCTTCTGTGCCTCGCCTAACTTGGCTGGCCACTTGACGAAAGGTTCGTCTCGAATTTCGCTAAGTATTCGGTAGATCGACTTCTTGAAGACCGTGGTGATGGCAGTGCGGACTCTCAACCACCTCTCGTCTCGGTCTTCTTCGTTGTCGCGTCTTCCACGCCCATTTTTGTTCGGCCGATTTACCGCATTGACCTTTGCTGAGGCCTTCTTTTCTGGCGCTGCGGTCGTGCCAGACTTTGCTTTGGCACGGGCGCCATCCTCTTCCACCCTGATGTGCTGATGCACTCTTTCCATCAGGGCTTCCATGGTAAGAGGTGGCGTCATGGTGATAGAATCCCTCAATCTGTTCCCAACTGGGAGTCCTCTCTTGTATTGCGCAATGGCGAGATTGGTTGGGCAGTCCCCAATCTGGTTGAATGTCTCCCAATAACGACTGTTATATGACCTCAGGGTCTCTTTTTCGCCCATGTCGATGGAGAGTAGCTGGTCGATCTCCACCGGAGTCTTAGTGTTTGTTCTGAATCTTGTGACAAATGCTTCTGCCAATTGCGCCCAGGAGGCTATGCTGCCCTCTGGGAGTTTCTCAAACCAAGTCAAGCCAAGGTCACCAAGGCTTGAGGGGAACAAGATGCACATTAAGGCCTCGTTCCGCCGGTATACAGCCATAACCTGGCGGAAGTGGCTTAAGTGCAAGTAGGGGTCCGTCTTCCCCTCGTATGTAGTGAACTTCGGCTGTAGAAATCCTGACGGTAAAGGCGCGTTCTCAATTGCTGGGACAAACGGTGAGGTTTGCAGCCTTGCCAATACTTTGTCCGTTGGTTCGTAGGCCGGGCGCGGTTGTGGCATTCCAACCTTGACGCTTCCATGCGTCCGAGGAGCCAACCGTTGTAAGGCCGAAACTCTATGTGGATCACGCGCCCTGGCATCCTCCCTGCGTCGTGCCTTTTCTTCTAGCACGGTTCGTAGGTCGGCTGACCTGGGTAACTCCGTTTGTCTGGACCTTGTTTGGTGCGTATGCGAAGGCCAGTATGTGCTTCCTTCCGTGTAAGACCTTTCAGATCTCGCCCTCTCAGACCTGGAGTGACGAGTTCTGGAAGATCTTGATTGCGTATCGCCTGTCCTGAGGCTTCTCTCTTCTGCCTGGGAGGGTGTAGAATTCCTACTTCGACCCTCTGAGTGGCGAGGGGGCGTCTTGTTCGTGCGCCCCTCTCCTGTCGCCACTTCTTTTCCTTTCACCCGGCGTTTGAGAGCTTCCATGTCTGCTGCCATCCGCCGTATCAACTCGTCTTGTGCTTTGACGCGATCCTCCAGAGCCTGAGGATCAACCCTACGCCTTTGTCTTTCTGGGCTTTGCGAACGAGAAGGATGAGGGCTGCTATTCCTCCTTCGTCCCCTTGCATCCCTCCTGGAATTTTGCCTTTGTGGTTCCAGGTTCGCCATGGGAGGGACCAAAGGTAGGCCTTCGCGCCTTGCACCTCTGTCTGGGGTTTGTCCGTCAATGGCGGACTGAGGCAGTTCTTCATTGTTGGCCATCGAATTTTAAGAGAAAAACACTTGATCAAGAGGTTGTTCTTGTCTGTTCTTCCCACAGACGGCGCCAATTGTACGGGAAAGAGATTCACCTTCACGTATAATCCTGTCGATCAAGCCTGTGTTCTTCTGCACGTCGTCGTTCTACCACCTGAAAACTCAAACTTGAGCTGGCCGGCGGGTGTGTGCCGGAAAACCCCTCCGATGCCTAAGTCAGTAAGCAAGACAAATAGGCAAAAGCTCAATGTAGTCAGGGAGCAAAAATTGCATTACCTCTTCATAGGTGATATTGGTGAGCTTATATAGGTTTCGAGTGGCACAATCCTAGTAGGACTCTAACTCCTCCATGTAGAGTCCTCCTAGGATTCAAATCCCTGGAAGATAATGCTTATCCTCCAACACCCCCCTCACTGCTTAAACCAAGTGAGATGGTCCTTCTATGGCCGAACTCCAAATGACCGGAGTAACTGTTAGTTCGGCCCTTACTATACTCTCCCTTACCTCGGCTTTTCCATGCTAAGACCGAGCTATCCATAAGGGAGTTAAGGCGAACTACTTACAAAACCATGGCCTACCTCGGTTTTCCACATGCTCCGACCGAAGTAACCACTGAAGACCGAACTACTTATGGTCTACTCTCAACCGGAGTATAACAACAAGACCTTACTTCGGCCGGACCGACCACCATGGCTGTGACCGGACTAACATCAAGGCATCTTCTTCGGACCGGACTACCACTCGTCCGCAGCCCAACCTTTAACCGGACTAACCGAAGTCGCCTTTGACCGGTGTACCTGATATCCTTCGCATTTGGGCCTATCCCGGCCCAACTCCCAGCTCGGCCCAATTTAACATAAATTACCCTCTCAACTACCTTACAATTTTGAACATGAATTACACTCCCTGTTTTAAAATATTCAAGTGTGCCGTTTTCTCAAGCCGTCATCGACAATGGATCCAGCTTGGCACCTTGATAAAGTCATGTTGAAAGTGTTGTTATTTTGCTTCACGTGTCAAATCATGTAACGAAAAGTTTTATAAGTAAAATATTCTGACTGATCTTTGTTAAGGGCTGTGTTAGATTCTTCGAAAATGGGGATCTCTAAATTCTTAAAATTTTAGAATAAGATAAAAAAATATATATATATATATATATGTTCAAAACGACGTCGTTTTAGACATTAGAGAGATTAGAGGGGATATTTTTAAGAGGACAAATCATTTTCCCTTTGTTAATTAGTTGATTTAATGAGTGTTTCAATTTTCATCTGTCTAGAATTACACACAAATAATGGTTCAGTTTGGTAGAATTTTTTTAATTTAAAATATAATAATCAAAAAATAAAAATTAAAAGTATCACTTTCATAGTTTTCAAATAATTAATTTATTTAAGTTATTTTTGTTTAATAAGTTATAAGTAAAAATTATATAAAACAGTTTGACACGAATTTTTAAATTAAAATAAATTATAATCACCTCTTAAAAACTGTAACAAACAACCCTAATATCATAGAAAACTGTATGAAATTTGTTTGTGATAGACCTAAACATTATCGTTATCTTTTGTTTATAAATTTGAATAATTTTTTTTAAAAAAAAATAAATAGAATATAATTATATTTTATATAACTTTTATCTTTCCGTTTTTAAATCTTTTTAGTTTGAGTAAACTCGTTTTTGTATAATTTTGATGAAAAATACTTTAGAATTTTAATTCTTGAGCTCTAAAACCAACTCTAATGAGTTGGCAGTGGACCTCACCCACTGTAATATGATATTTTCATCTTAATTTTTTTTTTCCTCTTCTTACCATGTCATTAGTACTCTATTAAAACATCAAAATTAATACACTAAATCATTTCTGAATTTTGACTGACCTAGTAACATGCTCAGTGGCGTAGCTAGGAATTTAATGGAGAGGGGGCACAAATTAATGATAACATCAGCGTGTTTAGTTTGAGTTTTTTGGATTAAGTTTTTTGAAAATTGAGTTTTTTTGTTTTTGGGTTTTTTTTATTTTATATTTTTAGTGAATATTTTTAAAATTTTAAACTTTTTTTTTATTTTTTTAGATGCACTTTACTTAGATATATTTAAAAATTTAAAAATTTGAGAAAAAATATTTTTAAAAATTAATAAATACATAAAAATACAAATAATGTACATAATTCTCGTTTTTTTTTTTTTGTGTATTTTTGGTATTTAGTGAATTTTTAAAAGGTTTTTTTTTATAAATTTTTTGCTTTTTAGGTATATTTATGTTAGGTATGTCTAAAAATTAAAAATATTACTTAAAATATTAAAAAAATTCAGTAAAAAAAACGAAAAACAAGAAAGTAGAATTTTCTTAAAAGTGTTTTTGGAAAACTCTAACCAAGCAATTATTTTTTATTTTTTTTAATAAACAACAATGAGATATTACTAAACTTAAATATTAAGAGTCCATTTGGATAAATGTAAATTTTAAATTAAAGGATTTGAGATAAAATTTTATATAAATATTAGGGAGTAACTATTTATAGGTAGATTGGAAAATTAAAAAAGAAGATAAGTTGAGATAGAAATAATATATTTTAGTAGAGAAATTCTATAAAACACACCATAAAAAAAAATATCTATCATATGTCGCAATTATGATTTTTGTGTTCTTTAGTTATGACACATTATAGTGTTAGATATAATTTAGTTATAACTTCTTGTGGTTGTTATTTTGATTATGACTATATTTCAAGTAATAGTTAGTTATGACTCATTTTGATATTAGTTATAACTTATTGTAACTTTTTATTTTTATTTTTATAATTGAAGATGTGTTGCTTGATTATAATTTATATAGTGGTCATTTTAGTTATGAATGGAAAGAAACATATAGAGGACAAACTCTACATATCAAATGTACCTAACAATCTAATAAATTTCATATATCTTCAGTGATGTTAATTATATTTGCATGTCAATAATGATAGACATCACCATTATATTAAAATTTTCATAAATAATAATATAACTTATCATAGTCTCTTTACTTTCAATTAAAATAGTTATTATTATTTTCATAATTTTAAAAATGTCATTCACATTTCATTTTAAATAATATTTTTATAAATTTTTTTATTTAAAATATTTTTTTTATGTTTAAAAAAAAAAAAAAATTCCAAAAATGCAGGGGCCACGTGACCCCTGGCCACCACTGTATGCCTCCGCCCCTGAACATGCTTGTCTCTACTCTTCTTGTCCATAAACAAGTAGAACAATTACACAAACATGTAGAAAAATGGCCTCCCACGCGTATTTTAAAATTAAGGATTATTATTTATATTTAAAAATTAGATTTAATTTTTAAACTTAATAGCGTTGCACTCTATTAAAATATTTAAGTGAATTCTTTTTTATTTATTCTCTAATTATTTATCAATTATTTTCTTGATACATCACTAAATCTAAAAAATAGATCTAAAAAATATATTTATATATCATTTTAATTTAAAATTTTCAATTGTTATACATACATATAGTTTAACAACTCTCACTGCGTTATGTGTTGCCATTTGTCTCCTTCATCCATACATTCACAGACGGGTCATGTAAATATTATTTGTTTATTTATTGTGCGAACCAAATTCATATGAAAAATAGTATACAAGTTTACTTTTTAAACTTATTTTATAAACCCAATGATATGTAAGTAATATGATTGGTTAGTGATTAGATAAGATATGAGAAAATATTATTTTTAATATCTTAATTGATTGTTATATCACTAGACTTGAAAATTAAATCTAATTTTTTTATCCTGAATAACAATACTCAATCCATATATATAGAGTTATCTCACCATCTCATCTCTGTCGAAATAGAGTACAATTTAAAAAAAGAAAGGAAAGGATTCATCTCAATTCAATATAGATGGTGGCATGGGGGCACACAATTAACGACA
This sequence comes from Camellia granthamiana, assembly GCA_036172215.1. NCBI lineage: Eukaryota > Viridiplantae > Streptophyta > Magnoliopsida > Ericales > Theaceae > Camellia > Camellia granthamiana. Next base: position 86,870,808 of record CM069914.1, on the reverse strand, counting down.
TGACTTTGATCAACTCGCAAAAGCTAAATCCGTGGCTGTGGATGGTCGGCCCGCCTCACTACACTACATATTTTATAAACGGATATAATTTATGTTCAGTTAGAATTTTTACCTGTAAATTTTTTTATGGGACATTTCCATACAAGTCTCATTTTGTGAACTTATACTCCATTAAATCCTAAATAAAATTATTTGCTCTTTCAAGTCTAATTAATTTTTAATAGCCTAATTTATCCTTCCAAAACCTCCTCATAAGTGCCAAACATCATTTCTGTCTTCATTCTTTTTCTCTTTACAGTTGCAATTTGAAGTTCTACGCAATTACAATTACTCCACTCATTTTATCCAAGCTCTCTCTCAGAGTCAGTAGTCTTCTTCAATGAAGAAGCCATTGCAGCAGCAGCAGCAATACCAGTGAGAGAGAGCTCCCCAGATGTCCCTCCTCATCCTTCTCTTTCTCTCTCTACAACTCCACCTCTCTCCTCTTTCTTCTCCACCTCTACACCACCACCTCATCATGTCCTCTCGATTTCGAAGTCCTTTGCCGACTCATTCAATCCTCCAATCGTCCAAAACTCGACTCCCATTCCGTCTCTTGTCACTACATCAAGGCCGGCCTTCGACTCGTTCAGTCCGATTATCTCTTTCTACCGAATCCTTTGCTCAGAAGGTCGGTTTTTCTTGGGCTGCAAAAGAGGGAAAAGTGGACGATTCTACGGTGGATCGCAAGGGAGCTTCGTCTTTGGAAAGTCAGATGAAGAAAGACTACATTGTTCTTCTGAATTCTAATTTGAAATTGAAAAGATTCTCGGTTTATAATATTCTCAATTTTAATCATGAAAAAAATTGAGAAATTTCTCAAAATTGATAATTATAAATTTCTTAGTTTTGATAATATTCTTAGTTCATACTAGAAAAAATTGAGAAATTTCTTAGTTTTGATAATTATAAATTGAGAACATTCTCAGTTTTGGGATTAAAGGGTAAAATGTCTTTTTATCTCTAAATGAGACTTAATGGTTCAAAAACTTTTTGACAGAACCTAAGCTACTACCAAATATGTAAATATGACTTTTTGATAATTAATCATTTTTTATTAAGTGATTGGTTTAGAATACCACGTAAATAATGTCATATGATATTTTAAAACTATTTAATAATTAGGCCAAAAGAATGAGTGTTTATATAGAAAGAAATTAATTAATACATAAACAATTCACTCAATGAAGGGTGGTGGAAGTGTTCAAAGATAGACAAACTCAAGAAAACTTCAACATTGCATTGTGCAATGAAATACAGCTAATACTACACACGTCTTGATTTCAAAAGTAAAACCAACTCCACCCTTCACATTACAACAACATTTAAGAATTATTAAGTGATCAATCATCTTTCTCCTCCACTCACCTATCTATCTATATATATGCTTCCTATATCGCCTTCTCTATCCACTTCAACTATTTATCTCCATATCTAGCAATTACTACTAGTAGCTGTCTCCTTCAGCTTTGTACTATATACTTGTCAGCTCTTCTTCGATCAGTCTCTCTCGTTCTAAATATGGATCCAAATTGCTCTAGGTTCCAAGTCCTTGCACTAGTGATCTCTTCCTGTTTGATTTTCTCATTTTCTATCTCTGCTATAGCTTCACCAGTAGTGGTACCACTCAAACTGGGATTCTACCAAACAACTTGTCCATCTGCTGAGGCAATTGTTAGAAAAGCTGTGAGCAAAGCCATTTCCAATAATCCAGGCATTGCTGCAGGCCTCATTAGGATGCATTTCCATGACTGCTTTGTCAGGGTATGCGCCTATCCTATACCCTTTCCTAAATTAATATATATTATTGTAGTTTCATTCTCATAAAATAATTTATTGTTTATCTATATTATTATATAAAAAACACAAATCAAAAGATAGTTCGAATTGAAAACACCGTTACTTTTGCACCCACCGTTAGTTAATGTTACTAATTTTTTTTACTTTTCAGGGTTGTGATGGTTCTATGCTACTCGATTCAACACCAGGAAAACCAGCTGAGAAAGAACATCCAGCCAATAACCCAAGCTTACAAGGGTTCGAGGTGATTGATGAAGCCAAGGCCCAAATTGAAGCCATATGCCCTAAAACTGTCTCATGCGTGGACATTGTTGCCTTCGCTGCTCGTGACAGTGCCTTCATGGGGTGGAGGGATAAACTATGCCGTGCCAGGAGGACGTCGTGATGGACGTGTGTCTTTGAGTGATGATATTCCACAAAATCTACCGGCTCCCTTCTTCAACGCCACACAACTGGAGGATAACTTTGCCAGAAAAGGATTGTCACGTGACGAGATGGTGACACTCTCTGGTGCTCACTCCATTGGTGTCTTTCATTGCTCTTCCTTCTCCACCCGCCTTTACTCCTTCAATGCCACTCACCCACAAGATCCTTCCATGGATCCAAACTACGCAGCATTCTTGAAAACAAAGTGCCCACCAAGCAACGCCGGTGCTGCCATCAATCCAACAGTGGCTCTTGATGTTGTAACGCCAAATCGTTTGGACAACAAGTACTACACAATCGTTTGGGGCTGTTGATTTGTATTGGGGCTGCTGTTATGGGTTAGAGTTTGGGCTGTTGAGCTGGGCTGCTGTTCTGTTGTTTGCAGGGTATTCTGAATCAGTGAAGTTGTGTGCTGGTCCTAGTTGTTGATCTGTTCTGATCTTGGTCATATTGCTGACTGCTGTTTGGGGTTGCTGCTATGGGTTGGACTGTGGGCTGCTGGTCTGAGCTTCAGATCTTGCAGTTGTTGATCTGTTCTGATCTTGGTTTTGTGGCTGTCTGCTGTTTGGGGCTGCTGGGCTGCTGGTCTGAGCTTCAGATTCTGCTGCCTTGTTCTGCTTCTCAGCTCTCTTTTCTCTTTTTTCTTCTTCTTTGTTCTGGCTTCTTTGTTCTACTCTCTTCTTCGGTTTGGTTCCTCTCCAAACCTTTTTTCCCCCTTTTTTGTTGTATTCTCATCTTGTATGGGTTGATCTTCAATAAAGGGTTCTTTTGGCTGTTTCAAAAAAAAAAAAACAAGTACTGCACAGTATTGAAGAAGCACCATGGGGTACTGACTTCAGACCAGACATTACAGAGCAGCCCTTCAACGGCTAAGGCAGTGATATACAATGCTAAATATGGTTCCAAGTGGGAGGCCAAGTTTGCTTCTGCTATGGTGCGTATGGGTTACATTGACGTCCTCACTGGCAAACATGGTGAGATTAGGAAAAATTGCCACATTGTGAATTATTAATTGATTAAGCTTCCAAGTGTTTGAAAATATTGTATTCTTCATTATTTTATTTTATTTATAATTATAGTAATTATTAGATACTTCCGAATTCTTGTGTCAATTGGTAATTTAAGTGTAAATTAATTCCTGTCTAAAAAAAGAAAGTGTAATTCAATCATCCTTTTGATTGATGTTGATGATTTGTTGTATTCTTTCTTATAATGAAGAGACTATGTTTCCTCACAATCAGTGTTTGACTACTTTCCAAGCCCTACAATATTTACAATTATAGTAATTATTAGATACTTCCGAATTCTTTCTTATAATGAAGAGACTATGTTTCCTCACAATTAGTATTTGACTACTTTCCAAGCCCTGCAATATTTACAATTATAGTAATTATTAGATACTTCCGAAGCACCATGTTTGTATATAAAAAAAGAAAAAAAAATACAAGTTAAATCATCCAAGGCCGTAGCTCAATTAAAGTTTGAAACCACTCATTAGTCATCATAACTGCTAAATAGGTAGACAGTATAGAATGTTGAACATAATTTAAAAGGGCAAATTATACTCATCCCTTTAAACGTTTAAAGAAAATGTAGCAAATTCTATAATTTTAGCATAACTGTATTGAGTGCTTTTAAATTTTAATTTATATAACACTTTATCTATTTTTTATCAATAATTTATTAATCAAATAGATAAAAAAAAAAAAAGGTTTTATCATATCTTTTATGTTGAAATATATATATATATTTATTTTTACACCATCAATATTAGTTTTGATTTATTTAATCTTATCGAAAAGAAATTTAGAATAATTATATCAAAATTATGAAAAAAATAAATTCACCTTCTTTTTTTTATCGGCAAAATAAAACCTTTTTGATGAACAAAGAACTCATTACATCAAGAAAGGGAAAAAAAAAAGGGTGCAAAAAGTATCATAGCGAGACATACCAATCCTAACTAGGTTGGCACCATTATGCCCGCCCAATTCCTTGCTAGCACACCATCAAAAGTTGGTGAACTACCAACCAAAGTCAAGAAAAAACAACAATTGACGTATCAAAACATCACCAAAATAGTATAGCAGCATCCCATCAATCTATCATTTGTTTTCAAAACCAAGAAACAAACAATAATTAGCATATCAAAACAACACCAAAAACAGCACAACAGCACAGCACCAAAAACAACTCTGTAGCAGCAACAATCAATAGCAACCCAAGACCAAAGCATAGCACAACAACATCAGTCACTAGCAGCAACAGCAACTAACAACAACTAGGTTCACTCTAATCCATCAGCAGCCCCATTACGCCTCACTTGATACATTTCCTGATCTGTTGCAAGTTTGACACAAACTGATTAATTGAATAATCTCTTCCCACCATATTTGACTTCAACAACATAGCCACCCTAACCTTGATAAGATCACATATCTCTTCACTATTGGGTTGTACCTCATTAAAAATAACATTATTTATGTGCTTCCAGATAGGCCAAAAGATTGCTACTGGTATTGCTTTCTATATATAATTCTCATTTTTTAAACTTCCAGCCACTCCACCACTGAAGCATACCTTCCACTGTACCAGGTATGACCCATTGCACTCCCAATCATTGGATTATGCTAGACCATATTTTCCACACAAAAGACAATGTAACATTAAATAATTTAATGACTCCTCCTTTGTTCTACAAAAAACACAGAATAATCCGACTCTTGTGTCAACAACCCCAATCTTATGTAGAAAATCAATTGTCTTTATTCTCTCTTTCCATACCAAGCAAGCAAATAATTGTGTTTTTGGAGCTGCTACATTGTTCCAGATTAAACCAAATAAACTTTTTCTAGATCCATTATTCATCTCACACCAGTTGAACACTGACTTTACACTGAAACAACTAGAACTATTAGCATTCTATCTAATGTTATCCAAGTTTCACATGTAAAGTGTTGGTCGATCCTAATTCCTCCTTCAAATTTCAAACAATCATACAAAATATTTATGCTAATGGGGCCATAAAAGGAAGCATGTAATAAATTAAAGTCCATTGAGCTGTGCCAATCATAAGCAAAATCGTAGAGTTAACCACATAACACAATTGTACATATACATGCCCATCAAAAATATAAGAGCCAAAGGAAAATCGTACATAATGTTTACAACCCAAGACCATGAAAGCAAAAACATAATAGGGTCAAAGTGTGGTATGAGCCAAGAATAAACTCCATCTCGGAGGCATGGTTCGATTGGGTCACAAAAGGCTTCTGAGCTGACTCTAGGGTTATGCTCCATGCTGCTGATCACCTACATGTGCATACATAAAATTGGGTGAGCGAAGCTCAATGAGTAATAATGCAGTAAAACAGTGTAAATGGATGTTCATAAGGTCCCCCCCAATATCCATAATGATATAAACCAAACAGCCTTAGGCCCAATCATATGTCAAGCGGCCTCGGGCCCAATCATATAACAAGCCGCCTTGGGCCCAATCATTTATCAAGCGGCCTCGGGCCCAATTATTTAATAAGCGGCCTTAGGCCCAATCATTTAACAAGCGGCCTCGGGCTCAATCATTTATCAAGCGGCCTCGGGCCCAATCATTTATCAAGCGGCCTCAGGCCCAATCATTTATCAAGCGGCCTTGGGCCTAATCATTTATCAAGCGGTCTTGGGCCCAATTATTTAACAAGCAGCCTCGGGCCCAATTATTTAACAAGCGGCCTCGGGCCTAATCATATATCAAAACGGCCTCAGGTCCAACATATAACAAAATGACCTCGAGTCCAATATATCAAAACGGCTTCGGGTCCAATCATATATCAAAACGGCCTCAGGCCCAACATATAACAAAACGACCTCGAGTCCAATATATCAAAACGGTCTCGGGCCCAATCATATATCAAAACGACTTTAGGTCCACATTGCACATGTCATATAATTTTTATGAATTTTATTCATTTCGATCAAAACACAACATTGACACAATTTACCATTCATGGCTCAAGTACACAACGAAGAACATTTATGTATAATACTATAGAAATTGCTCACCGCGATTTAGGCTTTATTTAACTTGCTGAATTACCATACGGGACAATCGTTAAGATTGACATCATACAGAATGTTTATAGAGAATCATCAGCTTATACAAGACGTCCAAGACAGACCATAGACCAATAACAGTTACTAAGGGTCAAAGCACATTATCCCAACTTATCATTTCAGAAACGCTCGTCAAGGCACATAATTTATGCAAAGCATAAGTTTCACAATTCTACAGTATTTCATGTGAAAATACTGTTACAAAGAAAATTACTCACAGTGCTTGGTCGGATGACACTCCTTAACGACTCAGCCTGTAGAAACATAACCAAACATAACATTTCAAAACACATTACTTTCAATTTCAATCGATTTATTCATTACATAACCGTTCAATCATTCCCCATTCTTTAACCCCTCTCAAGTGTTTAATGCTAGACTTCTACACATGTGATTCACGTACAAAGCTTGTGCCACAGATGAATTTTAAATGGCCATAAATGTTCATGACTTAACTTAATGTCTCATACAACAATCACATGTGTTTTCCATTGAAAATATCATGTTTACATGTCTAAGGTTCAAGGAAATAGTAAGAAGCGAAAGGGAACTAAGTTAGGGTAGAAAATGGCATGCAACAGTTAAAAGAAAATAAACAGCCTTCACTAATTTGAGCATATCTATTTGTGTACTTAGAATTTGGATGTGAGACCACCACCATTGAAAACTAGACTTCCGGGGCTTGAATTTAGGCTCAAGAATTGTCTAAAATGGAGTCCAGATGAGAGATATGCCTATTTGAAGTTATCAGGTATAAGCTGAAACAGGGATGGCCGCATGTATGCCCATTTTGACCGCTCGTGCAGCCCAAATCCGCTCGAGCGGAAAAACCGACCGCTCGAGCTCCCAAAGAGCATAATGAAAACCTTTTTTTTCTTCATGTTCCGCTCGTGCGGTGCCCATGGCCACTCGTGCGGTCTGGACAAAATCAGACAGTCCGAAAATGGTTCAAAGATGTAAACTTCCTAAACTCATTTCCAAACCCAAATTCATGTAAAAACAACTCAAAAACATGATAACTAAGCATGATACAAGTGTAATCCCTCATTAAACATATTAATCTTGCATCAACAATAATTTCATGGTCTCATCTTTTCACAATTTCATACATTACATATACAAATTCAAAATACATGATACATGAGCAATCTTTCAACAAATCTTGTTTTCATGAATTATCTAAGGTTTTTTTTTTTATTATACATTATTCACAAGATTGAACTCTAGTCATGAAAAATCAAAACATTCAAGTTCCAATTTCTTAGTTTAGCTCAAATAAACACATAACCCAAAACCCTAACCCAAAAGGGTTTCAAATCTTCAAATCTCTATGTGTTTTCAAGCAATAGATGAGTTATATACAAGAATTCGAAGTAACTTTCCATACCTTAGCTCAATCTAGGGTTTGCCCCTTGAATCTCCACCAACTCTCTTGCTTCTCTTCTTTTTCTCTCTCTAACTCCTCATCTAGCAAAGCTTTCCCAACCAAAAATCATTCACTCAAGAACTAGATAGGTATAAATATAATATAGGCTAATTGAAACATTACGAATCGTAATTTTACAAAATTCCATCGTAGGCTCTAAAAATCATGCTAATCACAGATGTGAAGTCGATTTTGGTTTATCGCGCCTCTATGACTTTCAATTTTCAGTTCAAACTTCTAATTGTAACAGATTTTCCTACATTCAATAGATATAAAATCCAAAATCACATATTTCACATACTTAACTTGCAAATTCATATTAAACACATAAACACGCGTATAATTAAGCATAATACGGGTTGGGTTATCACAATGATTCTACCTGACCATTGGCTTGTGCATAATAGGGGGTAAAATTAACAAAGCTAATTCCAAATTCTGTCACAAAAGACTTTACCATCTTCCCATCAAATACAGTCCCATTATCAACAGTTATAGTCTGTGGAATGCCAAATCTGTGGATTAGATCTTTAATGATTCTAATAACTTTGGTCTGGTCTACAGCCTTATACGGCTTAGCTTTGACCCACTTAGTGAAGTAATCTGTGGCCACTAAGATGAAACAATGATGCTTCGAAGAGGGTGGGTGTATTTTCCCTATCATATCCATAGCCCATCCTCTAAATGGCCAAGGCTTCACAACCGCATGCAGATCAGTTATAGGTACATACCTTATTGTGCCATGCTTTTGGTACGCCTAGCAACCTCTAGCATATTCTATGCAATCTTTAAGGATGGTTGGCCAATAATAGGAATGTCTTCGAAGCAGCCATCTCATCTTCACACCAGGTTGATGAGCACCACAGATGCTTTCATGAACCTCAGCCATGGCTGTCAATGCTTCATTTGGACCTAAACACTCCAATAATAACCCGTCTGCTCCCTTTTTGTAGAGAGCATTGCCATATATTATGTATTTCATAGATTGCAATTTGATTTTTCTGCTAGCTTTCGAAGATGGGCTAACTAGATACTGCAATATTGGATGCCTCCAATCTTGTTCTTGTAAGTCAGTATGATTGACTTCTAAGACCACATTCCTTTTATTTAAAGGTAGTATTACCTTTTGATATGTTGTTTGGCTTATGTTCATTTGAGTGTTATCCCTTCTTTTGAAATTCGAAGCTTTCTGAGCCACATCATTAGCTTTATTATTTAAGAATCTTGGAACATAAGTTACATTTGATATCTGAAATTGAGAAAGCAAATGTACTGCAACAACATAATATGGCAACATGCTCACACTTTGACACTTGAAAATTCCTTTCACCTGGTTAACCACCAATTGAGAATCTCTAAATATATCAACTGCATGAGCTTGTAATCCAATAAGTATTTCCATTCCCATTATTAAAGCTTCATATTCAGCTTGATTATTGGAACAAGTAATTTCATTCACTCTGAAACCGTGTGTAGTTTCTACCCCTTGTGGTGACTTAATCACCACACCAATTCCAGTTAGACCATTGACTTTTGATCCATCGAACCACATTTGCCATGGTTCAATACTAACCATACCGATTCCATTATCTCTTGGCTTTCTATTTGGCATGGATGGTCTGCCAAGAAATTAGATAAAACTTGCCCTTTTACTGCTTTTTGGGGGACATATTCTAGATGAAATTTTGATAAAGCTAGTATCCATTTGCCAATTCTTCCTCTCCACATAGGTCTAGATAACACATATTTAACCAAATCTGTGGTTGCAATTACCAAGACAGTTATAGGCAAAAGATAGTATCTTAATTTCATTGCAGCAAAATACAATGCAAGGCACAACTTTTCTACAGCTGAATATTTACATTCACAGGAATTTAGAAACCTACTAAGGTAATAAACTGCTTGCTCTTTGCCTTCTTCATTATCTTGAGCTAAGAAAAGTCCCAGTAAATCTTCTGCCTCAGCTATATATAACTTCAAGGGTTTATCACCCTTTGGTGGCATCAGCACTGGAGGGTTGGCCAAGTAGGCTTTGATTCCTTCGAAAGCAGTTTGATGCTTTGCTGTCCACACAAATTCTTCTTCATCTTTTAACCTTAATAAGGAAGAAAATACTTTAGTTTTCCCTACGGTATTAGAAATAAATCTTTGAAGAAAATTAACCTGTCCAAGGAATTTTTGTATTTCTTTCTTACTTGATAAAGGTTTGGCTTCAATGATAGCTTTGGCTTTGTTCTGATCAATCTGTATTCCCTTCTTGTATACTTCGTAGCCCAAGAAGTTTCCAGCTGATACACCAAAAGTACATTTGAGAGTGTTAAGTTTCAACTTGAACTTTTTCATTCCTTCAAAAGCTGCTTCTAAGTGAAACAAATGTTCTTCCATAGATTGGGATTTTACTACAATATCATCAATGTAACACTCTAAATATCCTCCAATGAGATCATGAAAGATAGTGTTCATAGCCCTTTGATATCTAGCCCTAGCATTCTTCAGACCAAATGACATTTTAACCCATTCGAAGGTGCCAATGTTCCCAGGACATCTGAATGTTGTCTTGTGAATATCATTTTCTACAATGCAGATTTGGTTATAACCAGAGTGTCCATCCATTATTGATAAAATTTTATGCCTTGCTGAACTGTCCACCAATAAATCTACTATGGGCATAGGATACTCATCTTTTGGAGTTGCTAGATTTAGGTTTTTGAAATCGATGCATACCCTCATCTTACCATTCTTCTTAACTACAAGCACAAGATTGGATAGCCATTCAATATACCTGGCTGTCCTAATAAAGCCTGCCTTGAGAAGCCTAAGAATTTCTTCCTTGACCTTCTGTATCACTTCAGAACTCATCTTTCTTGGTTTTTGCTTGTATGGCTTGAAATTAGGCCTCATAGGGAGCCTATGTTCTACTAATGACCTATCCAATTTTGGTAGTTCATTATAAGACCATGCAAAATAATCTTTATATCTCTTTAAAATCATCAACAATTGGTCCCTGTTAAGAGCATTTAACCAAGCACTTATATAGGTGGGCTGCTGTATAGAACCTTCCCCTAAGTTTACTTTTTCCAAAGGGTCTTGTATCTGAGAACTCACTGATGTTTCTTTTTTGATTTCTTTTGTCTTCGAAGCAATCTCATTGCTTTGTTCTGCTCCTAGTTTTTTTGATTCAACATCTTTACCCTCCTCCTCATAGACAAAGTCTGTCCATAAGGCTTCTTCTTCTTGTATCTCCTAGACTTTTGTTTCAATGTCCAAAACACAGTATTTATCAAAGGCCAAAAACCTGACCTGCTGCTGCTCCTGCTTACAGCCAATTACCATGGCTTCTTTCTCTTGCTCTCGCACTTTCTGGATTATTGATTTTACGTCCAATACTGAGAACTTAACTAAAGCCAAAGATCTGGCCTTCTGGGTTTCATATTTTTGCCTACAACCAGGCATCATTGTCATCCTTGGCGACAAACTCTTCATCAGCACTTTCCTGGACTAAGTGCTTCAGGTGTGCTAATTCCTCATCAGCCATCACTTCGGCTGATCCATCAGGTTTTCTCAGTACACTGAGTGGTGTCACTCTTTCAGTATACAATTTGGCCTCTGCAAAATCTGCACAAGCTATGAAGGGTTGAAGGTCTGCATTGATCTCCTCTGTCTCTCCATTGCACAAGGCCATCATGATCTTCCGATGTAGAGAGGAAGGCACACATTTGTTGGTGTGAATCTAATCCCTTCCAAGTAGAGCATTACACTTAGCATTGTTGTCGATAACGAAGAATGCCATCATGCAGTCCCTGGTTCTCACACTCAGGTTGATCGGCAAAATGCCCTGAGCCATCTGTTTGTCTCCAGCAAAACCAGCAATGGTTGTGCTGGTTGGGATTAATCTGGGGTTCCTCTTTCCTAGTTTCTACAAAGAAGATTTCGGAAGCAGATTTACTGCTGCCCCATTATCCACCAATACCCGGTTCATTTGTACCCCATCGAAGAAGGCCTTGATATACAAGGGTTTGATATGTTGTGTCATAGATGTCGTGGGATACTCAAAAGGGTATGAGAGGTTAATACTCACCTCTTCCTCACTCTCATCTCCAGTTTCCATTGGTGTGGCCACTTCAAATTCGTCTTGCACTATACTCACTTGTGAGTCTTCACTATAAACTGGAATTGGGTCAATCTCTTGACCTTGGTTTTCATCTTCAGCTTGAAACTCCTGTGGTAATATATGCACCATATTTACAGACACAGGAGGAAACGAGCCAAATTGGACGACTGGCTGTACCTGCTTCTTTTCCTGGCCAACTTGTTCAATTACTTCAGAAACATCTTCCATGCTACATTCTGGCACTTTAGGACTAGTAACTTTCTTCGAATAGTCTTTTTCTACTGGTTTTTCGACCAAAAATGTCTGTCCAGCCATGAAGGCTTCGAACATTTCCTCTTCAACCATCTTCTTCCTTTGGCCTAGGCCAACTTCTCCCTCTGTCTCACTATCACTTTCCATCAAAGCCCTTTCTAATCCTGCTAAACTGGATCTTTCTTTGGCTTTTAGTTCGGAGTGAACTTTGACCAACTACTCTTTGCTGCAACTCATTTTTTCTTGAGGAGTCGAGTTTGGACTGTGATCTGACTTTGGACTTTTCTTTCCCTTTGGCTGGCCCTTTGACTGGACCTATGAAGAGCTTTCTCCACTTTCTTTCAAATCCTTCTGGTACTGAGTGTACCTTCGCTGGATCTTCCTCCTTTGGGATCTAGAAATCACTGGGACCATATTTGGTTCTTTTGTTTTTGGATGCTTTAGTAACACCCAATTATTTGGAGCCACCAAAGGAGGTTTAATCATCCTACCCTGGTCTCCAACAACATTTCTTTGGGTAGACATTTCCCTAGATTTGTTCTGCATCACAAACCAATCTGGAACTCCAGGTACCCATGAACCCAATAGCCCAATTGTTGAACTGTCTCTTTCTTCTTTTGAAGCCAGTTTCGAAGCTGGCAGTGAAGGCCACTACTTGGCCTTGACCCCCTGTTTTGGGCCTAATTCAGGCATTCCATGAAAGTGGCCACTTTCCTTTTTGTGTGAGACTGGTCTAGGGGGCCAATCTCTAGCTTTGATCCCATAACTCGAGCCCACTTCAAGTCTCCTCTCAGGATGATTGCCCTCCATTCTGTAATAGTTGGGTGGTCTGAATTCATGTAAAGGTCTCTTGCCCATGGGGGTGCACTCTAGTGGCTGTTGGTTCAGACATGAATGGCTACTGCCTAGTACTAGTTGAATATGGCCTCTTGTTATAGGCACTGGTTGGTTTAGGATGCCTCTGCACATCCTTGTAATATTGCTTCCCATCAATCGGAAGTCCTTTCAACCATTTATAGCTCAACCTGCACCTGAGACACATTCTTTGCATGACAACTACCTCTAAAGAATCATCATCCAGTGCCTCTTCATCAGAGTTTTCCCTCTAGTCTGCATAGCCTTGTCCAACAGCTGGTAAACTTCTAGCATCTTTCTTGATAGTAGTTTGGCTGGCGACATGCATTTGCACATTAACCTCTTTCAATTCCTTCAAAGATAAGTTCTGGAAGTCTGGCACAATAACATTGGCTGCAACTACTCCAATTTTTGGAAACGGATTAGTGTCAATCCCTATAGCCTTTTCTACTTTAGCTGGGAATTTTAAACTCACCTTTCGAATTTGCTTTTGGATCCTGTCTTGAAAAACAATACAGTTTTTAGTTGAGTGAGACCAAAAATTATGCCATTTACAATACACTTTTCCTTTAAGTTCCTCTGGAGACGGAATTTTGACTCATTTTGGTAACTCAAGAAGTTTGCTGCAGCAAATGATAAAAAATGTCAGCTGCCTTTGTTAAATCGAAAAAGTATTTCCTTTGAAGGTCTTTCTTTTTAAACTGCTGGTCTATTGTTGTGTCTTTAAAATGCTTCACAGATCATAGGTTCTTTCCCTACAATCTCTGCTACATCAATCTCATAATTAGGGTCTCTATAATACGTCTTGTATGATGCATTACTTCGATCTTGTTCTTCTTCTAGTAATGCTTCATACCTGGACACCTTATAGGTCAGTTCTACTAAGTCTCTAAACTCAGTTGAATCAAACTTCTTTTGAAGCCTGAACTCCAAACCATTTTGAGCCAATCTCACGAACTCAGGCTCTGGTAGGATGATCCTACATTTGTTTTGTGCTCTTTTGAATCTGGCAATAAATTAAGCAACTTTCTCATCAGGTCTTTGACTCAACCTTGCTAAGCCTGCCATGGAAACTTCTGGCTCCGTTTGGAAAAATTGGGTATGAAATGCCTCTTCCATTTGTTGCCAAGTTTGGATGGAGCCAGGTGCAAGGTTAATATACCATACAAAAGCTATCTCAGTTAGAGAATTTGGGAACAGTCTTAACTTCATATAATCATTATTGGTAAATTCACTACATTGAGCAGGGAACCTAGCAATATGCTTTACCGTTGACTAGTTTCCATTCCCATAAAAAAGAGCAAAGTCTGGTATCCTAAACCCTCTTAGATATTTATGTACCCTATCTACCCATTCTGGATATGGTTTCGTGTACACAGGAGTTTGAACCCCCTGAGCCATCGGTTCACACATCTTTCTAACAATATCAGCAATTTGGTCCCTAGGAATCATATTTTGTGCTTGTTGAACCACTACTGGAGGAACAAACATAGGATTTGGTGGACAACCTTGTGCTTGAGGTCCTCTCGGTCCATAGGGCGGTATATTTGGGACTGGTTGTCCCTGTGGTGCTGGCTGCTGTTGAGGGTATGGGTAACCCGTCTAAGCCTATCCTGCGAAAGGTGCTGGAACAGGTGTTGTGTCTCTTCCAGTTGCAGGAAACCCTTCCAACCCCCTGGGTACAAATTCGAACAAAGGATTAGTGAACCCCCTCGTGCCAGGTATGGCTTCGAACATGGGATTTGGAAATATCCTTATGCCATTTTCTTGTGTTGGGCCAGATCCACCAATTTGCATGGCTTCACTGTTAAGTAATGAGGCATTTTGATTTGTCACAGGCCTCAAAAGAGGCTCATACCAAGACTGAGGTGATGGTCTTTCATAATTTTGATTACTAGTTTGACCATTAGAATGTCCATTATTTTTCGTAGGCTGTTTATCTCTAGCCAATCTTTACTGAGGGACATTTGAAATTTCCTCCATTTGCCTTGCGTTAGTTGGTTGATGAGTATTCATTCCATAAAGAATGTTGCCCATCTTTCCATTGTGTTTATTAACTGTTGTTCCATGGCATCTACTAGGCCTCCTTATAGATTCATTGGCTAAGTAGATGGAACAGTGAATGGTCCAATTCCTTAGCCTCGTCTAATACTTTGAACATGTGGTACTTGCTCCGAAGTGCTGGTCTTTTCGACCATAGGTTCTGATAAAACAGGTACTTCCACAGGATGCGTTATCACATTATTCTCTGGATTATGTACTTCTACTTCTCCTTCCATGCCTTCTTCCAAGCGTTCATTTTCTCCTTGTCTCCTACGTCTAGCCATTTCAATTAGTTCCACTGGGCGTGCCAAAAATATATGTTGACTTTTTTGGCTTTTGAAGGTTATTATTGTAATCTTGAGCGTGCCAGCAAGGATCAATTAGTCCTTACAGAATATTAATTCCCAACCAATTATCAAATGATTGTGTTCTAGTTCTTTCAACTTCAATGAAGAAGGCTTTTACTTGTGGTTTTGTTTAGGAGAATTAAGCAAACAACGATTAAATGAAGAATAATTGTAACATTTCATCAAGTAAAATGAAATACTTACAAAGATCCAAATCAGCCTCGCAGAGGTTTACAGTAACAAACTATTTGAAACTACTCCTATGAACAAAGTGCAGTGCAGGAATTTGAAGTACAGAAATGTAAAGGACAAGAAATGTAAAAACTGAAAGGAAAATAAAGTAGATAAAACTGGTTTTTTGAATCTGAGTCTGGGCTTCTTTTTGGAGCCTTCTCTGTTATTTATACTTCTCAATGGTAACCGTCGAAATGCATTTCTAACTGTCGAACTATCCCTCCGTGATCGCTGATCATATTTCCTCACAGTTAGCTCCACTATGCCATGTCTGTAGTTAGGCTTCTCTGCTGATTTTGAATTTAAATATATGAGTAACCGTTAAAGTCATGTTATTTTGCATCTTTTTGCTGATCCAGTGCTATGCAGATCTACAATAACCAATATTAACTGCCACGTGTGTGATTACGATTGAAGATTTGAATTGTCTTCCCGTATTGCTCTCATGCTGACACGTGTTGAACTGTGATTGGCCTATACAAAATATATATCCAACAATATTATTGGGTTTATAAAATAGGTTTAAAAAGTAGACTTGCATATCATTTTTCATATGGATTTGATTCACATAATAAATAAACAAATAATATTTACATTACCTGTCTGTGACTGTATGGATGAATGAGACAAATGGCAAGACATAACACGACGACAGTTGTTAAACTACGTGTATGTATAACAATTGAAAATTTTAAATGAAAATGATATATAAATCCACTTTTTAGATATATTTTCTAGATTTAGTAATGTATTAAGAAAATGATTGATGAATAATTAGAGAATAAATAAGAAAGAATTCAGTTAAATATTTTAATAGAGTGCAATATTATTAAGTTTAAAAATTAAATCTAATTTTTGAATATAAATAACAATCCTTAATTTTAAAATACCCGCCGGAGGCCATTTTTCTACATGTTTGTGTAATTGTTCTACTTGTTTATGGTTAATGACAAGGAGAGTAGAGACAAGATTGTTATTAGGTCAGTCAAAATTCAGCAATGATTTAGATTATTAATTTTGGTATTTTAATGGAGTACTAATGACATGACAATGAGAGAGAGAAAAAAATAAAGATCAAAACATCATATCACACTGGGTAAGGTTTACTGCCAACTCATTAGAATTGGCTTTAGAGCTCAAGAATTAGAACTACAAAATATTTTTGTCAAAATTATACAAAAACGAGTTTACTTAAACTAAAAAGATTTGAAAACAGAAAGAGAAAAGTTATATAAAATATAATTATGTTTTATTTATTTTTAAATTTTTTTTTTAATTCAAATTTATAAACTAAACATAACGATAATGTTTAGGTCTATCACAAGCAAATTTCATACAGCCTTCTATAATATTGGAGTTGTTTGTTACAGTTTTTAAGAAGTGGTTATAATTTATTTTAATTTAAAAATTTGTGTCAGACTATTTTATGTAATTTATACTTATAACTTATTAAGTAAAAATAACTTAAATAAATTGATTATTTAAAAGCTACGAAAGTGATACTTTTAATTTTTATTTTTTGATTATCAGATTTTAAATTAAAACCATTATTTGTGTGTTATTCTAGACAAATAAAAAATTGAAACACCCATTAAATCAACTAATTAACAAAGATCAGTCAGAATATTTTACTTATAAAACTTTTTGTTGCATTTTACTTCTAAAACTTTTCGTCACATGATTTGACACGTGAAGTAAAATAATTACACTTTCAACATGACTTTATCAAGGTGCTAAGCTGGATCCATTGTCGACGACGGCTTGAGAAAACGGCACACTTGAAAATTTTAAAACAGGGACTGTAATTCATGTTCAAAATTGTAAGGTAGCGTTTGGTTTATTTTTTTAAATTTAATTTTGTTTTTAAATTATAATTTCGATGAAACATATTAATTAAATATATTTTAAAAATATAATTTAAAATTATTTTCAAAATTCGTATATTTTTATTTATTTATTATTATTATTTAATTAATCAATCACTTTTTTTCTCTCATCTCCCTCCTCTCCTCTTATTTTCTCTCACATTCTATATATCAATTAATCAAAAAAAAATTACAAATCATCTCAAAACTATTTAAAACTCATAACTAAATACATTTTTTCTTTTCAAATCATGATTAAAAAACTCAAAACTTAAGACATAACTCCATAATCAAATTATAATTCTAAAACTAAACCAAACAGGACCCTAAATTTCTCGGAAAAATCTTTCTTGCTTTTATCTTGGCAGCTGACTTTATTTTTATTCTTTTATATTCAAAAGAGTCATATAATGAATTAAAACATAAAAAAGGCGCATGAGGGTATGGAAGGACAAACGGAATATCAAAGTTTATATAAAAACAATTAATTTAATGTACAGATATGATTCACTCATTCAATGAAGAAATTAATTAATATATAGACAATTCATTCAATAAAGGGGTAGTGATTGCTAGAAGTGTTCAAAGACAGACAACTGAAGAAATCTTCAACATGGTGCAGTTCCAATTCGGCTACACACGTTTTGCTTTCAAAAGTAAAACCGCGATCCCAACCCTTCACATTATAAAAGCATTTAAGAATTAAGTTATGATATCCATCATTTTCTCCTCCTCCACCTATCTATCTATATATATGCTTCCTATATCACCTTCTCGATCCACCTCAACTATTGATCTCCATATCTAACAATTCTACTAGTAGCTGTCTCTCCTTCAGCTTTGTACTATATACTTGTCAGCTCTTCTTCGATTGGTCTCCTGTTCTAAAAATATGGATCCCAATTGCTCTAGGTTTCAAGTCCTTGTTGCACTATTTTTTAGGATCACAGCTTAGCCAACTCAGGAAGTTCATCTGGTTCACCAATCAGTCAGGTTACAGTTCAGCTGGTTCACCAGCTCAGTTGAAGGCTCAGAGTTGGTTACACAGTTAGGAAGTTAGTTGTGTGTTTGTTTAGATGGTTGGTTAGTTTGTTATAGCTAGCTGGTTAGTTTGTTATAGCCTTGTATATAAATATAGGTAGTTGTATACTTCAATGTTATTGTGAATGAAATGAGTTGATTATAGTTTTTCTTTATGGTATCAGAGCACTAAGCTCCAATGAGCACCAGATCTATGGCATCACCATCACCATTATCTTCTTCTCTTCCTTCAAACCTAGCTTTGTTAATCTCAAACCTTTCTTCTTTTGTAACAGTCAAACTCGATGGATCAAATTTCATGGTTTGGAAGACTCAACTCTCTAATATTCTTAGGGCAACAAATCTTTTTGGTTATGTTGATGGATCAATTCCATGTCCAAATGCAACAATCGACGATCCAACAGGAACTTCAGTTTCAAATCCAGATTTTCGTCAATGGACTATGATTGATGCGCATTTGCTCAGTTGTATAACTACCACAGTGACACCTTCGATCTATGCTTCTATACTTCAATTTCATCATTGTTTTGAGGTTTGGTTCTCTTCACAAGAGGTTTACAACTCTGTCTCGATTTCATATTCACCAATTGAAGAATAAATTGAACATTGTTGCTAAGAAATCTGATACAATGGAAGCATATCTTTCTAAAATCAAGGATCTAGTTAGTCAGTTGGCCCTAACTTCTGTTATCATTGAAGATGAAGATCTTGTCTTAATTACTTTAAATAGCCTTCCGTCTAAGTATGATTCATTTGCAACTGCAATTCGTGTTCGATCGAACATCATCACCATGGATGATCTCTCTGCTTTGCCATGTTCTGAAGACATTCATTTAGAATCAAAGCTTAAGAAGTCTGCAGAGTCCACTGTAGTTTTTTCTACAGTCAAAGGATCTCCAAATTCTTTCAATTCTTCTTCCTTACGATCTCAATATTTTGGCCCCAATCGAGGTCGTTTCTATTCCAAGGGAGGCAGAGGAGGTCGTAATCGAGGCTATGGTCAATTTAATTCTTCTTGAGCAAGAGGTAGATTTTTTAATTAGCTTTGTCAAATCTGTGGAGGCTCCAGTCATTCTGCACTGGAGTGTTGGCATCGCATGGATCCTCAATTTAAATCTTCAAATTACAATTCACATTCGAATCACAACTCACAATATCAAAATCAACAGCAGCAACCAAGAGCTTTTGTTATTTCTTCATCATCCTCCATGTCTCCTTCTTCCATAGACTCTTCTTCAGCACCAGGCACTTGGTACTTGGATTCTGTAGCAACAGATCACATAACTAATGATCTTAGTCATCTTTATTGCTATCAACCTTATCAACGCTTAGATCAAGTTATGGCAATTCTATTCCCATTCAACATATTGGTAAAGGCCTTCTTTCTGCTCCACATCATGTTTTTAAACTTAATAATGTGCTGCAGACAGACACTATCTCTTCCAACCTTGTATCTATTCAGAGATTGACCAAAGATAACAATTGCATTATCAGTTTTGATGATATTCAATTTGTCATTCAGGACAAGCTTACGAAGAAACTTCTTTACAGAGGATCTAACCTTCATGGCTTGTATCATTTTCTTCCATTCACTTCATTCTCTGTTGATCATACTTCTTCTGTTATTCCTGCTCCCTTAGCAACTCACACTAGTTTTGCTACTCACAAGATTTCTAATCATTCTTCTGTGTCTAGTATAGTTTGGCAAAATAGGCTAGGTCATCCTAGTGCTTTGAAGTTTAAGCATCTTAGACCACATTTTCATCCACAGGCATCCACTACTGTTGCTTCTCAAAATTATGTTGATTGTTGTATTGGAAAAAGTCATCGCTTACCTTTTCACTTGTCTAATTCTACTGTAAATAAGCCTCTTGCTTTAATCCACAGTGATGTTTGGGGCCTTTTTTCCCCTACTTTTGAATACATATATTATGTTCTTTTTGTGGATGAATTTAGTCAATTTACCTGGTTGTATCCCTTGAGTTACAAAAGTGAAGTTTATGACAAATTTCTTGAATTCAAAGCATATGCAGAGAAACAATTTTCTACAACCCTTAAGATACTTAGATCAGATGGAGGCACATAATACTTTAATAACAAAATAAAGGCTTTCACTGTGTCTTAAGGCATTGTTCATTAACATTCCTGTCCTTATACACCATCTCAGAATGGTGTGGTTGAAAGAAAACATCGATATCTTACTGAAATTGCCATTGCTTTGCTTCACCATTCTTCTGTTCCTATTCATTAGTGGTTTGATGCTATTACTTGTGCTACTTTCCTCATTAATAGGTTGCCTTCATCTAAATTGGCTCACAAAACTCCTTTTGAAACTTTATTTCATCAATTTCCAGATTTTTCTCTTTTCAAGGTTTTTGGTTGCCAATGCTTTCCTTGGATCAAGCCTTATCACCTTACCAAATTGTAGTCTAAATCTGTTGAATGTGTGTTTTTAGGATATCATTCTTTTGCCAAAGGTTATTGATGCCTTGATCCCAAAACTAGTACAATTTATCTTTCTAGGCATGTGGTGTTTAATGAACAAGTGTTTCCCTTTTCTTAGCTTGCTTCTTTGTCCTCATCTTCTTCTCAGTTACCTTTTCTTTAATCTTTCTTTTAGTCTTCTCCTTCTCTTTCTACATCTTTACAATCTTCCTCTATTCTCACTACTTCACTGTCACCTAAGCTTCCTTCTCTTAAACCTTCTGCTACAGTTGATGTTTCACCTCTAAGTTCTCATTCTTCTCAGTCTTCTATTCTTCTTCTTTTTTCTCCTCATTCATCTGCTATACCTATTCAATCTATTTTTATTCAGCTCCCTCTTGCTTCTTCTTCTCTTCCTACCTTTAATTGTCATCATATGCTTACT
The DNA here is from genome assembly GCA_036172215.1 of Camellia granthamiana. Taxonomy (NCBI): domain Eukaryota; kingdom Viridiplantae; phylum Streptophyta; class Magnoliopsida; order Ericales; family Theaceae; genus Camellia; species Camellia granthamiana. Next base: position 86,849,390 of record CM069914.1, on the reverse strand, counting down.
AGGTCCAAAGCAGCCCTGACCACTCTCAAAACTGCTTCCTCTTCATCCCCTCTTGATATTGAACCTCCCACTTGCAAGGAGGCTTTGGTTATTTCTATTTGGAAACAGGCTGTGGTGGAGGAATTTCAAACCCTTCAAGCTCAAAAGACTTGGTCTCTTGTTTCCCTTCCTTTTGGAAAACATGTCATTGGTTGTAAATGGGTGTTTGAGGTTAAGAGAAATTCTGGTGGGACTATTGCTAGGCATAAAGCCTGTTTAGTGGCCAAGGGCTATCTTCAACAAGAAGGAATTGACTTCTAAGAAACTTTCAGTCTAGTTGCTAAGTTACCCACAATTCACATTCTTTTATGTCTTGCTCTCCATCACTATTGGCCTATTAAGCGATTAGATATATCTAATGTTTTTCTTCATAGCATTCTTGAGGAAGAAGTTTACGTGTTGCAACCACCAAGATTTGAAAATCCTTCTCACACACATCATGTTTGTAAACTATATAAGGCTTTGTATGGCCTTAAACAGACACCAAGAGCTTGGTACTCTACTTTTTCAGCCTTTTTGCTCTCACAGCGTTTTCAAAATAGTAAATGTGACTCTTCTCTCTTCATTCGCAAGATTGGTTCAGGTTTTATTGCTCTGCTGGTTTATGTAGATGACATCTTGATCACTAGGAATGATGCCACCCAAATTCAGCTTCTTATTGCTAAAATGCATCAGGCATTTTCTATGAAAGAACTAGGGAATCTTTCTTATTTTCTTGGTATTTTAGTTGAAACCTCTGATTCAGCTTATGTTCTTTCTCTGAAGAAGTATGTTAAGATGTTCTCACTAAGGCTGGTATGATGGATTGTAAGCCATGCTTTTCTCCTATCTCTGTGACACCTGGTCTGTCTCACCTCTCAGATGTCCCTTTTCATAATCTTTTTTTCTATCGAAGTATTGTTGGTGCCTTACAGTATTTAACAATCACCAAACCTGATCTATCTTATGTTGTTAATCAGCTCTGTCAACATATGCATCATCCTACTGTTGGCCATTTTGCAGGAGTCAAGAGGTTACTTAGGTTTCTTAAGGGGACTCTTTCTCAAGGTCTTACCTATAGCTCTTTTGATCTTCAAGCTTATTCTAATTCCAATTGGGCTGGAGATTCAGTTGATAGAAAATCCACATCAAGCTATTATGAATTTTTAGGTTCAAATCTTATTTCTTGGTCAGCTGAAAAACAAGCTACAGCGTCTCGATCTTCCACTGAAGCAGAGTATAGTTCTTTGGCTCATACTATTGCAGAGCTTACTTGGATTGGCATGTTGCTTCATGATTTTTGTATACAGCTTCCTGCAGTTCCTCTTCTCTGGTGTGATAATGTATCTGTTATAGCTTTAACATCTAATCCAGTATTTCACTCGAGGTCTAAACACATTGAAGTGGACTGCCATTTCATTCGAGATCAATTTCTTGCTAAAAAACTTGTGTTACACTATATTCCCACCATGGATCAGTTGGCATGTCAGTCTCCAGATTTTCTTATCTTCAAACCAAACTGATGCCACTTTCCCCTGTCATCAGTTTACGGGAGAATGTTGAGGATCACAGCTTAGCCAACTCAGGAAGTTCAACTGGTTCACCAGCTCAGTTGAAGGCTTAGAGTTGGTTACATAGTTAGGAAGTTAGTTGTGTGTTTGTTTAGATGGTTGGTTAGTTTGTTATAGCCTTGTATATAAATATAGTTAGTTGTATACTTTAATGTTATTGTGAATGAAATGAGTTGATTATAGTTTTTCTTTACACTATTGATCTCTTCCTTTCTGATTTTCTCATTTTCTATCTTTGCTATGGCCTCACCAGTAGTAGTACCACCACTCAAACTGGGATTCTATCAAACAACATGTCCATCTGCTGAGGCAGTTATGCGAAAAGCTGTGAACAAAGCCATATCCAAGAATCCAGACATTGCTGCAGGCCTCATTAGGACGCATTTCCAGGACTGCTTTGTCAAGGTATGTATAGACTATCCTTTTCTTTACTAAATTAATATATAATTATTGCAATTTCATTCTCATAAAATAATTTATTGTTTTATCTATATTATTATATAAAACACACAAGTCAAAAGATATAATTAGAATTGAAATGCATCGTGTTCGCACCCACCGTTTGTTAGTTAATGGTACTAAATGTTTTCACTTTTTAGGGTTATGATATTTCTGTGCTACTTGATTCGACACTAGGAAAACTAGTAGAGAAACAAAATCTAGCCAACAAACCAAGCTTACGAGGATTCGAGGCGATTGATGAAGCCAAGGCCCAGATTGAAGCCATATGCCCTAAAACTGTCTCATGCGCGGACATTCTTGCCTTTGTTGCTCGGGACAGTGCCTTCAAAGTTAGAGAGATAAACTATGTCGTCCTAGTAGGACATCGTGATGGACGTGTTTCGTTGAGTGATGACATTCCACAAAATTTACCAGCTCCTTTCTTTAACACCACACAGTTGGAGGACAACTTTGCCAGAAAAGGATTGTCACGTGATAAGATGGTGACACTCTTTGGTGCTCATTCCATTGGTGTCTCTCATTGCTCTTCCTTCTCCACTCGCCTTTAGTCCTTCAATGCCAATCACCCACAAGATCCTTCCATGGATCCAAACTACGCAACATTCTTGAAAACAAAGTGCCCACCGAGCAACACTAGTGCTACCATCAATCCAACATTGGCTCATGATGTTCTAATGCCAAACCATTTGGACAACAAGTACTACACAGTATTGAAGAAGCACCATGGGGTACTAACTTCAGACTAGACATTGCAAAGCTGCCCTTCAACAGCTAAGACAATGATGTACAATGCTAAATATGGATCCAAGTGGAAGGCCAAGTTTGCTTCTGCTATGGTTCGCATTGGCTACATTGACGTCCTCACTGGCAAACTGGGTGAGATCAGGAAGAATTGTCACATTGTGAATTAATCTGATGATAGATAGCATTTTTCCTAAACAGTATATAGGTCATTTTGCGGCTGGGATTTGGAAGCATTTGGAAATAATTGTATTATTCATTTATTATCTTTATTCTTTTGATATGTTGATTGGTAATTCAAGTGTAAATCATTTGTTAATTAATGTATGTTGATGGTTTGTTGTGTTCTTTCTTATAATAAACTCTATGTACATGTACCTCTCTCATAATTGGTATATTTGAAGACTTTCTAAAAAATTTAAAATTCCCAAGATATTGGTTCAACGGTAAAACCTTAGCCTAATAATCTTGAGGTTATGGGTTCAAGTCACGGGCAACCACTTTGTGCACTATGCTAAAAGTTAGGTTTGTATCCAATCTTTCCTTTCCCAAACACACATTAATAAGTACTAACTAGGCGTTATTTTTTTTTATATTATTTGTGATTATGTTTCAATTTTAAACAACGAATAACAATTCCAATCAAACAATCAAATACAGAATGACACAATGATTTAACGTGGAAAAACAACAATTGGAGTGCCTCCAATTGTGTTAAAAAAAATCATAGGCTAAAGCCACAAAACAATCCACTAAGAAGACAAAAAAGAATTACACATGTATATCCTCAATTACCTAGCGAATCCACGCCTGAATTGAATCGACCCTAATGTGCCTCTTCCACCACTGTCTTCACCTCGGAATTGTCTTGCCCAACATTGAATCCACAACGCTAATGTCGAATCGATGACGATGAGCCACTCCGGAATCCACTAAAGCTTCAGGCCCAAGTTCCCCGAAATCCACCGAAGATCAACTCTCTCTTTTGTGAATAAAAGAAAACAAACAAACCTCTTGTTGATGTTGGTTTAAAGTTCATGGATCCATCGATCACTCTTAAATTATTAAGGAAACACTCATAAAGCACCATCTAATATAAAACACTTTGTTTTTTCTTCCTCTCTGAAAATCTGGATGGCACAAGCCCTAAAACAAGAAAACAGCACACTTTATAGTAAACTAGATCGGGAAGATCACTCGAGCGCACACTTCACTACTCGAGTGATGTGAGTAAAGGTGGTGCAAAACATATAGGCTGACCACTCGAGCAGTAAAACATTTGCTTCCCAGAAGTTCAGATGCTTTGTAAAAATACTGGATGATCTTTTTTTCCGCTCGAGCGCACAAATGACTACTCGAGCGGTCAAACAATTTCGACTGTATTTTTTCTTTTTGCTTTATTGCCCCTCGACCCCGCTTGGGTGCTGCCCCAGACCTGCCATGGAATGCTGCCCCTTTGATCCCCGTGCATAGTCAGGGAAGTGGAAAATAAAAGTACAATTTGGGTTGGATTCGGATCTAAACACTCACATCCTCACTGAAACATAAGAGCAAATAAAATTACAATTGAAAGGAGTTTTATCAAATAGAATTGCCAATTACACAAACCTAACAATTTCCAAAGACTTACTATATTATTATAATTAATTCCATTAAACATAATTGCATGGAGTTAAATATCACTATTTTTTTTATTATTAAAAGCATGCTATATACACACAATTGTATATGGATCTCTTCTCTTTGCTCTCTGTTCTTGACTAAGTTATTTGAGAGTTCCTTACCCTGGCAAAATATGGAGGATATTGAAACCTTGTAGACATCAAAGGAAACAACCTTATTAACAACCAAACAGAAATTGACTAATAATTTCAAGAGCATCATTTTCTCATCAAAAAAATGCTTAACACATGTATAGTTAAAATCCTAATATTCACATATTCCCGTGTCAGAAGGGGGAAGAAAACAAAAAAGCCATAACCTAATTAATAAGAAAAAAAAATTAAGAAAAAAAAAATCTATTAGCCTATATGTCGAATAACCATGTCAATCTCAAAAGGAAGAAGAATTGCAAATGAATGATAATGGGCTTTGTTTTCTCTCTGCCATCAATTAAAAACATGCTGGCTTTACAAGTTGACGTTTTAGAAGCTCCTTTAGTCGTTATTCAACAAACTGCAACATAGAAAGGACTACAAATGTTAAAGATCAATGTAAAAATAGCTCAAATAGAGTGCGGTAGCTCACAGAGCTTTGGACTATAATCGTTTTTATATATACCAATGTTGTATCTATATGATCATGGACATTTCTTGCCCTTCAATTGCAGACTTGCAGTTTCATTCAGATAAATTGACTACAAATCTAGCTGAGGTCCAAACCATTCTCCAGCCCCCAAAGGTATTTGGCATATACCGATTGTTCAATTTCAATTAGGCACAAAATGGCCATGATTTTATTTTATTTATTATGAGATGGACTTTGGATCAATCATCTAGAATGAAAGCATATAAACTTTAGAAAACTTTGGTTGGCATATTAATTATAAAAATGATATACAAGTCCATTTTTTAGATCCACTTTCTATGTCCAATGATCTGTAAACAAGATGATTCGTTTACTTATAGTGTTGACCAAGTTCCTCAGTACCTATACCATCACAGCTAGCTATGGAATTGAAAAGAACAATCGTCTTCACCACCCTTGGCTGACCACACTGTGGTTTCGACATTTTCTTCCTCCAAATCCCTTCTTCTCTCAACACCCCTTTCCCCCATTGGGATGAACACCACCTCACCGACGGAGTTTCTATTAATTTTAATGCCCAGTTCATCAACGATGACGAAACCATCGTCTTCATCTTCGAGAGAACCGGTTCCTCTCAAATCTATTTAACTCGCCCCAGAACAACTAAACCGGAGCAACTCACCTCTCCACCTAAAAGCCTTTTTATGACTGTCCAATAATCAAAAACCAAACCCTATACTTCATCTCAGCTTACGAACCAGCCAACAAACCGTTCAAAAGCTGGTCTGCTCTTTATTCAACTAGGCTTGATTATAAATTAGATACATATATATAACAAGACGGGAAAAACTTGAAAGTTGAAACACTGAGGTTACTCTTGACACCAAATAATAATTTTCTATCGATTATGACTCGTTGATTATGGTCAAATGTCATTTAATTAATTGCGACTTGTCAATTATGGCCAAATCTAATTTCATTGATTGTGACTTGTCGATTTTGGTCTGTCAATTCAGATCATGACCATCTTCAAAAATTTACTATGGCCATAATTATATTTTTATTATTGTTGTTGTTGTTGTTGCTGTTGTTGTTGCAATGACAACGTGGACTTGGAAACTGAAGAAGGTGGTTCAAAGCATAGTGGGTCATAGCACCTAGGAAAGAAAAGTAGAACATGGGGCATCGGTCAAAGTTGTCTTAACTGTTGAAATATGAGCCTATAAATGTGCTGAAAATGGAACAAAAGGGGACATCAAACAAATCATCAACACTTAACATGAGTTTAGAATAGATTATCTAGAAGTAGATTACTTTAACATATCATAGAAGTAGTTTATTTTCTCTAAGAATAATTTTAATTTAATGGTTCTGTGGTTTTTTGGTTCTTGTATTCAGTAAACATTTTGTTATGGCTCTTTTGTAATTTTGTTTTTGTTTTTGTTTTTGTTCAAATCTTTGTAATAAGTAACATTTTCAGCAATACAATATCAGTCTTTAGTTTGTTTATCTCTGTTGATAATCTCCAAAGAAGTCTTTGAATCTAACAAGGCATAAAACACCAACCATAATTGCTTGATCTGTTAATTGTTTGTAAAATTTTGGTTTCTCAATTGTATCTTCTCTATCGATTTGACTCGAACCAAATTTTTGCTAATAGTTACTAAGGCCTTGTTTGGTAATGTTTTTGTTTCCTGTTTTTTGATTTTTGTTCTCATTTTCTTGGAACTGGAAACGGAAACTTGTTTAGTATATTGTTTTTGTTTTTTTTTTAAGTGAAATTAATTCCAAAATTTTTAAATTAAGAAAAAAAAGAAAAGTATGCCACTCTTGCCTTCACCTACCACCTTTGCCCACCACCACAACCATAATGAGTGTACAAAATCATTAAGCATTTAAATATCAGAGAAAAACAAATATTATTTATTAGGAAGTACCTTGTTCAGTAAAAGGTACATGTGAGGTGCAATCAGAAGCCTTGTCAGTTTTTATAGATAATTTTTAGAGTAAAAAGAAGATTGCAAATTAAAACTAAAGTGAATCTTGAAGTTTTAGAGGGTATGAATAGAAGGTTTGGAAAGAGACAGAGAAAAAAAGAGTAGGCGATATTTTTCTTTCTCTTGGTGTGATTTTTCATTGGGTAAAGTTTTATTTCCTAGGGATTATACTTTTAATTGGGCTGAAATAGATGTAAGGGAAGAAGGTGCTCAAACGTAACTTTTAGAAATTCAAACAGCTCAAAACCCTAATAAATAAGGAAGCATTCATCCTAATCAATACATAAATGGTATTATGTTTGAACTTTTGGAGCACCAAAAAAGTACTTGGCTCTAGGTGGAGGGTGGACTCTTTCTGGATGTTGTATTCGGTTAGGTCTACTTTCCAGTGAAGATGAGGCATTGTTGTATGCCCTCTTTGTCCTGAATCTTTGCCTTCACATTGTCGATTCTTTCAGAGGATTCCACCTCTAGGGTTATCGTTTTTCCCATTAGGGTTTTCACGAAGATTTTCATCTTCGCCACTACTTTTGTAAAGATAGATTACAGGGAATATCGTCTCAGATTGCAGAGGTAGAGGAGGCCTCCCTGAGGTTTATTGCTTCACTTTCTTCCTAATATTAGGGTTTTTTTTTAAATTCATAATTTATTTATGAAAAATAATTGATCACCGAATTTGAATTCGTCCGAATTACCTGAATTACATAAGCTAGACATCCGTCCACATGACCTCCTGGACGACCGGCATCACCCTTGTTAATCGCGACTGTCACTCTTATCTACCTGTGTGTCAACAAGAATCCGCTCAGATGACTAGCCGGGTGATCACCTAGATGACTGGCCGAACGACCGACATGCACAAATTCAAGCAAATCGAATGAATCCAAATTCGGTGGATGTAACCATATTGTTTATTTAATTTTAATTTATCATCAATAAGTTGAAAATAAATATGAGTGGTGCTACATTCTATAATAACATGGCCCAACCCATGTGAAAGGATTCCACATTCTTTTACCTCTTATCCACATCATTAGAAGTAAAATTGAAAAAATAACATTAGGGAATGAATCATTATTCAACAAATATATAACCCCTTTAGAGGTGGTGTGGAACATCGAATTTTAATATAAAAATTAAAAAGTCATTGCAAAATTTAAAAATTCAACAAATTATATAAAAAAAATCAAAATTTTAATTTTTTTTCTATTTTTTTTTTTGACCAAACCAAAAAGAGGCGGAAGCAGCAGAAAGAAAATAAGAACAGATAAACGAAAGTAAATAGTAAATAAACGAAAGTAAATAAATAAACTAAAGTAAATAAACTGAATTAAAATAGATAGAATATTTTAAATAAGAATAGATAAGCATAAATAAAATAAACACATTAATTGTTTAAATTAACTTATAATCGTTTACTGGAAGTAATCGGAAAATACAGAATTGTTTACTGGAAGTAACTGAAAAATACAGCTTCTACATGCATCCTTAAAAACTGAAGTTTAAAACAACAAACTAGAAAATTTACAGAAACTGAGAGAAACTGAGAAAGAAAATTTTAAACTCTTTCCAACTCTAAATTGGCTTTGACTGAGGAGCTTCTTTTATAAGCAAAGTGGATAAATACCTTAGTAATTATGCTGATTACACTTAACTTGAAATAGTCTCCCTACTTACCTTCGGATTTACCGGTATGCTCAAATCTTAGTGGGAAAAATACCTAACTTCTGATACACGTGAAAATATTCAACATGCTCAACAATTAGATGAAAATGATTTCCCAATCTTTGATGAAGATATAGGATAAAGTAAACCTGATGGTTTTAATACTTTAATATTTACTATAGTCAAACATTTTATTGGAACACCTACTAATATCCATTCTCCCATCTATGATCAACTTAGTAATCTCACTTGCCCTACTTTAAGTGATTTTCATTGGTATAAAGATGTCTTTACCTCTCGTGTCATGCTTTAGAGAGGATTGCATTAAGTTATTTTGGAAAGAGAAATTTATCAATGGATTACCGAGTCTTTTTGCCCATAAGATTAGAGATGTTCTTAGTCAACGTACTAGTATTATAGAATATGATCATTTAACTTATGGTGACATCATCAGTACAATTTAAAAAGAAGGATTAAAAATGTGTATAAATTTGAAACTTAGTCAAAAAGCTGCTAAAGATAAACATAAAGCTAAATATAAATTAGGAAATTTCTGCGAACAATATGGTCTACCTTCTGTTGCACTATCACGACGCAAACAAATAACAAGAGATCTTCACACAAATACTCTGCTAAATATAGAAAGAAATATTCACCTACCAAATCACCTGATAAGTATTATGCTAAACCAAAAAAAAAAAATATCACAAACAAACTAATCACTTTAAGAAGAAGTCAAAATCTACCCAAGATGTTTCTTGTTACAATTGTGGAAAAAATGGTCATTATTCTAATAAATGTAAACTTGAAGAAAAACTTAAGAATAAGCTTAATCAACTATAAATTACTAAAGAACATCAAAGTCAAATATTCGACATATTTAAAATAACTAATACCCCAAATCAATATCCTATTTATTCTAGTCCATCATCCAGTGACACTACTCTCTTGAGTGATACTTCTACTTATTACTCTCTCAGTGAGAATACCGATGGAGAGATTAAATTAGGATGTAATGATACTTGCTGTAAACAAATTAATGTTCTTACTAAATCACAACAAGAAGAAGATTCTTTAATAGAATTAATTAGAAAATTAGAAAATCCTAAATTAAAAAGAAAATACACTAATAAATTAAAATCTTTACTAATAAATGAAGAAAAAAAACCTCATGAAGATAAACTAATTATTAGTCTCACAACTACTTTAGAAAGATTCCAAAAAAATAAATATAAAGAAATCACTTTACAAGATTTACAAAATGAGATTAACCAAATTAAACTAATCAGTCAAGAGTTAAAGGCTATAGGCAAATCATTAGAAGAAGAAATTATAATATTAAAAATCAATAAAAATCTTAATGATTTCCAAAATAATAATGATACTTCCTCTGATGAATCTAGTTCTAGTCCTAATCCTAGCCACGTCATCTTTGACAATCGATCAACTAAATCTAATAGTGGTAATCACAATGATAGTCATCGTTTAAATATTATTAATAGAATTCATATTAAAAAATGGCATTCAAAAGTCAATCTAGTTATTAATGACTTTAAAATAGAAGTCATAGACCTCATTGATACCGACGCTGATTTAAATTGTATTCAAGAAGGTTTAATCCTCATAAAATATTATCATAAAACTAGTGAACAATTAAGTTCTGCTAATGGAAGTCAAATGCATATTAAATATAAATTACCCGAAGTATATATTTGTCAAATAATGTTTGTTTTAAAACATCCTTTGTTCTAGTCAGAAATATGACCAACAAAGTCATCCTAGGAACTCTGTTTATCTTTTTACTATATCTATTTACCACTACTAACCATGGCATAACCACACAAGCTTTTGGTCAAACAGTAACTTTTAAATTCTTGTCTCCTCTTGAAATCAAAGAATTAAATCAATTAAAAGAATATTATATATCCCAATCTATTAATCGATTAACTAAACAACTCAAATTTCTCAAAGAAGAAGTAAAATACAAAAGAATTGAAACTCAATTGACTAATTCAATTCTTATATCCAAAATTGATAAATTTAAAAACCAATTAGAAAATACCGTTTGTTCCACTTTACCTAGTGCTTTCTGGCATAGGAAAAAACATATAGTTGCACTCCCTTATATTAAAATTTTTAATGAAAGACAAATTCCTACTAGGTCTTGACCTATTCAAATGAATCATGAATTGGTGAAAATGTGCAAAAAAGAGATTAATGAATTATTAAAACATAACATCATTAGTAATAGTAAGTCGCCTTGGTCTTACCTTGCTTTTTATGTTAATAAAAATGCTGAACTTGAACGTAGTGTTCCATGATTAGTCATTAATTATAAATCGTTAAACAAAGTTTTAGAATGGATACGCTATCCAATCCCTAACAAAAAGATCTCATTAAAAGACTTAGTTACGCTGTCATTTTTAGTAAATTTGATCTTAAAAGTGGATTTTGGCAAATACAAATTCATCTTGATGATCGCTATATAACTATCTTTACTACACCTTTTGGCCATTACGAATGGAATGTCAATGCCCTTTAGATTAAAAAATGCTCCTAGTGAATTTCAAAACATTATGAATGAAATTTTTAACCCCTTTAGTCATTTTTCTATTGTCTACATAGATGATATCCTCATTTTCTCTAAGTCACTCGATGAACATTGGAAACATCTTAATTCCTTTCTCCATATTATCAAATATAATGGTCTAATCATTTCTGCTCCTAAGATTAAGCTATTCCAAACTAAAGTTAGATTCTTAAGATATGATATCCACCAAAGTACTATTCTTCCTATCAGCTGATCTATTGAGTTTGCTTCTAAATTCCCTGATGAAATCTTAGACAAAACCCAGTTACAACGGTTTTTAGGTTCCTTAAATTACATTGCTGAATTTTACAAAGACCTTAGGAAAACTTGCCAACCCCTTTTTGATAGGTTAAAAGATAATCCTCCTCCTTGGTCTTCTACTCACACTGCTATTGTTCAACAAGTCAAAAAATATGTCAAGACCTTGCCTTGTCTTGGCATTCTTACTGAAAATTCATTCAAAATTATTCAGACTGATACTTCTGATGTTCATTATGGTGGCATTCTCTTTCAGAAAAACACTTCCTAGTCATCTAAATAAATTGTTCATTTTCATTCTAGTGTTTAGAACAAAGCATGAAAAAATTATAGTACTATTAAAAAAAAAATTTATCTATCGTTTTATGTATTGGTAAATTTCAAGATGACATTTTAAATCAAAAATTCCTATTACATGTTGATTGCAAAAGTGCTAAATATGTTTTAGAAAAAGATGTTCAAAATATTGCTAGTAAACATATTTTTGTTCAATGGCAATCCATTTTAAGTATTTTTTATTTTGATATTGAATATATTCCTGCTAGTCAAAATTCTATCCCTGATTTCCTTACCTGAGAATTTTATAGGGAGGATAGTGTATCATGCCTACTCTTTATTGTTCTACAAACAGATTACAAGTCACAAGATACCGTAAAACTATTTGCTATTATAAGTTTAAAATATCCTATTTAAAGTCACTACAAAATGACCCTTACCTTCAAGTCAATCAGATTAGGAGTTATTGCAATTTCATTGCTCATTACACTAATCTAGTTAACTTTCATATGGATAGATTAGATGTCCTCAGTGGATGCTAATCTATTTTTGTTATTTTTCTTAAAGATATCAAGCCGCAAACCTACTACAAAACCTCTTGCCATTGTGTCATCTAGTCAACCCATTGTTGCACCTCCAATTGGTTTAGTTAACCGATACCAAATTCTTGGTAATATTCCTAAACCTAGTTACACTTCAGCTCTGGCTTCAGACCCTTTTGCCTGCCAGTCAGTTACGCCAATGCCTCCTAACAAGTCTACACTAAGAACAGATTATGCTCTTAAACAATCATTCAACCTTTTTTACAAAGAACCAGTCCACAAAAATAACCACAATGTTTTTGAATTAGTCAAATCCTATTTCCCTAATAGATGGCATTTCGTTCCTTTCCATCCTGATAAGTCAATAAACTTTTATAAGGATATTCTTTTCCACCATAAGTCAATAGTCATTAAACCTATCTATGATCGAGTCTAGACCAGTAAAATCATTTATCATTCCTTGTACATTCATAATATTGTTTCCATGGAAGAATGGGGTCTCATTTTTCTACTACGAGACCTTCCCAACCATGATATACAATATAGTTACTATGATTATATTGATGCTTGGTTCAAAATCAACATACATCAAAATGAGTCATATAGTCATTGACCACAAATTCAAATCAAAATTCCCTTCTTGGTTCCTAAGATGGTGGTCACAGTATGGTGTCATCCCAGAAATCATCCATTCTGAGTTCATAGAACAAGTCAATTACTTCTCTTCAATTTACTTCTTGGTGTCACGTTACGTTATGTATATATAGGTGTCACGTTACGTTACGTTTATATAAGTGTCATGTCACGTTAGGATCTTGTGGAATACATTCTTATGAAAATAGGACTTGAGACTCTATAAGAAATTACACAGGACTTAGCTTAGCATAAGGTTCTGAAAAAGGACTTATAAATAAGTCTCCCTTAAAATTATAATTATTTTTTATTTTTTATTTCTTAACCAAATTAATTTTTAATTTTTTTAAAAAAATTTAAAAATCAAATCATACATAGCTTACGAATCTTTTGATAAGTCATTTCTTATGTTGGTAACTTATTTAATTATTTGTTAATTTTACGACATTTTTACTATCTGAGGCCTGTTTGGTAACCATTTAGTTTTCAGTTTTCAATTTATATTTACAAAAATTTTAAAAACTGTTATAAAAACTTGTTTGATAATTTTTTTGGTTTGTAAAATGTTGTCTCAGTTTGTAAATTTGAGAAAAAAAAACGTAAATTCAAAAAGTGAGTTTATGTTGGTTTTTAAACAGAAATTTAAAAATTTTACTAACAAAAATTTTTTTCAATTAATTTTTGCTCAAATAATTTTTTTTTCAATTTTTTTTTCAAATAATTTTTTTTCCAATTAATTTTTTTTTTCAAATAATTTTTTTTCCAACTAATACTAACCGAGCGGGCAATTGGTAATGCTACTTTAAACCTTAGGGAGGGGATTGTAATTTCTAAACTGTGAGGGGTGTCAATGTAATTTATCTAGTGAGGGCAAAATGGGTATTTAAAAAAATTAAATTGCTGAGGGAGGGAATCTGTAATGAAACTTTAAACCTCAGGAGGATAGAGGTAATTTCCAAAACGTGAAGGGGGGAATTGTAATAAACATAAACCTCAGGGGGTGTCTGTGTAATTTACCCTATATAATCCAATGACGTTTTTAGGTATATGGGTCCTGAGCATCTTGAAATTGTGGACCATATGGATCATGACTGGTTGAGGCTTTAGAAGAGGTTCCTAAGATGGTGGTCACAGTATGGTGTCATCCCAGAAATCATCCATTCTGAGTTCATAGAACAAGTCAATTACTTCTCTTCAATTTACAAGCTCAGCCAGCATAAAAGTCAGTTTCCTTGGTTACTCAATTTTATGTCCAAATATAAAGTCCCTTGGATTTTTAAATGGGAATACAACCTATCCAATAACATAGTCAGTCGTCAATATTTTGTTAAATGGTGGGATGCATTCAAAGCCCATCGTATTATTGAACAAGTCCAGTAAGAATTTCCAGTTAACATTCATGCCCCAACTCCTGTAGTGGTCAAGTCTCAACAAAACCCAAATGCTTTAATCACACAAAGAAGCCCACTTCTTCTCACTACAGTCAGACTTGGAAGCCCATCAACCAGCATTGAACCTTCCAAATCCAAGTCCTCTAAGGCCAAGCCCAAAGCAAAGCGCAAGTCAACCTTTAGTGATGAATTGATCCAAATGGCCAAATTATTGATGGCCCAAGCAAAGTCACAAATTGAAGATAAGGCCTCGGATGATTCAGCCTCTTCTAAAGCCTCAACCAGTCATGATCCATATGGTCCACAATTTCAAGATGCTCAGGACCCATATACCTAAAAACGTCATTGGATTATATAGGGTAAATTACACAGACACCCCCTGAGGTTTATGTTTATTACAATTCCCCCTTCACGTTTTGGAAATTACATCTCCCCTCCTGAAGTTTAAAGTTTCATTACAGATTCCCTCCCTCAGCAATTTAATTTTTTTAAATACCCATTTTGCCCTCACTAGATAAATTACATTGACACCCCTCACAGTTTAGAAATTACAATCCCCTCCCTAAGGTTTAAAGTAGCATTACCAATTGCCCGCTCGGTTAGTATTAGTTGGAAAAAAATTTATTTGAAAAAAAAAAATTAATTGGAAAAAAAATTATTTGAAAAAAAAATTGAAAAAAAAATTATTTGAGCAAAAATTAATTGAAAAAATTTTTTGTTAGTAAATTTTTAAATTTCTGTTTAAAAACCAACATAAACTCACTTTTTTAATTTACGATTTTTTCTCAAATTTACAAACTGAGACAACATTTTACAAACCAAAAAAATTATGAAACAAGTTTTTATAACAGTTTTTAAAATTTTTGTAAATATAAATTGAAAACGGAAAACTAAATGGTTACCAAATAGGCCTCAGATAGTAAAAATGTCGTAAAATTAACAAATAATTAAATAAGTTACCAACATAAGAAATGACTTATCAAAAGATTCGTAAGCTATGTATGGTTTGATTTTTAAATTTTTTTTAAAAAATTAAAAATTAATTTGGTTAAGAAATAAAAAATAATTATAATTTTAAGGGAGACTTATTTATAAGTCCTTTTTCAGAACCATATGCTAGGCTAAGTCCTGTGTAATTTCTTATAGAGTCTCAAGTCCTATTTTCATAAGAATGTATTCCACAAGATCCTAACGTGACATGACACTTACATTGTAACAACCCTCATCTTGACTTAGCCATGCTTGCGTGCATTTTTGTACGATCTCGTCTTGTCATGTTTATAAATCTTGTTATCTTGTTTTGCCTTGCCTTGTTATGTGTTACTTGCTTGATCTTGTACCTTGCTTGGGCTGTAGCCGAGGTCATCATGAGCTTAGTTCACCTTTGAACCTTTGTACTTGGAACCGTTTTGGAACCCCAGTTGACCTCCATCTTCACCCCGGCATGTTTGCCGAGATGTCACTCTTTGGGCCGAAGTGTTTAGAGCCAAGGCCGAGATGTTTGTACTAGTGATCCTTGTCCTTGGGCAGGTATGGCCTAGACCGAGATGTGGCACACCCAGGCTAAGGTGTGGCACAGCTTAGTCAAGTGTCGTCCTCCCTAGCCGATGTCTTTGTTGACCTGTTGCCAAAGCTTTGTCTTTAGCCGATGTCGTTACTTGCCGATGTGTCTTGCCATCAAGCTTGTTGAATACGCTTTGTCAGGGATTTGTCTAATCAATCAGTCACCTTTTGAGTTGAACCAACCCGGTAATGCCACGTGTCCGAGCTGAAGGTTAAGACAGCCGGCAGACTTAGAAACAAATCATTTTGTCTTAAATCTTTGTCTTAGAGAGAGAGAAGCTCTAGAAGTAGAAGGAAAGAGTTTTAGAGTGAGAAGTAGAGTTTCAAGCTTGATCCTTGTGGATCGAACCGTTGGATTTGAGTTTTGAGGTTAGATTCTTGCTCTACTCTGATTGTTTTTATTGATTACCGAGCTGCATTGCATGATCGCATTTGTTTTGCATGCCATGCATTGGTTCGAAGTTGGTTTTTGGAAGAGAAAATGATGTTTATGTGTGTTCTTGGAGGAAAGCCTCGTTTTGATCCGAAAGTTTGGAACAAGAATCATGTTTTCGTGTTTATTCTTGCATGATCTTCTTGCATGGGTACCCAGGTCCATGTTTCGAACTCATGGCATGAAATCTTGGACTTCGTAACAAGTTAAGGTCTTTGCATTCATCTCCTTCATGATCATGTTCGTCATGTTCTTCATGTTTTTCAAAGGGAAACCCAGGTTTTCCCGACTCTGCCTTTGGATGTGGCCATCGGGACCACACCTCGGCAAGACCTGGATGGTACCCAGTGTGTTTCCATGAGGTGGAAGACAGTGTTTTAGCTCCCAACATGTTTTGCTTTGTTATTGACTTGGATTTGGTGAGAATGCCGAGGTCATTCGCATGCATGTAAAGCTTGTTTTAAGAATGTGATTTGCCATGTGATTTGTCAGGGCTTTGATTTTTGCTTTGAGCCGACACCTGAGAAGAGCTAGGTGAGTGGTGCTTTTAATAAAACTATGTTCGACTGTTTTGATAAATCTTGCCTTGCTCTGTTTTGATGAAAGTATTTATTAAGCATGAATGATTAGCCTGTTCCGATGTATCAAGTATAAGCCTTGTCTTGATGTTATCTTGAAAAGTCCCTTGGCTGGAGGACTATAAACTTTCGCAGCACTAAGCGTAAAAGTCCCTTGGCTGGAGGACTCTAAACTTTCGCAGCACTAAGTACAAAGGGATACGGTCCTTTCTTGGAACACAAGTCCCTCGTGCTGGAGGACTCTAAACTTTCGCAGCACTATCGTGTCAAAAAGGGCTGCGGGCCTAAGTGACACCAGTCTCTTGTATTAAAAGGATACGGTCCTTTCCTTGGTAGAGCCATTATGTTAAAAGGGGGCTACGGGCCTAAGTAACACAAGTCCCTCGTGCTGGAGGACTCTAAACTTTTGCAGCACCATTTTGTCTAAATCGATTACGGATCGTACAGTCCCTGGTTTTGCCACTAATGGATTACTACACGGACTATTTGTTTGGAAAGCTTTTGGCTATGTTTTGCCGATGTCAGTGAACATCCCTGGAAACTTGTAAGACTTGATAGATGAATACGGTTCATCCCTTGGCTTGGTAAAGTTTTGTTGTGTTTTGCTTGGAAAAGATCTCGACTGATATTTGTATGGTTTTGGCATGCTTTGTTTCGTAAAGACTTCGGCTATATTCATGCGAAACCTTTATTATTAGTACCATTCACTGAGTTTCCATACTCACCCTCTCTATATATATGTAGGTGATGAGCAGGACGGCGGTGACGCCTAGATATGTTTTCAAGCTTGTTTTGGATTCCTGATTTACGTCGGCCTTGTTTTGCATTCTTGTCGGCGATGCTGCTTTACACCGGCATTTTGTGTTTATGTCGGCTTTTGTACTTACGTCGGCCAATCTTGAAAATCATGCTTCTTGGCTTGTATTTCCTATATTTTGTACATGCCGGCTTAGAAGCCTTTTGATCAAGATGTGATTTGTATTTTTTTATTTATGGATTGGTTGTAAGATCATATTGTATATGTCTTCTCATTTGATTTACGCACAGCTCTTATGGGCCACTTGTATTTTGATTTATTGCTTCCGCATTTGTAAGCCCCTTATGTGTACTCTGTTGTGTGTGGATTTTGATAAGTTGGCCTTCGGTAATCACGGATTACTGGCCATCACGGCACCATCCTAGTAGGGGCGGGTTGGGGTCATGACAGAATGGTATCAGTGCACAAGTTCCTTAGTATATGTTATTCACACACCTTGAGTCCTAAAGAGCATAGGGATTCCCTTAGAAGGATACTAGGGTTGCATTATAGTGCTTGCTAATTGAACAAGGTGTGCATTGTCTTGACATGTCTATTTGTTACTTGCCTACGTGGTTATTTGCTTACTTGCTTAAAAGTCACACTTTGCATACTCATAGCATCATGAGGAGAGGTAGACCTCCACTGGGCCGAGATCAGTCCGAAGACAGGTTGGACAGACTGGAAAGATTAGTTGAAGGATTGGCCCGCGAGTTGAGGCAAACAAGACAGCAGTACGCTAGTGCCACTTCGACCCAGGCCGAGCAGACAAACGGCCGAAATGTAGTTCCGTCTCCCCCTCCTCCGGTGCCACAAGTTCCTCCGCAGCCAGCCTTATATGGAGATGGCACGATAGCTTTGATCAGGGAGTTCAAGAAAATGAAACCACCGAGATTCTCTGGAGGTATAGAGCCAACGAAGGCCGAGGCGTGGGTTATGGAAATGGAGAAGCTGTTTGAGATCTTCCCCAGCACCGATGTTCAGAAGGTGACATTGGCTGCATTTACTTTGGACGACGACGCTCGAAGATGGTGGATGATGATCAGAGAAACTAATCCTGGTATAACTTGGGCAACGTTTTTGGAACTGTTTTACAACAAGCATTTTCCTCTCAGTGTTCGAAACCGCAAGGCTACTGAATTTCAGACTTTGACGCAAGGCAACCGAACAGTGGTGGAATACGATCGCGCTTTTTCTGAATTGGCAAGGTTTGCACCTCACATGGCCAACGATGAATATATGAAGGCTAGGAAGTTTGAAGGTGGGCTTCGCGGACCGATTCAAGACCGGGTTAACCTGCACAATATGCCGACCTATGCCGAAGTATTGGACAAAGCCATTCTGGCCGAAGCTAACTTGAACAGATACCAGAGCTCAGGAGAGAACCAGCGGAAGGAGCAGAACCATGACAGTCGCCGAGCACAGTTGGGCGCCAAGAAGAAGATGAACAAGGACAATACTGGTCATCCAAGGCAGGAAGGTAATACTAAGCCGACGTGTTCGGATTGTGGGAAGCAACATTACGGGGTCTGTCGTCGGACGTCTGGAGCTTACTATGAATGTGGTGAAATGGGTCATTATGTGAAAGATTGTCCTAAGACGAAGGCTGAAAATAGTAAGAAAGGCGAAAGCACCTCAGGTACCGTTCAAAAGGGTAGCGTGGGGAAAGGACAAATGAGGCAGGGCAGGGTGTTTGCACTAGTGCCCGGAGACACTCAGAATGTTGAGGCAGTGGTGTCAGGTACACTCTCTATTTGCTCTCAAGATGCTTATGTGTTGATTGATTCGGGTTCTACGCATTCGTTTGTATCAGCTAAGTTTGCCGAGAAGATTGATAGGAAACTAGAACCCCTTGATCATGTATTATCTGTGTCTACTCCATCTGGGAAATCTATGATTGTTGCATCCATCTATAAAACATGTGTTGTTATGATTGAGAATGTTGAATTGTTAGTTGACTTAATGCCGTTGGACATAGCTCATTTTGATGTTATACTGGGAATGGATTGGTTAGTAGCGAATTACGCATCTATTAATTGTGTTTCGAAAAGTGTCACACTGAAACCCCCAAATCTAGCCGAGGTTATTTTTCAGGGTAAAGGAGTAGTGCCCCCACCTTACTTAATCTCATCCATGAAGGCCTATAAGTTGATCCAAAAAGGGTGTAAGGGTTACCTGTGTAGTATACTGAGTAATCAGAATGGAAATGCTATTTTAGCCGACATTCCAGTTGTCAATGAATTTGCCGACGTTTTCCCGAATGATTTGCCTGGCCACTTAGTTGATAGAGAAATAGAGTTTACTGTTTATGTCACATCGGGAACACAGCCGATCTCCAAAACACCATATAGAATGGCCCCAGCTGAACTTAGAGAATTGAAACTGCAACTGCAAGAATTGTTGGATAAGGGATTTATTAGGCCGAGCACTTCACCATGGGGAGCACCCGTGTTATTTGTTAAGAAAAAGGATGGCACACTTCGTCTTTGTATCGATTATAGAGAACTGAATAAGGTCACCATTAAGAATAAGTACCCTTTACCTAGGATTGATGATTTACTTGATCAGCTACAAGGAGCACGAGTCTTTTCTAAGATTGACCTTAGGTCGTGTTACCATCAGCTTAAGGTTAAAGCCGAGGATGTTGAGAAGACTGCTTTTCGGACCAGATATGGCCACTACGAATTTTTAGTAATGCCTTTTGGAGTGACCAATGCCCCTGCTGCATTCATGGATTTGATGAACAGAGTCTTCAAGCCATACTTAGATGAGTTTGTAGTCGTCTTCATTGATGATATATTAATCTATTCCAAGAGTAATGCTGAACATGAGAATCATTTGAGACTTGCTTTGTAGATTTTGAGAGACCGGAAACTGTATGCTAAGTTTAACAAGTGTGAGTTTTGGCTTTCTACTATCTCATTCTTGGGTCATGTGATTAATGAAGAGGGTATCTCAGTTGATCCTAGCAAAGTTGAAGCCGTAGTGAATTGGCCGAGGCCGACTAATGTGTCCGAGGTTCGAAGTTTTCTTGGGTTGGCAGGTTATTACAGGAAATTCGTGAAAGATTTCTCCAGGATTGCAATTCCATTGACGCAATTGACTAAGAAGGGAGCACCGTACGAATGGACTAAAGATCGGGAGTTAGCCTTCCAGGAATTGAAGACGAAGTTGATTACAGCACCAGTACTTGTACTTCCATCAGGTAATGAGGAGTTCCATATCTATAGTGATGCGTCGCATAAAGGCTTAGGTTGTGTGTTGATGCAACAGGGTAAAGTCGTAGCATATGCATCTCGTCAGTTGAAGCCACATGAAAAGAACTATCCTACCCATGATTTGGAGTTAGCAGCCGTTGTATTTGCTTTAAAAATTTGGCATCATTACTTGTATGGAGCTTCTTGTCAGGTTTTTACAGATCATAAGAGTTTAAAATACCTGTTCACTCAGAAAGAATTGAATTTGAGGCAGAGAAGATGGCTCGAGCTGTTGAAAGACTATGACATGCAAATTCAATATCACCCAGGGAAAGCTAACAGCGTAGCCGACGCTCTGAGCAGAAAGTCAGTTGGAAATTTGACATGTCTAACCATGATTTCAGTAGAACCAACTATTGTTGAAGAAGTAAAGGCGAGACAAATGGAGGATGAATTCTTCAGAAAGATAGCCGATGAGATCGTTACAAAGCCAAGATCAGGGTACACTTTTGAGAATCAAGCACTCAAGTTTGAAGGAAGATTGTGTGTGGCCGACGTTCCAGAGTTAAAAAGGAAAATTCTGCTGGAAGCTCATAATTCCAAGTTTGCCGTTCATCCAGGAAATACCAAAATGTACCGAGATGTGAAACAGACATTTTGGTGGCCAAATATGAAGAGAGAAATAGCCGAATTCGTGTCCCAGTGCTTGCATTGTCAACAAGTAAAAGCAGAACATCAGAGGCCAGCAGGACTTCTTCAATCTTTGCCGATTCCTGAGTGGAAATGGGAACACATCTCCATGGATTTTGTGGTTGGTTTGCCGAGGACACAGAAAGGTATGGATTCGATTTGGGTTGTTGTTGATAGATTAACTAAGTCAGCACACTTTTTACCTGTTAAGACTACCTTCAACGCCAATCAACTTGCCTTGTTATATGTGAACGAGATTGTTAGACTTCATGGAGTGCCGATGTCAATAGTGTCAGACCGAGATCCTAAATTTGTTTCCAGATTTTGGCAAAGTCTACAGAGGGCTTTCGGAGCCGAACTGAGATTTAGTACAGCTTTTCATCCCCAGACGGATGGGCAGACAGAGAGAACAATTTAGACACTCGAAGATATGCTTAGACTTTGTGTGTTAGACTTCCAAGGAAGTTGGGGAATGCATTTGCCCTTAGTGGAATTCGCCTACAACAACAATTATCAAGCTAGCATTGGCATGGCGCCGTATGAGGCTTTGTATGGAAGAAAATGCAGGTCGCCGATATGCTGGACCGAAGTTAGAGACAGAGCTCTGCTTGGTCCCGAATTAATCCAAGTAACAACAGAGAAGATTAAACTTATTCAACAGAGGATTAAAACTGCCCAGAGCCGACAAAAGAGTTACGCCGACCAGAGAAGAAATGAGCTAGAATTTGAAGTTGGGGATCATGTATTCCTGAAAGTTTCACCAATGAAAGGAGTTTCCAGATTTGGGAAGAAAGGTAAGTTAGCGCCCCGTTATATTGGGCCATTTGAAATTCTTGACAAGGTTAACTTCGTTGCCTACAGACTTGCTTTGCCACCCGAGTTGAGCCAAGTCTATAATGTGTTCCATGTTTCGATGTTAAGGAAGTATATTCGGGATCCACTACATGTGATTAACTATTCTGGGATTGAAGTTAACGAGAATTTAGACTACGAAGAGAAGCCGATGTGTATTATCGACAGACAAGTTAGGCGATTGAGAAACAAGTCGATACCAATGGTAAAGGTGGAATGGAAAGAGCACTACGACAAGGATGCCACATGGGAAATGGAAGAGGAAATGAGAATTCGACATCCAGAGTTGTTCTTGGAACAAGGTAACCTAAGTTTGGGGACCAAACTTCTTTAAGAGGGGTAGGATGTAACAACCCTCATCTTGACTTAGCCATGCTTGCGTGCATTTTTGTATGATCTCGTCTTGTCATGTTTATAAATCTTGTTATCTTGTTTTTCCTTGCCTTGTTATGTGTTACTTGCTTGATCTTGTACCTTGCTTGGGCTGTAGCCGAGGTCATCATAAGCTTAGTTCACCTTTGAACCTTTGTACTTGGAACCGTTTTGGAACCCCAGTTGACCTCCATTTTCACCCCGGCATGTTTGCCGAGATGTCACTCTTTGGGCCGAAGTGTTTAGAGCCAAGGCCGAGATGTTTGTACTAGTGATCCTTGTCCTTGGGCAGGTATGGCCTAGACCGAGATGTGGCATGTAATGACCCGGAACTGTATGACGTCATTATCTGTAATTAAATATGTGGTTATGTGATTTAATTGGGAATGATCTGTTTGAATTAGAAAAATATCTGTTGGAATTATGACTTCGGGACTGAAATTGATGACCGTAATGGATTCAGAAAATGAAATTGAATATGTCTATGAGATACTGGGAATTTTTAGAACTATCTGAAATACTAAATTGAAGACTGATTTCTGTCTGAATCGTTAAGGCTTGTTTGGCTCAAGAGTTTTAGGTTTAATTGATTTATTTGTTATATATGTGTTTAAGATAAGGTTTATTGACCCATTTTGACTCAACCAAGAAAAGAGAAAAATCTAGAGAAAGAGAGAGAGAGAGAAGTCGTGGAGAGAGAGAGAGAGACCAAGGAAGAAGAAGAGAAGAAGAGGAAAAATCAAGCTTAGTTTCTCCAATCAAGGAATTAAGGTAAGATTTCATGAAATTGCTTGTTGATCCTTAATAGTTAGCATGTTGATCTCAAGATTATGGTTTCAAATGGAATAATTCATGGTATTTTGCATGTTTGGGGGAAAAACTCCATAGATGTATGAAAAGAAGTTTAAATGAGTATGTTTTATGATTAGTCACCTTAAATCAAGGTTTGATCTTGTATAAGATGTATTGAAGTTTATTTGGAAGTCATGAAGCTTTATTTAAGTTGTATTTCAAGTGTTTTGAGCCTTGAATATTCTGATTTTGAAGTTGGTTTTGGTAAAAATGGAGCCACGGTTTGACAGAAAGTGGACTGGTTTTCACCCAGAAATTGCACAGTCCGCTCGAGCGTGGGTATGGACGCTCGAGCGGATTTTTCGCACATCCAGCATTTTGGCTCGGTTTTCAGTCCGCTCGAGCGGAGTTTGGTGCGCTCGAGCGGGGACCTGTTTTGCAGAGCATTTTGTGAAGTGTTTTAATGCATGATTTTGGCATCCTCATTGCATTTTTAGCATTCTTAAGCTGTAATTAAGTCATGATAATGAAGTTATGAGATTGAAACGTCATTAAGCGAATATGTGGATTTGATTTAAAGATGATATGTGTTAAGGATTGGTGCTATACTGTTGATATTTGCAGGTCAAGCCGAGAAGACCGTACAATCGGTTCTGGAAAACCACTGTAAGTAACATTACTGTAAAAATATGTCATTATGAATTATATTCCAAAAGTGTTATAGGTTGATATGATAATGTTTCTGTAAACGAATGTTCTCTATTAGAATGTCATGAAAATGTGATGACAAGTCGATTAATCGGTGTACGGACCGGTTAATCTAGTCGAAAGACAACAAGTCGATTAATCGGTGTACGGACCGGTTAATCTAGTCGAAAGACAACAAGTCGATTAATCGGTGTACGGACCGGTTAATCTAGTCGAAAGACAACAAGGTGTTTAATCGGTGTACGGACTGGTTAAACTAGTCGTTAATTCGACGTTATGAAAAGGTGTTTAATCGGTGTACGGACCGGTTAAACTAGTCGTTAATTCGACGTTATGAAAAGGTGTTTAATCGGTGTACGGACCGGTTAAACTAGTCGTTAAGTCGACGTTATGAAAGGTATGAAAGTTACGAAAAGGTTATGAAACGGATAATTATGAAAAGGTTATAAATGATTATGGAAAGGGTATGAAAAGGTATATGACAAGGTTATGGAAAGGTATATGAAATGGTTATGAAAATGTTATAAAAAGGTCCTACGGAATATGTTGATGGGTATTTCTTATATGATTACTGTTTATTGATCATAATAAATGTATATATATTTAAGGATTTATAGTTTAATGAAATGTTGGATTTCCTTTTTCTGTAATGTACTTGCTGAGCTTTAGCTCATTATTTGTATTTATGTATTATAGGTGAGCCTGCTGGAGTCAAACCTAAGCTGAGATTTACATCGAGCCTAACCAGATGTTGAGTGCCTCCGAGGTGAGGCTAGACCTGAACGGCCAGTAGTGAGTTTTGTCTCAAGTTGTATTAGTGTCACGTATCTATGTGTTTTGTATATGGTTCTTTGTAACATTTAATGTAAAGGTAAAGATAGTGGGTAATTAACATCATGGGTGGCATGTAAATGTATGTTCATATAAACGCACAGCTCTTCGGACTATTACATTTTATTTTCGCTTCCGCGAGCCCCGTTTATTTATGTTTGTAAAGTAAGGCCTGTGGTAATCTAGGATTACTGGCCGGTCTCGTCACCGAACTTTTAGGGGCGGGTTCGGGGCGTGACATGGCACACCCAGGCTAAGGTGTGGCACAGCTTAGTCAAGTGTCGTCCTCCCTAGCCGATGTCTTCGTTGACCTGTTGCCGAAGTTTTGTCTTTAGCCGATGTCGTTACTTGCCGATGTGTCTTGCCATCAAGCTTGTTGAATACGCTTTGTCAGGGATTTGTCTAATCAATCAGTCACCTTTTGAGTTGAACCAACCCGGTAATGCCACGTGTCCGAGCTGAAGGTTAAGACAGCCGGCAGACTTAGAAACAAATCATTTTGTCTCAAATCTTTGTCTTAGAGAGAGAGAAGCTCTAGAAGTAGAAGAAAGGAGTTTTAGAGTGAGAAGTAGAGTTTCAAGCTTGATCCTTGTGGATCGAACCGTTGGATTTGAGTTTTGAGGTTAGATTCTTGCTCTACTCTGATTGTTCTTATTAATTACCGAGCTGCATTGCATGATCGCATTTGTTTTGCATGCCATGCATTGGTTCGAAGTTGGTTTTTGGAAGAGAAAATGATGTTTATGTGTGTTCTTGGAGGAAAGCCTCGTTTTGATCCGAAAGTTTGGAACAAGAATCATGTTTTCGTGTTTATTCTTGCATGATCTTCTTGCATGGGTACCCAGGTCCATGTTTCGAACTCATGGCATGAAATCTTGGACTTCGTAACAAGTTAAGGTCTTTGCATTCATCTCCTTCATGATCATGTTCGTCATGTTCTTCATGTTTTTCAAAGGGAAACCCAGGTTTTCCCGACTCTGCCTTTGGATGTGGCCATCGGGACCACACCTCAGCAAGACCTGGATGGTACCCAGTGTGTTTCCATGAGGTGGAAGATAGTGTTTTAGCTCCCAGCATGTTTTGCTTTGTTATTGACTTGGATTTGGTGAGAATGCCAAATCATTCGCATGCATGTAAAGCTTGTTTTAAGAATGTGATTTGCCATGTGATTTGTCAGGGCTTTGATCTTTGCTTTGAGCCGACACCTGAGAAGAGCTAGGTGAGTGGTGCTTTTAATAAAGCTATGTTCGACTGTTTTGATAAATCTTGCCTTGCTCTGTTTTGATGAAAGTATTTGTTAAGCATGAATGATTAGCCTGTTCCGATGTATCAAGTATAAGCCTTGTCTTGATGTTATCTTGAAAAGTCCCTTGGCTGAAGGACTATAAACTTTCGCAGCACTAAGCGTAAAAGTCCCTTGGCTGGAGGACTCTAAACTTTCGCAGCACTATCGTGTCAAAAAGGGCTGCGGGCCTAAGTGACACCAGTCTCTTGTATTAAAAGGATACGGTCCTTTCCTTGGTAGAGCCATTGTGTTAAAAGGGGGCTACGGGCCTAAGTAACACAAGTCCCTCGTGCTGGAGGACTCTAAACTTTCGCAGCACCATTTTGTCTAAATCGATTACGGATCGTACAGTCCCTGGTTTTGCCACTAATGGATTACTACACGGACTATTTGTTTGGAAAGCTTTTGGCTATGTTTTGCCGATGTCAGTGAACATCCCTGGAAACTTGTAAGACTTGATAGATGAATACGGTTCATCCCTTGGCTTGGTAAAGTTTTGTTGTGTTTTGCTTGGAAAAGATCTCGACTGATATTTGTATGGTTTTGGCATGCTTTGTTTCATAAAGACTTCGGCTATATTCATGCAAAACCTTTATTATTAGTACCATTCACTGAGTTTCCATACTCACCCTCTCTATATATATGTAGGTGATGAGCAGGACGGCGGTGACGCCTAGATATGTTTGCAAGCTTGTTTTGGATTTCTGATTTACGTCGGCCTTGTTTTGCATTCTTGTCGGCGATGCTGCTTTACACCGGCATTTTGTGTTTATGTCGGCTTTTGTACTTACGTCGGCCAATCTTGAAAATCATGCTTCTTGGCTTGTATTTCCTGTATTTTGTACATGCCGGCTTAGAAGCCTTTTGATCAAGATGTGATTTGTATTTTGTTATTTATGGATTGGTTGTAAGATCATATTGTATATGTCTTCTCATTTGATTTACGCACAGCTCTTATGGACCACTTGTATTTTGATTTATTACTTCCGCATTTGTAAGCCCCTTATGTGTACTCTGTTGTGTGTGGATTTTGATAAGTTGGCCTTCGGTAATCACGGATTACTGGCCATCACGGCACCATCCTACTAGGGGCGGGTTGGGGTCGTGACATACATAAACGTAACGTAACGTGACACCTATATATACGTAACGTAACGTGACACCAATATGAACGTAACGTGACACCTACATAAACGTAACGTAACGTGACACTTATATAAATGTAACGTGACACCTATATAAACGTAATGTGACACTTACATAAACGTAACGTAATGTGTCACGTTACGTTTTGCAAACTTAATAAGTTTTTATTTTTTTTAATCCGTTTGTTTTGAAGTAGATATATAATCTTAATATATTTTTATTTTGTATTATTAATTGTAAAATTTAAAAAATTATCAATAATATATGTGAAATCTAAATTAATTCATAAAAATTATAATTTTAAATTAATTAATGGAAGGGCACACATCGCTAGGGCTCGGCTCCTCAAACAATTCAATCGACCAATTTGATCTCCTGGCTTGCATTCTTTATGCAATCCCGACACACTTCAGGAGTGACATCCCCTCTGCAGAGAGCTTGCCCATAAACTTGATCAGTATTGTTTCCGATTGCAATGCTGTTGAAGCCTTGATTTAATGGAGTGTTCGATGATAGGGACTCAAGAAGGATCTTGAGGTTGTTCTTAAATCGGCTATTTGGTGTGTAATTAGTTGGACTTGAATCACAAGATATGGATTTAGGATCTGCAGAAACAGAGTCACAGAGCAAGAACAGGGACAACATTAGGAAAATCATAGCTGAAAGTGCATCTTTGTTAATCTGCCTAATATGAGAGCACATTTGTGCTAATTTTAGCCAAAAAGCTTGAGAGATGAGAATAGAAATCGGATAACAATAGGAAAGAGATATGCTCTACGTTCTTTACAAAAAGGTCCATCAACAAGTTTTTATTGAAAAAAAAAATTAAAAAATTCAAAAAATAAATAAAATCAATTTCTTATATAAAAAATTCAATGTTACCATAGATCATAGGTGTCACGTTACGTTTATGTAGGTGTCACATTACGTTACGTTTATGTAGATATGTCACGTTACGTTTATATAGGTGTCACGTTACGTTTATGTAGGTGTCACGTTATGTTACGTTTATGTAGGTGTCACGTTACGTTACGTTTATATCAATTTTCCTATATATGGTTTTATTATTATTTATGATATTAACAACTAATATTGAGGGTAAATATGTCAAGAAACTTCCCACAGGACTTATGGGAACATAAGTTTTTTTGTGGAACCAAATGTAGCACAAGTCTCCCTAATAGGACTTCTAAATAATTTTTCCTAATTTTAACTTTTGGACAAGTTATATATATATGTATGGCTGTTTCAATTTAATTTGTAAAACATTATTTCTAACCACTCGAAAGATAAAAATTATATAAAAATAATAATTATTTTTTATTTTTTATTTCTTAACCAAATTAATTTTTAATTTAAAAAAAAAATTTAAAAATCAAATCATACATAGCCTAAGAATCTTTTAATAAGTCATTTCTTACGTTGGTAACTTATTTAATTATTTGTCAATTTTAGGATATTTTACTATCTGAAACCTATTTGGTAACCATTTCGTTTTCAATTTTCAATTTTTATTTACAAAAATTTTAAAAACTATCATAAAAACTTGTTTGATAATTTTTTTTGTTTATAAATGGTTGTCTCAATTTGTAAATTTGAGAAAAAAACGTAATTTCAAAAAATGAGTTTACGTTGGTTTTTAAACAAAAATTTAAAAATTTTACTAACAAATTATTTTTTTCAATTAATTATTTTTTTTCAATTAATTTTTTTCCCAATTAATTTTTTTTTTCAATTAATTTTTTTCTAATTAATACTAACCGATGGGGCAATTGGTAATGCTACTTTAAACCTTAGGGAGAGGATTGTAATTTCTAAAATGTGAGGGGTGTCAATGTAATTTACTTAGTGAGGGCAAAATTGGTATTTAAAAAAATTAAAGGACAGAAGGGGAGAATCTGTAATGAAACTTTAAACTTTAGGGAAGGAGATGTAATTTCCAAAACGTGAGGGGAGAAACTGTAATAAATTTAAACCTCAGGGGGTGTCAGTGTAATTTACCCGATTATATATTATAAATCAGCTTCAATCACTATCTTCAATCACTATTCTTACTTTGAGAAAAGTTGCTGATATATATATTGATTCCCCATCAATCAACTGTACAGTCACGTTTCCTCACTGCAAGTAAAAAATAAAATACAAAAGTTCTCGGTCACAAAAAGATACTCTTAGCACCCATGTGCCTCTTATTTTCAGGCTTTTCAAGTCACAAGTTTCACAATATTTTCTAGCTTTTGAAGTCACAAGTCTCACAGCTCTAGTCACAGGCCTCACAGTTCCCAGTGCACAAGCTTAACAGTTATCCACTTTGCTTATAAAAGAAGCTCCTCAGTCAAGGCCAATTTAGAGTTGGAAATAGTTCAAAATTTTCTTTCTCAGTTTCTCTCAGTTTTTGTAAAATATCTAGTTTGTTGTTTTAAAATTCAGTTTTTAAGAATGCATATAGAAGCTGTATTTTCCAATTACTTCCAGTAAACGATTTTGTATTTTTTGATTACTTCCAGTAAACGATTGTAAGTTAATTTAAACGATTGTAAGTTTATTTTATTTCTGCTTATCTATTCTTATTTAAAATATTCTATATATTTTAATTTAGTTTATTTATTTACTTTCGTTTATTTACTATTTACTTTCGTTTATCTGTTCTATCAAAAAAAGTATTTTAAACATACTAATTTTTTTTACCTTATATTTTACATATAAAATAAAAAATTACTAAAACAATTTATTCCCAAACGAATCTTATGATTTATCATAAACTAAAGTGAAAGCGAATTTATCATATAGAGTTAAAGTGAATTTTGTCTGTCAAAAAAATTATGAAAATATTTATCATTAGCAAAATGATATTACTTATATACAAAAATATTTTAATATTTTCTCTTGAGTTGTTAACATGTGTACTTTTATCCATAAATCACAATATGAATAATGAAATTTGCCCTAGCAATAAAAAACAAATAAATAACCACAAAAAAAGAAAAAACCATCATGGTGGGCCCATTTTTTAGCCGACTTGATAATCCAAATAGTTCATTTTATAGTAGAATATTCATGAAAAAATTAAGATGATTGGATATCGGTAACTATATATTTGAATCATATTTATATTAAAAAAAATAAATAACTATTCTTAAAATTATAATTATTGTCTATTTTTTTTAAAATAAATGTAATTCAAACATATAGGTATCGATTTTTATCATCTTAATTTTTTGCATTAATATTCTACTCAACGAGGTTTAAAATATGAATGATTTGGATCACCGAGATCGGTATCAAAATAAGTTCACCAAACTCAAACGCTCTCTGAAGTTGGATGACCAACTTAGAGAATCCAACCCCAAAAAATAACCTAGCATTGGATCATCAGTGTCAAACCCTACAGTATTTAGCATGTTATACAATCAGCATTCCTGTGGAGAGGCTCTGACTTACACTTAGTGAAGTGAAAGGAAACCACAATGAGTAAAAATCTTGGAGGACTAGGTATTAGAGACATTAAAGTAGTAAACGATAGTCTACTTGCAAAGTGGTGGAGGTTTGGATCTAAAGATGGTGCACTATGGAAAAATCTGATTTGTAGAAGGTATGGAGCTGAAGATGGGAGATAGTTTCCTTTCCATATGGATGCTTGTTATAGCTCAAGGATCTGGGGTGATATACTATTAGTAGCACATTCAAACCCTACACTCTTTAATTTTTATATGGAAAATGTTGAAATTAGAGTTGGGAATGGGAGCAGGATTAAGTTCAGGGAGGATGCTTGGATGGGTAGGTTCTATTTGAAGGATAAATACCCAAGACTATTTAGTGTTTCTATTGATAAAGGGGTAACACTAAAAGAAAATGGTGGATAGAAAAGGTAATTATGATGAATGGATTTTCAATTTTAGAAGAATTTTATTAGCATGGGAGAAGGAGGAATTAAGAAATTTGAAGGAGAAATTAGGACCAGGACCAACACTTTACCTGAAAAACTTGGATAACATTAGATGGAATGGTAATAGTTCAAGTTGTTTCAGTGTAAAGTTAGTGTTCAACTGGTGTGAGCTGAATAATGGATCTAGAAAAAGTTTATTTGGTTTAATTTGGAACAACGCAGCAACTCCAAAAACACAATTCTTTTCTTGGTTAGTATAGAAAAAGAGAATAAAGACATTGATTTTCTACATAAAATTGGGGTTGTTGACACAAGAGTGGGATTATTTTTTGCTTTTTGTAGAACAGAGGAGGAGTCATTAAATCATTTAATGTTACACTGTCCTTTTGTGCGGAAAATATGGTCTAGCATAATCAAATGGTGGGGAGTGTAATGGGTCATACCTGGTACAATGGAAGGTCTGCTTTAGTGGTGGAGTGGCTGGAAGTTTAAAAAATGGGAATTACATATGGAAAGCAATACCAGTAGCAATCTTTTGGCCTATCTGGAAGCACAGATATAATGTTATTTTCAATGAGGTACAACCCAATAGTGAAGAGCTATGTGATCTTATCAAGGTTAGGGTGGCTATGTGGTTGAAGTCAAATATGGTAGGAAGAGATTATTCAATTAATCAGTTTGTGTCAAACTTGCAACAGATCAAGAGATGTATCAAGTGAGGCGTAATGGGGCTGCTGATGGATTGGAGTGAACCTAGTTGCTGTTAGTTGCTGTTGCTGCTGTTGTTGTGCTATGCTTGGTCTAGGGCTGCTGTTGATTGTTGTTGCTGCTACGGAGTTGTTTTTGGTGTTGTGCTGTTGTGCTATTTCTGGTGTTGTTTTGATATGCTAATTGTTGTTTGTTTCTTGGTTTTGAAAACAGATGATAGATTGGTGGGATGCTGTTGTGCTATTTTGGTGATGTTTTGATATGTCGATTGTTGTTTTTTCTTGACTTTGGTTGGTAGTTCACCAACTTTTCATGGTGTGCTAGCAAAGAATTGGGCGGGCATAATGGCGTCAACCTAGTTAGGATTGACATGTCTCACAACGATACTTTTTGCACCCATTTCGTTTTCCTTTCTTGATGCAATGAGTTCTTTTGTTCATCAAAAAAAGGTTTTATTTTGCCGATAAAAAAAAAGGTGAATTTATTTTTTCATAATTTTGATATAATTATTCTAAATTTCTTTTCAATAAGATTAAATAAATCAAAACTAATATTGATGGTGTAAATATATATATATTTCAACATAAAAGATATGATAAAACCATTTTTTTTTTTTAAATCTAGTTGATTAATAAATTATTGATAAAAAATAGATAAAGTGTTATATAAATTAAAATTTAAAGGCACTCAATACAATTATACTAAAAATATGGAATTTGCTACATTTTCATTAAACGTTTAAAGGGATGAGTATAATTCGCCCTTTATTGTCTAACTATTTAGAAGTTATGATGACTAATAAGTGGTTTCAAACTTGGATTGAGCTACGGCTTTGGATGATTTAGCTCATATTTTTTTCGTTTTTTTATACAAACATGATTCTTCAGAAGTACGTAATAATTACTATAATTGTAAATGTCGATTGAGCTATGGCCTTGGAAGATTTAGCTCGTATTTTTTCTTTTCTTTTTTTTTTTATGTAAACACGGTGCTTCGGAAGTATGTAATAATTACTATAATTGTAAATGTTGCAAAGCTTGAAAAATCGTTAAATACTAATTGTGAGGAAACATAGTCTCTTTATTATAAGAAAGAATACAACAAATCATCATCAACATCAATCAAGAGAATGATTGGTTTACACTCTTTTTTAGTCAGGAATTAATTTACACTTGACTTATCAATTGACATAACAAATAAATAAATAAAATAAAATAATGAAGAATACAATATTTTCAAACACTTGGGAGCCTAATCAATTAGTGATTCACAATGCGGCAATTGTTCCTAATCTCACCATGTTTGCCAGTGAGGACGTCAATGTAGCCCATGCGCCCCATAGCAGAAGCAAACTTGGCCTCCCACTTGGAACCATATTTAGCATTGTACATCACTGCCTTAACCATTGAAGGGCTGCTTAGTAATGTCTGGTCTGAAGTCAGTACCCCACAGTGCTTCTTCAATATTATGTAGTACTTGTTGTCCAAACGATTTGGCGTTACAACATCAAGAGCCACTGTTGGATTGATGGCAGCACCGGCATTGCTTGGTGGGCACTTTATTTTCAAGAATGCTGCGTAGTTTGGATCCATGGAAGGATCTTGTGGGTGAGTGACATTGAAGGAGTAAAGGCGGGTGGAGAAGGAAGAGCAATGAGCAAGGTTCTGAAAAGTGGTTGCGGTCGCCGTAACGGTGGCGGTGGCGCGGTTGCGGTTGCAGGGTGTAAAGGCCGTAGCGTAACGGTTGCGGTAACCGGAACCGTGAATTTTTTTATTTTTCGCACAATTTAAAAAAAACTTACCTATATGCATATTTTTTTTTCCATGATCATATTTATTGGGTTTAAAATAAATATTGATCAATTTTTGTAAATTTTTAGGTTTGATCCAATATATTTCATATTTTTAAATCACTATAAACTGAGTTTTTTACATTTTATTTTAATAATTAATGACTTTATATTATACAAAAAATAAATCAATTACTAACTATTATATATAAGAAAAACAATGACAAAAGTAAGAGAATAAATAAGATCCTAAATATATATATACATATTTTAACCAAGCCAAATAGATAATGACCACACTTATTATTATTATTATTTTCAAACAATATATAGGTAGACACACACAAACAAAATGGTTGAGTGATAGCAGCTAAATAGAATAGCATAGGTCTTACAGCTTCAACAAATCAATAACATGTTCTTCATCTTCCCTCATCTCTCTCTCTCTCTCTCTCTCTATCTCTTGCTCCTCCATCTTCTCTCTTTATCTTCTCTCTTCTCTCTATCCCTCTTCCCCCATTTTTAGCTTTTTTTTTGTGTGTTTTTTCGAAAGAAGCAATTCGAAACCGTTATGTAACGGTGCGTAACAGACTGTTACGGCTGTTACAGCACCGTTACGACCGCTACGGCAGTCGAGACGGCCGACACACCTGTGAATCTCAATCACTGCAAAAGCGGCCGTAATGAGTGGCGGTAACCACCACAACCGTTACGTAACGGCGTTATGTAACGGTTGCGGCCGCTTTTTAAAACATTGGCAATGAGAGACACCAATGGAGTGAGCACCAGAGAGTGTCACCATCTCGTCACGTGACAATCCTTTTCTGGAAAAGTTATCCTCCAGCTGTGTGGTGTTGAAGAAGGGAGCCGGTAGATTTTGTGGAATATCATCACTCAAAGACACACGTCCATCACGACGTCCTGCTGGCACATCATAGCTTATCCCTCCAGCCATGAAGGCACTGTCGCAAGCAGCAAAGGCAACAATGTCCGCACATGAGACAGTTTTAGGGCATATGGCTTCAATTTGGGCCTTGGCCTCATCAATCACCTCGAACCCTCGTAAGCTTGGGTTATTGGCTGGATGTTCTTTCTCAGCTGGTTTTCCTGGTGTTGAATCGAGTAGCACAGAACCATCACAACCCTGAAAAGTAAAAACATTTAGTAACATTAACTAACGTTGGGTGCGAAAGTAATGGTGTTTTTAATTCGAACTATCTTTTGAGTTGTGTTTTTTATATATTAATTTAGATAAACAATAAATTATTTTATGAGAATGAAACTACAATAATATATATTAATTTAGGAAAGGGTATAGGATAGGCGCATACCTTGACAAAGCAGTCATGGAAATGCATCCTAATGAGGCCTGCAGCAATGCCTGGATTCTTGGAAATGGCTTTGCTCACAGCTTTTCTAACAATTGCCTTAGCAGATGGGACAAGTTGTTTGGTAGAATCCCAGTTTGAGTGGTACCACTACTGGTGAAGCCATAGCAGAGATAGAAAATGAGAAAATCAAACAGGAAGAGATCACTAGTGCAAGCAGGGGCGGAGGGAGCATGCGACCAGGGGGGTCACGTGCCCCCCCTGGATTTTGGAATTTTTTTTTTTTTTGCAAACATAAAAAAAATTAAATAAAAAATTTAAAAAATATTATTAGAGTGAAATGTCAATGACATTTTAAAAATTATGAAAACAATAATAGTTGTTTTGATTGAAAATGAAGAGACTATTATAAATAAACCATATTAGCTATGAAATTTTTTTAATGTAACGACGATGTCATTATTAGTGATATGCAAGTATAAGTAATCTCACTATAAAGATATGAAATTTATTAGATTGTTAGTTATATTTGACATATGAGGTTCACTATTTATGCGTTTATTTACCATTAGTGGGTGATGTTACATACTAGTGATGACGTGGTATTACCATTATATTGAATATTTAATCAAATTTTGTATCAAAAAATAATTTATCATTATATAATTTATTTTAAGGCTTATATCTATATATATTTTTTTATATTGTCCATGATATACTAGTTACAAATAATATTTTTTTCTTGATGTTTCCTGAAATCAATCGTAAAAAATTTACGTGAAATATTTTTGTAAAAATTATTATAATTAGTAAGTGCCCCCTCTAAATTAATTTTCTGGTTCTGCCACTGAGTGCAAGGACTTGGAACCTAGAGCAATTTGGATCCATATTTAGAACGAGAGAGACCGATCGAAGAAGAGCTGACAAGTATATAGTACAAAGCTGAAGGAGACAGCTACTAGTAGTAATTGCTAGATATGGAGATAAATAGTTGAGGTGCATAGAGAAGGCGATATAGGAAGCATATCTATAGATAGATGGGTGGGTGGAGGCGGAGGAGAAAGATGATTGATCACTTAATAATTCTTAAATGCTTTGCCAAGGGTGGGGAGCTTTGCTCCCATAGGTGCTAATCTAACAACTAACAACTAACATTTGCCGATCAAAAAAAAAAAAAAAAAAAAAAAAAAAAAAAAAAATGTGAAGGGTGGAGTTGGTTTTACTTTAGAAATCAAAACGTGTGTAGTATTAGCTGTATTTCATTGCACAACGCAGTGTTGAAGTTTTCTTGAGTTTGTCTGTCTTTGAACACTTCTACCACCCTTCATTGAGTGAATTGTTTATGTATTAATTAATTTCTTTCTATATAAACACTCATTCTTTTGGGGGTAATTACTAAATAGTTTTGGAGTATCATATGATATTATTTACGCGATATTCTAAACCAATCACTTAATAAAAAAATTTACAAGTAAAAATTCTAACTGATTTTTATTAAGTAGTTGAGACTTGAAAAATATATATATATAACATCACATGAAAAAAAACTAAGAATTGTTTTTCTTTTGAGAGGGGAGAAACTTTCTAAATATGTGGTGTAGTGAGGCGGGCCGGGCGTCCACAGCCATGGATTTAGCTTTTGCAAGTTGATCAAAGTCATGTCGTTAATTGTGTGCCCCCCATGCCACCATCTATATTGTATTGAAGTGAATCCTTTCCTTGCTTTTTTATATTGTACTCTATTTCGACAGAGATGTGATGATGAGATAACTCTATATATATGGATTGAGTATTGTTATTTAAGATCAAAAATTAGATTTAATTTTTAAGTCTAGTGATGTAACAATCAATTAGGATATTAAAAATAATATTTTCTCATATCTTATCTAATCATCAACCAATCATATCACTTACATATTATTGAGTTTATAAAATAGATTTAAAAAGTAGACTTGTATATCATTTTTCATATGAATTTGATTCGTATAATAAATAAACAAATAATATTTACATTATTACCTCTCTGTGACTGTATGGATGAAGAAGACAAATGGCAAGACATAACGCGGCAAGAGTTGTTAAACTATGTGTATGTATAGCAATTGAAAATTTTAAATGAAAATGATATATAAGTCCACTTTTTAGATCTACTTTTTAGATTTAGTGATGTATTAAGAAAATGATTGATGAATAATTAGAGAATAAATAAGAAAGAATTCACTTAAATATTTTAATAGTGTGCAACATTATTAAGTTTAAAAATTCAATCTAATTTTTGAATATAAATATCAATCCTTGATTTTAAAATACGCGCGGGAGGCCATTTTTCTACATAATTGTGTAATTGTTCTACTTGGTTATTGTTAATGACAAGAAGAGTAGAGACAAGCGTGTTACTAGGTCAGTCAAAATTCAGCAATGAGAGTATTAATTTTGGTATTTTAATAGAGCACTAATAACATGGTAAGGAGAGAAAAAAAAATGAAAATCAAAACATTACATCACAGTAGGTGGGGCCCACTGCCAACTCATTAAAGTTGACTTTAGAGTTTAAGAATTAGAACTTAAAACATTTTTTGTCAAAATTATACAAAAACGAGTTTACTCAAACTAAAAAGATTTGAAAACGAAAAGAGAAAAGTTATATAAAATATAATTATATTTTATTTATTTTTTTTTAAAAAAATTATTCAAATTTATAAACTAAACATAACGATAATGTTTAGGTTTTGTGTGGGTGAATTTCCGATCACACTGCCGATCTTAGTGATTCAGCGGTAAAAACACAGGCAGAATAAATAGCACAGATAATAACACAAAGACAAGAAAGATTTAACGTGGTTCGGCAATAATTGCCTACGTCCACGGGAGGCCGAGGTGTTTCACTATGAACAGTAACAAGAATTACAACTCACTCTCAGTAACTTTCTCACTCTCTGAGTATATAATTGTAAGTGTTACAATTAATTTGTTGTCTCTCAGTGTATTTGTTCAGTCCAGTCCGAATGTGAATCCCCTTTTGTTTGTTGTCTTCCTTCTATATATATACCAAAATAGAGATGGAGTGGTTACTAGCTTTTGAGCTGGCTTGCCAGCCCACTAGTGCACTTTTAGCAGCTTTCCAGGTAAAAGCTGTTGATTCCTTCTCACGACTGCTAGTGGCCTCGTGGCTATTTCACATGGCCTCAAGGCAAGCTTGTTGGTGAGATAGTGGCCTCATGACTTTCTCCACTAGGCTGGACATCCACCTAACCAAGATAATATTTTATAACATCAACCTTGGCTTACTCTTCTGCGGGTAGCTCGGCCTTTGCACGTTAAGCCGAGGTTGGAGGCCTTCATCCGAATTAAGATGCCTTTGGAAATCTCCTCGGCAGTTACTTGAGTATATTGGTAAAACTTTTACTGTGACACGTAGCTCCTCGGATGACATGTTGGCGTCCCATTGCCACGTGTTGATTCTCAGAAATATATCCCCACAACTGCCCCCTAAGTTCTATTACCTCGGCATACTGAGGTGATGGAACTTACATCGAACTTCTTTCTCGTACCTCGGCTTAAGAACTTCTAGCCGAGATCATTTACTTCAGGCCGATATGTCTTCTTCAAATTCAAATCGGCTCCCATACGCGCATGAGCTGTCATGCACCGCTTTACAACTGTTCCAACGACGTGTTTTATCCTTAGTGGCCCGTGCTGGTGACGCACCCACAAACCGTCTTTTCTCTGCTGCGCCGTCTGACGCCTGCGTTGCGCTAGGCATAATTATTGCTGTTTTGCCGCCTTTTCAAATTTTGACAAAATATTTGCCTCTTTCTCTCTCCTTTCACTTTTGTATTTCGAATACTCTGTTTTTTTCTCTCTCCAAAGCTTTTCCTTCTTCGAATCCTCCATTGTTCTTGCTCGAAGCTCTGCAACTGCCTTCACCTGCCATTTCTGTGAAGCTCTCGCCTCTGTTGCGTCCATCGTCTGACCTCAGCGAAGCTCATTCCGGCCTCACCTTTTCTGGTAAGCCACCGTTCCCTTCTCTTCTCAGTTCTTTGATCGTTTCTGGTATTTCTTGCTTCTACTGTTCTGCTTGTCTTTTAATTTGTGAATCATTTCTTGACTTTGCACGTGAACATTTGCATCGTTTCATTTCTTGTTCTTGGCCTTTCGCCCTTTCTGTTCTTGACTCTGAGACTTCATTTTTGCTTTTTTGTTTTCCAGATTTCTGCCTTTCATACTCATTCTTCGTAGATTTAGGTTTGGGATTTGCTGTAGAACCATCAATCCTTAGGAAAAATTGAAATAATTTGTCCCTAGGTTTAAGCCGAGGTCCTTAGTACCCTTCGAAAGTACACTGTTTCTGTAGCCTAGTACTCGTATATCAATACAATGGGTGTGTGGAGAGATAGAGTGAACACCCCCACCAAACTAGAACATTTTAGGCGAGAATTTTCCATCCCAGAGGATGTCCATCTTAGACTAGCTGAGGAGAAGGACTCCATTATGCCCGATGGTGATAAGATGCCTTTCCCTGTCGTAGCCTTCATCCAGTGTGGACTTAGGTTCCCTCTTGATCCCCTCTTCCGCGAAGTCCTTCATTACTACACCCTCAATCCCATGCAACTTTCCATTAACGCCTATAGGACACTCAATGGAATAATAGCCTTAGCTCGGCAGGAGAGTGTTAAGATCACTCTTGCCGACATCCAGTTTTGCTATACCATGTGTCCCTTGAACCTTAAAGAAAAGGGTTATGTCTACTACCTCAAGCCGAGGTCCACTGCATTTAAAATAGTAGCCGACCTTCCAGACTCCAACAAAGGGGCTAGAGATGATTACTTGATCGCTTCTGGAAACTGGGAATTTGGCCCAGATGAAGAAGTTCAACTCTTCCCTCTTCCTCGAACGGTCAAGGAGGGCAAGGGTAAGATCCCTGTGTCAACTGCTTAACTGTTGCTTTCTTCAATTTTTTTCAAAATTTTATCTGTTTCTGATGTTGCGTTTCTTTTTGCAGACGTTCGCCCAGCCTCCCAAGGACTTTCGCCAGTCCTATTACCCTGGGAAAGGCTTGAAGAAGCTCCTGGACCTTCCTCTCGAGAAGCGCAAAGCTCCATTGCTGCTAAATTTCATCCCATCATACACATCCAAATTGGCCGACGTTCCGAAGAAAAAGAAGAAGAGCGCCTCTTCATCAACTGCTTCTACAGAACAGGCTCCCTCCACATCTGAGCCAGCCGATCAGCCTTCAACCTCGGGTCCAGTGACAGAGAAGAAACGCCGACGAAGACTTGTTAAAACAGCCGAGATGGAACGACCAAAGAAAGTGGTGCTGGACTTTTTGGCCGATCTTCCAGATGAAGTGGATGCTGCACCATCCCAACAAGTGCCTCCGCCGAAACCCAAAAGAGTAAAGAAGGCCCAACCAAAGGCCAAGGCGACTGAGATTGATGCCGAGGCTGAAGACGCAGTGCCAATCTCTCAATTGGCCGAGAAGACCACTTCGGCACCCGCAAAAAGACCTGCTGAAGCCCAGCCATCAGGGGCCACTCAGCAGAAGAAACCGAGGTCTTCATCTGCCACGACTTCGGGGTCCAGGGTTCCCAAAGTTCCCTGGGAGCCCAAAGTTACTCTTGAAAATCGGCCGGTCTACGCCAACGAGAGCGCCGCCGACGTCAACATCGGCGTGGCGCTCAGCACTGCCGTTCTCCTTGAGGGCGATCTTGAGCGAAATGCCAAGATGAGTGGCTATGAGAATTACGCCCTCATGTTGCAGCGTTCAGTCCAAGTAAGTCTCTGAATTTGACAGCCTGTCTCTCATACTTGTAAAATTTCAAAATTTTTCTGTAATAACTTTTGCCTTATATTCTTTCAGGCCATCCAACACGCCCACACCTTCTCTGTGCAAGCCTTTGAGACAGGGGAGGAGTTAAAAGAGATGAAGAAGGAGTTTGCTGCCCTTCAAAAACAAAACAAGAGTCTTAAAAATAAAATGAAGACTCTGGAAGACCAAGCTGAGGCAGCAACTCAGGCTAAACAAGTGGCTGATGAGAAGGCCGAAGCTGCTGAAGCCATTAAAAATGTTGCTTTGTCTCAGCAAAAGGAGGCCGAGGAGAAAGCAACCCAGGCCGAAAAGGAGCTTCAAGAAGCCTTGGCCACCAAGGAAGCCGACCTCAAAGCTGCCGATGCAAAGGGCTATGGTCAGGGTATGGCCGACGTCGCGGAAGAATACAAGCTTCAGGTCAAGCAGGCTTGCAACAAGGGATTTATCCTAGATTGGAACGCCTTGGCCAAAGAGCTTGGTCTTCCTGCCGACTCGCCCTGGCGCAAGACCAAAGCCATGCGTCTTCCTTGTCCTGTTCCTCCACCTTCTACTCAGGTTGAAGAAGCTGATTCTGAAGCCAAGGCTGAAGATGAAGTTGAAGATGAAGATGAAGCTGAAACTGAAACCTTGGTCAGGAAATCCAAGGAAGCCATTGAAACCAAGTCACCTCCTCAGGGCGATCAAGTAATAGATCTAGCCCAAGAGGAGGATGAGGAGGTTGAGAAGGTGCCCAAGGAGACTGGCCCAGTTCACCTATCATCTGATCTGCTTCTGGCTGATAGAAGTGTGGAGAAGACTTTGGCCGAAATCGATGCCGAGATCGCAGCTGACAAGGAGGCCGAGGTGGCAGCAGACAAGGAAACTGAGGTCGTGGCTGAAAAAGACGCAGAGGTTGTGGAGCAAAAGGACGCCGAGGTGGTTCTTCCAGAGCCTTCCGAGGTTCCAGCCCAACCATCTGCCCAAGTTGAAGAAGTTTGATTGTCTTTTGTATTTTGTTGCTTTTTTTTTTTTTTTTCTTTTTTCCTTTTGATCTCTTGTACTTTTGTTTTCTGAATAATGTAGCCTTCTTATTGTGGCCGACGTGCCTTTCTCTGGAATTTGTGAACAACTGATTTTTGCTAGGCCATAGTGCCTTTCCCTGTATATAACTGCTTTTCTTTGGATGCTTTAGTCTTTAATTCTTCTTCATTGCTTCTGCTTGGTTCTATACTTAGAATATTTTGCATGATTTTCATACTCTTCCTTCTTTGTGCAATTTTCTCGGGGTTACATACCTCGGGTATAGCACCTGCAAGTTTTACTTCGGCAAGATACTGTCCTGCAATCTTTTCATAAATTTCAACAAGTATAAAGCATATACTATTCAATGTTAACTTTTGCAAACTTTTCTCAAGTTTCAGTGAGTGTTCAAACAACAATCTCAGTTTGCCCTACTTGCAAATTGCTACAAATTTCAACAAGAATTAAAATAATCAGTAAACCTTACTCAAGTTTTAACAAGTGTTTAAACAATAATCTTAATCTTTACCTCAACCTGTAAATTGTTGGAAATTTCAACAGATGGTAACATGTCGGCTTAACTTCAACCTGTAAATTGCTGCAAATTTCAACAAGGATTAAACAATATACTTAGCTTCAACTTGTAAGTTGTTGCAAATTTCAACAAGTGTTTGAACATCTTCCTTGGTTTATCCAACCAGCAGATTACTGTGTGCCATAATATCGGCTTCCCTTCAAATTGTAAATTGCTACAAATTTCAACAAGCGAAGAGAAACAAATATCTCGGCTTGACTCCCACTTGTAAATTGCTACAAATTTCAACAAGTGAAGCCAAGCTTTTTAATCGGCCTGACCAACTTGTAAATTGCTACAAATTTCAACAAGGGTTAATACAAACAATAAACTTTACTCAAGTTATAATAGGTGTTAAACAATGATCTATTTGTAAATTGCTACAAATTTCAACAAGAGTTTAAACAATAATCTCAGCTTTTATTTGAACCTGTAAATTGATGTCGGCTTTACTTCAACTTGTAAATTGCTACAAATTTCAACAAGTGTTTGAACATCTTCTTTGGCTTGACCACCATGTGGATTGCTATATATCCGACAGCAGTAGCATCAGCTTTACCCCAACTTGTAAATTGCTACAAATTTCAACAAGTGAGGAGAGTAGTAACCTCGGCTTAACTTCAACTTGTAAATTGCTACAAATTTCAACAAGCGAAGCCAAGCTTTGTATTCGGCCAAACCAACTTGTAAATTGCTACAAATTTCAACAAGTGGTAGGCTTTGTATTCGGCCAGACCAACTTGTAAATTGCTACAAATTTCAACAAGTGGTAGGCTTTGTATTCGGCCAGACCAACTTGTAAATTGCTACAAATTTCAACAAGTGGTAGGCTTTGTATTCGGCCAGACCAACTTGTAAATTGCTACAAATTTCAACAAGTGGTAGGCTTTGTATTCGGCCAAACCAACTTGTAAATTGCTACAAATTTCAACAAGCGGTAGGCTTTGTATCTTCTCTGCTTCTCTGCTTCTCTGCCCCCAATGTGAT
This sequence comes from Camellia granthamiana, assembly GCA_036172215.1. NCBI lineage: Eukaryota > Viridiplantae > Streptophyta > Magnoliopsida > Ericales > Theaceae > Camellia > Camellia granthamiana. The sequence continues at coordinate 86,805,676 of CM069914.1, read as the reverse complement.
CCTGAGTTCCACTTGGGTTCTCATTGTTCATGTCTTCCAGCATCTGATGACATCGGCCAGGAATAATGATCATCTCAATGATAGAAAAATTTCAAATTGCATGTGTTCCAGGGTCTTGGCAGTGCTTTGCCCTCGTTGTCCTCAAGCCGATAAGCTCCATTACCTAGCACCGAGGTAATTCTGTAAGGCCCTTCCCAGTTTGGGCCGAGCTTGCCCTCTCTGGGATCTTTCTTGTTGCCGACCACTTTTCTCAAGACTAGGTCGCCGACTTGAAAATCTCTTGGGTTGACCTTCTTGTTGTATGCTCTGGCAAGTTGTTGCTGGTATACTGCAAGCTGAATTGCAGCCTTCTTTCTTTGTTCTTCCAAAAGATCTAGATCTCGGGCTAAGAGTACATCATTAGTCCCATTTTCAACTCCTTGGGTACGGATCCCTGGGATGCCGACCTCCAGTGGAATGACTGCTTCTGTGCCATAGGCCATGGCAAAGGGAGATTCCCCGGTTGATCTTCTCGGCGTAGTCCGATATGCCCAAAGCACGTTGGGTAATTCATCTACCCACTTCCCTTTTGCTGCTTGCAACCTCTTCTTGATTCCATCCAGAATTACTTTGTTGGAAGCTTCTGCCTATCCATTACTTTGAGGGAAACTTGGTGTTGAAAAGTAGTTCTTGATCTTGAATTTTGCACAGAAGTTCTTGATGAGCTTGCTGTCGAACTGCGTTCCGTTGTCGGCAACAATGGCTCTGGGAATGCCGAATCTGGTGATGATGTTCTTCCATATGAAATTCTTGACGTCCACATCTCGGATTTTAGCAAGAGGTTCTGCCTCTATCCACTTTGTGAAGTAATCCGTTGCCACCAGCAAGTATTTTCTCTGCCCAGTTGCTTGGGGAAGTTGTCCGACCAGATCCATGCCCCATTGGGCAAACGGCCAAGGGCTGGATACTGGATTCAGGTCGGCAGCTAGTTGATGAATCAAAGGTGCAAACCGTTGGCATGGTTCGCACTTCTTCACATATGCTTCTGCATCCTTTTGCATGTATGGCCACCAATACCCTTGGGTAATGGCCCTATGAGCTAACGATCTGCCCCCAGTGTGGCTTCCACAAATCCCTTCATGAATTTCATACAAAAAATCTTCAACTTGTAAAGGGTGTACGCACCTTAGAAGGGGTCCAGTGAAGGACCTTCTGTAGAGATGTCCCTCTGCAGTTAGGCTGAATCTGGCCGACTTTAGTCTGACTTTGTGTGCTTCCTTGCGATCTTTTGGCAGTTTTCCCTCTTTCAGGAATGCAACAATTGCATCCATCCAGCTCGGCCCCATGTCCACACACATTGCCTCTTGCTTTGCGTGCCGTGGTTCTATGCTCGGGCCTGACATGTAATCTATCATAATTGTCCTCGTCTTCCCAGTCTGCATTGAACTCGCCAGGTTGGCCAACGCGTCGGCGTGGCTGTTATCATCTCGGCTGACTTGAAGAAGTCGGCAGTTCCGAAATAGCTCGGCTAGTCTGATCACCTCTTTCGCATATGCCGACATCCTCTCATCTCTGGCTGCAAATTCTCCTGTTGATTGGTTAACAATTAATCGTGAATCACAAAAAACTATTACCTCATCTGCTTCTGCTGCTGCTGCCAGTTTTAGTCCTGCAATTAATGCCTCGTATTCAGCTTCATTGTTTGAGGCCTTGAACCCCAAACGGATGGATTGTTCAATTATCTCTCCATCTGGGGATATTAGCAATACTCCTGCCCCCGCTCCTCGTCGGTTTAAACTTCCGTCGACAAAGAGTCTGAATGAGTCGCCGATGTAGATACTGCAAGGTCTAAGCTTTTCCTTCCTTTGCTCTTTTGTTGTCGGCTGGGATCCTTCTTGCTTGCTAGGACTTTGTTCATCTCGGCTCAACATAGGCCGACGTCCGATGGACTCCGGCGTGAATTCTGCCACAAAGTCGGCCAAAACTTGGCCCTTAATTGCCGTTCTGGGTCTGAATTCCAGGTCATATTGGCCCAAGGCCACTGCCCACTTTGCAATTCTTCCTGTCAAGTCTCCTTGTTGTAACAGGGACTTTAATGGGTGCTCTGTTAATATCAAAATCTTGTGTGCTTGGAAGTAGTGGTTCAACTTCCTCGAGGCCATAACTAAGGCCAACATTAACTTCTCCAGTGGTAAGTACCTTGTTTCAGCACTGGCTAAGGTTTTACTTACATAATAGACAGCCTTCTGTTCTCCCTTCTCTTCTCGGATTAGTACTGCGCTCACCGCGTGTTCTGATACGGCTAAGTACAAAAACAACTCTTCCCCGGGCTCAGGTGTCGAGAGGACTGGAGCCGTGATCATGTACTTTTTTAGATCGGCCAAAGCGGCCTCACATTCTTCGGTCTATAGGAAGTCTGCAGTCTTTTTTACCAGGTTGAAGAAGGGTTTACATTTGTCTGAGCTTCGGCTTATGAACCTGTTTAGGGCTGCGGCCCTGCCCGTGAGCATTTGAACCTGTTTCGCCGAGGTTGGGCTCTGTAGATCTAGGATGGCCTTGATCTGATCTGGGCTGGCTTCTATTGCCCTTCTTGTGACCAGGTACCCTAGAAACTTACCAGATCCAACCCCAAACGCGCATTTTGATGCATTGAGTCGGAGCCGATATGTTTTGAGTATGTTGAATACCTCGGCTAGGTCAGCAAGATGATTTTCTGGCTCCTTGGTCTTCACGACCATGTCGTCGATGTAGACTTCCACTGTTCGGCCTATCTGGTGTCTGAACATTTTGGTCACCAGCCTTTGGTAGGTTGCTCCCGCGTTCTTTAGTCCAAAAGGCATCACCCTGTAGCAGTATAGGCCTTTTGGTGTGATGAACGCCGTCTTCTCCTCGTCTGGGGGGTACATGGCTATCTGGTGATACCCCCTGTAAGCGTCCAGGAAGCTCATCCTTCCATGTCCCGATGTAGCATCCACCAGCTGGTCAATTTTTGGCAGAGGGAAGCTGTCTTTGGGACAGGCTTTATTTAGGCTTGTAAAATCGACACAAACCCTCCATTTGCCGTTTTTCTTCTTTACCACCACGGTGTTTGATAGCCATGTTGGATAGTTGACCTCTCTGATGGCCCTGGCTTCTAGGAGTTTGTCGACTTCTTCCTCCACAGCTTCGACGTGTACCAACGTCGGTCTTCTAGCCCGCTGTATCACAGGTTTGGCCGACCTGTCGACGTTCAATTTGTGGCATGTGACCTCGGGGTCAATGCCAGGCATTTCATAAGGTGTCCAGGCGAACACTTCTATGTTTCTTCTCAAAAATGCTTCTAGTTCTTTTTCCTCTTCTTCGACTAAGCCTGAGCCGAGAAGAAAAAAGCGCTCCTCATCGCCCTCCTGGACGAAAATTTTCTTCAGTGATTCCTCACTCTTCTCGGTCGGCTCCTTGCCGACATCATCCAGGACTTCCATGTCCTCATCTTCAATCTCGGCCTTGGCTAGTTCTCGAACATTGCAGGTAGCCTTCATTGCTGCCATGGAGCAATTCTTCACCTGCAGTTGATCTCATCTGATTTCTTCAATCCCGTGCTCTGTTGGGAACCGCAGTAATTGGTGCAATGTTGAAGGTACTGCCCCCATTGCATGCAACCACGGTCTGCCCATGATGATGTTGTACGGTGAGGGTGTATCAATCACGATGAACTCGGTTGTGATCTTCTTGGTGCCTGCTTGTACTTCCAAGCTTGTTGCGCCCAGTGGCCATGTCGGCGTTCCATTGAAGCCGACCATCGGTCCATTTGATTGTTCCAGGTCGTCGGGGTGAAGGCACAGCTCCTTATAACATCTAACGTACATGATGTCACAAGAGCTGCTTGGATCTATGAGGATGCGTTTTACTTGGCATTCCCCAACTTGGAGGGATACTACCAAGGCATCATTATGTGGGTGCTGTACCATTTCTAGGTCGGCCTCGGTGAAAGTTATCATCGGACCTTGGCAATCCTTCGGCCGAGGTCTTTTCAATCCGACCTGGTTCACGTACTGCAAGTGTTTGACTCTCTGAGTTTCCCCCCGAATGTTGTTTTCATTCACCTTGGAGTGAATCACATTCACTACCCGAGGTCTTTCTGCCCGGGGTTGCGGCGGTGGCGGGGCTGCTACGGCCTGAGGCAGTCCGGCCTGTTCTTCCCTCGTTCTGGTTTTATCAATAAGGTCTCTCAGGTGACCCTGCCTCACCAGATCTTCCAAGTGTGCTTTGAGGGCTCTGCAACCTTGTGTTGTATGGCCGTTTTCATTGTGATATGAGCAATGTCTATCCGCATTTCTTCCCATAAACTCCCCGGGTTGCCTTGCCGGGGTTCTGAAATAGGGCTGGCTCCGAATCTTTCCTAGGACCTTTTGAATTGGAATTCGGAACACAGTTGTCACTGCTTGTTTAGCCCTCAGCTCTACCTCTGCCTTGCTGAATCCGTTGTTACTTCGGCTTCGTTTCGGCGAGCCGTTCCCTTGCTCCTGTTTGACCTGCTTTGTTGCCGATGTATCCTCCTCGGCTCTAGCATATTTTTCAATCCTTGCCATGAGTTCCTCCATGTTCTTTGGCAATGTCTTTGCCAAAGATTTCCGTAGGGAACAGTCTTCTTTCAGGCCGTTCTTGAAAGACACGATCGCTACCTCTTGATTGCATTCAGGTATTCGGTTGAACACCTCGTAGTATCTTTTTGCATAGGCCCTAAGGCCTTCATCCTTACTGATTTTCAAAGCCATTAATGCGTCCACCCTCAATGGCTGTAGCTTGTTTGTCATGAACCTGGCCACAAACGTCTCGGCCAGGCCTTCCCAAGTCCGCACACTTCCTTTTGGTAACTTGTGGAACCAATCGGATGCAATTTCTCCAAAGGACGAAGGGAATACTTTGCAAAACAAAGGCTCATTTCCACTGTACAATGCCATTGAATTTAAAAATAGACCAACATGGAAGTTAGGGTCTGACTTACCGTCATAGATTTGGAACCTCGGCATGCTGAATCTTTTTGGTGCTTCAAATTTGTCTAGTTCCAACGAGAATGGTGTCCTCGGTTTAATGAACGAGTTTACCTCGGCTTCAGCATTCTGTTCCCTCCTCTTAAGGTAGTTTCTCAAGTCTTCTTTACTCCTCCCCGGAGCTCGGCTATCTTTTGATTTGAGTCCCTTTGGCACGCTGCTCTCGGCCTCGTGGTACGCCCGTTTTGATCTTTCACCATGGGTTGTATCGAAGCAGAGAACCTGCTTTTGTACATGCCGATGTTCTCTTGGTTTCTGATCCTTTGTATTATACGTCCTCTTGGACTTACCGACCTCCCCGGAGCACGGGTGAGAATGCTCCTTGTTCCTGGAGCGTTGTGGTGCTTCAGGAGTTGTTGTCCTTCCTTCATTCCGACCTTTAACTGCTGGGATTGGAGTATCCTGCAGTGGGTATGGCGGCTGCATGACCTTGCTTTGCATCATGAAATTGACGACCGATTGGAGGTCTGCCAACTTGTTTGCCAGGTCCTTGAGTTCCTCATCCCTTCGTATGCACCTATCCCGCCATACCTGGAGGTTGTCCTCCTCGTAGTATCTGCCCTGGTCCGCCTTCTTCGAAGTGTCATCCTCCTGGACGACGTTCTTTCCCCCGTGCCCCTGGCCACGGTTTTTATCATTGTGGTTGTTTCCTTCGATGTCAAGGTCAATAGGCCTGTCACTCTCAGCGGGAGTGTTGCCCCCGACCTTCTCGTTTTGTGCGTTACTGGCCATCTATTTGTCTTTCTTTCCCACAGACGGCGCCAAATTGTGTGGGTGAATTTCCGATCACACTGCCTATCTTAGTGATTCAGCGGTAAAAACACAGGCAAAATAAATGGCACAGATAATAACACAAAGACAAGAAGGATTTAACGTGGTTCGGCAATAATTGCCTACGTCCACGGGAGGCCGAGGTGTTTCACTATGAACAGTAACAAGAATTACAACTCACTCTCAGTGACTTTCTCACTCTCTGAGTATATAATTGTAAGTGTTACAATTAATTTGTTGTCTCTCAGTGTATTTGTTCAGTCCAGTCCGAATGTGAATCCCTTTTTGTTTGTTGTCATCCTTCTATATATATACCAAAATAGAGATGGAGTGGTTACCAGCTTTTGAGCTGGCTTGCCAGCCCACTAGTGCACTTTTAGCAGCTTTCCAGGTAAAAGCTGCTGATTCCTTCTCACGACTGCTAGTGGCCTCGTGGCTATTTCACATGGCCTCAAGGCAAGCTTGTTGGTGAGATAGTGGCCTCATGACTTTCTCCACTAGGCTGGACATCCACCTAACCAAGATAATATTTTATAACATCAACCTCGGCTTACTCTTTTGCGGGTAGCTCGGCCTTTGCACGTTAAGCCGAGGTTGGAGGCCTTCATCCGAATTAAGATGTCTTTGGAAATCTCCTCGGCAGTTACTTGAGTATATTGGTAAAACTTTTACTGTGACACGTAGCTCCTCGGATGACATGTCGGCGTCCCCTTGCCACGTGTTGATTCTCAGAAATATATCCCCACAGGTTTATCACAAGCAAATTTCATACAATCTTCTATGATATTTGGGTTGTTTGTTACAGTTTTTAAGAGGTGATTATAATTTATTTTAATTTAGAAATTTGTGTCAGACTGTTTTATATAACTTCTACTCATAACTTATTAAGCAAAAATAACTTAAATAAATTAATTATTTGAAAGCTATAAAATAATACTTTTAATTTTTACTTTTTGATTATCAAATTTTAAATTAAAAAAATTCTATCAAACATGACCGTTATTTGTGCGTTATTCTAGACAAATGAAAAATTGAAACACTCATTAAATCAACTAATTAACAAAGATCGGTCAGAATATTTTACTTGTAAAACTTTTCGTTACGTTTTACTTGTAAAACTTCTCGTCACATGATTTGACACGTGAAGTAAAATAATAACACTTTCAACATGACTTTATCAAGGTGCCAAGCTGGATCCATTGTCGATGACGGTTTGAGAAAACGGCACACTTGAATATTTTAAAACAGGGAGTGTAATTCATGTTCAAAATTGTAAGGTAGGGTTTGGTTTATTTTTTAAAATTTAATTTTGTTTTTAAATTATAATTTCAATGAAACATATTAACTAAATATAATTTTAAAACTCTGTCTCGATCTCATATTCACCAATTGAAGAATAAATTGAACACTGTTGCTAAGAAATCTGATACAATGGAAGCATATCTTTCTAAAATCAAGGATCTAGTTAGCCAGTTAGCCCCAGCTTCTGTTTTCATTGAAGATGAAGATCTTGTCTTAATTACTTTGATTGGCCTTCCGTCTAAGTATGATTCATTTGCAACTGTAATTCGTGCTCGATCGGACATCATCACCATGAATGATCTCTCTACTTTGCCATGTTCTGAAGCCATTCATTTAGAATCAAAGCTTAAGAAGTCTACACAGTCCCTTGTAGTTTTTTCCACAGTCAAAGGATCTCCAAATTCTTTCAATTCTTCTTCCTTACGATCTCAGAATTTTGGCTCCAATCGAGGTCGTTTCTATACCAAAGGAGGTAGAGGAAGGTCGTAATCAAGGCTATGGTCGATTTAATTCTTCTTGAGGTAGAGGTAGATTTTCTAATCAGCTTTGTCAAATCTGTGGAGGCTCCAGTCATTCTACACTGGAGTGTTGGCATCGCATGGATCCTCAATTTAAGTCTTCAAATTACAATTCACATTCAAATCATAACTCACAAAATCAAAATCAATAGCAACAACCAAGAGCTTTTGTTACTTCATCATCCTCCATGTCTCCTTTTTCTATAGACTCTTCTTCATCACCAGGCCCTTGGTACTTGGATTCTACAACAACAGATCACATAACTAATGATCTCAGTCATCTTCATTGCTATCAACCTTATTAAGGCTCAAATTAGGTTACCATAGGAGATCCATTCAACATACTGGTAAAGGCCTTATTTCTACTCTACGTCATGTTTTTAAACTTAATAATGTGCTGCATACAGACTCTATCTCTTCTAACCTTGTATATGTTCAGAGATTGGCCAAAGATAACAATTGCATTATCAGTTTTGATGATACTCAATTTGTCATTCAAGACAAGCTTACGAAGAAACTTCTTCACAGAGGATCTAATCTTCATGTCATGTATCATTTTCTTCCATCCACTTCATTCCCTGCTGATCATACTTCTTCTGTTATTCCTGCTCCCTTAGCAGCTCACACCAGTTTTGCTACTCACAAGATTTCTAATCATTCTTCTATATCTAGTACAATTTGGGATAATAGGCTAGGTCATCCTAGTGCTTTGAAGTTTAAGCATCTTAGACCACATTTGCATCCACAAGCATCCACTACTATTGCTTCTCAAAATTGTGTTGACTGTTGTATTGCAAAAAGTCATCGCTTACCTTTTCACTTGTCTAATTCTCTTGCTTTAATCCACAGTGATGTTTGGGGCCCTTTTTCCTCTACTTCTGAAAACAGATATTATGTTCTTTTGTGGATGAATTTAGTCGATTTACCTGGTTGTATCCCTTGAGATACAAAAGTGAAGTTTATGACAAATTTCTTGAATTCAAAGCATATGCAAAGAAACAATTTTCTACAACCCTTAAGATACTTAGATAAGATGGTAGCACAAAATACTTTAATAACAAAATAAAGGCTTTCACTGTGTCTTAAGGCATTGTTCATCAACATTCCTGTCCCTATACACCATCTTAGAATGGTGTGGCTAAAAGAAAACATCGACATCTTACTGAAATTGCCATTGCTTTACTTCACCATTCTTATGTTCCTATTCATTAGTGGTTTGATGCTATTACTTGTGCTATTTACCTCATTAATAGGTTGCTTTCATCTAAATTGGTTCACAAAACTCTTTTTGAAACTTTATTTCATCAACTTCCAGATTTTTCTCTTCTCAAGGTTTTTGGTTGTCAATGCTTTCCTTGGATCAAGCCTTATCACCCTACCAAATTGCAGCCTAAATCTGTTGAATGTGTGTTTTTAGGATATCATTCTTTTGCCAAAGGTTATTGATGCCTTGATCCCAAAACTAGTACAATTTATCTTTCTAGGCATGTGGTGTTTAATGAACATGTGTTTCCCTTTTCTCAGCTTGCTTCTTGTCCTCATCTTCTTCTTAGTTACCTTTTCTTCAATCTTTCTTCTGGTATTCTCCTTCTCCTTCTACATCTTTATAGTCTTCATCTATTCCTACTACTTCACTAGCACTAAAGCTTCATTCTCTTAAACCTTATGCTATAGTTGTTGTTTCACCTCTAAGTTCTCCCTCTTCTCAGTCTTTTATTCCTCTTCTTTCTTCTCCTCATTTATCTGCTATACCTATTCAATCTATTTCTATTCAGCTCCCTCTTGCTTCTTCTTCTCTTTCTACCTCTAATTGCCATTCTATGCTTACTAGGTCCAAAGCAGCCCTGACCACTCTCAAAACTGCTTTCTCTTCATCCTCTCTTGATATTGAACCTCCCACTTACAAGGAGGCTTTAGTTATTTCTATTTGGAAACAGGCTGTGGTGGAGGAATTCCAAACCCTTCAAGCTCAAAAGACTCGGTCTCTTGTTTCCCTTCCTTTTGGAAAACGTGCCATAGGTTGTAAATAGGTGTTTAAGGTTAAGAGAAATTCTGATGGGACTATTGCTAGGCATAAAGCCTGCTTAGTGGCCAAGGGCTATCTTCAACAAGAAGGAATTGACTTCCAAGAAACTTTCAATCCAGTTGCTAAGTTGCCCACCATTCGCATTGTTTTATGTCGTGATCTCCATTACAATTAGCCTATTAAGCAATTAGATATATCTAATGTTCTTCTTCATGGCATTCTTGAGGAAGAAGTTTACATGTTGCAACTACCAGGATTTGAAAATCCTTCTCACCCACATCATGTTTGTAAACTATATAAGGCTTTGTATGGCCTTAAACAGGCACCAAGAGTTTGGTACTCTACTTTTTCAGCCTTTTTGCTCTCACAGGGTTACTAGAACAGTAAATGTGACTCTTTTCTCTTCATTCGCAAGATTGGTTCAGGTTTTATTGCTCTGCTGGTTTATGTAGATGACATCTTAATCACTATGAATGACGCCACCAAAATTCAGCTTCTTATTGCTAAAATGCGTCAGGCATTTTCTATGAAAGGACTGGGGAATCTTTCCTATTTTCTTGGTATTTCCATTGAAACCTCTGGTTCAGCTTATGTTCTTTCTCAGAAGAAGTATGCTCAAGATGTTCTCACTAAGGCTGGTATGATGGATTGCAAGCCATGCTCTTCTCCTATCTCTATGAAACCTGGTATATCTCACCTCTTAAATGTCCCTTTTCATAATCCTTCTTTCTATCGAAGTATTGTTAGTGCCTTACAGTATTTAACAATCACCAAACCTGATATATCCTATGCTGTCAATCAGCTATGTCAGCATATGCATCATCCTACTATTGGCCATTTTGCTGGAGTCAAGAGGTTACTTAGGTTTCTTAAGGGGACTTTTTCTCAGGGTCTTACCTATATACCTAGCTCCTTTGATCTTCAAGCTTATTTTGATTCCAATTGGGCTGGAGATTCAGTCGACAAATAATCCACATCAGGCTATTGTGTATTTTTAGGTTCAAATTTTATTTCTTGGTCAGCTAAAAAACAAGCAATAGCATCTCGATCTTCCACTGAAGCAGATTATAGGTCTTTGGCTCATATTGCTGCAAAGCTTACCTAGATTGGCATGTTGCTTCATGATTTTATATAGCTTTTTGCAGTTCTTTTTCTTTGGTGTGATAATGTATCTGCTATAGTTTTAGCATCTAATCCAGTATTTCACTCGAGGTCTAAACACATTGAAGTGGACTACCATTTCTTTCGAGATCAATTTCTTGCTAAAAAGCTTGTGTTACACTATATTCCCACCATTGATCAGTTGGCAGATATTTTTACAAAGCCTTTGTCAGTCTCTAGATTTTCTTATCTTCAAACCAAACTGATGCCACTTTTCTCTGTCATTAGCTTACAGGAGAATGTTAAGGATCACAGCTTAGCCAGCTCAGGAAGTTCAACTGGTTCACCAGCTCAGTTGAAGGCTTAGAGTTGGTTACACAATTAGGAAGTTAGTTGTGTGTTTGTTTAGATGGTTGGTTAGTTTGTTATAGCCTTGTATATAAATATAGGTAGTTGTATACTTCAATGTTATTGTGAATGAAATGAGTTGATTACAGTTTTTCTTTACACTACTGATCTCTTCCTTTTTGATTTTCTCATTTTCTATCTCTACTATGGCCTCACCAATGGTAGTACCACCACTCAAACTGGGATTCTATCAAATAACATGTCCATCTATTGAGGCAGTTGTGCGAAAAGTTGTGAACAAAGCCATCTCCAAGAATCCAGGCATTGTTGCACGCCTCATTAGGATGTATTTCCAGGACTGCTTTGTCAGGGTATGTATAGCCTATCCTTTCCTTTACTAAACTAACATATAATTATTGCAGTTTCATTCTCATAAAATAATTTATTGTTTTATCTATATTATTATGTAAAACACACAACTCAACAGATATAATTAGAATTGAAATGCATCGTGTTTGCACTCACTGTTTGTTAGTTAATGTTACTAAATGTTTTCACTTTTCAGGGTTATGATGGTTCTATGCTACTTGATTCGACACCAAAACAACTAGCAGAGAAAGAAAATCCAGCCAACAACCCAAGCTTACGAGGATTCGAGGTGATTGATGAGGCCAAGGCTCAGATTGAAGCCATATGCCCTAAAACTGTCTCATGCACTGACATTCTTTCCTTTGCTGCTTGTTACACCCCAAATCCAGGCATGACCGTCCATGGCCCACAGGGACTAAGCCCAAGGCATACGTCAGCCTTAAATATGATTCCATAATCACATTGAACAACTATACAATAGTCCAATAATAAATACCCAAAACTCAATCCAGAGACATGCCATAAATATAAACGGAAAAACCAACCGTAATCAATACCATTTAAACTTATGGGATATAAACAGCTCACATATCAAAATAATCCTAAATGAACCTTAACAAGAATAAAAAGAAATATGTACAAACTTGACATAACAATCTAAAACAAAATAAATGAATGTCTTGGAGGTCCATGCAATTGAGTCCCCACTACGCCACAAGTCCACTCTAAGTCCTTCTAACACCTGAAAATGATAAACAACTAAGTCAGCTGATAGCTCATTGAGTAGCAACATGGATAGTAAATACAGTTTTGAAAACAGGGTTCAATTCCAAAATAAGATATATATCACAGAAACTAGATTGACATACAGTTTGGTAAAGAGAATCTGTTTCAAAAAGAAGGTACCACAGTTCAACAGTTAAAATACTCATGTCTCTCAAGAACATGATAAATGACATTTTCCACTTAAAACATATTAAAACATGAACACCAATAATTTTCTAGGTACCAAGAAAGAACAAGTAACATGCCACACAGTTCTCAAGGCTATAAGCCCCGTTGGATCCAGTACTGAACTAAGAGTCATCCTCAGGGTGGCAACTTGGGCCATTTCTCTAAGACGATCCGATTGAAGGTCACCTAACTTAACCTAGGTTTTTTCCTTACAATCGTTGAGCACTAGAGTCATCACGGCCCAATCCGGATCTGTTCCCTAGTGGCCAGAGTTCACTACACACAGTGGAATAATTTCCTTAAACTAAAATATACAGATGGTCCCAATAATCAATACACATCAGTTTCGCAAAACATGATAGTTCACCATGATAAACATGAGACCAAAAAAAATAGTTTACAATATGCCAAGTTCACACATGTTTCAAAAATAATTTTATTCCATTGATAATATAATAATTTATCAAAACAGTTTAGTTTTGAAACAACAGTTTAATTTTCCAACAGTTCAGGATAGGGGAACATTTATAAAAATATGTAGCATGAAACTACTCACCTGAAGATGAAATAATATAATCCTCGAATAGAGTATGAAAGTCCAACTAGTACCCTGAACCAAGTATGAAGACTACACGTCACTACTAATTTAAAAATACTAAAGATAACAATAAACTAAGTACCCCACACTAAAGTGCATTAACACAACTCAACCCCACTTACCGTTACTCTTAAATAATACCTAAGTTAATGTTCTTCAAGGTCTAAAATCACCCAAGACATGGGTTCAAATCAAAACCTAATTAAAAGTAACTGTAAGATAAAACATAATTTTAAACAAGTTTTTTCAATCTATTCGCTAACTTTGAAAATTACAAAACCCACTCCACGCTGTTCAAAAAATTCCAAAACCTTCCAGATATCAACTAATATATCCTAAGTTTCAAACCCAATTGGTTTTACTTGATTTGCTTATCAAAATAATTATCTACAATTAATTATATCTAAACAGGTTGTTTTCTGCAGCACTTTAAAGAATTTAATGGTTCTCTTAGTATACACGAGCAATCAATGAAAGGCCAAAAATGTAAGAAACTAGACTCGTAACCGGTCCTAATGACACTAATTTTATAATTTTCGGATCTATACCCAAAGAGAACGATGCTTCCGAACTTCCTGTTTTAAATCAGTTTTCTAGACAGATTTGAACGCATCAGTTTATATGGATTTTGACTCCCAAAAATTATGAGAAAATTTAGATATGAAATTCAATATGTAATTAATCTACTGTAAAAATTTTAGTTTAAAATTCATCCTCTTACTATGTTTTCTTGATTTTTAAAGTCTGTGATTTTAGGATCAAAATTTCCATCCACCATTGTAACCCAAAACTTCCCATCACCAACCCCAAGCTTCACACCACCGTCCATCATCCACACAAAACAATGACTTCAGCAACTCAATGATTACCATGGTCTTAATTAAAGAAAACAACATAGATGCTTATATATATAAATATTTACCTGCACAATTCCTTTTTCCTTCTTTAATTTCCTTCACAAAAGACACCTGCACAACCCCAAGCTTATCTGTTGCTCCTCTTTGACAGAACTCGAAAGTCATAACACTGACGGGAGTAAATGTCAAAGCCCAGAGATGACCTATTTTTGACAAGGCCGAAGACTTGGACAAACAAACAAAATACCGATAAATAAATGGTTGCGCCCACAGGCTGCCTACGTATCCCTTTGCAAGGAATCAAACCAGCGTAATTTAGGGGCAAGATGCAAATGATATGCAGGAAGACTTTGATAATTGGACTTATACGCTACGCGAAGCCAGTTTTGACAAGTAAAGTGCACAAAACAGTGCGATGCGTAGAATAGCACGAGTGTAAACTGCACAAAACAGTGCGATGTGCAAAATAGCGCGAATGAGATGTAATGCAAAATGCAATGAGATACGCAAAATAGCGCAATGCGTAAAATAATGCGAATGAAATGTAATGCACAAGACAGTGCGATGCGCAAAATAGTGCGATTGAATGCACAAGACAGTGCGATGGAGGTGCACAAGATAGCGCGATGCAGTGCACTAACAAGTGCAGGCGAAGTGCGCAAGATAGCGCGATGATAAACTACACAAAACAGTGCGATGCGGCTTAGATGCACAAAACAGTGCGATGCGCAAAATAGCGCGAATGAGATGTAATGCACAAGACAGCGCGATGCGCAAAATAGCGCGAATGAAATGTAATGCACAAGACAGTGCGATGCGCAAAATAGCGCGATGATTTGAAATGCACTAAACAGTGCGATACGCTAAACAGCGCGATTGATTTGAAATGCACAAAACAGTGCGATACGCTAAACAGCGCGATTGATTTGAAATGCACAAAACAGTGCGATACGCTAAACAATGCGATTGATATGCAATGCACAAAATAGTGCGAGTGAGGTACAAAGTGTAAGTGCACAAGACAGTGTGAGTGAATGCATGTTCTATGCAAATGAGGTGCATTTTCTATGCAAGTACGAAGGAGTGCATTTTCTATGCAAAAGATACGAGCATTTTCTATGCAAGAAACAGGAACATATTCTATGCATTAATCATAACGATGCGCGGCACGCATGGAACAGAAGTGTATATGAAAGTGCACATTCTATGCAATAAAGGGGCATCAAACATGTACTCTGGTGCCTCTGTTTTACCTCTCAGAAGGCTTTGCAACACACTTAGCTCAAAAGGGGACACCCTGTTTATATTGGCGAGAGGTAATATCTGCATGTGAAACCCTCGGGTGCTGCTTGGACTATCATTCCGACTTGAAGCAGGCTTACACTTGAAGTAGAGGCATGCTCATTCTTCGGAACACTGACAAGGTCTGAAGAGGTACATCCAGAATACAATCTCGGAATTTGCCAAAGTTGAAACACACTAAGATGCTCCAAATTTTGCTCTATTCTTTTACTTTGCAGTCTGGAACCAATATAGCTTCAGATAGGTCCTGGTTTTGCTGTTCGCATGACCTGGGTTGAACCCTGCGGTTTATGAAAGAAAGAACCTTGTTTTGCACAAATGTGGAGAATGGCACAGCATTCTGAGCACAAAACGATTTATTTTTGAAATTGAGAAAGGAGTTCTTAACTAGGTATTGAGTCTACGACCGAACACAGCGCACCACGACTCAACAAAGGAAAACAAAAGGTAAACAACCTAAACACATCGAGAAACACTCGAAACGACTCAAAACAAGAATCAAGATAAAACAAAAGACACGACACTCAGACGTGCACAAGGAGCTTGTTTCTCCGGGTATGTTTCTCACCCTTTCTCATTTGTGATTCTCACATCACTCTGGCACTCAAGCCCCGTTTTTCTGAAAAAACCATTTTCTCACTTTTTCTCTCGTCGCACATCTCTTTATTCTTCACTCTCTCATTTTTTTTGTCCCTCCCCTGGGTGGTTGATGGATAAACAAGAAGTTACGGGCTCTTGCCCCTAGCATTTTGCTAGATTCTCTTTCTTCTGCTCACAACAGTGAACTTCCCCCACAGAGGGGTTGTGATGCGGCTGGATGTGCAGCAGATCTGCAATCGACATTGGTTGACGATGCTCTACTGGGGAGTTTGGACGTGATTAGATCTATCCAGATGAGGGAATGAAATATCCTGCCCCATTCCAGTTCGTGCTTCGCACTTGGCTTGATACCTCGTTGCTTGGAGGGTGATAGAGCTTTTAGCCCTTTTGCAGTTAGTCTCAGTGGTGCCCTTTCTGGAAAGTGTTTTGACAAAGGGGAAAAGACAGAACACCTGACTCAACTATGTCCCTAGTTCATCATTTTGACCATTTTTTGTTTTGGTTTTTCTACTAAAACAATTTTGACCAATATAAGAGTTAGATTAACATGCTTATTCAACTTTTTGATTTTGAAAATCATGCAAGTTAGGTTGTGAGCATTGAAAATTTTCCTTTTTTGGGTCCAAGAAATGGTCCAGTTTTAGAAAATATGGAATGATTTTCGAGAGGATTAGTCAACCTCAATAAAAATTCTCAAAAACTATTTTTGCAAACGGCCAATGCTCAACGAGCACGGAACCTACTCTCGAGATGTACGACCTTGGACCCATAGCAATGGAAAATTGCCCATTGTTTGAAGGACACTGCATGGCAACGGAAAGTTGCCCCTTGTTTGAACGGCACCGCAGTGTATTGAATGGCAACGGAAAGTTACCCCTTGTCTAAATGGCATCGCAGCGCATTATAATCAGTCCTCAGAGCGATGATTACAACCGAACTCTCGGATACAGAGAAGGCAAAGATGATCAAAACCATTACATGGACACAATCGAATTTAAGTGTTTTACGGCTGGACTTCAGAATGAAGTTGCCTACGTATCCCAAAGATGGGAATCAAGCCTTACGTAGTTTGGGGTTAAGGTACACTCGGGTATTTAAGCTCTCCTTTTGCGCTCTAACTTTTGCCAAGGCGTCCGTTCTGGGTTTTCGACCTTGCGAGCTATGTTTTTCTTTTCTTTTCAATTTTTTTGTTTAGGATTTTTTTTGCTTTTTTTCTCTTTTCATTTCTTCTGCATTTTTTGTATTTTTCTTTTCTTTTCTTTTCTTTTCCTTGTATTTTTTGTCTTTCTTCTTTTCTTTGTATTTTTCTCTTGCTCTAACTTTTGCCTGGGTCGCCCTTCCGGGTTTTCGGCCTAGCGAGCCTTGTTTTTCTTTTCTTTTCAATTTTTTTGTTCAGAATTTTCTTTTCTTTTCATTTCCTTTTTCGCATTTTTCTTTTTTTTGTTTGTTGTTTTTGTTTGTTTGTTTGTTTTTTTTTTTCTTTTCTTGCTTTAACTTTTGCCTGGGTCGCCCTTCCGGGTTTTCGGCCCAGCGAGCCTCTCAAGGGGTAAAAGTGTAGCTTTGTCCATGTCAAATGGCTTTGAGATCCTAGAGTCATCTGAATCCAAGAGAGTGGCTGCTGTTTGCTGATGATGTTGGAGTCCATCCAATAGGGGTTGAATTTGCCCCTAGTGTTGTGGATAGGAACTCAGTTGTCCTTCAGCAATACTTCTTCTTTCCTCCCTTCTGGGGTTTGGCATTCTTGTCGATCTTCATCTTTGATTGGCGGAATGATCTATCTTTGGCTCTTCGAGCACATCTGACATTTTTCTGCCCCTAGTGCCAGAGGTATTTCTGATCCAACTTTGAAAGCTTCTTTTGACTTTCTCGCCCCTGGTTCATGGGCCGCTTCTGATCTGGCCACATAGGCCTCATGCTTTAGTTGATCATTGAACATTCTGAATTGTGGTTCAAGGTTTGAAAGCAAGGGCTCAAGTCTCGAGGCTGAGAGTGATCCTAAGCTGTACATCGCAAGAGTGATTCCACACAGGTCTTCGCAGAACTGTGTAAAATATTTTTTGAAATTTTTTAAGAAAGCAACAAATCGCTCGCGCTGAAGACAGTGTGGAGCCAATCTGGATCAAGCCAAGATCCTTCTCAGTACTCACATTAAGAAGCATGATTTCATTCATTAAAAGGCTTAGCATGCCTCTCTTTCTCTCAGTTTGATCAAATTTTGCAAATCCCGAGGAATTCCTTCCTCTTTGTTTTCAACACAATGTTCAAAAAGTTTTAAAAAACTCAGGTCACTACAATGACTTCAAGGCACAGAAAAGATAGAGTTCTTAGTTAAGTACTGTCATCTCATTTAGAATTTCTGGCACAACTGGCATACGGCAAAAGCAAACACAAGAGTGTGAAAATCACCGTTGTTCTATTCAGATCTGTTGGTGTAACTGGCTCCAGGCAGAAATAGACTCAAAAGAAAATGAAAAGACAAGCACAAAACGAGCAAGTGATGCTCGAGGTAACACCCCCGAAATCGCCCGACTCCAACAAAATAGGACTGACTAGATACAACAAGACAAACCCAACTGATTCAGTACAAAAAGACTAACTCTACACAACATAACAAGACTGACCCAATACCCAAGTCAGAAACTAGCATTCGCAAATGCTTAAAACGGTGCGTGCCATACGCCATATCTGGAGTAAATCGAGCGCCATCCGCAGGTGGTTCATCCCCCGATCACATCACATTATCCCACACAAGTTCACTGATCAAGTGCCGATAAACTTTGCTGAGTTGGTGCGACGATGACCTTACTGTCAATCAGACCTTGTATTTCGTGGCGAAGACAGAAACAACCATCAGTGACATGGCCGACTTGTTGATGAAAGGCACAGTACTTGGTCGGATCATGGGAGTGAGGAAGTCTATCTGGCAGTGGTCGCGGCTCCAAGGGTTTCAAATCCCCTTCTCTAATCAGGACCCTCAAGGCCGCTGATAGAGACATGTACAGTGGTGTGAACACCCTCTGGCCTCGAGGTGGGTGTTTTGAGGTTTGTGGAGTTTTGCTAGATGCACCGGCAAAGGGATTGGCAGGCGTTGATTGGGTTTGTTGATCTTTTCCGTGCACGGGATTAGGGCTGAAAGGAACATTCCTGGTACAAAGGCCCTTCTCCCGGCTTGCCCCTTGATTCAGACTACTCTCATTCTAAGTGGCGAAAGTGTCATCCACAGTTTTTGTAACAACTGCGAGGACTTGCTCTTTGTTCAATCCTTCAGCTTTCAAAGCCTCAATATCCCACCGAAGGTGTTCATGGGGACCATTGCCTGCCCCTACCTTGTTCTTACCAGTCGTTTCCACTTTGTCAAGAGATTGGCCTTCTTCCAATGTAACCCGTCCCAAAGTTGGGGAGCCTTTAGATATGAACTCCCTGGTACGTGATGTGGTTGACGATGGGGCCAAAACCCCAAAGGCCAGATCTGCCACAATTCTCTGAAGATCTTCGATCATCCTCATCAGCTCAGAAGTAGTGGGTTAATGGGTTTGAGATGATTGGGGTTTAGATGCACCCATCATGCATAAGTCTAGGCTCTCTGGGATAAACACATTAGGCTTGGGTAGATGGACTGGGGTGATGTATACGCTGGGGTCGTAAGGGACGGCCAGTGTGTGGATTAGGTTGAGATGTGGATGAGGCACTTGGTCATTGGGGGCTGAAGGTGGAGCTATCGTCTGGTTGTCAATGAGATTTTGGATCTCATGACGAAGGTGGTAGCAACGGTTGGTGCCATGACCGCGCTACTAATGGTACACATAGTACTTGAAGGGGTTATGTCTGGCTGGGAGTGGGTCAGGCAGAGGTTGAGGATTGAGGGGTTTGAGATGCCCTCTTTCCATCAAGGCTTTTAGTGCGCTAGTCAAGCTCATATAGAGGGGGGTGAAAATTCTGCCCTGCGCTCGGGCTGGGCCGGCTGTTTGTAAGCTTGGATTGGCAAAAGGGTTGGCTGTGGCTACTGTATTGATTTCGGTGGGTTTGGGAATAGCGTTACTACCAGCATTGGTACTCCCGAAAATCATCCTTCTTGTCGGTTCACTTGTTCTGGGAATGATCCCTGTGTTGAACACATTCTCGACCTGAACCCCCAGTTCATGCAAACTCTTGAAAGTGAATAGTGGAGCGACTATCAACTTTTGCAACATATTATGCTCAAGGTTTCGTACCATCATCTGCACTTGATCCCTCTCAGAAGGCCGATCTGTCATCTGTGCTGCCTTTGCTCTTTCCCTCGCAATAAATTCCACAAAAGGCTCTGTTGGGTTCTGGCGGGTTGCTTCAAGTTCCTACATGGTCATTTCAACTTGGGTGTTGTACGAATACTGATCGACAAAGGCCTCAGCCAGTTCTTCCCAGTTTTGCTTCACTTTGTCCTCCAACTTAGCGTACCAAGTGGCTGCTACACCTGACAGGGTTCTTCCATACAGAGAGAGTTTCTGTGGCTTAGTCAGACCCATCGGCTTCAGGACATCCAAGAAAAGTCGGATATGTACCGTTGGATCTCCAGACCCGTCGAAACGGTCAATATATGGCATTTTGAATCTGTCTGGGAGCCGCACGGCAGACTCAGTGTGCCCATCCTCAATGTCGGGAATGGAGTTAAGGCCCTGTGCCTTCTTGAATTGCTTCTCAAGGTTTACAATTTTCACTGCAGTCGGATTGAGCTCATTAACATGAAAGGGTTGAAGCCTCTCAGTAGGCTGCACCAGGGGTCTGAGCACTTGAGCTTGAGTCAACCTTTCCCGAGGATTCAGACACTGCAAATCTTCAACTGGCGGAAGTGGATCAAAGTTCGGCTGGGGTCCCAAAGCTAGATGTGAGGCAAATGCTCCAAATGGGCGCTGCGTTTCAATACTGGTCTCAGCCTGCATGGCAGTTCCCTGATTTAACGCTACTATCACGGCCACAAATTCTTCTGAACCCTGTGCCATCACGGGTCTGTTGATGATGTGACTGGTGACTGTCGAATCAGATGAACCAATGAGCCCTGTCTGGCCCTTCTTTGCCTTACCACTGGCGAAGGAAAACTGGTTGCCCTTGAATTGAATCTCTGACCTAACAAAGTCTATCAGCATTAGTCCAATGTACCCGGGGGATATCGGAGCCTTCTGAAGCTATGGTTCTAGGACTACTTAGCAAAAGAGAAAACAGACAGCATCTCAGCTCAATTTTACTGGAATGGATATGAGCATAGTGGAATGACTGTGCTCAATACTGATCACCGTTCCCCAAATATCTGTCCCAACACTGATACCCTCAGGTAAAACTGATTCCCCAAATACTGATGCCCACAGACCTGATGCCCAAACTTGCAAACTGATATATGCATTCCTGTAGAGATACACTCTAAAAGCACATAGCAAGTAAAAAGAGCCAAAACATCCCTATGTTGGGATAGGGTTTCCCTGTCCTATTTTGTCTGGAGCTAGGATTTTACTACGCACACAACGGTTTCAAACAACCTAGCATCGTGTAAGCAACCTGTCCTAGTTCGGAATAGTCACTATGGATTTCGATATGCACTAGGTCGAATAGTCGAAAAGGGTGCCTCGGTAAAACCGGGGTTTGTGTTCTCATACTGGCAGAGCCCGCAACCGGTCAGCCTTATGGTCATGCCTTGACAAGACAAGCCTCCGGCAAACCACGCAGGAATAACAAATGGCCAACATGGTGTCCTAGGCGCACTAATGCACATGCAATGCGAAGAGACACATAAATGAAATCAAAACAGGATATCACGAGTTCGAGTCAAGCTCTCTAAACTCCCCAGCAGAGTCGCCAGAAACTGTAGACGTCCCCGAACACCCCATGAGAATGAACCCCCGTTCTGTTCATATTGGGCTTACTACAGTTCGGACTCAATTTGTTGTCACGGTTCTAAATCTGAACCAAAGAGTCCAAATTCGGCAAATCGTTTTGAGAAAAACAGATTTTGAAAGAAGTTCCAAACATGGACTGCTTTGCCAGATACAGAGTCGCCACCTAAATATTTTTTAATAGGGAAATTTAGGAAACCCTGACTCAGTGCCAAAGGCCACGTGTCTGTCATCACCAAAGTTGCCTCGGCTCGGGAACTTAGGTACGATTGGGAAAGGTCAGCTATGAGCACCCCCTCTCACCCGGTCCGAAGACCGGCCTCTACTAATCATGATATCCAATTTTGAAAACGTTATGTGTTCTTATTCTGGTTATTAGCCTAGATTTACTATGTTATGCGCACAGCAAACAAGTATAGACTAAATCGCCTAAATTGGAACAAAACGTTTCATGTTTGTTTTGAAAATGGTTTGCTACTCTCAAGTAGGCTAAAATACAGATTTTGCTACCCTCAAGTGGACTTCTAAGAAAAGATAGTTTTGCCACTATCTAGTGGGCTTAAAACTCACAGTTTTAATGCATTATTCCAATTTAGGTAATTTGACCTCCATCCACAGGCATTTAAGCAGTTATATCACATAAGCAGCTAGTCCCATGGTAATCATGCTATTATGGCAACACTCACACGCATGCGGTATGCTAAAGCATAAAAAGCTCACCTAGTACTCCAAGCCAAAATAGAAGCCAGTTAACAATCATATGCATGATCCTAGTTCATGTTAAGATGGCTAATGCAACACATGCAAGATGCAACTACAATAGGCTCGGCTATCCTAAAGATGGCATGTGAAATGCTACAATTAACAAGTACTCAACTTGTAATTGAAATACAAATGTAGTTAGCATGATGTACCGAGCCCGGTGCATGTAAGACAGATGTATGGATGCACGCATGCATAGCATAAGGTATGCTGATTTAAATATGCCCTAGTCTACCATCATAAGCGAGTAAATAAAAGGGAAGAAAGACGTGGGATTGGAAGACATGCACACACTCACCCACACTTATTACACAATTGCCCTCACACGGAGGGTCCGAAAAGAATATACAGGCCAAATAACAAATCAACTATCCTAGCTAATTAATTATTACAGACCCTTAATTAATTAACAAAACAAATGCAGAAACAAGGTGGCCGTAGCCCTGCCTCGGGATGCGTGGATGGTGCATGCTTAATCCGTCTCGTCCCGAAACTCACTGCCATAGCACTGTTGCCTCTGTTTACACTGCCATGCCCCTCTGAGGATCAGAAAAATTTCCAGAACTGCTTTTAATCACTCCCTGAGTCCCCCGGATTGTCACCGGCCAGAGCAAAGTACCACCGGCCATGGGAATGGGATCATCGGCCAAATCTGGTGCTCTCGGCCAAATATGTTTTGCCGGTCGGCACTCAACACTGCCGGCCGGCCAAATCTTCCTGCTGAAACCTGCAGTTGACAGCAGCAGAGGGCAAGCAGTGTATGGCATGAAATTTTCAAGCAAATGTATGCATGGACACACTCCCTATCATGCAATGGACTCAAGGGAGCATGGCCCTCGACCCTCGGGCCATCAATCACGCATTTCAATGCATGATGGCCGAGGAGTCGAATTGCACGTTTTAATATGACACGAATGCACAAATACACACAAAGTGCCACCACCCTATCATGCATGATCAAGTGTGTTGGCGACAAAGGGGATTAGCTCATTTCATCACTTTGAGTATGAAATGGACTAATCCGGCTTGTGTTCGATATTATGTCCGATCGAACACTTGACACATGCAATGCGAACACATGTTATGCTTATCTTGCCGTTTTACTTGGTCAATTTTATTTACTCATTTTCGCATTACCAATTCATCCTTTAATTGATTAAGTCCAAATGAGAGTCTTCTAATGGGAAAGAGGGCCTAAGCTTCAAGTGCCTTGAGCACGAAGAAGACCTCATGCCGTTGGCTAGTAGAAACCCTTAAGAGGATTAAAGCCATTAAGCATGAACGTCTTAACTTCATGCTCAAACCGACAAGAGGCTCAAGGCTACTTTCAAAGCAATGAAAGTGAAACATGTAAGGAAGTGGCATGAATGGCATGAAGTACACTATGAAATTGTGTGCAAGACACTACTACAACATGCAAATGGTTCAAGCACTCATGCTCAAATGGACTAATCAACTAGGCATGCAAGAGCATTACACCATAACCACACGAGGCAAGCCTTAAACAACAAAATCAACTCGAAACAGAGTTATGCAGCCTCAAAACAGTGGCTAAAGTGCATGGAACAAAGGCCAAAACAAGTCAATGAAGCATGCTCATGCAAGAGGCCAATGAAGCACATAAACCATAGCTATATGGTACAATGCATGCAGGTCTCAACCACCTCAAAACAGTGTTTCTACATGCCAAAACCATGCTGAAAATGCCATGATCATGCACCAAAACAAGCTCAAATGATATGCCCAAACAATGGGCTCTTGAAGCACATGAACTACAACTATGTAATGCAATGCATGAGAGTTTTATCCAGCCCAAAACAGAATTTCTACATGTTAATTTAGGGCCTAAAACATGCTGGAAAATAGCCAAAACAAACTAGAAAAGCATGCTCTCCTTTAAGCCATTCTAAGCATTTAAACTACAACCATGCAAAGCAATGCACAAGCTACCTTAACACCTCAAAACAGAGCTTAATCACAGCAAAATATGGACTATTGTAGGCCAAAGTTAAGCTAGCACATGTTAGGAAGATAGGCTAAAGCATGAAACAAGCTAGGCTAGGGAGCAAAATTACACTACAAGTGTATGAAGCAAGCAACCAAGCCCCCAACCAGACCAAAACAGATCTGAAACATGGCAAAACAGAGCCTAAAACATGCTTGGCTTAAGCTAAAACAAGCCACAAAAAGATGCTACTTTACAAGCCTAACAAGGCATAACAACTAGCTACAAGGAGGAGGGGCTAACCCCTCATTTTTGAGACCTCAAAATTGGTTTTTGATCACTGAAAAACCTTTGAAAAAAAGGTTGTTTTTAGGCCCAAAAGAGGTTTGCTTAAAAGAGCTCAAAGGTGGATCACAATCTCACAAAACAAGAAGCAAACAAAGGGAGGACACCCCTTAACTCACAAGGACTTCAATCCACCACTTTTAACACATAAAAACAGAGATTTTGACAGTTGAAAACCAGGCCAAAAGAAGCATGCAAAGATAGCTATACAAGTGCACAAAATCAAGCTTGAGAAAAGTAGGAGCTTACCCTTGAAGCTCTACACCAAAACAGGTCCTTCTTGGACCAAGATCAGCCTTAGGAGCTCCAAATATGCCTCCAAGGATCACCTCTTCAAGATAGGCAAGTTTGATCAAGGGTGGAGGCTCAAGAAATGGGAAGAACACTCACTTTTGGGCACTTATATGCTTCTATACACACAATATAGGAAGAGAGAGAGAGAGAGAGAGAGAGCTGAGATTTGGCTCTGAAATTTCTAGAGAGAGAAAGGTTTTTTAGAGTGAGAAGCTCTCAAAACTTGCTTTAATGTTCTAACCTCCCAAATATGAGATATAAGGCTCTATATATAGCAAAATATGAGCTTTTGGTCGAAATATCTCAATTGAAAATATCTGATGCAGTGTATAACAGCTGGATGATAAATATCTGTCAAAAATCTGAGTTTTGGACACTTATGGCTGGCCGGCCATCTTTTGTGCCGACCAGCCATCATTTTTGGCTGGTAAGGTTCACTTCTGGCCAACATATAGCTGCAGAGGTCAAATTGTGGCCGGTGGACCTCCATAGAGGCCGGTGGCAAAAATCAATGCTAGTCCCTGACTTGAAGAGAGCCTAATTCCTTCATCTGGATGCCGTTTCAGGTCATTCTTAAGCCTAAACTGTAGCCCCGGAAGTCTTCTTTCCAAATGTGTTAGCCTTACCTCAAAATTCCATGTGTGCTAAAAGTTATGCTTGTTTTGGTGAAGGCTGCTCAGTTTCAGTCCAACCGGGATGATGCCCAACTTCAACCAATCATATCTCCGCCCTCCGGACTCGGATTTAAGAGATTCTTGAATGAAAAATGAAGCCCCGGAAGTCTTCTTTCAAATGATGGTGGCCTCATAGCTAAAATCCAAGTATGCAGATGAATAAGCCCGATTCAACAAGAGCTGCTCGACTCTCTTCTACCCAAATTCATGCCGAACTTCTCCCAAACTAGGTTTCCTCCCTCTTCTCCTCCTTTCTTCAACCCCAAACCCCTGAACAAGGTGTTTTGAAAGATTTTTCAAAGATTTCAACTCTCTTTCATTCATTTTCACTTTGTCCTTGCTCGGTTTATCGAAAAGCGCAACATTTGACAAAATGCGAGCCTCGGAACATCGCAGAAACTTTATTTCAAAAATGTTTTGAAAGAGAGGGTTTTAAGGTCTAAAAACCATTCAAAATAGTTTTGGTTCAAAATGGGATGTGAAGTTGAGATTTGACCCTCTCCTTGCCGAAAAAATTGAACCTTTGCCCTGCACATCTTTTATCACCGAGCAAGCCATTAGTAGCGCCCAAGTCTTAAGGGCGGTCAAAAATGGGGTGTCTACAATATCTCACGACTGCTGCTAGGGTTGTTTAGAAAAGAATTGATATCTCACCATTAGGGTTTTATCCTCTTATAATACATTTTCAAAATGACACCTTACTAACTATATTATTATTATTGTTACTATTATTAAGATTATTATCAATAGTCTTTAAAATTGTGGACTTCCATAAAAAAAAAAATTTATTTAGAGTTTAAAATTAATTAAAAGATTGTTCAGTAATATTTAATTTGCACCTTAAGATTTACAAATAAATATTTGAGGTTTGTAAAATAATTATTATTTAATTATTTACTTGATTTGTATATTCGGGTTCTCACACTGCTTGTGACAGTGCCTTCAAAGTTGGAGAGATAAACTATGTCGTCCCAACAAGACATTGCGATGGACGTGTTTTGTTGAGTGATGAGATTCCACAAAATTTTCCAGCTCCCACTTCAACGCCACACAGCTGGAGGACAACTTTGCCAGGAAAGGATTGTCACGTGATGAGATGGTGACACTCTCTGGTGCTCATTCCATTGGTGTCTCTTATTGTTCTTTCTTCTCCACCCGTCTTTACTCCTTTAGTGCCAATCACTCTCAAGATCCTTCCATGGATCCAAACTACATAGCATTCTTGAAAACAATGTGCCCACCAAGCAACGCTGGTGCTGCTATTAATCCAATAGTGGCTCTTAATGTTATGACCCGAACCCGCCCCTATGGGTTAAGGATCTAACCGGCCAGTAATCAAGGGATTACCTATGGCCTTAAACCAAACAAGACATATCTCATCAAAGTAAAGGGGCCAAACAGAAGCAAATTTAAAACTTTTGTCCATAGAACTGTGCTTACATGGCACATTATAACAATCCATATATATATACCTGTTAATAACTCACATCAAAGGGATAATAACACAAAGTTCTGTACATGCACAGGATCATTCAAGTCTAAGTCTGTCAAACCCAAGATTTATATACAAAGGTAATCTGATGTTTTTGCCAACATAACAAAACTATATCAAAAGAACCAAAGAGGCGAAGACAAGTCTCGTGCGTGAAACGTTTGGGCTAACTCTCTAAAACCTTGACTGTTTCTCACATATTTCACCGAGGCTAGGTTTGGACGTCCCTTGGCTCACCTACATAGACATGAATGAGCATGAGTGAAAGCCCAGTGAATAATATCAAATAAGGACGATACATGAACAATCTTTGAAACAGTTACACCAGGCGGCCTTGGGCCCACTTCATGTTTCTATTTAATGTATTGATCGGCTAAAGTTCTAGATGTGTCAAATGGCCTCGGGCCCAATTAACTCATACCCGACGGCCTTTGGCCCATTCATTCATGTCTGACGGCCTTTTTGGCCCAATCGTTCATATCCGACGGCCTTTGGCCCAATCGTTCAGATCCGACAGCCTTCGGCCCAATCGTTCATATCCGCTGACCTTTGGCCCAATTGTTCAGATCCGATGGCCTTCAGCCCAATCGTTTAGATCCGACGGCCTTCGGCCCAACCATTCATATTCGACGGCCTTCAGACCAATCGTTCATACCAAACTATCATTCATGTCAGTCGGCCTTTGGTCCAATCATTCATATGTCAGACTATCATTTGTGTCAGACTATCATTCATGTCGGACGGTCTTCGGCCCATTCATTCATATGTCAGACTATCATTCATGTCAGACGGCCTTCGGCCCATTCATTCTTATGTCAGACTATCATTCATGTCAGACGGCCTTTGGCCTAACCATATCGCATAGCAAACATTTGTCCACAATTCAAATTAACAAACTTATAAGACTTATAGGGAAATCAGTAATTTGACAAATAACATACTTCAAAGTATCTTTATTAAGATATTACTCACAATGTTCTGCCGGTGGATTCACCCTTGAGCTCGACCCTACACATTACATAACACATACGGGTCACAAATGATTCAATCCGTTCTTAATTCATACATCCCTCTTAGGCTTCTTTCTTATCTTTTCAACTCATTTATAATATTCAATGCATGCCTAAGAATGGTTAGAAGTGAAAGGGAACAGAAAATGAAACACACAACACCTTTACAAAATTTCTAAAACAGAGGTTCCTGCTCGACCGTGGGTTCTGCCGCTCGAGTGGACCCTCATGGTCTGCAAAAGTACTGGTTACCTCATTTTTACACTCGAGCATGAATTCAGACGCTCGAGCTGAAGATCATACTAGATAGCTCCCCGCTCGAGCAGACATCCATGTCTGCAAAAAGTTCTGGGAGCTCGTATTTCACGCTCGAGCGGCGCTTTCCCCGCTTGAGCGGACATGCCAAATTCTGGGTTTTCCAGAACTGCTCTTCAAGTTCAAACTCGACCTCCAAAGGTCCAAAACTCATAATTTTGGTTCAAAACATGCAAATACATTATACCCCATGAGAATATAAGTATATGGGATCGAATTGTTCAAAACCACAATCTAATTATCAAATAAATCCTCATTTCTTTTTTATGGCCCAAACTTATGCACCCAAGCTTCATACCAATTTCATAACTTCATCAATCATGCATGCATGTCAATTTTTCACTTCATTTCTATTCCAAATGGTGCAAATGGTGTTCAAAATCATGAAGCTACACAAAATTACTCATGCATGTAAAGCTTGGTGCTCAATTCTTCATATTCAACATGCTTCATGCTTGAACATACAAAATTATAACAATTATGCACATGCACGTTCATACAAGCTCCAAATTCAACAAATTCAGTTCAAGTTATGTTCTTGACCACAATTGAACCTTTAATCTACAAAATTACAAACTCAAACTTATGAATTCACTCACCTAGGAGCTTCAAACACCCAAATTCTAGCTAATTCTTTGAGTTTAACCTCCAATTCTCAAGTCTTGAGCCAAAATTGCACAATTCTTCATCTTTCCCTCTCTAGCCGACCCTCTCTCTCTTTCCTTAAGGTAATCTCAGCCAAATTGAATACAAAGAGAGGTATTGAGTGAAAATGGCCCATTTTATAGGCTCTCTCTCAATCATATTTTATTATTATTAATTAATTGAGCACTATACCATCAATTTAATCTATTTAATTTGATCCGAATCAATTTTCAATTAAATTTCACCGTAGGCTTTAAAAATTACGCTAATCACAATGGCGTAGTCAATTTCGGGTTCCGTGGCCAATAAGGCCTTCAATTTAAATTCCGAAGTAGATAATCAAATAGATTTTCCTACGGTGAACAGATAGAAATTCAAAACCACATATATTCATACAAATGGCACTCAAAATCATATCAAACACATAATCACATTCGTAATTCAGATCAATTAGCATAATACGGAGCAGGGTTATCACACTTGATGTTCTAACACCAAACCGTTTGGACAAGAAGTACTACATAGTATTAAAGAAGCACCGTAGGGTACTAACTTCAGACTAGACATTACTAAGCTGCCCTTCAATGGTCAAGACAGTGAATCAATTTTCAATTTAATTTGATCCGAATTAAATTTGATCCGAATCAATTTTTAATTAAATTTCACCGTAGACTCTAAAAATTACGCTAATCACAATGGCGTAGTCAATTTCGGGTTCCGTGGCCAATAAGGCCTTCAATTTAAATTCCGAAGCAGATAATCAAATAGATTTTCCTACGGTGAACTGATAGAAATTCAAAACCACATATATTCATACAAATGGCACTCAAAATCATATCAAACACATAATCACATTCGTAATTCAGATCAATTAGCATAATATGGAGCAGGGTTATCACACTTGATGTTCTAACACCAAACCGTTTGGACAAGAAGTACTACATAGTATTAAAGAAGCACCGTAGGGTACTAACTTCAGACTAGACATTACTAAGCTGCCCTTCAATGGTCAAGACAGTGATGTACAATGCTAAATATGGATCCAAGTGGGAGGCCAAGTTTGCTACTGTTATGGTTTGCATGGGCTACATTGACGTCTTCACTGGCAAACTGGGTGAGATCAAGAAGAATTGTCACATTGTGAATTAATCTGATGATAAATAGCATTTTTCCTAAGCAGTATATAGGTTGTTTTGCGGCTGGGATTTGGAAGCATTTGGAAATAATTGTATTCTTCATTTATTATCTTTATTCTTTTGATATGTTGATTGGTAATTCAAGTGTAAATCATTTGTTAATTAATGTTGATGATTTGTTGTGTTCTTTCTTATAATAAACTCTATGTACATGTACCTCTCTCAAAATTGGTATATTTGAAGACTTTCTAAAAAATTTAAAATTCCCAAGATATTGGTTCAATGGTAAAACCTTAGCCTAATAATCTTGAGGTTATGGGTTCAAGTCACTGGGCAACCACTTTGTGCACTATGCCAAAGGTTAGGTGTGTATCCAATGTTTTCCTTCCCAAACATACATTAATATGTACTAATTGGGCGTTATTTTTTTTTTATAATTAATTTGTGATTATGTTTCAATTTTAAACAACGAATAACAATTCCAATCAAACAATCAAAGACAAAACGACACAATGATTTAACGTGGAAAAATCACAATTGGAGTGCCTCCAATTGTGTTAAAAAAAATCACGGGCTAAAGCCACGAAACAATCCGCTAAAAAGACAAAAAGGAATTACACATGTATGCCCTCAATTACCTAGCGAATCCACGCCTGAATTGAATCAACCCTAATGTGCCTCTTCCACCGCCGTCTTCACCTCGGAATTGTCTTGCCCAACATTGAATCGACAACGCTAATGTCAAATCCATGACAATGAGCCACTCCAAAATCCACTAAAGCTTCAGGCCCAAGTTCCCCGAAATCCACTGAACAACTCTCTCTTTTGTGAATAAAAGAAAACAAACAAACCTCTTGTTGATGTTGATTTAAAGTTCATGGATCCATTGATCACTCTTAAATTATTAAGGAAACACTCATAAAACACCATCCAATATAAAACACTTTGTTTTTTCTTCCTCTTTGAAAATCTGGATGACACAAACCCTAAAACAAGAAAACAGCGCACTTTATAGTAAACTAGATCACGAAGACCACTCGAGCGCACACTTCACTGCTCGAGTGGTGTGAGTAAAGGTGGTGCAAAACATATAGGCTGACCACTCGAGCGCAATATTTACCACTCGAGTAGTAAAATTTGCTTCCCAGAAGTTCAGACGCTTTGTAAAAATACTGGATGATCCTTTTTTCCGCTCGACCACACAAATGACTACTCGAGTGGTCAAACAATTTCAACTGTATTTTTTCTCTTTTGCTTTGCTGCCCTTCGACCCCGCCTGGGTGCTGCCCTGAACCCGCCATGGAACGCTGCCCACTTGACCCCCGGGAGCTGATTGGGCAGCTTGATCCCTGTGCGTAGTTAGCGTAGTGGAAAACAAAAGTACAAATTGGATTGGATTCGGATCTGAACACTCACATCCTCACTAAAACATAAGAGCAAATAAAATTACAATTGAAAGAAGTTTTATCAAATAGAATTGCCAATTATGCAAACCTAACAATTTCCAAAGACTTACAATATTATTATAATTCAACATATTAGCATGGACTTAAATATCACTGTTTTTTTATAAAAAGCATGTTATATGCACACAATTGTATATGGATCTCTTCTCTTTGCTCTCTGTTCTTGACTAAGTTATTTGAGAGTTCCTTACCCTGGCAAAATATGGAGGATATTGAAACCTTGTAGACATCAAAGGAAACAACCTTATTAACAACCAAACAGAAATTGACTAATGAAATTCACTAATAATTTCAAGGGCATCATTTTCTCATCAAAAAAATGCTTAACACATGTATAATTAAAATCCTAATATTCACATATTCCTGTGTCAGAAGGGGGAAAAAAACAAAAGAGCCATAACCTAATTAATAAGAAAAAAAAAATTAAGAAAAAAAAATTCTATTAGCCTATATGTCGAATAACCATGTCAATCTCAAAAGGAATAAGAATTGCAAATGAATGATAATGGGCTTTGTTTTCTCTCTGTCATCAATTAGAAACATGATGACTTCACAAGTTGACATTTGAGAAGCTTCTTCAGCAATTATTCAACGAACTGCAGCATAGAAAGGACTACAATTGTTAAAGATCAATGTAAGAATAGCTCAAATAGAGTGCGGTAGCTCACAGAGCTTTGGACTATAATCGTTTTTATATATACCAATGTTGTATCTGTATGATCATGGACATTTCTTGCCCTTCAATTACAGACTTGCAGTTTCATCCAGACAGATCGACTACAAATCTAGCTGAGGTCCAAACCATTCTCCAGCCCCCAAAGGGATTTGGCATATGCCGATTGTTCAATTTCAATTAGGCACAAAATGGCCATAATTTTATTTTATTTATGATGAGATGGACTTTGGATCAATCATCTAGAATGAAAGCAAATAAACTTTAGAAAACTTTGGTTAGCATATTAATTAGAAAAATAATATACAAGTCCATTTTTTAGATCCACTTTCTATGTCCAATGATGTGTAAACAAGATGATTTGTTTACTTACAGTGTTGACCAAGTTCCTCAGTACCTATACCATCACAGCTAGCTATGGAATAGAAAAGAACAATCGTCTTCACCACCCTTGGCTGACCACACTACGGTTTCGATATTTTCTCCCTCCAAATCCCCTCTTCTCTCAACACCCCTTTCCCCCATTGAGACGAACACCACCTCACCGACGGAGTTTCTATTAATTTTAATGCCCAGTTCATCAACGATGATGAAACCATCGTCTACATCTCCCAGAGAACCGGCTCCTCTCAAATCTATTTAACTCGCTCTATAACAACTAAACCGGGGCAACTCCCCTCTCCACCCAAAAGCCTTTTCACAACTATCCAATAATCAAAAACCAAACTCTATACATCATCTCAACTCACGAACCAGCCAACAAACTGTTCAAAAGCTGGTATGCTCTTTCTTCAACTAGGCTTTATTATAAATTAGATACATATATATAACAAGACGAGAAAAACTTGAAAGTTGAAACACGTGGGTTACTCTTGACACCAAATAACAATTTTCTATCAATTATGACTTGTTGATTATGGTCAAATCTCATTTAATTAATTACAACTTGTCAATTATGGCCAAATCTAATTTCATTGTTTGTGGCCTGTCGATTTTGGTCTGTCAATTCAGATCATGACCATCTTCAAAAATTTACTATGGCCATAATTATATTTTTATTATTGTTGTTGTTGTTGTTGTTGTTGTTGTTGTTGTCGTTGTTGTTGCAATGACAACGTAGACTTGGAAACTAAAGAAGGTGGTTGAAAGCACAGTGGGTCATAGCACCTAGGAAAGAAAAGTAGAAAATGGGGCATCGGTCAAAGTTGTTTTAACTGTTGAAATATGAGCCTATAAATGGGTTGAAAATGGAACAGAAGGGGACATCAAACAAATCATCAACACTCAACATGAGTTTAGAATAGATTATCTACAAGTAGATTACTTTAACATATCATAGGAGTAGTTTATTTTCTCTAAGAGTAATTTTAATTTAATGGTTCTATGGTTTTCTGGTTCTTGTATTCAGTAAACATTTTGTTATGGCTATTTTGTAATTTTGTTTTTGTTTTTGTTCAAATCTTTGTAATAAGCAAAATTTCCAGCAATACAATATCAATCTTTAGTTTGTTTATCTTTGTTGATAATTTCCAAAGAAGTCTTTGAATCTGTCAAGGCATAAAACACCAACCACAATTGCTTGATTTGTTAGTTGTTTGTAAAATTTTGGTTTTTCAGTCGAATCTTCTCTATCGATTTGACTCGAACCAATTTTTTGCTAACAGTTACTAAGGCCTTGTTTGGTAACGTTTTTATTTCCTGTTTTTTTTATTTTTGTTCTCATTTTCTTGGAGCTGGAAATGAAAAGTTGTTTAGTATATTGTTTTCATTTTTTTTTTTTAAAAGTGAAATTAATTCCAAAATTTTTAAATTAAGAAAAAATGAAAAGTATCTCACTCTTGCCTTCACCCACCACCTTTGCCCACCACCACTACCACAATGAGTGTAGAAAATCATTAAGCATTTAAATATCAGAGAAAAACAAATATTATTTATTAGGAAGTACCTTGTTCAGTAAAAGGTACATGTGAGGTGCAATCAGAAGCCTTGTCAGTTGGTATAGATAATTTTTGGAGTTAAAAGAAGATTGCAAATTAAAACTGAAGTGAATCTTGAAGTTTTAGAGGGTATGAATAGAAGGTTTGGAAGGAGACAGAGAAAAAAAGAGTAGGCAATATTTTGCTTTCTCTTGGTGTGATTTTTCATTGGGTAAAGTTTTATTTCCTAGGGATTATAATTGTAATTGGGTTGAAATGGATGTAAGGGAAGAAGGTGTTCAAACGTAACTTTTAGAAATTCAAACAGCTCAAAACCTTAATAAATTAGGAAGCATTCATCCTAATCAGTACAGAAATGGTATTATGTTTGAACTTTTGGAGCACCAAAAAAGTACTTGGCTCTAGGTGGAGGGTGGACTCCTTCTGGATGTTGTAGTCGGCTAGGTCTACTTTCCAGTGAAGATGAAGCGTTGTTGTATGCCCTCTTTGTCTTGAATCTTTGCCTTCACATTGTCGATTCTGTCAGAGGATTCCACCTCTAGGGTTATCGTTTTTCCCATTAGGGTTTTCACGAAGATTTGCATCTTTGCCACTACTGTGTAAAGATAGATTACAGAGAATATTATCTTAGATTGTAGAGGCAGAGGAGGCCTCCCTGAGGTTTATTGCTTCACTTTCTTTCTAATATTAGGGTTTTTTAATTTATAATTTATTTATGAAAAATAATTGATCACCGAATTTGAATTTGTCCGAATTACCTAAATTACATAAGCTAGACATCCGTCCGTATGACCTCTTAGATGATCGGCATCACTCTTGTCAATCACGATTGTCACTCTTATCTACTTGTGTGTCAATAGGAATCCGCTCAGATGATTAGCCGGATGATCACCTAGATGACCGGTCAAACGACCTGCATGCATAAATTCAGGCAATTCGAACGAATCCAAATTCGGTGGATGTAACAATATTATTTATTTATTTATTTAATTTTAATTTATCATTAATAAGTAGAAAATAAATATGAGTGGTGCTACATTTTCTAATAACATGGCCCAACCCATGTGAAAGGATCCCACATTCTTTTACCTCTTATCCACATCATTAGAAGTAAAATTGAAAAAATAAAATTAGGGGATGAATCATTATTCAATAAATATATAACCCCTTTAGAGGTGGTGTGGAACATCGAATTTTAATTTAAAAATTGAAAAGTCATTGCAAATTTTAAAAATTCAACAAATTCTATAAAATAAAATAAAAAATCAAAATTTTAATTTTTTTTTTCTATTTTTTTTACCAAACCAAAGAGAGGCGGATGCAGCAGAAATAAAATAAGAATAGATAAACGAAAGTAAATAAATAAACTAAAGTAAATAAACTGAATTAAAATAGATAGAATATTTAAATAAGAATAGATAAGCACAAATAAAATAAACTTACAATCATTTAAATTAACTTACAATCGTTTACTGGAAGTAATCGAAAAATACAAAATTATTAGTAACTGGAAAATACAGCTTCTACATGCATCCTTAAAAATTGAATTTTAAAACAACAAACTAAAAATTTTACAGAAACTAAGAGAAACTGAGAAAGAAAATTTTGAACTCTTTCCAACTCTAAATTGGCCTTGACTGAGAAGTTTCTTTTATAAGCAAAGTGGATAAATATCTTAGTAATTATCCTAATTACACTTAACCTGAAATAGTCTCCCTACTTACCTCCAGATTTACCGGTATGTTCAAATCTTGGTGGGATAAATACCTAACTTCTGATACACGTGAAAGTATTCAACATGCTCAACAATTAGATGAAAATGATTTCCCAATCTTTGATGAAGATATAGGATCAAGTAAACCTGATGGTATTAATACTTTAATATTTATTATAGTCGAACATTTTATTGGAACACCTACTAATATCCATTCTCGTATCCATGATCAACTTGGTAATCTCACTTGCCCTACTTTAAGTGATTTTCGCTGGTATAAATATGTCTTTACCTCTCGTGTTATGCTTAGAGAGGATTGCATCAAGTCATTTTGGAAAGAGAAATTTATCAATAAATTACCGAGTCTTTTTGCCCATAAGATTAGAGATGTTCTTAGTCAACCTACTGGTATTATAGAATATGATAATTTAACTTATGGTGACATCATTAGTACAATTTAAAAAGAATGATTAAAAATCTGTATAAATTTGAAACTTAGTCAAAAAGCTGATAAAGATAAAGATAAAGCTAAATATGAATTAAGAAATTTCTGCGAACAATATGGTCTACCTTCTGTTGCACTATCACGACGCAAACATAATAACAAGAGATCTTCACACAAATACTCTGCTAAATATAGGAAGAAATATTCACCTACGAAATCACATGATAAGTATTATGCTAAACCAAAACAGAAATATCACAAAAAAACTAATCACTTTGTTATGAAATTCAAGCCCCATGGAGAAGATTGATATGCAGCAAATACAGCACCAGATCAAGTAGTTGGTTCCACTCCCAAGGTACTATCTCTTAGTGCTCCTGGATGTAGAAGGGCATTATGGATTTACCTTTAGGTAATCCTGCTTTATTAAATTATTTCTTAGCTAACTCAGAATTGGTTGTTGGTAATGGAGCTAGTATCTCTTTCTGGAAGGATAGTTGGCTAGGTGGTGAATGTCTCCAATCTCACTTTCCTAGATTATTTAGTCTTTCTTCTCATAAAGATGCTTCCCTTAAAAACTTTTTGGATAGGAAAATTAGCTATTCCAACTTGAATTTAACCTTTAGGAGGCCCTTGATGGCATGGGAAGTGGAGGAAGTCCAAAACCTACATATTTTGTTAGGTGATGGGCCACAATTACTATCTGGGGTGGAGGATAGCATGAGATGGAAAGGTTCTAGTCAAGGTGTTTTCAAATCTAGTGAGTTATTTTGTTGGCTACAGTCCAATAGAGGCTCAGATTTGTCTCTTCCTAAATTCATTTGGAATAATATCAAACCACCAAAAGTCCAATTTTTTTCATGACCGGCTTGGAAAGGCAGAATCAAAACATCCATTTTCCTTCATAGTATTGGTATCCTTAACGGGGAGGTTGCCATTCAGTGTATTTTTTGTAAAGCAGATCCTGAGACCATTAACCATGTTTTGCTTCATCGTCCTTTTACCTGGCAAATTTGGTCTAACATCATAGATTGGTGGGGTTTATGTTGGGTATACCGAGGTTCTGTGGTGGACTTATTTGTTTGGTGGTCTAGCACTAAAATAAGGAAGAAAGAACTTCAAATATGGAATGCCATCCCACTTGCTGCTATGTGGTCTATTTAGAAGCTTATGAATGATTGTGTGTTTAATAGTGCTCATCCTAACTTCATGGAGCTTTGTGAACTCATCAAGATTAGAGTTGCAATCTGGTTGAAGTGCCATTCAATTGGGAATTCCTACTCCATCCATGACTTTGTATCCAACTTGAACCAGATCAGAAGGTGTATTTGAAGGATTAATTAATTTGCTGATGTTTTGTTCTGCTCATTTTGCTGTTATACTCTGTTGTTCACCTGCTCTGCTCAATCTGTTGTTCTATTCTACTGTACTTCATGCTACATTTTGTGACTTTTGTGATGAAGGCTGGATGTTTGTAATGAACGCTGTCTGTTTTCTGTGGTGGTTGGTAGCTTGCTAGTTTGGGTTAGTGATGGCTGAAGATGGGCTACTGATGGCTGATATGTGTGCTGCTGTTGCTAATAGCCTGTTGGTTCTACTTGGTTCAATTGGCTATTGTTGCTAAGGTTTTGTTGTTGGGCTGATCTGTGTGGACAACCATCCCTTTTTAATTGGGCTGCTGTAACTAGGTAGCTTGCTCACTAAATTTGTATTGCTATGTAGGGTGATCTATGTGAGAGGTAGAGCAGCAGTAGGAGTTTTGTGTTGTGTGTCCTCTGTTTTGGTTTTTCTGTTTGTTTTTTTTTCGGTTGGTTTTGCAGTTGGTTTCTCACCAACTTTGATGGTGTGCTAGTAGATGATAGGGCAGACTTATCGGTGCCAACTTAGTTGGGATTGATTTGTTTCGTTTTGATGCTCTTTGCACTCATTGCTTTCTTTATTGGTGTAATACTCTTTTGGTTCATCAATAAATTTTCTCTTTTGCTGATAAAAAAAAAAAAAAAAACTAATCACTTTAAAAAGAAGTCAAAATCTACCCAAGATATTACTTGTTACAATTGTGGAAAAAAGGGTCATTATTCTAATAAATGTAAACTTGAAGAAAAACTTAAGAAATTGCTTAATCAACTACAAATTACTGAAGAACATCAAAGTCAAATATTCGACATATTTAAAATAACTAATACCCCAAATCAATCTCCTGTTCATTCTAGTCCATCATCCAGTGACACCACTCCCTTGAGTGATACTTCTACTTATTACTCTCTCAGTGAGAATACTGACGGAGAGATTGAACTAGGATGTAATGATACTTGCTGTAAACAAATTAATGTTCTTAGTAAATCACAACAAGAAGAAGATTCTTTAATAGAATTAATTGGAAAATCCTGAATTAAAAAGAAAATACACTAATAAATTAAAATCTTTACTAATAAATAAAGACAAAAAACCTCATCAAGATAAACCAATTATTAGTCTCACAACTATTTTAGAAAGATTCCAAAAAAATAAACATAAAGAAATCACTTTACAAGATTTACAAAATGAGATTAACCAAATTAAACTAACCAGTCAAGAGTTAAAGGCTACAGACAAAACATTAGAAGAAGAAATTACAATATTAAAAATCAATAAAAATCTTAATGATTTCCAAAATAATAATGATACTTCCTCTAATGAATCTAGTTCTAGTCTTGATCCTAGCCACGCCATCTTTGACAATTGATCAACTAAATCTAATAGTGGTAATCACAATGATAGTCATCGTTTAAATACTATTAATAGAATTTATATTAAAAAATGGCATTCGACATGAATGGTAAATTGTGTCAATGTTGTGTTTTGATCGAAATGAATAAAATTCACAAAAGTTATATGACATGTGCAATGTGGACCTAAGGTCGTTTTGATATATGATTGGGCCCGAGGCCGTTTTGATATATTGGACTCAAGGTCGTTTTGTTATATGTTGGGCCTAAGGCCGTTTTGATATATTGGACTCGAGGTCATTTTGTTATATGTTGGGCCTGAGGCCGTTTTGATATATGATTGGGCCCGAGGCTGTTTTGATATATTGGACTCGAGGTCGTTTTGTTATATGTTGGGCCTGAGGCCGTTTTGATATATGATTGGGCCTGAAGCCGCTTGATAAATGATTGGGCCCGAGGCCGCTTGTTAAATAATTGGGCCTGAGGCCGCTTGATAAATGATTGGGCCTGAGGCCGCTTGATAAATGATTGGGCCCGAGGTCGGTTGTTAAATAATTGGGCTCGAGGCTGCTTGATAAATGATTGGGCCTGAGGCCACTTAATAAATGATTGGGCCTGAGGCCGCTTAATAAATGATTGGGCCTGAGGCCACTTGATAAATGATTGGGCCCGAGGCCGCTTGATAAATGATTGGGCCCGAGGCCGCTTGTTAAATAATTGGGCCCGAGGCTGCTTGATAAATGATCAGGCTCAAGGCCACTTGTTATATGATTGGGTATGAGGCCGCTTGACATATGATTGGGCCTAAGGCCGTTTGGTTTATATGATTATGGATATTGGGGGGACCTTATGAACATCTACTTACACTGTTTTACTGCATTATTACTCATTGAGCTTCGCTCACCCAATTTTATGTATGCACATGTTGGTGATCAGCAGCATGGATCATAACCCTAGAGTTAGCTTCAAGAGCCTTTTGTGACCCAATCAAGCCATGCCTCCGAGATGGAGTTTTGTCTTGGCTTATACCACACTTTGACCCTATTATGTTTTTGCTTTCATGGTCTTGGGTTGTAAACATTATGTACGATTTTCCTTTGGCTCTTATATTTTTGATAGGCATGTATATGTACAATTGTGTTACGTGGTTAACTCTACGATTTTGCTCATGATTGGCACAGCTCAATGGACTTTTATTTATTACATGCTTCCGTTTATAGCCCCATTAGCATAAATATTTTGTATGATCGTTTGAGGCCTTCGGTAATCTACGGATTACTGGCCGGTTATAACCCAAACTTTTAGGGTTGGGTTCGGGTCATGACAGAGTGGTATCAGAGCACGAGTTACTACCTCACACACAAGTCCAATTGAGCAATAAGGAGTCTAGAAAAGAGATAGGAACATTTGCATTTTGCGCTACAAGTGCGTGAGATAAGATGTGAATCCATGATCTTTATATGAGCATGAGTATGAAAGGTATGAAAGATATGAAGACTAGTGTGCTTTCTAAACTTCTTATGGAATATAAAGTATATGTGAATACATGTGTAAGTGAGCAAGTACAGTTTTATTTGGGCATGAACATAGAAATTGTGAAACCTTGTGTACGTTTCTAATCTTAGCATGAGAAGTAACTTATGTGTTATGAGTATGAACAGAAACTAAGCGAATTGATGAGTAATTTTGATTTCGATATGAATGAGTGACTTATGTGAACATGAGTATATGAACATGAGGGTTATATGATTTACGTGAACCCACATAGCCAACCTTGTTATAGATGTGGCAAAATGAGTCATAAGGTAAAGGATTGTCCCCGGATCGAACAAAGTGTGAATGGACCCGCTATCTTGATCAGTTTTGTACTAATGGCAAGATTTGTTACAACAAGTGGAATTGCAAGGGAAAGTAGAGTAATTGCACTCATCCCGTAAAATATTCAAAATACTAGGACCGTTGTTCCAGGTACTGTCACTATTTATGAACAAATGCTTATGTGTTGGTTGACTAGGGACTCTTACATATATGCACTGTTGTTCGAAATGTTAATTGATTGTGGATAAATATCTCTCTGTACCTTTGTTTGAGATGATGGTTGTAGTACTGATCCCCATTCCCTAGACCACTGGAGCTAACGCTACAACTGTGTGGCTAGATTGGATACCACATATAATAAATCCCATATTAGCTGTGATTACATACCCTGCTTAGTTAACGTGGACGAGATTATTTGATTGGGTTCTTAGAATCATGAATTTGTGATGATATGATCTACTTGGAATTTCCGTATACCAAATTCTATATTATATAAGCACTTTATGTTATGAACAACTATGTGCCCCGTGTATCTATATGTGAACTTATTCGAAGGAAACTATATGGTATAGAATCTCAGCCACTTTGATATGAACCATTATGATGCCTGATCTGGAGAACAAATGAACTTAGCATGATTGTGCGACTTTGGCCGAAATCTCTAGGTGAACTGATTGAACCCTTAGAACCAAACGTACCATGTTTGAGAATGATGTGATAGGGCCTTTATCTGATTTGATTTGATGAGAATCTCTATTCAGTTTGTTTTCGTTCTAGATGAATTATGAATTGTTAACAAGCAATTATTGGGTTATATTGTAATAAGGACCATGTGTGGATTGCTAGCAATAGACATGAACCCTATTAAGCACCAACATTCAGCTATGAGGCAGATATGTAGT
This sequence comes from Camellia granthamiana, assembly GCA_036172215.1. Lineage (NCBI taxonomy): Eukaryota > Viridiplantae > Streptophyta > Magnoliopsida > Ericales > Theaceae > Camellia > Camellia granthamiana. The sequence continues at coordinate 86,763,779 of CM069914.1, read as the reverse complement.
ATGGGTGAAGTAGGTTATATAGGGCTGGCAATTGATTGATTTACCAAATTGCTGCTTCTATGTTAACGTGTTTTGACTTGATGCTATAAGAATTGTTACTCGTGAATTATGTGTTTATGAACACTACTTGAGAAAAACCTTAACTATTTGGGAGTATTTGAATTGTAATTGGTACTATGGGGTTGTGAGAATTTCGCACGTCATGTGATTAATTGTTCCAGTGTTATCCCTGCTAACTTAGGAGTGCATGGGGAGAGATCAACAAGAATATGTTTCATAAAGTGTGAGGAGACTTGAACTAGAATTGAATTCCTTATGGTTGCGTAATCGATTATTGGTAAAGTTATAACTCGTCTACTTGAGCATTTGAAACTTAAATTGAGGTTGCTAAAACAATTGGGATGAGAATACTTCGATTTGCTAAGATAACTATTGAACATTTTTATTACGTGTGAACAAACATTTGTATGATGATTGATTCAGGACCCGTTCTTTTATTTCGACCGATTTGGTTATAAATGAGTTCATCATTGGGGCTAATGTTATGTGTTATGTGTCTCATCATTATCCGAAGGATCCATATTATTTGGAAGTGCTATACTATGAATTTGATTCAATACTTTTGTCATGAATTATTAAGGTGTACCTCTGAATATGATAATTAAATGTTAATCATATACCTATGTGAGTTGTCTCTGACTTCTGAGGATAAATGACTTTTCTTATGGGACTAATGGAGTAAACCCCCACCCTCATGATTGCTATTGACGACTTGCGAAGTGTTTAAGAATAAGCATCCGAGTTATTGTTGCAAAAGTATTTGTGGACCGAGATGTTGAATTTGTTATTGATATTGTGTTTTAACGCTTACTTGTTTGGAAGACTTCATATGAGATGTGAATAGATGAGTATTTTGATTTATTTGAAGTTATGTAGGATCATAAGTATCATTTGTGATTAATCATCAACTATTTAGAGGTATGTGGGTTATTTAGAGTCATGTAATTGTTAGACAATATGTGGTTATTTAAATAAAAGTATCTAAAGTGATGTGTTAGATTTTATGTGATGAGAGTAATGTGTCAAGATTGTACGTTTGTGGCTTGATGTTATGGGGTTGATTTTGAGAATGGCCGGGTAACCTTTGATACTAATATCCAATGGGACGGATCACAAATTTGGGGTTATTAACCATTTAGGGAGGATGGGTTGAACTTTTGTGATGAGAACATCAAAAGGTAAAGAAGTTGCTTGAGGAAAGAAAGAGAAGTAACGGGATCGAGACATACAATTTGTTTCTCATACAAGTACACAAGTTTGGAAGACCAAACTTCCTAAAGGGGGGAAGATTGTGATAACCCAACCCGTATTATGCTTAATTATACGCGTGTTTATGTGTTTAATATGAATTTGCAAGTTAAGTATGTGAAATATGTGATTTTGGATTTTATATCTGTTGAATGTAGGAAAATCTGTTGCAATTAGAATTTTGAACTGAAAATTGAAAGTCATAGAGGCGCGATAAACCAAAACCGACTTCATATCTGTGATTAGCATGATTTTTAACGATGGAATTTTGTAAAATTACGATTCGTAATGTTTTAATTAGCCTATATTATATTTATACCTCTCTAGTTCTTGAGTGGATGATTTTTGGTTAGGAAAGCTTTGGTAAAGGAGGAGTTAGAGAGAGAAAAAGAGAAAAAACAAGAGATTTGGTGGAGATTCAAGGGGCGAACCCTAGATTGACCTAAGGTATGGAAATTTACTTCGAATTCTTGTATATAACTCATCTATTGCTTGAAAACATATAAAGATTTGAAGATTTGAAACCCTTTTGGGTTAGGGTTTTGGGTTATGTGTTTATTTGAGCTAAACTAAGAAATTGAAACTTGAATGTTTTGATTTTTCATGATTAGAGTTCAATCTTGTAAATAATGTATGAAACAAACCCTAGATAATTCATGAAAACAAGATTTGTTGAAAGATTGCTCATGTATCATGTATTTTGAATTTGTGTATGTAATGTATGAAATTGTGAAAAGATGAGACCATGAAATTATTGTTGATGCAAGATTGATATGTTTAATGAGGGATTACACTTGTATCATGCTTAGTTATCATGTTTTTGAGTTGTTTTTACATGAATTTGGGCTTGGAAATGAGTTTAGGAAGTTTGCATCTTTGAACCATTTTCGGACTGTCTGATTTTGCCCAAACCGCACGAGCAGCCACGAGCACCGCACGAGTGGAACATGAAGAAAAAAAGAGGTTTTCATTCTGCTCTTTGGGTGCTCGAGTGGCCAATTTTTCCGCACGAGCGGTCAAAGTGGGCGCACGTGCGGCCATCCCTGTTTCAGCTTATACCTAGTAACTTCAAATAGGCATATCTCCCTCATTTGGACTCCGTTTTAGACGATTCTTGAGCCCAAATTCAAGGCCCAGAAGTCTAGTTTCCAATGGTAGTGGTCTCACATCCAAATTCTAAGTACACAAATAGATATGCTCAAATTAGTGAAGGCTGTTTATTTTCTTTTAACTATTGCATGCCATTTTGTACCCTAACTTAGTTCCCTTTCGCTTCTTGCTATTTCCTTGAACCTTAGACATGTAAACATGATATTTTCAATGGAAAACATATGTGATTGTTGTAGGGGACATTAAGTTAAGTCATGAACATTTATGGCCGTTTAAAATACATCTGTGGCACAAGCTTTGTACGTGAATCACATGTAGAGAAGTCTAGCATTAAACACTTGAAAGGGATTAAAGAATGGGGAATGATTGAATGGTTATGTAATAAATAAATTGATTGAAATTGAAAGTAATGTGTTTTGAAATGTTATGCTTGGTTATGTTTCCACAGGCTGAGTCGTTAAGGAGTGTCATCCGACCAAGCACTGCGAGTAATTTTCTTTGTAATAGTATTTTCATATGAATTACTCTAGAATTGTGAAACTTATGCTTTGCATAAATTATGTGCCTTGACGAGCATTTCTGAAATGATAAATTGGGAAAATGTGATTTGACCCTTAGTAATTGTTATTGGTCTATGGTCCGTCTTGGACGTCTTGTATAAGCTGATGATTCGCTATAAACATTTTGTATGATGTCAATCTTGACTATTATCTCGTATGGTAATTCAGCAAGTTAAATAAAGCCTAAATCGCGGTGAGCAATTTCTATAGTATTGTACATAAATGTTCTTCGTTGTGTACTTGAGCCATGAATGGTAAATTGTGTTAATGTTGTGTTTTGATCAAAATGAATAAAACTCATAAAAGTTATATGACATGTGCAATGTGGACCTAAGGTCGTTTTGGGCCCGAGGCCATTTTGATATATTGGGCTCGAGGTCGTTTTGTTATATGTTGGGCCTGAGGCCGTTTTGATATATGATTGGGCCCGAGGCCGTTTTGATATATTGGACTCGAGGTCGTTTTGTTATATGTTGGGCCTGAGGCCGTTTTGATATATAATTGGGCCCGAGACTGCTTGATAAATGATTGGGCCCAAGGCCGCTTGTTAAATGATTGGGCCCGAGGCCGCTTGTTAAATAATTGGGCCCAAGGCCGCTTGATAAATGATTGGGCCCGAGGTCGCTTGATAAATGATTGGGCCCGAGGCCGCTTGATAAATAATTGGGCCCAAGGCCGCTTGATAAATAATTGGGCCCGAGGCCGCTTGTTATATGATTGGGCCCAAGGCTGCTTGACATATGATTAGGCCTAAGGCCGTTTGGTTTATACGATTATGGATATTGGGGGGACCTTATGAACATCTACTTACACTGTTTTACTACATTATTACTCATTGAGCTTTGCTCACCCAATTTTATGTATGCACATGTAGGTGATCAACAGCATGGAGCACAACCCTAGAGTCAGCTTCAGGAGCCTTTTGTGACCCAATCGAGCCATGCCTCCGAGATGGAGTTTTATCTTGGCTCATACCAAACTTTGACCCTATTATGTTTTTGCTTTCATGGTCTTGGGCTGTAAACATTATGTACAATTTTCCTTTCGGCTCTTATATTTTTGATGGGCATGTATATGTACAATTGTGTTACGTGGTTAACTCTACGATTTTGCTCATGATTGGCACAGCTCAATGGACTTTTATTTATTACATGCTTCCGTTTATGGCCCCATTAGCATAAATATTTTGTATGATCGTTTGAGGCCTTCGGTAATCTACGGATTACTGGCCGGTTGTGACCCAAACTTTTAGGGCCGGGTTCGGGTTATGACAATCATCCAATAAATCTTTGAAGAAAGGAATACAGAAAGTTGTGGAGGATAATCCCAAGGATTGGCATAACTTACTGTTGGATGTATTATGGGCTTACAGGACTTCTCCAAGATCAAGTACAAGAGTTACTTCGCATGCCTTAGTATATGGGCATAATGCAGTGTTACCTGTAGAAATTAACATCAAGTCCTTTAGGGTGAGAGGCCAAGACCAATTAGTTCCTGAGCAGTACCATCAGAGTACGTGCTTGGAATTAGAGAACATAGATGAAGCTAGAATTTTGGCATTAAATAGCATTCTTTTCCAAAAGAAGAAAGTAACCAAAAACTATAATAAAAAGGTCAAGCTCATAAGCTTTGATTAAGGTGATTTGGTATGAAAGACAATACTCCCAACAGGGATTAAAAGCCACAAGTTTGGTAAATGGTCACCTAACTGGAAATAACCATATCAAATTCACAAAGTCTTGCCTTCGGGAGCATATTATTTGAGAAATTTGAATGGATATGTACACCCCAAGAAGACTAATGGCAGATATTTGAAGCCTTATTATCCAACCGTGTGGGAAACACAAGAAATGTAATAAGAGCTAAGTGAAAAGAACATGAAAACACTCAAATAATTAAAAAGGATTTTATTTCATAATGAGTTGAATACATGCAGCCATAAATTGGCTAAAAAATCACTACAATGTTTCAGTTGTTCCCTTACAATAGACTCTCTACTCTTAAAAGATGGGAATAACTGAATGGTTGTAGCCATCTCCTGTTTTCGATCAGCCAGTCCTGGTTAGTGATCTGCAGCTTAGTGGCAGTTCGATCTAAAGCTTGGTTGACTGCTGATAACTCTTCTTCAAGCTGAGCTTTCTTCTCCAATAGTTGTGCTCGAAATTGGGAGACAGAGGAATGTTGCTCTTTCAATTCTGACACTTCAGCATGTATTTTGGAAACAAAACTCTGATCTCTCAGCAATTTCTCTTCTACAGCCTTGGCGACATGGCAGATGTTGATGTAAAAGCCAATGGTGGCTGCTGCCTGAGATAAATGACTTGAAATAGTCATGCTGGATTGCTCAACAACTTTGTAGCATTGGAGGAAGCCATTCTTGATAATAGGCCTTTGCAAAGCTTCGAAGGGGATCCCCGAGAAGGATGTCCGCAATTCCAAACAACTATCCAAGTCTAATGTAGGCAGGGAAGTCTTACTAGTGGAGGAAGAGCTCTCAAAAATTTCTAAGAGAGAATCAGCTAGGACTAATGGCTCAATTTCATTGCTAGCTGTTGAAGTAGGGGAAGGCACGTCAAAAAGGCTAACTAGTCTAGCTTCAAACATGTCCACTTCTTCTGTTGGCATGGTTGGCGCAGAAAGGGCTCTGATATGAGGAAGAAATGGTTGCATATGGATAGGAGGAGAAGATGAAGTATCCCTACCAGTATCTATAGTCTTGGCTACTAGTATGTTAAGGGAAGAGGGGCTGGAGCTAGGTAAAGATAATGAACAAGGAATTGGTGAGCTACTAGTGTCTTCTCTACAAGAATCAGCTATCATTGGAGCTAAAGTAATAGCTAGAATTTCCTCAGAAGATGAAGGAACAACAAGGCTTAAAAGGAGAGTAAATTGAGTAGAATTGAAAGATAGATGAGGAAAGTATGGAGTTAAGCCAAAAGATAGGGATGCAAGAATACTTTGCCTCAAGAAAGGTATGAAAAATGTAGGATCAGGGAGTGGGAGTATTATTTGAATTGGCTCCACATTTTGAGGTCTTTCAGATGAAACTGAATGAGTCCTTATTAAAGGAGAAGGCAGAGTAGTTGTTGCTACAAAAGAAGAAATACAAAGTAATGTTAAGTCTCAATATCAAGAATTTGAGAAAGGAAAGTGGAGACACAAAAGGAAATTATTGGTTTCAGAAGTGGTGGCAATGATGGGAGAACTACGAAGGGAATAATGCTCAGTAGTTTGTTGCTTTCTCACAGTTTCCTTTTGGATTATATCAGCAACAGCAACTTCATCCCTTAGTAGTTGTTGCTGCCGCCTTTTTTCAACTCTCTGAAAGACAATTATTTCTTTAGAGTGTTCCTTCTCCACTGTTTTGGAAGCTACCTCATAAGTAGGGTCTTTGACCAAGTCAGAAGGAGAGACAGTTATCGTTTTTCTCTTTTTTCTCTACAGTGGTATTTCTTATTCTTTCTCTGTCTCTTTCTCTTCAATCTGAGACTCAGACTCCTCAGGAGTGAGTATTAGTTTTCTTTTCTTTCTCTGCTGGTGTTTGTCTTTGAGAATATCCAGAGCTTCAGCTCTTTTGGGAGATTCTTCTTGTGGAGATCCTACACCAAGTAGTATGAATATGAAGAAAACAAATAGAAAATTCTGAAAGAAAGGAAACCTAAAAATGCGTACCCTTTTTCGAAGCAGCTCTGGTAACTCTGGAATGAGGGAGTGAGACTGCAGGAATAGTCTTGGTAGCTGTAGAAAGAGAGGGGATGGTCCCAGTTTCTTTTGGTTTAGCCTTAGAAGACACACCTAGCCCTATTAGTAAATCATGGGGATATATTGCTAGATGCACTTCCATATTGGCTGTCCACCAATTTTGAAATCTTTTTAAAACTAAGTCAGAATGGAGAAATGGGGTAAATTTAAACTCACTCAAATCTTTCAACAGTTTAAATGTTGCTTCCTCTAGTTTAGATTTGGGTACTCTCAGATCTCTGCCTGTAAGATAGATATTCGAGAGACTGCAGAATTGAATGGGAATTCCTTGGGTAAGCCCAAATTGCCTGGCAAACTGGAAGGGGCAATATACCTCAGATATGCACTTATAAGCTCGAGGGTTTAAAGTACCAATAAAAAGTTCCCTTGGCAACAAAATAGAGGCCCACATATCTTTGTACGATGGGATGGAACACTATCTATCAGCCAAGAATGTCCTTAGCCAAGTCGGTCCTTTATTGGCATCGAAGGGGTAAAAGAATATGGCAACTAGGGAAACAGGAAACTAGTGAAAAAAAGTAAGGTAGTAGGCGAAAGAAGCAAGATAAAGGGCAATTCTAGCATACTTTTCTCCGTAAGTGCTAGGGTCTTGAACTAAGAACTTTAAGCACTTAGGATGTAAATCAGTGAAGTATGCAAAGAGTCAGAGTTGAAGCACCCAGAGGGGACCTCCTTGGTTGATATCAGGAGGTTTCTCACAGAATTGGGAGCAGGCTCTATAGACATGGCCTAAAAGATAAGGGGCCAAGGCCATTCGCTTCTTCAAAACAAGGGCCTTTGCAAGTGGAGCAAACTCAGGCATGATTCGTTGAGATGATGTACAAAAGAGAAATTTACACAACCAATATAAAATAAAGGAGAAGAGTTCTCAATCACTCACAGGGCCCTTCTTTTTATTCTCAGCCTTTACGAAGTCACTGAAAGAAGAATTCAAAGGTGGAAGAGAAAATTTAACCGAAAGGTCTGGATAGCTGGGTGTAAAGGGAGTACCGAGTGGTGAAAGCCCTAAGAGATGGCAGATATCAAGAACGGTGGGAGCCATCATACCACACCGAAACTTAAAAAAATTAAAGGCCATATTCCAAAAACAAAGAGCGGCAGGAATCAAGAAAAGGTCTTCAGGAATAATAAACCTGGAAAGACGAAGGGCATCGAGAATACAGAGCTCTTGTAGGTCTCATTCTCTTGCAAGCACAACCTTGTCATACCACTCCTCCCACTCAACCCTTAATGTTGGCCAACAACGATGAGGTCAGTTCATCCTCCAATTTCCCCAATCAAGCCCCCCTTCATAGAGAAGAAAGTGGTCCTCTAGATGAGGATACAAAATGGGAAGTTGGGCGGGAACCTCTCGAAAGATAGGACCTAGGACATTCTTGTTTTTCGCTATGGCGAGGAATAAAGAGGCGTCCGTCTATGGCACTCGATCCACCAGCTTTAAATTTAGCAATTTCTTCCTCAATTCATCTTTCCAAAGCCATTGTTGGGTTTATACGTTCGCCAGTTGGTACTTTCAAAGAAGAAGACTCCATTGATAACGAGCAGTAAGAATGAGAGGGTCAGTAGAGATGAAGGGTTTGTGTATTAAGCAAACAAGTGTATTCAAAGCACGAAATAAAAGGGGTTTTTAAACCTTTGTGTTTGAAAAATATACCTAATTATTTTAAGTGGGTTGAATTCATAAAGAAGTATTAAAAGTACGGATACAAAAGGTTCCCCTCAATGGTGATAATTTGGGAGGGAAATAAATCGCAAATACTAATGTTGGCTTCAAAATCAAGCTTTTGGCCTTGAAGCCAAGTTTTGGCACCAAAATCAAGTGACAAACGGCTTTGAAAGCAGAAAGTTGACTTCGAAACACATTTCACACCTAAGGGTGCAGAAATGCTCGGGTATTTGTTTACTTCAAAAGGATTAAAGACCTGTGTTAAGGTTTCTTGATGAGAGTATAACCTTTCGAAGCAAAATTTGAAATACCTTACGGTTAGAATTTGTTTGTTCTAGGTGTCAAACCAATAGTTGGTTTAGTAGTATACAGAAGAAGTCACTTTTTAGAATAAAACAGTGCAGTCCTTAAAAGTGTTATCCATATGTTGGAAAATATAGACTGTTTGTTCGAAACAAAATTAGTTTATTCGAAATTACTTGATTGTATTAACCATACATTGGGGAATTGGATATGATCAAATCATGTTTCGAAGGGCAAAATTGGTGAATTCGAAGCTCTGATTCTGAAAGGAAACTGGCAAAAGTTGTCAATTACACTCCATAAATTGGAAAAGTTCAAATTGGGTTTCCAGTATTTCATTGGGTATGATCAAATCGAGATTCGAATGATGGAATTGTTGAAATCGAAGCCCTAAGTTTGTTTGTCTTTGACAAATGGGATAAAATCAGACCATGCCAAATAAAATAAAATAAAAACATATTAGCTTTATTAAGACAAAAGCGATTACATCAGAAGCCTTCTTTGGCGACATATTCAAGTTCATAAAAATAAGGAATAGAATAAATGACAAGGTTATGGAACTTGTTCCAACTATGGTCAATGAACTTTTGTTCCTTCTCTATTCTATCTTCTATTTTCTCCAGGCTAGGCTGCTGAAGTTGATATGTTCTTACTTGATAAAAAAAGTTTTTCGGCGTTTATTTCAAACTCTATTTCTTTCAACCCTTGTTCTATCTCATCCATGTCCAAGCCATCCCAGTATGCAGAGTCTTTATTCTTGAAATCATCATATTCATCGATGAGGTTCTCTCCTTTATACTGGGTATGAACTCGACGAGCTAAGATTTGATCCAAAGATCGAGTGGTGGCCACAGAAATGTGATGCCAATAAAGAAACAGTGGGAGTTGGTCTAAAAACATCTAGAGCTCTGCTTGGGTAATAGGGTTGAGGACATGACCCCAAGTCAGAACATCACAAGCCCATCGAAAGTTCTTGAGAGGAACATCGTCCTCAAGAACATTAAAGGGCAAGTGAGAAAAAGCCGCAAGCAGAAGTTGGGCTTGTTGTCGCTGATATTTAGTAGGGAGAGATAGAGGGTTATAGGAGGGAAGAAACTGGTCCACAAAAAGAATAAGTCTTAATTCCTTCATCCAGTGAGGGTTTTGCGGAAAAGGAGGTGCAGGAGCTTTCATCTTCAAAGAAAGAGGAAATTGGAGGTTATTGACAATATCAAGCCAGTCAGAAGAATAGAGTTTTGCCTTCTGTGCTAAGAATGACGGGCTATACCCTTGAGCCTCTTTTGGATGACGAGTAGCTTGTACTATCTTCATAGGCATAGAAGACGTGTACCATGCTACAAGTAAGTTGTCTTCCAAACGGCGTCGACGGTCGATGGGTACATATGGGTAAACCACCGAACTCTGAGCAAAGGGAGGGAAAGTTAGAGGATCAACAAATTCGACAAAATGATGATTGATTTGCTCTCTTAACTTGGACTCCTCAGGTTCTGGCCAGCTTCTCCAACCAAAAGCCCTAAAAAAAGAAAAGTTGTAGCCTCATCCCATGCATAAGGTTTTGGGTTAGAAGAAGAGCTTCCAATATCCATGTTTGCAAAATTTTAGGTTAAAGAATTGTGGACAAAGGGTTCGTAATCCAAAGGTTGATAGTTTGCAAAAGCCTCCATGACTTGAATATAGGAGGGTGGGTAAAGGTGGCTAATCAATGCATGAAGATTCTTTCGAGGACGAACAACATTATCAAACAACTCTTCATATGCTTGATTGAGGTAAGAAAACGTCTGCTTGGCCATGAGAGCTGAACTAGTCTTTTCGAATACTGAGATAGTGGAAAAGTTCAAAGGATAGAAAAGAATTTAATGCAAATCATCATTGATGAATGATGGTTGCATTTCTGAAGATGCAAAACCCATGCACATTCTAAGACGTAGATAAAATACCTTGATCCACTAATATCACCAAGTATTGGGTATATTAGTGCGGGGGGTAATGTTGGCTATATATTTTGTATAGGCCAATCACAGTTTAACATGTGGCAGGATAAGGGCAATACAGGAAAACAATTCAAATCTTCAATCGTAATCACACACGTGGTAGTTAATATTGGTTATTGTAGATCTACATAGCACTAGATCAACAAAAAGATGCAAAATAATGTGGCTTTAACGGTTACTCATATATTTAAATTCAAAATTATAAGGGAAACCTAACTGCAGACATGGCATAGTGGAGCTAATTGTGAGGAAACATGATCAGCGATCTTCGAGGGATGGTTTGACGATTAGAAATGCATTTCGACGGTTGCCATTGAGAAGTATAAATAGTAGAGAAGGCCCTAGAAAAAAAGCCCCAAACTCAGATCCAAAAAACCAGTTTTATCTACTTTATTTTCCTTCCAGTTTTTACATTTCTTGTTCTTTACATTTCTATACTTCAAATTCCTGCACTGCACTTCGTTCATAGAAGTAGTTTCAAGTAGTTTGTTGCTATAAACCTCTACAAGACTGATTTGGATCTTTGTAAGTCTTCCATTTTACTTAATGAAATGCTACAATTGTTCTTCATTTAATCGTTGTTTGCTTAATTCTCCTAAACAAAACCACCAGTAAAAGTCCTCTTCATTGAGGCTAAAAGAACTAAAACACAATCGTCTGATAATTGATTGGTAATTAATATTCTGTGAGGACTGATTGATCCTTGTTGGCACGCTCAAGATTACAATAATAACCTTCAAAAGCCAAAAAAGCTAACAGATATGTAAGTAATATGATTGGTTGATGATTAGATAAAATATATATGAGAAAGTACTATTTTTAATATCTTAATTGATTATTACATCACTAGACTTGAAAATTAAATCTATTTTTTTGATCTTTAACAATACTCAATCCATATATATAGAGTTATCTCATCGTCTCATCTCTGTCGAAATAGAGTACAATATAAAAAAGCAAGGAAAGGATTCGTTTCAATTCAATATAGATGGTGGCATGGGGGCACACAATTAACGACATGACTTTGATCAACTTGCAAAAGCTAAATCCATGGCTGTCAAAATTAGAAAGTTTCTCTCCTCTCAAAAGAAAAAAAATTCTTAGTTTTTTTTCATGTGATATTATATAGGAAAATGTTAGGCATCATGAAAAATGTTTCATGAAAATGATCATGAATAAATCTCCATCCTTATATTACACTTTGTACTTTATTATATATCTAATCTAAGGGTCAAAACTCTTTCATGATCATTTTCATGAAATATTTTTCATGATACCTATTACTTAATAAAAATTAGTTATAATTCTTACTTGTAAATTTTTTTTATTAAGTGATTGGTTTAGAGTACCACGTAAATAATGTCATATGATACTTCAAAACTATTTAGTAATTACCCAAAAAATAAGAGTTTATATAGAAAGAAATTAATTAATACATAAACAATTCACTCAATAAAGGGTGGTAGAAGTGTTCAAAGACAGACAACCTCAAGAAAACTTCAACATTGCGTTGTGCAATGAAATACAGCTAATAAATACTACACACGTTTTGATTTCAAAAGTAAAACCAACTCCACCCTTCACATTACAAGAAGCATTTAAGAATTATTAAGTGATCAATCATCTTTCTCCTCCACCCAACCATCCATCTATATATATGCTTCCTATATCACCTTCTCTATCCACCTCAACTATTTATCTCCATATCTAGCAATTACTACTAGTAGCTGTCTCCTTCAGCTTTGTACTACATACTTGTCAGCTCTTCTTCGATCGGCCTCTCTCGTTCTAAATATGGATCCAAATTGCTCTAGGTTCCAAGTCCTTGCACTAGTGATCTCTTCCTATTTTATTTTCTCATTTTCTATCTCTGCTATGGCTTCACCAGTAGTGGTACCACTCAAACTGGGATTCTACCAAACAACTTGTCCATCTGCTGAGGCAATTGTTAGAAACGTTGTGAGCAAAGCCATTTCCAAGAATCCAGGCATTGCTGCAGGCCTCATTAGGATACATTTCCATGACTGCTTTGTCAGGGTATGTAGGAATGGCAATGGGATGGGATGGGGCGGGGCCGAGGATCACACTCCCCGTCCCCGATCCCCACCGGGGAACCTACCACCATCCCCATCCCCGCCCCCTAACGGGGATCGGGTTTCCCCGGTTCCAAAAATTCCCCGCCTCCCAAATTTGTTTCAACACCACTATCAACAACAACAACATCATCAACAGAATCATCAACATCAACATATCAGTTTCAACATCAACATATCAACAAAATCATCAATAGATCATAAACCAAAAATAAAAAATAAAAATGGACAGACACACAAACATACATGTATATATACACAAACATATCTGAGATCTGTGTCACAGAGAGAAAGAGTGTGGACGATCGGATCATCAACACATATAGATGGAGGAGGACAATACACATATACAGATCTATGTATCTATGTCACAAAAAAAGAAAGAGAGTGGACAATCGGCGGCGATGGATGACGGAGGAGATCGGAGGAGGCGATAGTGGATGAAGGAGGAGGAGGACGATCGGAGATTCGAAGGTGATGGATGGTGTGACTACGACGATAGAAGCCATGGACGACGGAGGAGGCTGATCGGCGTGGTAGACAGTGATGATCGGCGTCGTGAACAGTGCGAGAGTAAGTGAGAATGTAGAACAATGCGAGAGTGAGAGTGAGAGAGAGAGTAGAGGAAAGAGAGAAAGAGGGAGACACGGCGGAAGACAGAATTGAGATATGAGGACAAGGGTTTACCATATGTGTATATATATATATAGGGGTAAACTAGTAATTTCATTTCGGGGACAAACAGGGACAGGGACAGGGACAGGGACAGGGACAGGCCGAGTACGGGACTAGGACACTTATCACCGTCCCTGGCCCGAATCTAATTGGGAATTGATTTTTAAATACAATCCCCGTCTCATTGGGGATATTTTTCTGGAAAAAACCGCTCAAATCGGGGTCGGGGAGTTGGGTCCCCTTCGGGCCGGGTTCAAATTGCCATCCCTAAGGATATGAGCCTATCCTATATCCTTTCCTAAATTAATATATATTATTGTAGTTTCATTCTCATAAAATAATTTATTGTTTATCTATATTATTATATAAAAAACACAACTCAAAAGATAGTTCGAATTGAAAACACCATTACTTTCGCACCCACCGTTAGTCAATGTTACTAAATATTTTTACTTTTCAGGGTTATGACGGTTCTGTGCTACTCGATTCAACACCAGGAAAACCAGCTGAGAAAGAACATCCAGCCAATAACCCAAGCTTACGAGGTTTCGAGGTGATTGATGAAGTCAAGGCCCAAATTGAAGCCATATGCCCTAAAACTGTCACATGTGCGAACATTGTTGCCTTCGCTGCTCACGACAGTGCCTTCATGGTTGGAGGGATAAACCATGACTTGCCAGCAGGACGTCGTAATGGACGTGTGTCTTTGAGTGATGATATTCCACAAAATCTACCAGCTTCCTTCTTCAACGCCACACAGCTGGAGGATAACTTTGCCAGAAAAGGATTGTCACATGACAAGATGGTGACACTCTCTGGTGCTTACTCCATTGGTGTCTCTCATTGCTCTTCCTTCTCCACCCGCCTTTACTCCTTCAATGCCACTCACCCACAAGATCCTTCCATGGATCCAAACTACGCAGCATTCTTGAAAACAAAGTGCCCACCAAACAACGTCGGTGCTGCCATCAATCCAACAGTGGCTCTTGATGTTGTAACGCCAAATCGTCTGGACAACAAGTACTACACAATATTGAAGAAACACCCTGGGGTACTGACTTTAGACCAGACATTACTAAGCAGCCCTTCAATGGCTAAGGTAGTGATGTACAATGCTAAATATGGTTCCAAGTGAGAGGGCAAGTTTGCTTCTGTTATGGTGCGCATGGGCTACATTGACGTCCTCACTGGCAAACATGGTGAGATTAGGAAAAATTGCCACATTGTGAATTTTTAATTGATTAAGCTTCCAAGTGTTTGAAAATATTGTATTCTTTATTATTTTATTTTATTTGTTTATTTGTTGTGTCAATTGGCAATTTAAGTGTAAATTAATTCCTGTCTAAAAAGAAAGTGTAATTCAGCCTCCATTTGGGAAGTGGGTTGGCTTTTTGGCTTTTTGGCTTTTTTGGCTATATAAGCCTGGGCTCAAAAGCTTGGTTTGGGAAGGGCTTTTGGCTTTTTGGCTTTTTTAACTTTTTTGTGAGAGAAAAGTGTAATGATTATGGGGTTGGATGAGATGTTTTGTCTGTTGTGGCTCATGAGCCTATTCTGTCTTTTGTGGCTCATTGAGCCAAAAAAGCCCAAGGGCTCATTGGGCTTTTTTGGCTCAATGAGCCACAAGGCTTTTGATGTTGATGATTTGTTGTATTCTTTCTTATAATAAAGAGACTATGTTTCCTCACAATTAGTATTTAACTACTTTCCAAGCCTTGCAATATTTACAATTATAGTAATTATTAGATATTTTCGAAGCACCATGTTTTGTATATAAAAAAAAAATACAAGCTAAATCTTCCAAGGATGTAGCTCAATCGAAGTTTGAAACCACTCGTTAGTCATCATAAGTTCTAAATAGATAGATAGTATAGAATGTTGAACATAATTTAAAAGGGCAAATTATACTCATCCCTTTAAACGTTTAAAGAAAATGTAGCAAATTCTATATTTCTAGCAGAATTGTATCGATTGCCTTTAAATTTTAATTTATATAACACTTTATCTATTTTTTTATCAATAATTTATTGGTCAAATAGAGAAAATAAAAATAAAAATTGGTGTTATCATATCTTTAATGTTGAAATATATATATATTTTTTTATTTTTACACCATAAATATTAGTTTTGATTCATTTAATCTTATCAAAAAGAAATTTAGAATAATTATATCAAAATTATGAAAAAAGAAATTCACCTTTTTTTTTATCGACAAAATAAAACATTTATTGATGAACAAAGAACTCATTATATCAAGAAAAGAAAAAAGATGGGTTCAAAAAACATCATAGCAAGACATACCAATCACAACTAGGTTGGCACCACTATACCCACCCAATCCCTTACTAGCAGACTATCAAGAGTTGGTGAGTTACTAACCAAAGCTAAGAAAAAACAACAATTGACATATCAAAACACCACCAAAACAGCACAGCGCATCCCATCAATCTATCCTCTATTTTCAAAACCAAGAAACAAACAACAATTAGCATATCAAAACAACACAAAAAACAGCACAACAGCACAGCACCAAAAACAACTCTGCAGCAAGAACAATCAGCAACAACTAGCAGCAGCCCAAGACCAAGCATAGCACAACAACAACAGCCACTAGTAGCAGTAGCAACTAGGTTCACTCCAATCCATCAGCAGCCCCATTATGCCTCACTTGATACATCTCCTGATCTGTTACAAGTTTGACACAAACTAATTAACTAAATAATCTCTTCCTACCATATTTGACTTTAACCACATAGCCACCCTAACCTTGATAAGATCATATAGCTCTTTACTATGGGGTTGTACATTGAAAATAACTCCATTTCTGTGCTTCTAGATAGATCAAAAGATTGCTACTAGTATTGCTTTCCATATCTATAATTCCCCTTTTTTAAACTTCCAGCCACTCCACCACTGAAGCATATCTTTGACTGTACCAGGTATGACCCATTGCACTCCCCACCATTTGATTATGCTAGACCATATTTTCCACACAAAAGGATAGTGTAACATTAAATGATTTAATGACTCATCTGTTCTATAAAGAGCACAGAATAATCCTACTCTTGTGTCAACAACCCCAATCTTGTGTTTTTGGAGCTGCTGCATTGTTCCAGATTAAACCAGATAAACTTTTTCTAGATCCATTATTCAACTCACACTAGTTGAACACTAACTTTACACTGAAATAACCAGAACTATCAACATTCCATCTAATGTTATCCAAGTTTTTTAGGCAAAGTGTTGGTCCTGATCCTAATTCCTCCTTCAAATTTCTTAATTCCTCTTCCTCCCACGCCAGTAAAATTCTTCTAAAACTGAAAATCCATTCATTACAATTACCCTTTCTGTCCACTATTTCTTTTAGTGTTACCCTTTATCAATAGAAACACTAAATAGTCTTGGGTATTTATCCTTTAAACAAAACCTACCCATTCAAGCATCCTCCCAGAACTTAATATTGCTTTCACTCCCAATTCTGATTTCAACGTTTTCCACATAAAAATTAAAGAGTGTAGGGTTGGAATGTGCTACTAATAGTATATCACCCCAGATCCTTAAGCTATAACAAACATCCATATGGAGAGGAAACCATCTCCCACATTCAACTCCATACCTTCAACAAATCAGATTCTTCCATACTGCCACCATCTTCATATCCAAACCTCCACCACCACTTGGCAAGTAGACTATCATTTACTGCTTTAATGTCCCTAATACCCAGTCTTCTAAGATTTTTACTCACTGTGGCTTCCTTTCACTTCACTAAGTGTATCTTCTTCTTCAGATCAGAGTCTCCCCATAGGAATGCTGATTGTATAAGATGGTAAATACTGTAGGGTTTTTACATTGATGATCCAATGCTAGATTATTTTTTGGGGTTAGATTCTCTAAGTTGGTCATCCAACTTTAGAGAGCGTTTGACTTTGGTGGACTTATTTTGATACCGATCTCAGTGATCCAAACTATTCATGTTTTAAACCTCATTGAGTAGAATATTAATGCAAAAAATTAAGATAATAAAAAATCAATACCTATATGTTTGAATTACATTTATTTTTAAAAAATAAACAATAATTATAATTTTAATAATAGTCATTTATTTATTTTAATATAAATATGATTTAAATATATAGTTACCGATATCCAATCATCTTAATTTTTACATGAATATTCTACAATACAATGAACTATTTGGATTATGAAGTCTGCTAAAAAATGGGCCCACCGTGATAAAAAAAAAATTATTTATTTATTTTTTTGGTCAAGGTAAATTTCATTATTCATATTGTCATTTATGGATAAAAGTACACATGTTAACAACTCAAGAGAAAATATTAAAATATTTTTGTATATAAGTAATATCATTTTCCTAATTATAAGTATTTTCATAGTTTTTTTGAAAGAAAAAATCCACTTTAACTCTATATGATAAATTCACTTTTATTTTAGTTCATAAGGTTCGTTTGGGAATAGACTATTTTAATAATTTTTTATTTTTTAGCTAAAATATAAAAAAAAAATAGCATGTTTAAGATACTTTTCAATTTTTTTATAAAAAATATAAAAAAAATAGAGATTTTTTTATTTGATTTTTTTATATAATTTGTTGAATTTTTAAATTTTGCAATGACTTTTTAATTTTTAAATTAAAATTTGATGTTCCACACCACCTCTAAAGGGGTTATATATTTATTGAATAATGATTCATCCCTTAATTTTATTTTTTCAATTTTACTTCTAATGATGTGGATGGGAGGTAAAAGAATGTGAGATCCTTTCACATGGGTTGAGCCATGTTATTATAGAATGTAGCACCACTCATATTTATTTTCAACTTATTGATGATAAATTAAATAAATAAACAACATTGCTATATCCACCGAATTTGGATTCATTCGAATTGCCTAAATTTGTGCATGTCGGTCGTCCGGCCGATTATCTGGGTGATCATCCGACTAGTCATCCGAGCGGATGCCAATTGACACACTAGTAGATAAGAGTGACAGTCGCGGTTGACAAGGATGATGCCAGTCGTCCAGGAGGTCATGCGGCCAGATGTCCAGCTTATGTAATTTAGGTAATTCAGACAAATTCAAATTTAGTGATCAATTATTTTTCATAAATAAATTAGAAATTAAAAAAAAAACCCCTAATATTAGAAAGGAAATGAAATAGTAAACCTCAGGGAGGCCTCCTCTGCCTCTGCAATCTGAGACGATATTCTCTGTAATCTATCTTCACAAAAAGTAGTGGCAAAGATGCAAATCTTTGTGAAAACTCCAATGGGAAAAACGATAACCCTAGAGGTGGAATCCTCTAACAGAATCGACAATGTGAAGGCGAAGATTCATGACAAAGAGGGCATACAGCAATGCCTTATCTTCACCAGAAAACAGACCTAGCCGACTACAACATCCAAAAGGAGTCCACCTTCTGCCTGGAGCCAAGTATTTTTTTTGTGCTCCTAAAGTTCAAACATAATACCATTTCTATATTGATTAGGATGAATGCTTCCTAATTTATTAGGGTTTTGAGCTATTTGAATTTCTAAAAGTTATGTTTGAACACCTTCTTCCCTTACTTCCATTTCAACCCAATTAAAAGTATAATCCCCAAGAAATAAAACTTTACTAATGAAAAATCACACCAAGAGAAAGAAAAATATCGCCTACTCTCTCTTTCTTTGTCTCCTTCCAAACCTTCAATTCATACCCTCATAAACTTCAAGATTCACTTCAGTTTTAATTTGCAATCTTTTCTTAACTCTAAAATTTATCTATACCAACTGACAAGGCTTCTGATTGCACCTCACATGTACCTTTTACTTCCTAATAAATAATATTTGTTTTTCTCTGATATTCAAATGCTTAATGATTTTCTACACTTATGGTTGCACTGGTGGTGGGCAAAGGTGGTGGGTGAAGGCAAGAGTGACATACTTTCATTTTTTGCTTAATTTAAAAATTTTGGAATTAATTTCACATTTTTTTTAAAAACGAAAACAATATACTAAACAAGTTTCTATTTCCAGCTCCAAGAAAAATGAGAACAAAAATCAAAAAACATGAAACGAAAACATTACCAAATAAGGCCTTAGTAATTGTTAGCAAAAATTTGGTTCGAGTCAAATCAACAAAGAAACCAAAATTTTAAAAACACCAAACAACAAACAATCAAGCAATTGTTATTGGTGTTTTATGCCTTGATAGATTCAAGGACTTCTTTGGAGATTATCAACAGAGAGAAACAAACTAAAGAATGATATTGTATTGCTGAAAATGTTACTTATTACAAAGATTTGAATAAAAACAAAAACAAAAATACAAAGAACCATAACAAAATGTTTATTGAATACAAGAACCAAAAAACCATAGAACCACTAAATTAAAATTACTCTTAGAGAAAATAAACTACTCCTATGATATGTTAAAGTAATCTACTTCTAGATAATCTATTCTAAACTCATGTTGAGTGTTGATGATTTGTTTGATGTCCCCTTTTGTTCCATTTTCAGCCTATTTATGGGCTCATATTTCAATAGTCAAAACAACTATGACCCATGCCCCACATTCCACTTTTCTTTCATTGGTGCTATGACCTACTATGATTTGAACCACCTCCTTCAGTTTCCAAGCCCACGTTCTTCCAAAGCCATGATGCTATGATCCACATTGTCATTTTCCTCATGCTAAGAACACTGCTAGGAACAACAACAACAACAACAACAACAACAACAACAACAACAACAATAATAATAATAATAATAATATAATTATGGCCATAGTAAATTTTTGAAGATGGTCATGATTTGAATCGACAGGCCACAATCAATAAAATTAGATTTGGCCATAATTGACAAGCCACAATCAATTAAATGAGATTTGACTATAATCAACAAGTCATAATCGATAGAAAATTATTATTTGGTGTCAATAGTAACCCAAGTGTTTCAACTTTCAAGTTTTTCCCGTCTTGTTATATATATGTATCTAATTTATAATCAAGCCTAGTTGAATAAAGAGCAGATCAGCTTTTGAACGGTTTTGTTGGCCAGTTTGTGAGCAGAGATGAAGTATAGTGTTTGGTTTTTGATTATTGGACAATCGTGTAAAAGGCTTTCGAGTGGAGAGTGGAGTTGCTCTGGTTTAGTTGTTCCGAAGCGAGTTAAATAGATTTGAGAGGAACCGGTTCTTTAGGAGATGTAGATGATGGTTTTGTCGTCGCTGATGAACTGGACGTTAAAATTAATGAAAACTTCGTCAGTGAGGTGGTGTTCGTCCCAATGAGGGAAAGAGATGTTGAGAGAAGAGGGGATTTGGAGGGAGAAAACGTCGAAACCATAGTGTGGTCAGCCAAGCGTGGTGAAGGTGATTGTTCTTTTCAATTCCATAGCTAGCTGTGATGGTGTGGGTACTGAGGAACTCGGTTAACACTGTAAGTAAACAAATCATCTTGTTTACACATCATTGGACATAGAAAGTGGATCTAAAAAATGGACTTGTATATCATTTTTCTAATTAATATGCCAACCAAATTTTTCGAAAGTTTATTTGTTTTCATTCCAAATGATTGATCTAAATCATAAATAAAATAAAATTATGGCCATTTTGTGCCTAATTGAAATTGAACAATAGGCATATGCCAAATCCCTTTGGGGGCTGAAGAATGGTTCGGACCTCAGCTAGATTTGTGGTCGACCTGTCTAGATGAAACTGCAAGTCTACAGTTGAAGGGCAAGAAATGTCCATGATCATACAGATACAACATTGGTATATATAAAAACAATTATAGTCCAAAGCTCTGTGAGCTACCACACTGTATTTGAGCTATTTTACATTGATCTTTAACAATTGTAGTCCTTTTCATGTTGCAGTTTTGCTGAATAACTGTTGAATGAGCTTCTCAAATGTCAACTTGTAAAGCCCATTATCATGATTCTAATTGATGGCAGTGAGAAAACAAAGCCCATTATCATTCATTTGCAATTCTTATTCATTTTGAGATTGACATGGTTATTCAACATGTAGGCTAATAGATTATTTTTCTTCTTCTTAATTTTTATTTCTTAATAATTAGGTTATGGCTCTTTTGTTTTCTTTCCCCTTTTGAAATGGGAATATATGAATATTAGGATTTTAGCTATACATGTGTTAAGCATTTTTTTGATGAGAAAATGATGCTCTTGAAATTATTAGTGAATTTCATTAGTCAATTTCTGTTTGGTTGTTAATAAGGTTGTTTCCTTTGATGTCTACAAGGTTTCAATATCCTCTATACTCTGCTAGGGAAAGGAACTCTCAAGTAACTTAGTCAAGAACAAAGATATCGAAATGAGATAGCCATATACAATTGTATGCATGTAGCATTCTTTTAATAAATAATAGTGATATTTAAGTCCATGCAAATATGTTGAATGGAATTAATTATAATAATATTGTAAGTCTTTGGAAATTGTTAAGTTTGTGTAATTGATAATTCTATTTAACAAAACTCCTTTCAATTGTAATTTTATTTGCTCTTATGTTTCAGTGAGGATGTGTGTGTTTAGATTTGAATCCAACCCGAATTGTACTTTTGTTTTCCACTTCGCTAACTCTATACAGGGATCGAGCTACTCAGTCAGCTCGCAACACTACAAGAAATTGTACTTTTGGCAACTAAATTTTTAGTCGCCAAAAGTAAGATTTTAGTCGCCAAAAAACTTTCTCGACTAAATATTTTGGTCACCGGATTTGTCGTGGGAAGATTGTCGAGGAAGGTATTGGCTACTAAAAAATCTTTAGTCGCCAAAAGTAAATGTATTGGTGACAAAAATAATATTTAGTTACTGATTAGGCTAAATTGGTGACTAATCTGTTAGTCGCCAAAAGCTTTCAATTTAATTTAACATCACATTTTTAGCTACTAAAATTTTTGTCGTCAAAACTTGAGGTATCTAGAGCGACCAAAGTTTTAGTCGTGAATTTTCTATTTTGGTTCATGTAACTTTTTTTTAGCTACTAAATGTTTAGTCATCGAAAGTCCAATTTGTTGTTTAGCTACTAAATAGTTTAGTCGCCTAAAGTCTAATTTTTTTATTTAGCTACCAAAATTTTAGTTGCCTATCAAATTATTTTTAAGTTTTGGCAACTAAATATTTAGTCGTCAAAAGTGTTTTTCCTTTTTTTATTTTTATTTTTGGCTACTAAATCATTAGTCGCCTAAAATCTTTTTTAAATAGCTACTAAATATTTAGTTGCCAAAAGATTTGTTATCATTGAATTCTTTTTTAGCTACTAACTATTTACTCGCTAAAATATTTAGCACCGTTTTTGACTACCAATTGTTCAGTCACCAAAAACATCATTTTATGTTTTTTTTATTTATTTTAATTAATTTGTTCACAACCTGTATGTATCATATGCAACCTGTAACAAATATACAAACAAAACAATACATATATATTATCACCCATTCCATAATCTGCATTTATTTCACTTACAATCATCCAAACAAGAGAATAACTTTTAATGTCAACATTGCATACAAACCAAGTATATTCCAGCTTAAAATCATAATTTCATACAAAACAAATAAGAGGCAAGAAGTTATTTAGTATACGTTCAGCCAGCTTGCATGTAAAGAAAATTTTTGCATGTATGAAGTTTGACAATATGCAACATGATCACATACGTAAGCAACCCAATCCAGTAGTTTGAGGATCGGTCCCCTCTTCAATCACAGCATGACATAGGCAGCATTTAGGAGGCCAATCATACTCTCAGTCTATTACCCATTCTGAGTAAGTTCAACCTACAAAGGGACAAAACAAATATAGCATAAGCCTCAAAGTAGAATCAGAGAGACAAATACAAACACAGAGAAGATGCTACAATTATCAAAGAAAAACTTGTAGTATAACAACACTATAATAAAGGCATGGCAGTGGAAGTAAAATCAATAGTCTCTATGACCACAGTCAATTACAAATCTGTTCCCCTCAATATGTAGAAGGCATCCTTTTGCCAATGAAAAATATAATGCACAGGCACCTAGACTAAATTTAATGACATTATAACAGCCCGTGAGGGACATTTGAATGAAGAAAAAGATAATAAAGCATTGAAGCAACTCAACAGATTAATAATGCTTCGTATTCCAAACTATCTTTATCTTAGAATAATCCAAAACAAGTATCACCAAGAGAATACATAATAAAATGTAGAGTAGGGACAACACAAAATCAACTCTAAATGAACATCTATATTTTATGAACTTTTGTGTTTAAAAAGAAGGCTTTCAAATGATTGCCTTGGTTTGGTGCGTGCAAAGGAAGTGAAGCTAGATTCTACAGGTTAGATTCATCTTTTAATACTGTTATCCATGGTTCAACTGAAAATCTTTGCTAGCGAAAAACAATTAAATATGATTCTCACAATGGTTGAAAATGGAGAAAATAAAGTGTGGGACAAAGGCATTTTTGAGTCCAACTCCCAACCTACGTGTGCTAATTACATCGCGTCCATCCCCACAAGTCCTATTTGTTATGAGAAAGCTACCGGTGACATCCATAGAGTGGTTCGGGGGCTGTTATATATTTTTGCCTGCCGAACAGCCTTTTTCGACTAAGTTTAAAGCATTTTTTAGTCCAAGTCCCAACCTACATGTGCTAATTACATCATGTCTATCCCCACAAGTCCTATTTGTTATGAGGAAGCTACCGGTGAAATCCGTAGAGTGGTTCAGGGGCTGTTTTATATTTTTGTCCCCCAAACAACCTTTTTCGACCAAGTTTAAAGTGATTTTTACTCCAACTCCCAACCTACGTATGCTAATTGCATCCCATCTATCCCATCTATCCCATCTATCCCTACAAGTCCTATTTTTCATGAGGAAGTTACCAGTGACATCTATAGAGTGGTTCGAAGGCTGTTTTATATTTTTGGCCCCCAAAAATAGCCTTTTTCAATTAAGTTTAAGGTGTTTTTTACTCCAACTCCCAACTTACGTGTGCTAATTACACCTCATCTGTCCTCACAGGTCCCATTTGTCATGAGGAAGCTACCGATGGCATCTATAGAGTCGTTCGGGGCCTATTTTATATTTTTGCCCATCGAACGGCCTTTTTTGACTAAGTTTAAGGTGTTTTTGACTCCCACTCCCAACCTGCGTGTGCTAATTACATCCCGTCTTTCCCCACAGATCCTATTTGTCATGAGGAAGCTACCAGTGACATCCATAGAGTGGTTCAGGGGCTGTTTTATATTTTTGCCCCCCGAACGGTCTTTCTCGACGAAGTTTAAGGCATTTTTTATTCCAACTCCCAACCTACATATGCTAATTACATCTCGTCTGTCCCCATAGATCCTATTTGTCATGAAGAAGCTACCAGTGACATCCATAGAGTGGTTCCAGGGCTGTTTTATATTTTTGCCCCCCGAACGGCCTTTTTCAACTAAGTTTAAGGCATTTTTTACTCCAACTCTCAACCTATGTGTGTTAATTACATCCCGTTTGTCCCCATAAGTCCTATTTGTCATGAGGAAGCTACTAGTGACATCCATAGAGTGGTATCGGGGGCTATTTTATATTTTTGCCCCCCAAACGGCCTTTTTCAACTAAGTTTAAGGCTTTTTTTACTCCAATTCCTAGCATGCATCAGGGTTATCATTGAGTTGTGATTCATGCATTTCCTTAATTTGTGTATATGTTTTTACTATGTAGTCTCCTATTATGGTTTCTCTGCTTGTAACAAAATGAAATGTCGGTTGATTGCTGACTTCCAGCTATCTATGAACTACCCTGCAGTGTTTAATTCATATAAATTATGTAGAGTTGTGCATTATGATTTCCTTGTTTGGATATTCAGTACTAGAGTCTAGAACATAACTACAAGCAAGTCTCATGAATTGGTTCATCATTCTACAAAATCATGGAAGATTAACAGATAACTTTCACAATGGCATTTCGCTGAACTTTGTGTACTCATCTTCAATAGGGAGTTAAATTTATGTTCATTAAAAGTTTAACTTTTCAATAATGTGAGACATTATTTAATCCTAATGATAATGTCATTTTCTATTTGACTTTCCTTGCTTTGGTTTTTCCTTCCTAAAACACTTGTAAAAACAATTCTCATCCAGTTATTCACAAGTTGTGTCTCAGCATAAAAGTTAGGCTTTCATTAGAATTTATTATGTATTATGAGAAACTATATCAAATAAATTCATGAGCCTGTCATGGTGCAGTGTCTTCTAAATTTATCAACTTTCATTGCAAGTCAATTTAGTGGCTTCCTTCTTTGCCTATGTCATGTGCCTCTCTGCCTTTGCCTTTGCCTTTCGAAAAATAAGTAAAAACTTCACACATATTGTAAAAATATGATAAACAAATAAATTTAATTAGTGGACTTACCCCACGAACACAGAGAACATTAAAGTTTTGTTCATTGTGGACCACAACACCAACATTTCTGTTTTGAAGAAATTGAACCTGTGTATATATAGAAACGCATTTGAAATGTAAAAGAAAAATTATATTAAGAAATGTAGATTAAATAAAAAAAATGAGTATAGAGATCTAATATTACTGTTTCCTCCAACATATCATCCACCTGTAAAAAATAATAAAAAAAGCATTTGATTATGAAGAAAATTATAAACAATATCTAATCAATCACATGCTAGGGATCGATACTAACCAGATTTGAAAGTCAACTAATAAGCGGTTATTTAAGACAACTAGTAAGTGTCAATTAGAGATCAAACCATTTAAAAGTCTTCCTCTTAAACTAGGGTTTGATCCATAAGAAACTAATTTATTTATAGACAAACCCTAAATGACACTTGTCTTTTTGTTGACACATGGACAAATTGCATTTGGAGTTAAAACTATAAAGAGTTATGTCAAAGTGACGTGGTTAGGTTCTTGAAGGAGGACCAACTACATAGCTAGAGACAACCCCAAATAACAAAAAAAAAAAAAAAAAATATTTGCTTGCATAAGTACATATCTTTATGGAGAACTACATAAATGATATAGTAATTGCACCTAATTTATACACTATTCTTTCATTGTTGGAAATATCTGCATGCCTACTCATCAATGTGGTAGCCAAAATTTAGAGTCTTTACTTCCATGAAATCAACCCCCATTTTCCATACAATAAAAAATGTTGGGTGTACAGCATTAGAGCAAAGTAGAAATGCATAGTAGCTGAGATTTATTTACATACACTTTTGTGTTCTAATTTTGTGTGCTTAGCATCTTTGGTATAGAATCAACAATAATTATTCACAAAATATCAAAATTTTCTACAATCCAATAATAGCAGTTAGCACAAATGGTTATGTCACGACCCCATTCCGCCCCTAGTGGAATGGTGCCGTGATGGCCAGTAATCCGAGATTACCAAAGGCCAACTTATAAAAATTCACACACAATCAGAGTATACATATGGGGCTTGTATGTGCGGAAGCAATAAATTTAAATCTAATTAGTCCATAAGAGTTGTGCATAGATTAAATGAAATGACATACATTTAACATAGTTTTACAACTCGAATACAAATAAAACAAAGAGCATATTACATCTTGATCAAAAGGCTTCTCAAGCCGAAATACACAAAAGACATGAAATATAAAGCTAAGAAGCATAATCTTCAAGATGCTAGCAAAATATGAATCCAAAACAACTTGCAAATAACATCTAGGCATCACCGCCTTCTTGCTCGCTACCTACATATATATAACGAGAGGGTGAGCTTGGATACTCAGTGAATGATATTAGTAATAAAGGTTTAAATGAATGACATCCAAGATCTTTATCAAAACAATACATATCATAGCTTGTACAAAATCAAGGAATGAACCAAGTTCATCTATCAAGTCTTTCAAAGCTTCAAGGGATGCTTACTAGCATCAAAATAATACGAAGGATGACATTCCTGACAAAACAAGGGAATAATCGACTCGAAATCGATTAGACAAACCCACCCGCACAAGGCCGTCGGTGGCAAAGGAGATATCTTAAACAAGGGTACTAGTTGCATTATAGTCCCCTACCACTAAGGACTTTCCAAGAATGTCATCAAAACAAGATAATACTTGATACAAAACTAGGGATGATCATTCATACTTGAACAAACACTTTTCCAAAACGAAACAAGCAAAGCTTTTATCAAAACATTAGAACATAGCTTTATTAAAAATACTACTCACATAGCTCTTTGGGTGTAAGGATTAAGGCAAGGATCCAAGACCTACAAATACATAATAAAGTCTACTGAATGCACTTCAAGAAGACAAGAAGGAATGCTCAAAGATGGTTGTGCAATGCATCCTTAAAACAAGCTTTACATGAATGAAAATGATCCCGGCATTTTTTTTCAAAACCAAGTCAAGATAAGGTAAAACATGTGATGGAAGTTAAATCACTGTTTTTCATCTAGAGAAAACATACTGGGTACCAACCAGGTCTTGGAATGAATGCACAGAGATGATCTAGGAAAAAATGACCTAGCTGGGTGAACCCGGGAGGTCTTGGACGAGGTCCCACACCTCTTGGCCGTGGTGTGGTCACCTAGGCCTCGGTGTGCAGCTGCCTGCCGAGGTGTTACAAGGTGCCGGCAAGGGTGTACCATGGTCGGCCTAAGTGTGCAGTGGTTAGCCTAGGTGTGCATGCAAGATAGACTAATGGTGCAAGTGATCATACAAGGTAGGCCAAGATGAGATACGATGCTTGGCTTAGGTGTGAGATCTAGGCAAGAGTGGTCTCGATGACCACACCTAGGGAAAGGTGAAGTCTGGAAATCTGGGTTTCCTCCCTTGAAGAACATGAAGAACATGAATGCTAAAATCATAACTTCTTTATTCAAAATCTGAGATTTCATGATATGAGTTCAAAAACATGGACCTTGGTACCCATACTTGAAGATTTCATGAAAACAAACACAAAAACATGGAACTTGGTATAAACTTTCAGATCAAAACAAGGTTTTTCTTCAAAAACACATGAACATCATTTTCTCTTTCTAAAACCAAACTTTAAATCAATGCATGGCTTATGAATCATGCTAGATCATGCAATGTGATTAGATCAACATAAAGAACAACAAGAGTAGATCAAGAATCTAACCTCAAAACACGGATCTAACGGTTCAAGATGTGAAGATCAAGCTTGGAATCTAGCTCTCTTCCTCTAAGAACTTCTTCCTCTTTCCTAGAGCTTCTCTCTCTTCTTAGGACAAAGATATGACAAATGATATGTTTTCTCTCTCTGCCGGCTGACTTAACCCTCTGCTGGGACACGTGGCAACGACGGGTTGGCTCTCCTCAAAAAGGTGACAGAATGACAAGACAAGAGTACGACAAAGTGTATATAACAAGTAAGGTGATATGGGCACTCCGGTAGGTAACGATCTCGAATTAGGACAAGGCTTCGGGCAAAAGGTTTCAATGATCTTGGCTAGGAAGGATGACACTTGACCTAGCTGTGTCACACCTCGGCCTAGATGTGCCACACCTCGGTCTAGGTCATACCAGTCCAGGAACAAGATCACCAGGTGTAAGGATCAAGGATGTTGGATGCCTAGATGGTAACATCTCGGCCTAGATGATACACATCTCGGCCTAAATGATGACATCCCGGCCAATATGCCGGGGTGGTAATGGAGGTCAACCAGAGTGGTTCCAAGATGATCCTAGCTATAAAAGGTTCAAAGGTGTGACTTAGGCTTAAGATGGCTTCGGCTAAACACACCAAGCAAGGAACAAAGCATGCAAGCAACACTTAGACAAAACAAATCAAGGTCTGTAATTGCAAGCTTAACAAAACAAAAATCATGTAAATGCACGTGAGCATGACTAAGGCAAAGTGAGGGTTGTTACAGGTTAGAACACATCCCTTAAATATAATTAATTTAACTGAGCACAACTTTAAGAAAATATATTTATCCAGCACACAAAGACTTAATTTGATTTGGTTTAAATAATACAATTGGTCAGAATTATGACACCTCATAATTATAACAAATAGCCTAATGTTGTTGCTAAAATGCTATGTTAGATGCAACATTAAAAAGTGCTCACAATGAAATTAGTCTCCCTCACCATATACTGTTAGATAAAACAAAGTTTAAACACCCATTTCAAACAAAAGATTTTCACAAAAGAGATAATAATACCATATTTTATTTATATATCATAATTATAAAGACCACTTAGAGCCATTACATTAGCTAAACCCATGTCCAAAACCCACAAAAGCCATCAAAATAAAAACATAATCTACTTATTATTATTATTATTATTATTATTATCATCAACCTTTGGAGCACCATGAAGACCAGAGAAGTAACCCTGAGGGTTGTTCTCAAAACTAGTTCTTGACATATATGCTCCATCTCCTCCTAGAGCCTTCATCATTCCTCCTAACCCTCCACCACCACCAGTGCCACTGCCACTGCCTGTAGAAGAGGTACCTACTCCACCACTTTAGGCTGCACCACCTTTGCCCCCACCACTGCCCTTGCTATCCATTTGGAATATATATATATATTCTTTTTTTTGGTTGAATTATAAAAGAAGATAATGAAAAAAGGGATGAGATGGTTAGCTATATATAGAGGAGTGGGGGTAAGTGAAGTGATGATAATTTAATGGCCAATTCATTAATTAATTCTTGGAGTTTGATAGACTTCTTCTTCTTGTAAATTTAAAGGCCAGACAAACCAATATGCTTTTTTCCTATCACCAAACAACAAATTTCTTATCCAAATAATGGAACTATACATTTCCACCAAGGAAGAAAAGAAAAGAAGAAGAAAATTGCATGATAAAATAGAATTAGAAAGTTGTGACAAAAAATGCAAAATAAAAAAAGAAACCCTAAGATGTAGAACACAACACATGAAAAGAAACCATATGTCATGCCTCAAAATTTGGACAATTAAATATTAAATTAGGACTAAACTCCAATCAATATTCTATCATCCAAATCCTAGGGGTGAAACAAAAAAACAAAACATTCTCGTCTCCATAAGGTTTTAATAAATTTCCATCCTCAAAAGATTACAAGGGATTACAAAAAAAACTAACGAAACGCCAACCAAACCATCCACTATAAATTTCATAACTAACCAATACCTCCAATATTAAAGTAACAATAACTAATCAAAACAACTTAAATAATGCAAAGTTGAAAAATAACCTACAATGTCAAATTGTCAAAATACTAAGGTCATAAAAAAAATAATAATAAATAAATAAATAAATAAATTCAATAAACTAATATCAACTTTAAGCTTAAGAAAACATAAGAAATCCAAGAGACATGTCCAACGACTATAGTTATTCCACGTCACCACCGTAGCCCAAACTAATCCTGTAAAGGAAGCTCGGCTACGCTCAAATAGAACGCACCCGATATGTCAAAAGACAAAACAGGTCCGTATATAAGTATACTGGTATGAATACAAGATTTGACACTCACGTGTCCACCAGACACAAACAAAAATACATTTAATTATTGTTACGAGACAAGACAAGTAGTTCCACCCGCACCGAGACGAAGAGATAATTTCTCGAGATACGGTGGCATTTAGTTTCTTACCCATACACAACTAAATATAAATTGAGTATAAAATAAACATAAAAATATAGTGGGTCAATCCTGCATAAAAAGTTAGTATGACCCACTATTCTGCAAAAAAATAAATAAATAAATAAAGTTAGTATAATCTGCTCATAAATAAATTGCTGAATAAGTATAAAAATGCACTCTTTCATGCTTAAATCATTCAAACTGACCAAAACTCAAAGAATAAAAGTTATACAGAATCAAATTTATTAAAAGACATTATGGATGAATTTAGTAGAAACTGAATAGGTTGAGAGAAAAACTTAATAAAAGAACCTAGACGAAATTCGATCAAAAATCTAGAACTGAAAATGAAAAGAAACTATCCTAAGATGATTTTTTTTTTGGAAAAGTTCAAAACACAAAAAGTGTTTAGAATAACGTTTTACTTTGATTTATGAGAAATTAATAAAAATGAGCTCGTTTCGTGAGTTAAAACAGCATCCAAAATCTGTAATACTAAAATAAATAAAAACTATGATAAAAAAGATCATCTGATTACAAGTTCTAATCGATCTTTCTAGTAAAAAGTTAAAACACAAAAATTGTCTAGAATTACGTATATATGCCTCTGCCCAAATTTCATAATTTATCAAGATCGTTTACTATTTTTCAAGATGCACAAATCAATACAATTCACACTATACCAATGAACTCATATTTAAATTATTTGTACCTTAACTCCACCACTTCAGCCCTTCACTTCCGACCTACACATATATCCCATGTGCCCCCCATATACTTAACACCTCTCCGAAGCCAAACTTGCACAGGGATATCGTCCCGAGTTTGACCCAAACTCTCCGGATGGTTAGCATATACGTACACGTATAAATCAAAGTACTCGTCTACTCATGAGAACGAGGCAACAATATATACACAATCTCTCATCTACTCATGAGAACAAACATAAGAATCCCAAGCCTAAGGCATTCAAATAAATCTCATAATCCTCACTTCTTCTTTTTTATACACTCTTTCTCACCAACACTCAAATAAAACAACAATCCATTGAGTCATGGTGGAGTGTAAGGGATTTATCTATGGGTTCCAAGTTTATTTTAATTTCATATATCCATGAGTGTGATTACAGCCATAAAATAAACACATAAAAAAACCCTAAACCTTACGTACACAACTAATCAAAATAATTAAAATCAATCCATCATCTGCATGCAAATATAAAATCAAACCAACATCAAATAAATAAATAAAAATAACGAATTAAATATAAATCAAGGGAAGTGGATTTTGTACTCACAATTATTTTTTAAAGATCAAAGAATTATTTGAAGAACTAATGGAGCCACCAAAACAAAACCCTAATCGTTTTTTTCTTCCTTTTTCCTCCACCTGCTGTCTCTCTTTTGTTTTGATTCATCTCTCTGTCTCTCTCTCTCTCTCTCGCGGCTTTCTTTTTCTTTTCTTTTTTTAACCCATGCCTGCTGCTTCTCCTCCATTTTATTACCTAATTGACAACCCTCTCAAGATATAACAACCTTTTGTTTCTTTCTTTTTATTATATTTTATTTTATTTATTATATTATATTATATTATACAAATACAATGTAAATACTGTACGAGCATGAAATAATCTTCTCATATTATAGCGACCCCGGTCTTTTCCCATTTGGTGGTTGTATCCGGACTTACGTTCCGTAGATTCTGTCGTTATATATTTGTTGTTGTTGTCCTTTAATTCCTTATTCTTGAGTTATAGGATGTATTGGGCAGGTTTGTTACAGGTTAGTTGGGTTTAGAAACCAAGTGCTGCTGTCCAGAATTTTGGACCTTCGCTCGAGCGAGCAGTTTGTCGCTCAAGCGAGCCTTATGTTTTTGGTCCTTCGCTCGAGCCAGGATTTCTTCGCTCGAGCGAGAGATTGCGTCTAGTATAGACTTGAGAGCTGTATTTGTTGGCTCGAGGGAGCTTTCCTTCACTCGAGCGAGTTTCGAGTCCTTCGCTCGAGCGAGCATTCTGTCGCTCGAGCATGCTTCTAGGTTGCAGACCTGAAGCATTGCATTCTTGGCTCGAGCGAGACTTTCTTCGCTCGAGCGAGTCATTCTTGTGTCTGGTCGCTCGAGCGACCAATCCTTCGCTCGAGCGAGCCTGTCGGGTATAAATACGCAGCAACGGTTTTTAAAACACTTTTTCACCCTCTTTTTTACTTCAAAACCCTAGTTCCGTCTTTTCTCTCCCTCCACTCACCTTCGCTCTTAGATTTCATCTCTTTTTAGGGTGTTTCTACCCTAGGTCCTTTATTAAAAAGGTAGAGTGGGTTGAGGGCTTCGTTTTAATCTGAACGTTTAGCGGTTTGGAGCACTTTGGATTTTGGGTCGTCATCTCCATCTTCTCCGTTCGGGTTAATTACT
Organism: Camellia granthamiana; assembly: GCA_036172215.1. Lineage (NCBI taxonomy): Eukaryota > Viridiplantae > Streptophyta > Magnoliopsida > Ericales > Theaceae > Camellia > Camellia granthamiana. The sequence goes on along the minus strand of CM069914.1, from coordinate 86,730,325 downwards.
TCGAGGTAGGGATTTCCTACTCCATATTATAGGTTTTGTTCTAAGTTCTAGCATTTTGATATGTTGGGAGTTGTTTGGTAATTTTGGGAAAAACCCTTGTGGGTGAAATAAATTAATTTGTATAATTAATTTAGGGAAAAATGTGGAATTGAGTTTAATTCATGGAATTGGGGAATTAAGTGATTTAATGGTGTAGTTAGTTAGTTTAATTACTCACCTATGAAAATGTTAAATTTACATTTGTTGATACATTTATTTCCTGTTTAGAAATAACTGTTTTGGGCTATCGGTGGAGGATAGTCGTGATTGTTGTAGACGTTGTATGTGGATTAGGGAAAACTGAAACTAATCACATTGGTTAAGTCATTGATTTTGACTGTTAAATTAATACAGAAAATTCGTGTATTGATTGTGTGTTGTATATGACAAGTGTTTAATACATTGTATATGCATTTTGTTTGGGAGGAGATAGGGGATGTACTCCACGGTTTAGGGGAAGATAGGGGATGGACCTCTAAACCGGATTTTGTTTGGGAGGAGATAGGGGATGGACTCCATTAGCATCACTATATGTGTGCTTATTGATTGAAGTGTTTTTACATGTTGTTGATACAGCACTAAAATGTGTATCAATTTGGAAGTATGGAAGTGTTTTGGTATGAGCCTTAGTCTCATTTGTTTTGTTGATATTGGAAGTAATATTAATGTGATATATAGTTCACTGTTATAGTTTGGCCAAGTTCTGAGCCATATTGATATAAATGGGAATAATGGAAAGTGAAACGTGTCATAAACATTAAGGTCATGAAACTGTATGTTGGTTAAATGAATAGTTGTGTTAACCATCTATTGAATGCTATTGCTTTATTCAATGCTTATATTTGGTTTAGTATATTTCTACTGGGCTGTGGCTCACCCTATACGGGAACATCATTTTCAGGTCCAGGTGATATGCTACCTCCAGGGACTTAGCTTGGAAAGATTTGGACTTTGAAGAATTGTCTTTAGTTAGTTGTTTTTATTTGAGATTACATGTAAAAATTCAAGCCAAGGGCTTAATTTGTAATTGAGTTAGTACTCATTCTTTTGTGTCCAAGTGTTGGCTTGGAAAGATGTAAGCCCTTAGGGCATTGACTTTTGATGTTACATGTGATGTCTTTCAATAAAAGTACTCTGATGGATAATTTGATGATTTGTTTTATTTTATTAATACATGTTAATGTTATATATTATGGGTTTATTTTGAGGGCGTTACACATATAACCCTGTTGATCAAGTTTGCACTCCTTCAAACGTCGTCGCTTTAATTCCTGAAAACACAAACGTGAGCTAGCCGGCAGGTGTGTGCCGGAAACCTCTCCGATGCCTAAGTTAGCAAATAGACAATACACACAAAAGCTCTGTGTATTCTAGAATAAGAACTGTGATACCTGTACATAGGTCCTGCTATGAGCTTTTATAGATTCTGCCTGACCCAATCCTAGTAGGATTCCAACTCTCTTTATAAGAGTCCTCCTAGGAATCACGCACCCTACTCACTACCAACCAAGTGAGATGGTTTACACAATCTTAGTAGAACTCTACTCTCCTTAGTAGAGTCCACCTAAGAATTACATTCCCAAGGACAATGCACATTCTGATAACTCCTTTCTCACTACTTGTCTAAGTGAGATAGAAAGGTCCAGCAATCACCACCGACCGGTCTGCATGATCACTTATTGCTTTGAGTCCTCTCGTCGGGCTACCTCTAGCTCAGCTTCCTATATATGGCCGACATAACACTTCGGCTCACCCACAAACTGTAACTAGAGCTCACCGACCGGCCTGTCAACCATTGTTCCCACACCGAGCTATCTTGAGCTTGTAACTTGGCCCACAACACGACCCAATATTCAAAAACAATACTTCCTAGCTCGGCCCAATTTGGCTATACAAATTACCCTCTCAATTGCCCCTTAATTCCATTTGCAAAGCATGTTTAGGATTATTGACTTTCAGCCGAGCTACCAAAGTCCAACCGCGTTGAAACAACAATTCCAGCCGAGATAAAACTATGATTCCAACCGAGATAAAACTTTGATTCTAGCCATTTCACTTTGCCTAAAAATTTTTGAAAAGGGGCCCGCCGTTTTGTCTTCAACATTTATAACCTTCGAGTTCGCAATCGCACGAGAATGCGTTCTTTCTGTGTAACCGGGCTATATGTCCCACCTTTTGTAATCATCGCCCAATTGATGAAGATTTTCGATCTCTTCGCTCGGTTGTCGTGTTTCTTTTTCAATGTTTTGCATCATTCTGACTGCACGTCTAGCCGAATTAATTAGCTTGGCCTTACCTGATCCTGCCAACCTTCTTGAGCTGTGATCCTTATCTCGGCTGAAGAATGAAAAATTTGTTTGTTCAAACCCGCCAACCTTCCTGAGCCTAGATCCTTATCTTGGCTAGAGAAAGAGAAATTATTGGTCATACCTGCCAACCTTCCTGAGCCTAGATCCTTATCTCGGCTAGAGGAAGAGAAACTATTGGTCATACCTGCCAACTTTCTTCAGCCTAGATCCTTATCTCGGCTGAAGAAAAGAAATTATTGGTCATACCTGCCAACCTTCCTGAGCCTAGATACTTATCTCAACTAGAGGAAGAGAAATTGTTGGACACACCTGCCAACTTTCTTCAACCTAGATCCTGATCTCGGCTGAAGAGAGCTAAATGTTGGTATTCCTGCCAACCATTCTTCAGCCTAGATTCTTATCTCGGTTGAAGAGAACAAAAATGTTGGTTATTCCTGCCAACCCTCTTCAGCCTAGATCCTAATCTCAGCTGAAGAGAACAAAATGTTGGTTATTCCTGCCAACCCTCTTTAGCCTAGATCCTGATCGCGATTAAAGAGAACAAAATGTTGGTTATTCCTGCCAACTTTTTTCAGCCTAGATTCTAATCTCGGCTGAAGAGAACAAAATGTTGGTTATTCCTGCCAACTTTTTTCAGCCTAGATCCTGATCTCGGCTGTAGAGAACAAAATGTTGGTTATTCCTGCCAACCCTCTTCAGCCTAGATCCTGATCTTAGCTGAAGAGAACAAAATATTGGTTATTCCTGCCAACCTTCTTAATTGCCCCCCAGTCGGGCAAAGACTTTTGCGCGGTCGGTTTACTTGTCAACCGTGTTAACTCTTGCCAAAGGCTTTTTGTTTGGTATCGCTGTTGTGCCAGACTCTTCTTTAGTGGGCGCCCCATCTTTCTCTACCCAAATGTGTTAATGCACTCTCTCCATCAGAGCTTCCATGGAAAGGGGTAGCGTCATTGTCATTGAATCCCTTAATTTATTGTCAGCTGACAAACCTCGTTTGTGCTGTGCGATAGTTAGGTTTGTAGGATAATCTCCAATCTGATTAAAAGTCTCCCAATACTGGTTATTGTAGGACCTCAATGTTTCCTTCTCACCCATGTCTATGGAGAGAAGCTAGTCAATCTCCACTGGTGTCTTGGTGTTTGTTCTAAATCTGGTTACAAATGCTTCTGCTAGTTATGTCCATGAAGCTATGCTATCTTCTGGCAACCTTTCAAACCATGTTAGACCCAGGTCACCAAGGATGGAAGGGAATAGGATACACATTAGAGCCTCGTTTCGTTAATACACCGCCATGACCTGGCGGTAGTGGCTCAAGTGCATGTAGGGGTCTGACTTCCCCTCATAAGTTGTGAATTAATTAGGCTGATGGAAGCCTAAGGGTAATGGTGCGTTCTCAATTACCGAAACGAACGGCGAGCTCTACAACCTTGCTAACACTTTGTCTATTGGTTCATAGGCAAGGCGCGGCTCTGGCATTCCTACCTTGACACTCCCATGTGTCCTAGGAACCAATTGTTGTAGTGCGGAGACTCTGTGGGGGTCGTGAGCCTGAGTGTCTTCTTCTCTTCGAGCCCTTTGCTCAAGCATTATCCACAGGTCTGCCGACCTAAGCAACTCTGTGTGCCTAGATGTCGTTTGGTGCGAATGCGAGGGCCAATAACTGCTTCCCTCCGTGTAAGACCTTTTAGTCCTCGTTCTCTCAGACCTGGAGTAGCGCGTCCTGGAAGTCCTCGATTGTATATCGCCTGACTTGAGGCTTCGACTTTCAGCTTGTGATGGTGTGACTTGTCTGTCACGATCTTTTGAGTGACGAGGGTACGCCCTGCTCTTGCCCACCTCTTCTTCTGCCTCCCATTTTCCCTTTATCTGGCGCTTCATAGTCTCCATGTCTGCCGCCATCCTCCGTATCAATTCGTCTTGCTCTCTTACTCGATCTTCTAAAACTTGAGGATCCAATCTTCGCCTCTGCCTTTCAAGGCTTTGGGAGCGACGAGGACTGGAGCCCCGTCTTTCACGGGTATCCCTCCGCGAGTTCTATCGCTGAGGATCTAACTCTGCCATGGGCGAGATAAAAGGTAAGCCTTCGCGCCTTCCGCCCCCCTCCGGGGTTTTCCCTTCAATGGCAGAGTGTGGTAAGTCTTCATTGTGCGCCATTGAAATCAATTGAAAGAGAACTTAATCAAGAGGTTCGTTCTTTGTGATTGCAATTCCCATAGACGGCGCCAATTGTATGAGCACGAAATAATCTTCTCGTATAATCCTGTTGATCAAGTTTGCACTCCTCCAAATGTCATCGCTTTAATACCTAAAAACACAAACGTGAGCTAGCCGACGGGTGTGTGTCGGAAACCTCTCCGATGCCTAAGTCAGTAAATAGACAATAGACACAAAAGCTTTGTGTATTCTAGAATAAGAATTGTGATACCTGTACATAAGTCCTGCTATGAGCTTTTATAGATTCTGCCTGACCCAATCCTAGTAGGATTCCAACTCTCTTTATAAGAGTCCTCCAAGGAATCACACACCCTACTCACTACCAACCAAGTGAGATGGTTTGCACAATCCTAGTAAGACTCTACTCTCCTTAGCAGAGTCCTCATAGGAATTACATTCCCAAAGATAAAGCATATTCTGATAACTCCTTTCTCACTACTTGTCTAAGTGAAATAGCCACACTCTGTTCGGCTGCTGATGCCCAACCGAGATAACCTGCTCTGAACCGCACCGTGTTTTACCGAGCTGCACACAGCTCGGCCTTTTAGAAATAAAACACCACGGACTCCAAGTTACGTAGTTCAAGGTCCAGCAATCACCACCGACCGGTCTGCATGATCATTTAGTGCTTTGAATCCTCTCACTGGGCTACCTCTAGCTCGGCTTCCTATATATGGCCGTCATAACACTTCGGCTCCTTATACGTGGCCGACATAGCACTTCAACTCGCCCACAGACTGCAACTAAAGCTCACCGGCTGGCCTGTCAACCATTGTTCCCACGCCGAGCTATCCTAAGCTCGTAACTTGGCCCACCATGTGGCCCAATATTCGAAAACAATGCTTCCTAGCTCAACCCAATTTGACTATACAAATTACCCTCTCAAATACAATATATATAAATATGCTATATATGATCAGTATATATATATATGCATATATATTCAGATTAATTATATATAATTAAAAAACACATTAAATTAATTAAATACCACATTTAATTCTCATGTAACCACGCAATTAATAAAGTCAAAAAAATAAAATAAGATTATAATAAATAATAACAAATAAATAATGACTTACAAAAAATTAGGGTCGCTACACCATAAATCAAATGCAAAAAAGCATTCACAAAAAATAGAAATATAGAGACACAGAAGAAGAAGGAACTAACTAGAAAGGCAAACAACTAACAACCTATGAAATTGATTTGCTCCAATTAAATCTCATTTACTACCCATTTTACAGCTCTCAACTCTACCCGCATTCCAAAACCTAGGATTTTAATATAAATAAATTAAGAAAAAATAGTAGCCAATGGAATTTTAAAAAAAAAATGAATCAAAAAATGATATGTATGACAGAGAAACAAGATTAGCCCAAAATAGAGAAACTTTAACAACTTCAATCTTTGCATACCATGCTAGATGAGCTTTATCTCTTTTTGAGCCAAAGATAACCTAGATGCAGAAAAAGTTTCATTTGGGTTTTCTAAGCTATGAGTCCCTTAGGCTGAGGCTTCCAAACAGTGCCTCTTTTGTGTGTGTGTGTGTGTGTGTGTGTGTGTGTGTGTGTGTGAGAGAGAGAGAGAGAGAGAGAGGGAGAGAGGGGGGGAAGGGGCAAATTGTGAGGTAGTTCACACACTGAAAAAATTGCAGAAAAAAATTTTGGAAATCCAAAAAGGATATGAAATCAAAACCACATTCAAAATCAAAATCATAGTCATAATCAAAATCAAAATCAAAATCAAAATCACACTCACATTCACACACACAATCAATGGATTTGGGCTTTGAAAATATATACACAATCAATGGATGTGGGCTTTGCAACTAATGAGCAGCCATACATGCAAATACATACACAATGAGCCGAATTCGAGAGTAAGCGAGCGAGAACGAGAGAGACAGAGACAGAAACAGAGAATGAGCAAGCGAGCGAGAGCGAGAGAAAGAGGAGAAAAAGAAAGAATCTGTTCGTATTGTGGTGGTAGCGGTGGCGGTGGTGATTTGCGACGGTAGGGATGTCCGACAAACATAAGGAATGGTGGTGAGGGACTTCGATGAAGTAAGAAGATGTGAGGTTCTCTATGTGAGAGGGAGACAGAGGAAAGTGATGTAAATCTGGGCACCAATCATAAAAATATTTCCCTCCAAAATTTAATAAATCTTTTAGTGACAAACGTTTTTTAGTCGACATAAGTTAACTATTTGGTGAGTAATTGTTCTTTTGTTGGAAAAAATTGAGTATACCGAAACCAAAATCATTTTTAGCCACTAAAAATAAATTTTTGGCTGCCAAATTTTTGGTCGCCAAAGATAAAAAGGAAATTTTTGTTTTTCATTTGGCGATGAAAAAATTTTAGTAGTCAAAACTAACTATACAGCGACCAAAACATTTTCTAGTCACCAATTATGGCAATTTTAGCGACTAAATTTTTTTTTAGTCGCCAATAATCAATATACCTCGACAAAAAAAAATTCATAGCTAAATATTGTACTTTTGCCGACTAATATAGTTTTTAGTCGCCAATTCCACAACTTTTGGCGACTAAAATTTTTTTAGTCGCCAAATTTGGTCGCCAAAAGTGCAATTTGTTGTACTGCGAGGGTCAAGGAGGTAGCGTTCCATCGCAGGTATGGGGCAGCGCCTAGGAGAGGTCGAAGGGCAGTAAAGCAGAAAAACAAAAATGCAATCGAAATTGTTTGACCGCTCGAGCGGAAAAAAAGGATCTTCTAGTATTTTTGCAAAATGTCTGAACTTCTGGGAAACAAGTTTTACTGCTTGAGTGGTAAATTTTATGCTCAAGCAATTAGCCTTTATGTTTTGCACCGCCTTTACTCACACCGCTCAAGCAATGAAGTATGCGTTCGAGTGGTCCTCACGATCCAATTTACTATAAATTGCGATGTTTGCCTGTGTTAAGGTTTGTGCCATCCAGATTTTCAGAGAGGAAGAAAAACAAAGGGTATGTTTAGTTTGTGTTTGTAGAGTGGTTTTGGAGATAAAAAGTACGAAAACTTGTTTGATTTGTCTTTTTTCAGAAATAATTTTGAAAAATTATTTTGGGGAGAGAGTTTTTAAAAAAATGATTGATTTGATGTATATGAGAGATAAAGTGATTTTGAAAAGTAGGTAACCAAACAAAATTTTAAGATTTTTTTTGAAGAAATTTGTTTGGTTTGATTACTCTGGAAAATTTGTTTGTAGAGAATTTTTTCCAAAAATTTTTCTGAAATACAAACCAAACAAGGCCAAAGTGTTTTATATTGGATGTTGCTCTATGAGTGTTTCCTTAATAATTTAAGAATGATCAATGGATCCATGAACTTTAAATCAATATCATCAAAAGGCTTGTTTGTTTTCTTTTATTCACAAAAGAGATAGTTGTTCTTTGGTGGATTTCGAGGAACTTGGGCCTGAATTTTTTGTGGATTTTGAAGTGGCTCATCATCATGGATTCGACATTAGCATTGTGGATTCAACATTAAGAAAGACAATTCCGAGGTGAAGATAGTGGTGGAAGAGGCACATTGGGGTCGATTCAATTCAGGTATGGATTCGCTAGGTAATTGAGGATATACGTGTGTAATTCCTTTTTGTCTTCTTAGCGGATTATTTTGTGGCTTTGTGTCACGACTCAAACCCATCTCTATGGGTTTAGCGTTGTAACTGGCCAGTAATCCTAAGATTACCTACGGCCTCTGAAATAGAATCACAAAATAAGGGACTAACGGAAGCAAATACAAAATATATAACGTCCACAGAGCTGTGTAGACATACATGGGACTGAAAGTTTAAAACTTAATTTTCATAATTAAGATATCTTGCCCACGTCACCATTCGTACATATAGACCAACAATAGACTTATTCAAACTTAACAAAAGAAATACAAAAAAATCTTTAACATGAGTCATAAAAGCTTAACCATTGCAAAAAGGGAAGCTCTGACTAACAAAAAGGAAATCCATGCCATCAACTTTGAGCATGGTCACGCGCCTGGTCACCTACATACATACATAATAATAAGGTGAGCTAGAGCCTAGTGAATAACAACAGAGTAAAGGATTTATGAATGATATCCAAATGATCTTAGAAATCAAATTTCATATCAGAAATAGATCCAAATTCATATACTCATCAGAAATCATAAGCAATTATATGTGGTACATCCATTAGCCATTATATCATCTTGGTCCTAGGACCCATATGCATAGTCGGTACCGACAACCCCAAATGTCCATATCTTGTGCATAAGTAGCCATGGTATTGTTTCCCCCAGGCAAGGGCTATGTATAAACCACGGTATTATTTTCCCCGAGTAAGGGCCATATGATCATAAGCCACGATATTATTTTCCCCGAGCGAAGGTCATATAAGCATGTGCCACAGTATTATTTATCCCCGGGCGAGGGCCATATAACCTAAGGATGCCACAAATACATTTCGTAAAATTGGACATTTATTCATGATTCATAAAATAGCATTTCATAGAACCAATCATATCTTATCATTCTAAAAATAATTATAATCAAATATATCTTTACAGAGTTGTTATTCACAGATAGCTCCGACTGCAAAATGGCCAGAGCAGACAGATCGAATAGCCTATGGCGCGTAACCTACACAAACACATAACAAATACATATTGAATCACACGCTCGGAAAACACTTAACTCATTTCTTTTCTATCTTGGTGTGTTTCTAATCTTTATCCTTATTATTATGTTTTAATTAGGGTTTAAGAATGCCTAAGATGCAATGAAGATGCCAAAATGTGCTTCAAAACACTTAGTCAACTTTTCAAAAACAGGGCAATTCGCTCGAGTGCAACTTTGGTCGCTCAAGCGACCTGTAAAGTCTGCAAAAGTACTGATTATATGGTTTTTCTGCTCAACAGACGCCCGAGCGCAAGACTAAGTAAAAAGGGTCTCCACTCGAGCGCAACTTCTGTCGCTCGAGCAGAGGGTCAAAAACAAAGGTGGTCGCTCGAGCACAGGTTTTGCCACTCGAGCCAGCCCCCAAACTCTGCAAAAGTACTATGAGCTCACATTTTTCGCTCAAGCGCAGACTCCACTGCTCGAGCGGATGGTGCAAATTCTAGAATTTCCATGTTGATGATTCAAGTTTAAAACTCAATTCCAAAACTTCAAAACACATCCTTTTGGGCCAAAACTTGAAGAAACATATGTAAACTTGTAACATATCAAGAATTAAGAATCATTTCGCAAAATCAAGACCCAAGAGTAAGTCAATTGTCCAAAATTCAACTTAAAACTTAAAGAACATGACTTGCATGTAATGATATAAGCTTTAACTTTCGAAAAATTGATCAATTGAGGTCAAATGGTAAGAAATGTAATGAATTCTTAAAACCAAGCTAGAATTACCACATGTATGAGAGAATTCTTTTGAAAATAACCTCAAAACTCTATGAAATGCACATGCATGCAAAGAATGATCTTCTTTGCTACTTTCCAACTCAATTCTCATGTTAAAACACTTAAACCTCTTAAATTCATAAGTGATCCAACTTAATATCATAAATCTAAGGTTGAATTCTTATCTAGAAGTTTAAATTCTCTTGAATTCTAGCAAGTTTAAGCTTGATTCCTTGAATTCATCTTCAATGTTTAGCAATCTCTCTCCTTTCTCTTCTTCTCACATTTTTGAAGGCTTTAAGATGATCATATGTGTATTTTTAGGCTTATAGACTCAACTTGAGCCTTATATAGGCTAATCAGTGGAGTTTAATTAAACTTGGTTTAAACTAATTAAATTGTAATTATTAATTCTAATTATTTCATTCCAAATCGATTTTCAATTAATCCTACTATAAATTTCTAAAAGTTCTAAATAACACATAAACCGAATCAATTTCGTATTCTGTGGCCGATAAGGCTTTCAATTTGCATGATGGAACAGAAACATAGACAGGTCTTCCTACGACAGATAGATATAAATGCAAATAACATATAATGCATGTAATTAACATAGAATTTTATCTTAATTACTTATTAGGCCTTCTTAATCAAAGATCATTAGCTAATCACAGGTTGGGTTGTTAGACTTTAGCCCATGAGTTTTTTTATCACAATTGGAGGCATTCCAATTGTGATTTTTTCATGTTAAATCATTGTGTCATTTCGTCTTAGATTGTTCAATTGGAATTGTTATTCGTTGTTTAAAATTGAAATATAATCACAAATCAAAAAATAAATAAAAACGCCTAATTAGTACATATTAATGTGTATTTGGAGAAAGATAAATTGGATACATACCTAACCTTTAGCATAATGTACAAAGTGGTTATCCGTGAACTCATAATCCCAAGGTTATTAGGTCAAAATTTACCATTGAACCAATTTAAATTTTTCAAAAAGTCTTCAAATATACCAATTATGAGAGAGGTACATTTATTATAAGGAAGAACCCAACAAATCATCAACATTAACTAACAAAACGATTTACACTTGAATTACCGATCAACATATCAAAAGAATAAAAATAATAAATGAAGAATACAATTATTTCCAAACGCTTCCAAATCCCCGCCGCAAAACAACCTATATACTGTTTAAGAAAAATGCTATTTATCATCAGATTAATTCACAACGTGACAATTCTTCCTGATCTCACCCAGTTTGCCAGTGAGGACGTCAATGTAGCCCATGCGAACCATAGCAGAAGCAAACTTGGCCTCCCACTTTGATCCATATTTAGCATTGTACATCACTGTCTTAGCCGTTGAAGGGCTGCTGAGCAATGTCTGGTCTGAAGTTAGTACCCCACGGTGCTTCTTCAATACTGTGTAGTACTTGTTGTCCAAACGGTTTGGCGTTAGAACATCAAGAGCCACTGTTGGATTGCTGGCAGCACCGGCGTTGCTTGGTGGGCACTTTGTTTTCAAGAATGCTGCGTAGTTTGGATCCATGGAAGGATCTTGTGGGTGAGTGGCATTGAAGGAGTAAAGGCGGGTGAAGAAGGAAGAGCAATGAGAGACACCAATGGAGTGAGCACCAGAGAGTGTCACCATCTCGTCACGTGACAATCCTTTTCTGGCAAAGTTATCCTCCAGCTGTGTGGCGTTGAAGAAGGGAGCCGGTAAATTTTGTGGAATATCATCACTCAAAGACACACGTCCATCACGACGTCCTGCTGGCACGGCATAGTTTATCCCTCCAACCATGAAGGCACTGTCGCGAGCAGCGAAGGCAACAATGTCCGCGCATGAGACAGTTTTAGGGCACATGGCTTCAATTTGGGCCTTGGCCTCATCAATCACCTCGAACCCTCGTAAGCTTGGGTTGTTGGCTGGATGTTCTTTCTCAGCTGGTTTTCCTGGTGTTGAATCCAGTAGCACAGAACCATCACAACCCTGAAAAGTAAAAACATTTAGTAACATTAACTAACGGTGGGTGCAAAAGTAACGGTGTTTTCAATTCAAACTATCTTTTGAGTTGTGTTTTTTATATAATAATATAGATAAAAAATAAATTATTTTATGAGAATGAAACTACAATAATATCTGTAACAAAAAAAAAAACTACAATAATATATATTAATTTAGGAAAGGGTATAGGATAGGCGCATACCCTGACAAAGCAGTCATGGAAATGCATCCTAATGAGGCCTGCAGCAATGCCTGGATTCTTGGAGATGGCTTTGTTCACAGCTTTTCGCACAAGTGCCTCAGCAGATGGACATGTTGTTTGATAGAATCCCAGTTTGAGTGGTGGTACTGCTACTGGTGAGGCCATAGCAGAGATAGAAAATGAGAAAATCATAAAGGAAGAGATCAGTAGTGCAGCAAGGACTTGGAACCTAAAGCAATTGGGATCCATATTTTTAGAACAGGAGACCAATCGAAGAAGAGCTTACAAGTATATAGCACAAAGCTGAAGGAGAGACAGTAATGACAGATGTTGTGCTATACTTCCCAATAGTGCTAAGACAGAGCAGCATACTGGTGCAAATAGTGATACAGCAGAGCAGCAACATACTGATGCTTAGTTAGAGTGGTTGTGTTAGTATGTGTAGGTTAAGAGTTTTAGTGCATCTTAGTCAAAGGGTTGTGCATGTTAGCAAAACCCAGGTTGAGGCGGTTATCACATTTTATATCATTTGTTAGAGTTTATCATTTGTTAGAGTTTGAGGCGGTTCTAAACTTGTATATAAACAGTAGCACTACTGTAAGGTGTTTTGGGGATTTTCAGTATATAATATTTTCTCAGATTCAGTTTCTCTTTTCTTTATGGTATCAGAGCATCTTTGAGCTCTCACGAGCAACAATGGTGGTTCAAGCTGAGAAGGCATCATTGCCTGCAAATGTTCTCCTTCTTGTTTCTAATCTTACTTCTTTGATTACTGTCAAACTTGACACTTCAAACTACTCCATTTGGAGAAGTCAAGTTCAGAATTTCTTTGAAGCAACAGAGTTGTTTAGCTACCTTGATGGATCAGCCGTATGTCCTTCTGCCACAACTCTTGATTCTGAAAGAAATTCAATTTCCAATCCTGAATTTCTGCAATGGAAATTGATTGATTCTTGTCTTCTGAGTTGTATAATCGCAACTCTGACTCCTTCAATTTTTTCTTCCATTCTTCATCTGAAGAATTGCCGAGATGTTTGGACTGCACTTGAAAAACGGTTTACCTCCTTGTCCCGATCTCATATTCATCAAATCAAGAATCAGTTAAGCACTACTACAAAGAAATCAAAGTCTATGCAAACCTATCTTCAAGAAATTAAAGATCTGGCTGAACAACTTGCTTTGGCTTCTTCTCCGATCTGTGATGAAGATCTGATTCTCTTGGTGCTCAACGGCTTACCTGAGGAATATAATGCCTTCAAGACCACTATCCGAGCAAAATCCGAGATCCTTTCGATGGAAGACCTCTGTTCTCTCTTGTGTTCTGAAGCAATACATGTTGAAAACAGTCACAAGCATGGGCCTTCTGATCTCACTGTTGCTTTCTCTGCTCCTACTCATCCAGCTACAGATCATGCTTCAGCCGTATCACCTGTCCCTGCTAACTTTACTCAGCAGACTTTTGGTCAATCTGCCTCTCGAAATTTCTCTTTTCAACATAGAGGAGGACATCGATCTCAAGGCTATCAGTATAGGAGTGGAAGATACAATAATCAACGAGGCAGAAGAGGAGGCAGACCTCAGAGCTATGGATTGATATGTCAAATCTGTGGCAAAGGCAATCACTCTGCTTTGGAGTGTAGACATCGCCTGAACACCTCCTTTCAACCAGTGTTTCCTTCTTATACCATGGGATCTTCACAATCAGCTTCCTTTCCTCCTAGAGCTTTTTCTGCTCAAACTCAATTTCCTGCTATGTCTCCTACTGTGCAGTCCTCTTCCACACCATGGTATGTAGATTCTGCTGCAAGTTCTCATCTCACAAATGATCTCAACAATCTTCATCTTTATCAACCATACCAAGGTAATGATCAAGTCATGATTGGAGATGGAAATACTCTTCCCATCCATAATGCTGGCACTGGTATCATATCCTCTCCTTCTTTCCAGTTTAAGTTAAATAATCTTCTTTACATTCCACCGAGGCTTCTGGTCATATTTCTAGTTCTGCAAGCACTAATTCGGATTCTGTTTCAGTTCCTGTTTCTCCAACAGTTCACACTGATTCTCCTCTTGTCTCAGATACTTCTAGTTTTATTTCTGCTCCTGTATCTTCTTCCCCACCTGGTATTCATCTTACTATTCCTATTCTTCCTCGTCCCTCTTCTCATTCTCTCAATTCTCACCCTATGCTTACTCGCAGTAAAACAAAAGATGCTTCCACAGTTGGTTTCATAGCTGCCTTTCTTGACTCTGAGCCCCGCAGTTATAAAGATGCCTTGCAATGTTCTACTTGGCATCAGTCTATGCTTGAAGAAGTTCAAGCACTTCAAAATCAAAAAACATGGTCTCTTGTTCCTTCTTCTCCTCATCAACATGTAGTTGGTTGTAAATGGGTTTTCCGAATCAAAAAGAATTCTGATGGCTCTATTGCTAGGTACAAATCTAGACTTGTTGCGAAAGGTTATCTTCAAGAAGCTGGAGTTGATTTCTTAGATACCTTTAGTCCTGTAGCCAAGCAACCAACCATCCGAGTCTTTCTTTGTGCTGCTCTTCACTTTAATTGGTCTATTAAACAGTTAGATGTTTCTAATGCATTTCTTCATGGAAAGCTTGAGGAAGAGGTCTTTATGACTCAACCTCCTGGTTTTGAAGATCCTCAGTTTCCTACTCATGTGTGTCGGTTACACAAGGCTCTTTATGGTCTTAAACAAGCTCCCCGAGCTTGGTTTTCTACTTTTTCTTCTTTTCTGCTTCAACTTGGTTTTCTTCCTAGTCATTGTGATAATTCTTTGTTTGTTCAATCTACTGCTACTACTCTTACTTATCTCTTGGTCTATGTTGATGACATTCTTATCACTGGGAGTTCTTCTTCTCATATTCAGTCCTTAATCTCTCAGCTTAACTCGGTTTTCTCGCTCAAAGACCTGGGTTCTCTTTCGTTTTTTCTTGGTATTTCTGTCACTGCTTCTTCCTCTGGTTTGTTCTTATCTCAGTCTCATTATGCTTCTAAATTACTTCAGCAGGCCGGTATGACTGAATGTAAGCCTGCACCTTCTCCTCTTAGTTCTTCTTCTTCTTCTTTATCCATATGTTCTTCTCCATCTTTTTCCAATCCCTCTCTGTACCGTAGTCTTGTTGGTGGTTTGCAATATTTGACAATTACTCGCCCAGATTTAGCCTTTGCTGTGAATCAGGCCTGTCAGCATCTTCAAAATCCTTCTCAAGCTGATTTTGCTAAAGTTAAACGTCTCCTCAGATTTGTGCAAGGGACTCGGCATCATGGTTTGCATTTTTCTACCAGTACCTTTGATATTCATGCCTTCTCCGATGCTGATTGGGCTGGTAATCCTTGTGATCGCCGTTCTACCTCTGGTTTTTGTCTTTATCTGGGTTCCAATCTGGTTTCTTGGACTGCTAAGAAGCAGCCTACAGTGGCTCGATCTTCTACTGAAGCTGAATACAGATCAATGGCTCAAGCTGCAGCTGAGGTGTCTTGGCTCCAAATGTTGCTGCATGATATGCGTCTTACTTCTTCTGTTCCAGTGCTTTGGTGTGATAACTTGTCTGCATTATCTTTGGCTTCTAATCCTGTGTTTCATGCCAGGACAAAACATATCGAAATTGATTATCATTTTGTTCGGGAAAAAGTCGCTGCTAAACATCTTCTTATTCGGCATGTTGCCTCTTCAGATCAGATAGCTGATATTTTCACTAAAGCTCTTCCTGTGAGCCGTTTTCTTTTTCTCCAATCCAAGCTTCTCGTTGCTCTTCCCACTTTCAGCTTGACGGGGGCTAATGACAGATGTTGTGCTATACTTCCCAATAGTGCTAAGACAGAGCAGCATACTGGTGCAAATAGTGATACAGCAGAGCAGCAACATACTGATGCTTAGTTAGAGTGGTTGTGTTAGTATGTGTAGGTTAAGAGTTTTAGTGCATCTTAGTCAAAGGGTTGTGCATGTTAGCAAAACCCAGGTTGAGGCGGTTATCACATTTTATATCATTTGTTAGAGTTTATCATTTGTTAGAGTTTGAGGCGGTTCTAAACTTGTATATAAACAGTAGCACTACTGTAAGGTGTTTTGGGGATTTTCAGTATATAATATTTTCTCAGATTCAGTTTCTCTTTTCTTTAGACAGCTACTATTAGAATTGCTAGATATGGAGATTAATAGTTGAGGTGGATAGAGAAGGTGATATAGGAAGCATATATATAGATAGATAAGTGGAGGAGGAGAAAGAAGATGGATATCATCACTTAATTCTTAAATGCTTTTATAATGTGAAGGGTTGGGATTGGTTTTACTTTTGAAAGCAAAACGTGTGTAGCTGTATTGGAACTGCTCCATGTTGAAGATTTCTTCAGGTTGTCTGTCTTTGAACGCTTCTAGCTATCACTACCTCTTCATTGAATGAGTGAATTATATCTGTACATTAAAGTAATTGTTTTTATATAAACTTTCATATTCCATTTGTCCTTTCCACACCTTCATATGCCTTTTTTATTTTTCAATTCATTATATGACTCTTTTAAATATAAAAGAATAAAAATAATGTCAGTTGTCAAGAAAAAAGCAAGAAAAATTTTTCCGAGAAACTTACAATTATGAACATGAATTACACTCTTTTTATAAAATATTCAAGTGTCGTTTTCTCAAGCCGTCATCAACAATGGATCCAGCTTGGCACCTTGATAAAGTCATGTTGAAAGTGTAATTATTTTATCTGTAAAATTTCACAAGTCAAACCTACTGACGCATCTTTGTTAAATAATTGATTTAATGAGTGTTCTAATTTTTCATTTGTCTAAAATAGCATACAAATAATATCACAGAGGACTGTATGGAATTTGCTTGTGATAGACTAAGACATCAACGTGTGTATGGTTAATAAATTTGGATAAAATTTTGAAAAAAGAAAGAAAAAAAATAGATAAAATATGAATGAAATATTTAGGAGTGATCTACTTTAGATTATCTTTTTATCTTATTTTGGTCACATTAATTTTTAATTACATCACATCACCTCTCAATTATATTATACAACTTTTTATAAAAAGTCAAAAATTATACTTATTTAGATCATTTCAAAAAATCTCATAATTAGATTTTACACAACTTTTCTCTTTCTGTTTTTAAATCTCTCTAGTTTGCGTAAACTCGTTTTGTATAATTTTGACTGATCTCGTAAGAAGCTTGTCTCTACTCTTCTTGTCATTAAACATAAACAAGTGGAACGATTACACAAACCTGTAGAAAAATCACCTCCAGCGCGTATTTTACATACACATATAGTTTAAAGCAAATTCATATATAGAGTGATCTCATCATCTCATCTCTGTCGAAACAGAATGCAATATAAAATAAGCTAGGAAGGGATACACTTCAATTCAATATAGATGGTATCATGGGGGCACACAATTAACAACATGAATTTTATTTTTATTTTTTTTATCTAAAAAAAAGGATGCTATGAGGTGTCATCACAATATTCGTGGGCCCAAGTTTAGGGGTAACCGGTTATCAATCTAATTTAACTTAACTCATAGGAAATGACCCACTACCGAAACATTAGTGGAGCTCAACCACACACCATAAATAAATTCAAGATTCGATCAAAATATAGAGTGAGATAGAGAACCACTACAAATGACATTACTTCGAAAGTTTCTCCCCTCACTAACCAACATATTTTATAGACGGACATAATTAGAAAGCTATACCCCCCTCCCAAAATAAAAAAATATTCTTAATTTTTTATTGGAAGTTGACTTTTTTAGAAAAGTTATAATGAAACAATAAATAAATAAAACATATGAATACGTGGGATGACAATACTCTCAAAATATTATGTGGCGTTATTTATATAATTTTTTTTTTTTTCAAGTCTCAACTATTTAATAAAAATTAGTCTGTATTCTTACTTTAAAAAAAAAAAAAAAAAAAAAAAAATTATTAAGGTGCCGTTTGGTAACACTTACGTTTTCAGTTTTCTGTTTATATTTACAAAAATTTTAAAAACTCAAATAAAAACTTGTTTGGTAAAATTTTTGATTTATAAATCAGTGGTCTCAGTTTATAAATTTGACCAAAAAATGAAAACACAAAAAATGTGTTTCCATTTTGAGTTTTCAGTTTTTTTTTTTTTTACCACCCAACACTAGCCACCGTCCACCACCATTTTTCACTACCGTCTTTTGCCACAACCACCCACCCCCCACCACCACCTGCCACCCACTCGCCACCACCACCCACCCCTCGTTGCCGCCACCACCACCACCACCACCACCCACCTGCCATCCACCCGCCACCACCCACCACCCGCTACTACCATCCACCGCCCGCTACCACCACCCGCCACCTACTTGCCACCACCACTTACCACCTACCTGCCACCACCAGCCACCCACCACCACCAGCCACCTGCCACCGCCACCACCACCACCAGCCACCTGTCACCCACCCGCCACTACCACCCACAACCACCACCCACAACCATCACCCACCACTCACCCGCTACCCACCTGCCACCACCACCTACCTGCCACCACCACCACCCACCGCCATCCACTCGCTACCACCTACCACCCACCACTGTCACCCACCCACCCACCACCACCACCCGTCACCTACCCACCACCCACTTGCTACCACCGTCACCCACCCACCCACCCACCACCACCACCACCCGTCACCTACCCACCATCCACTTGCCACCACCACCACTACCACCCACCACCTGCCACCGTCACCCACCCACCCACCATCACCACCCACCACCACCCGCCATCTGCCACCCACCTGCCACCACCGCCCACCATCCGCCACCACCACCACTACCCATCATTCGCCACCCACTTGCCACCACCATCCGCCGCCGTCACCACCACCACCACCACCCACTCGCTACCACCCACCACCCGCCACCGTCACCCACCCATCCACCACCACCACCCACCCGCTACCACCCGCCACCGTCACCCACCCACCCATCACCACCACTCACCCGCCACCACCCACCACTACCAGCTACCCACCACCCACCGTCACCACTTTCCACCACCGTCTTTCGCCGCCACTTGCCATTTCTCACTCTTTTTTATATTTTTAAAATTTTTTAAACATTTTGTCAGTTACCAAACGCGTTTGTAGTTTATGTTTTTTTAAAAATAAACAAAAAATAAACAAAAACCAGTTTATAAAATTTTTGTAAATATAAACTAAAAACGTAAACGTTACCAAACACACCAAGTGATTGGTTTGGAGTATCAAGTATTCCAAAACTATTTAGTAATTATCCCAAAAGAATAAGAGTTTAGATAGGAATAAATTAACTAATATATAAACAATTCATTCAATGAAGGGTGGTAGAAGTGTTCAAAGACAGACAACCTCAAGAAAACTTCAACACGGAGGAGTTGCCTTGTGCAATAAATACAGCCAGTACTACACACGTTTTGATTTCAAAAGTAAAACCAACTCCACCCTTCACATTACAAAAAAGCATTTAAGAATTATTAAGTGATCAATCAACTTTCTCCTCCACCCATCTATCTATATATATGCTTCCTATATCACCTTCTCTATCCACCTCAACTATTAATCTCCATATCTAGCAATTACTACTAGTAGTTGTCTCCTTCAGTTTTGTACCATATACTTGTCAGCTCTTCTTTGATCGGTCTCTCTCGTTCTAAATATGGATCCAAATTGCTCTAGGTTCCAAGTCCTTGCACTAGTGATCTCTTCCTGTTTGATTTTCTCATTTTCTATCTCTGCTATGGCTTCACCAGTAGTAGTACCACTCAAACTGGGATTCTACCAAACAACTTGTCCATCTGCTGAGGCAATTGTGAGAAAAGCTGTGAGCAAAGCCATTTCCAAGAATCCAGGCATTGCTGCAGGCCTCATTAGGATGCATTTCCATGACTGCTTTGTCAGGGTATGCTATAGCCTATCCTATTTCCTTTCCTAAATTAATGTATATTATTGTAGTTTCATTCTCATAAAATAATTTATTGTTTATCTATATTATTATATAAACCACACAACTCAAAAGATATAATTAGAATTGAAATCCATCGCGTACCATTTGTTAATTAATGTTACCAAATGTTTTCACTTTTCAGGGTTGTGATGGTTCTGTGCTACTCGATTCCACACCAGGAAAACCAGCTGAGAAAGAAAATCCAGCCAACAACCCAAGCTTACGAGGATTTGAGGTGATTGACGAGGCCAAGGCCCAGATTGAAGCTATATGCCCTAAAACTGTCTCATGTGCGGACATTCTTGCCTTTGCTGCTCGCGACAGTGCCTTCAAAGTTGGAGGGATAAACTATGCCGTGCCAGCAGGGCGTCGCGATGGACGTGTTTCTTTGAGTGATGACATTCCACAAAATTTACCAGCTCCCTCCTTCAACGCCACACAGCTGGAGGACAACTTCGCCAGAAAAGGATTGTCACGTGACGAGATGGTGACACTCTCTGGTGCTCACTCCATTGGTGTCTCTCATTGCTCTTCCTTCTCCACCCGCCTTTACTCCTTCAATGCCACTCACCCACAAGATCCTTCCATGGATCCAAACTACGCAGCATTCTTGAAAACAAAGTGCCCACCAAGCAACGCCGGTGCTGCCATCAATCCAACTGTGGCTCTTGATGTTCTAACGCCAAACCGTTTGGACAACAAGTACTACACAGTGTTAAAGAAGCACCGTGGGGTACTTACTTCAGACCAGACATTACTGAGTAGCACATCAACGGCTAAGACAGTGATGTACAATGCTAAATATGGTTCCAAGTGGGAGGCCAAGTTTGCTTCTGCTATGGTGCGCATGGGCTACATTGACGTCCTCACTGGCAAAAATGGTGAGATTAGGAAGAATTGCCACATGGTGAATTATTAATTGATTAAGCTTCTAAGTGTTTGGAAATATTGTATTCTTCATTTTTTTATATTTTTTATTTTTTGATATGCCAATTGGTAATTCAAGTGTAAATTAATCATTTTCTCGATTGATGTTGATGATGATTTGTTGTTTTCTTTCTTATAATAAAGACTATGTATTCTCTCACTAGCAAGGATCTCATATTCCCAAAAATTCATGTCCCCCGGTCCCAAATCACTCATAACCATTAGATCATTTAAGAATTTCAAGATTTGAGAATTTCAAGACATCCAATAGTTGTGAGTGATTTGGGACATGGGGACAGAAATTTTTGAGAACAGGAGATCTTTGGGCCTCCTCTCACAATTAGTATTTGACAACTTTCCAGATCTCGCAACATTTGCAATTAGAATAATTATTACATATTTCCAAAGCACCATGTTTGTAAAGAAAATATATATATATACAATAATAATAGAGAACTTTAAGTTTGGAACTTTCTAATGATGTGGCAAGAAAAAATAAAAATAAAAATAAAAATAAAAATAAAAAAAACATAGGTACACACATCACATCACATATGAACTCCACTCTTTACCACATCACTAAAACTCTCTTTAGAGTTCTAAAATTAAAACTCTCAATCATTATTCAAAAACATATTACAATCTAGATCTTCTAAGGCTGCAACTCAATTAAAGTTTGAACCAACTCATCTAGTCATCCCAGCTTCTAAATAGATAGAGAATATACAATGTTGGAATCATGACTTTCAATATTGAGGCTCGAAGCAGCGGAGGATGGATTCCGATGGTGAAGCAAAGAGGGAACCAAGAAGCAAGGAAATCAGTGGGTAATGCAGTAGTCTTCATGGTGTTTGTGGATAATCTACCTAACTCAATGAATACCAAAGGCTTGTTTAACCTGTTTGGGAAGTTTGGAGTTGTAAAAGATATTTTCATTCTGCAAAAGCGTCGTAGGAATACCAATACTAGATTTGGTTTTGTAAGATATAACTGTGAGGTAGCTGCAAACGTTGCTGTGCAGAAGGCGGATGGTCTATGGGTGGATGATAAGAAGTTATTCGTAAAACTTGCAGCTTTCGAACGAAGCAGAGAACAGGGGAAGTACCATGCTCAAAAACCACCGCAGTCACATTTCAGAGACGAATTCCGGAGAGGCTCACATCACTTCACCAACAACAAAACGTTCGCAGACGTGGTAAAAGGTATTCAGATACAGGACAGAGACTCTATTACAGTTCAGGCCGAGGAGTATGGTAATGAGTGGCTTTACGACAGTGTCTTAGTCCGGCTAAAAGTCAGATGTGTAAACATTAGTTTGAAGTTCGAGCTTAATGCTAGAGGAATAGATGGGTTTGAAGCCAGACAAGGAGGTGGTCATGATGTGGTGTTATCTTTCAAGTCCAAGGAGGAAATGGTAACAAAGATGAAGTCTATCAAAGAAATTATCCATGAATGGTGCAATGACATCATCCAATGGAGGCCAGAGCTTGCTCTGGCACAGGAGAGACTTGTATGGCTTACCTGCTATGGCATTCCCTTACATTTATGGAATAGGTCCAATCTTGTTAAGATTGGTAGCATATGGGGTGAAGTTATTGATGGTGCTGAAGGCTTGCCTCAGTCCTTCGTATGTAGAAAGCTTAGGATCCTTACCAAGTGCATGGAACCCGTTAACAGTGTTATTAACCTGGTGACTAAACACTCCTCTCATCCAGTGAGAGTCTTGGAAGTTTAGGTCCTTGAAGCAAAAACCACAAATCAGTGCTGCAGCTGTTTGAATCATCTAGATAAGATGAAGGAACTCAGTTCAGAGGAGGAAGGTGAGGATCATGGTTCCAACCGAGTTGGTAAACCACTACAGAACCTCAGAGATGAGTCAACTCAATCCAGAGAAGATGGGTCAGCTCAGGGTTCTGAGCAATTCAAAAATGAGGCCAGTCGAGTGTTGACACGTAGGGATGGCAATATAATAGAGGCAAAATGGAAAAGTGATACGG
Organism: Camellia granthamiana; assembly: GCA_036172215.1. Taxonomy (NCBI): domain Eukaryota; kingdom Viridiplantae; phylum Streptophyta; class Magnoliopsida; order Ericales; family Theaceae; genus Camellia; species Camellia granthamiana. Next base: position 86,707,258 of record CM069914.1, on the reverse strand, counting down.
AAGTGGTTGAGTCTAGTAGCATAATAGGCAAGGAGCTCGAGGTTGAAGCATGCAAGGAAATGGTGGCAGGTAGCAGTGCATTTAATGCCTCAAAACCAGCTGAACAAGGTAATGATGGGCATGTCTTCTCGCCTGGGTGTATGAGAAGATTGAGTGGTTCTAGTCTAAATTTACATGGGTTGAACTTCAAAGTGGAGTTGGGCCAAAAAAATTTAAACGAAGAGGACTTGGGCCATAATATTTTAAACCATGGGTTGTGTGGGCCGACTGATTTGGGAAAGGCAGCTTTTTCTGAGAATGTCTGCCCAGTTGAGGAAGTGGGCAATTCTGATGATGAGATTAGCAGCAGTGAAGATGAAGGTGTAGTGGTCCAACCTGTTGTAGCTGCTTAGGCCAATAATGTTAACACCCAAGGGAAGGAAATTAGTAGGCCAAGATCAGAGAAAGAGATGGCTATCAAATTTGGTCCTCAAGGTAGATTCTGGAAAAGTAAAGGAAAATCGGGAGCTTTCTTAAGAAAATCTCAGTAGTGCTATGATCAGGTGTACACGCCTAGGTATATGAGAAGTTTAAGTGAGTCTAGCATGCTTAAGCCTGGGCTGAATTTGGAAGTGGTGTTGGGCTGTAATATGGGGTCTACTGATCAGGTTATCCACATAGAAGTGGGCCCATCAGCCCTGTTGAACAAGGGACTGAACAAGTTAGTAAACGTGAGGAATGAAGGTAATAACAACCGGAACCGTAAAAGAAAAGCATCAGCAAGGGATGAACATGGAGAGCAGCAGAGAGATTCTATTAATCATGGAGAAAAAGCGCAACCAAAGGCTACTATTGAAGCTATAGTCGACCCAGGAGTGGAGCAGCTTGTTCGTATTGGATCAAACATAGGAAAGAAGGATCCTCAGAGTCATGTTCCCTCAGTTCCTGCGCAATCACCAGCAAATGGAAGAGACAAAAGAAAGAAAGTGGCTGTGGCTTTTGTTAGGTCAACTGGGGATCAATTATTATTGGAAAATAGAGCAAGAGTGCAGGAGTGTGGTCAAGTTTTAGGTAGTAAAATAAAGGGGCAAAAACAAAGAAGAATGAGGAAATTGCGTTTTACTCATCAATTCTGCCAAGGATTTCACAGAGGAGCTATGTTCAGAGCTGCGGCAGCTATGATGTCTTCATCTCTGTCAATCAGTAGCGGTGCTTATAAATAGATTTTAAGCCGAAATGAAGCTCAAAAAACCGTGAAGTTAGGGAAAGTTTTGGGTATTGAATTTGGGGCTAATGAAGAGAGTGTTATCCAAAAAATTTCGGAGATGGACAAGCAAGATGAGGAAAGACTAACCAAAAAAAGGGGTGAATGGTGGTGCTTAAGTCTGCACCTACAGGGGATTTTGCAGTCAAAGTTTGTTCCATAATGAAAGTTCTTTCATGGAATGTTAGAGGCTTGGGTAAGCCTGAGAAAAGGAGGAGAATTAGAAATTTCATAAAGTCAAAAGGGGTGGATATGGTGTTGATTCAAGAAACTAAAAAGTCAAGTATTGCTGAGAGATCTGTCAGATCTCTATGGGCAGAAGATGAACTGGGGTATATGGAGGTGGATGCAGAAGGGAGTGCAGGGGGTTTGTTATGTCTATGGAAACCTCATGTGTTTCAAGTGAAGAATTGTTGCAGTTCTAGGAATTTTATTTTGCTATCAAGTCTGGTTTATCATAGTTTTGATTGTGTTATTGGTAATGTCTATGCTCCTAATGATTGTAGAGTTAGAAGTCAACTGTGGAAGGTCCTTTATAACTTGAAAGCATCCTTTCCAAAACCTTGGTGTTCAGGGGGGGATTTTAATGAAATTAAAGCTATTGGAGAAAGGAAAGGCTGTGTGAGAAGAGATAGGGGGATGCAGGAGTTCAGTGAATTTTTAAATAATATTGAATTGGTTAATGTTCCTATGCCTGGTAGGAAATATACATGGAGTAATTCACAGTCAAGTGCATGTTGGAGTAGGCTTGATAGGTTCCTATTAAATCCGGAATGGCTTGTGTGGTTTAACTTTAAGTTATGGGGCCTGCCTAGAATACTGTCTGATCATTGCCCAATTTTATTGAAGGAAGATGATAAGGATTGGGGTCCTAAACCATTCAAATTCTTAAATGCCTGGGTGCTACATCCCAACTTTCTTAAAGAAGTTGAAAAGGTTTGGGTTGTTACACAAGTGAAAGGGTGGGCTGGTTTCAGAATTATAGTCAAATTGAGAACACTTAAACAAGCACTGAAGATTTGGAATGTGGAGGTATTCGGTCATGTGGAGTCCAAGCTCAAAGCTGCTGAGGCTGAGTTACATTCGTGGGATCTAATAGTTGAAGAGAGAGATCTTGTAGAATATGAAGTTAGACAAAAAATTGAGATCAGAAATAAAGTGTAGAAGCTTAGAAAAAGGCTAGAGTGGATATGGTTGCAGAAATCCAGACTGAACTGGGCCTTAAAAGGGGACAAAAACACCAGGTATTTCCATATTATGGCATCAAGAAGGCATAGTAAGAACGTCCTTGATTCACTGAAGATTAATGGTACTCTATATGAGGATCTTGCGGAGTTAAAACAGGCAGTGGCAGCTCACTTTAACATTTTGTTCTCTGAAGTTTGGAAGATTAGACCAAGGCTATGGGGTGAGTTTAGAAGCATTGATCAAAATCAGATTCAATCTTGTTTGGTGAAAGAGTTTTCAAGAGCAGAGGTTTAGGCAGTAATCAAGGAATGCGATGGCAATAAGGCCCCGGGGCCTGATGGATTTAATCTCACTTGCTTCCAAAAGGGATGGAAATATATGAAGGATGATATCATGAAATTCATGCAAGAGTTTCATGATAATGGTGTATTGGGTAATGGAATTAATTGTTCTTTTGTGACCCTCGCTCCCAAAATAGTTAGTCCAGAATCAATTACAGGCTTTAGACCTATCAGCCTTATTAGTTCAGTCTATAAAGTGGTGGCTAAAGTTCTGGCCAACAGGATGAAATTAGTGTTGCCAAAAATTATTGATAGAGTCCAATCAGCATTCCTAAGTGGTAGGAATATTATGGATGGTGTTCTTGTTGCAAATGAGATTGTGGATTGGTGGAAGAAGACTAACAGAAATGGGCTAATCATTAAGTTGGATTTTGAAAAGGCCTATGACACTGTTAACTGGAATTTCCTCATCCAAATGTTAGAGAATTTTGGTTTTGGAACTACCTGGACCAAATGGATAAAGGAATGCATTTCTTCTGCAAGAGTGTCAGTTCTTGTTAATGGGTCACCATCACCAGAGTTTTGCCCTCAAAAAGGTTTAAGGCAAGGTGATCTTTTATCCCCTTTCTTGTTTAATGTTGTAGCTGAGGGTCTGAATATACTCATATCAAGAGCTAAAGATATGGGTCTGTTTAGAGGTATATTTGTAGGTGCTAATGGGTTGAATATATCTCACTTACAATTTGCTGACGACACAGTGTTGTTTTGTGAGGCTGAAGGGTCACAAATTTTGGCTATAAAAAGAATCCTTAGGTGTTTTGAAGTAATTTCAGGTCTACGGATCAATTTTGCTAAAAGTGTTGTGTGTGGGATGGGTGTGGCAGATATGGAGGTTGATGAGTTTGCTGGGAAATTGAATTGTCTAAGCAAGAAATTACCATTGAAGTATCTAGGATTACCACTGGGAGCCAGCCCCAGCAGGAGTTTGACTTAGAGGCCAGTTGTAGAGAATTTCAAGAAAAAGTTATCTGGGTGGAAGAGAAGAGTGTTATCTTTTGCTGGTAGAGTCACACTCATTAAGTCTATGTTGTCTGCTTTACCTGTGTATTACATGTCTCTTTTTAAAATACCTGAGTGTGTGCAAAAGAGATAGATAGGATTCAAGCATCATTTTTATGGGGTGATTCTGAGCGTAGTAGGAAGTTGCATCTAGTTAGGTGGAATGAAGTGTGCATGAGTTTGAAACAAGGAGGGTTGGGGATCAAAAACATCAGGTCAGCCAATGATAGTTTGCTTTTAAAATGGTGGTGGAGATATGGGCAAGAGGATGAGGCACTGTGGAAGATGGTTATTTACGAAAAGTATGGTTCAGTTGGGGGTAGATGGTTCCCCGATAAGGATGTTCACGGTCCTATATCTCAGACTTGGAAAGACATCTTATCAGTGGCCCAAAGGAATGGCAGTATTCTCCAATTTTCTAAGGATAATGTGGAAATCTTAATAGGTAATGGACAAAGAATCAGTTTCTGGAGAGATAATTGGTTGGGTTCAACAAATCTTTTATGCCAATTTCCTAGATTATTCCAGTTGGTTAATGATAAAGAGATTTCCTTGAATGTTCAAGTAGCCAGAAGAGATAGTCAATCTGGGTGGTTTTTCAATTTCAAAAGACCACTTCGGGCTTGGGAAGAAGGCGAGTTGGTCAGATTAACCACTGCTCTGGGGTCAGGCCCTCTTTTAAGAAGTGATGTAGCTGACAGTTTGGGTTGGGAGGCTGCTCAGCCAGGTATTTTTAAGGTTAATGCTGTTTATGCTTGGGGTATGCTCAATGATGGTCCCATTCATAGATCAGTTGATCTTATCTGGAATAATTTTTCCCCACCTAAGGCAAAAAAAATTTCTTGGTTAACTTGGAGAGGAAGACTGAAAACTAAAGATTTGTTACAAAGGTTTGGAATTCTGGAGGGGAAAGATGTCCTTAATTGTATATTCTATCATGAGGCTAGAGAATCTCTTTACCATGTTATGCTTCATCGTTCTTTTACTTGGAAAATTTGGTTTGCTATTATCGATTGGTGGGGTATTCAGTGGGTTATTCCCAGATCCATAGATGATCTTTTACTCTGGTGGATGGGTTGGAAGTTTAGGAAGAAAGTTAATCTGGTGTGGAAGGCCCTTCCAGCAGCAGTGTTGTGGTCTGTATGGAGTTATAGAAATGAGTGTGTGTTTAAGGCAGTCCAGCCCAAATTTCAGGTTCTGTGTGAACGTATCAAGGTGAGGTTAGCAATTTGGATGAGATCTCAGTTCAGGGATGTTTCATTTTCAGTCAATGATATCGTGTTTAATTTTTTACAAGTCAGGTGTTGTCTAGGATCTCAGTTGGTGAATTCTGTTCTATTATGTTGCTACTAGCCTGGCTCAGCTAGATTTCAGTCCATCAGAGCAGCCACCAATTTGACGTAAGGGCATGATGTGGTTGGGTTGATTAAAGAGTGATTCTGTGATGCATTACTGGTCTGGTGGTGGATAAATAGGTAGCTGTGGGTCAAGTTCTGCTGGTTGCAAGTGTTGCTGGTTGAAGGGGGTGCCCTGTCTTGTTGGTCTGATGTGTCATGTCCTAGATGAATGGTTTACTCTAGAGGAATGGCTAAATGGCTGAATGGATGAATGGTTATGTTGTGTTGGTTGCTGCTGTTCTGATGGTTTACTCTAGTATAGAGCTTGTTACTGTTCTCTGTAGGCCTGGTTGGCTGTTTGGCTGATTGCTTTGTTATCTTTTGAGGACTGGTATGATTTTGGGTTATGCTTCTGTCTTCCTGCTGCTGTGGAGCTTGCTGTTGTCTGTGAGTGTTTTTCTTTTTTTTTGTTTCTGTTCTGTACGTTGGTTACTCACCAACTTGGAGCGTGGAGTTGGTGCTAGCAAATGATTTGGTGTGCATCTAGGTGCCAACCTAGTTAGGATCTTAATGTTTCACTTTGATGCTTTTTGCACTCTCCTATTTATTGATGTACGTTATCATATTTTGTATGTTTTCTTCATCAATAAATTTTCTTTTCACTGATCAAAAAAATATATATATATATACAATGTTGAACATAATTTAAAGGGTAAATTTTATTGACTCCTTTAAAGTTTAAATAAAATACAATAAATTTTATATTTTTAGTACAATTATATTAAGTATTTTTGAGATTTTAATTTATAAATATTTTTTTTTTATCAATAATTTGTTAGTTACACAGATAGAAAAGTGATATTATTATCTCTTTATGATATAATTTTTGATGTTTAAAAATAAGCATATAATCCCTTATATGCAAGGCCGACCCTGTGATTTAGGGGCCTAAGGCGAACTTCGAAAATGAGACCCGTCTTACATTGAAAAAAAAGAAGTTTATGGATAAAATAATAAGTTATAACAATTTTTTTATTTATTTGTAGTCACACAAAAAAAAAAAAAAAAAATTACTTACACACATAATCATTAAAATTATAAACAAAAATTTACTTTCATATATTAAGATAGGAAGCAATCACTACAAATACTCAAAAAAAAATAAAAAATCTAGTATTGTTTGTTTTATAGTTTAGTAATATCCAGTTTACAATTGAACCAGCTATCACATAAACATTACTCTTCTCACACTTGGGCCTACAGTATTTGGGCTTTTTTTTTTTTTATATATCTAAAACACAAAATTATATTTGGGGGCCCATATTTTCAACCCAAATTTGAGGGCCCAAGACATAGGCTTATATGAGGACAATAGATGTAGCAATAGAACACAAATCTAATTCTCTATTTTTGGTTTTTTGAAAAACAAACTTATATGAGGACAATAGATGTAGCAATAGAACACAAATTTACCACCATTTTGTATGCAAATATTGCACCAGATCACTATTTGTAGAACAAGTAGTGAGCTAAAAGCATTTGAATTGCACCCAAAAATCTAATAACCCTGAAACTTTTCCAATTCTCCAGCTAAAATTTCACCCACATTCAGTTCAAGTAATGAATTCAGCTGAAACTAATTTCCACATCATAAATGTATAGGTCATCCCCATATTAGCACAAACACGAAATATGATTTCAAATGTATTCAAATATTCCTACTCAGATAAAAGTATAAAACTATAAATACAAATTACAAACTAACAACTATGAACACCAATTCTATAAGTTACATTAACAACATTAATAAAACAAACTTTTTGGCCCAATTTCAGCATGATGAACAATTTTCAGCATGATGAATAGCAACATGAACAGCAATAGTTTGACCAAACATTCCATCCCAATTTCAGCAACTTTTTCAGCAACATTAAGCAAGAAACCTTCGTTTATGAGCTCCTATGACTGAAATTTCCAATGCCTTCTGCCTTTTTGTGCCTGTCAATAGCCTAAAATGGAAAAAAAATTAAAAAACACAGTAGCAAACTAAATTTTCCCATGATTTATGCCACCAAAAACCCTTATCCTTCATTAAAAATCCAACTTTTTTTATATTAAAAAAAAAAGAGAAAAAAAAAAAGACTCTAACTGAATCAGAATTACTTGTGTTAGTTTTATTCTTGGCAATCCCGTTTGACAAAACTCTTTTCAGTTGTAATTGTATTCGATCTTTTATTTCAGTGAGGCTATGAGTTTTAAATGTGAATCCAACCCGAATTATGCCTATGTAGAGGAGTTTGTGATCTTAATCCTATCATGTTTTCCACTTCGCTAACTATGTCAAGATCGAGCTGTTGTTTGTCCGCTTGAGCGAATATTCCTGTGCTCGAGCTAAGATTGCGACCTTTCAGAAGTTTCACTCACCTGCAAAAATACTGGGAGTTATTTTTTCCCGCTCAAGCGGCCATTCCTGCGCTCGAGTGTAGATCCACTCAAGTGGCCATTCTTGCGCTCAAGCGAAGATCGCGGATCTGTTTTCTATAAATATGTGCTTCAGTCCGATTTTAAGGTACGGCTTCCAAATCCTATTCTTGGGTATTAGGGTTTTTATCTAAAGTTTCTTCACTTGTTTTCCTTTGATATCTGTAAGAGATTAATCATGAATTCAGTGGATCATATCAAAGGGTTTGTTTGTTTTATTTATTCAATACAAAATAGAGAGTTGTTCTTTGGTAGATTACGTGGAATTTGAGCCTGAAGCTTTGGTGGATTCTAAAGTGACTCATCATCGTGGATTCAATATCGGCGTTTTGGATTCAACGTTGGGCAAGACAACTCTAAGGTGAAGACCTTGGTGGAAGAGGCATATAGAGGTCAGTTCAGTTTGGGTGTGGATTCACCAGGTAATTGAAAGTACACTTGTGTAATTTCTTTTGTCTTCTTAGTGGATTGTTTTGTGGCTTTTGCCCGTGATTTTTTAATCACAGTTGAAGGCGGTCCAATTGTGGTTTTTTCATATTAAAATCGTTGTGTCGATTTGTCTTGATTGTTTGATTGGGATTATTATTTATTAGTTAAAATTAATACATAATCACAAATCAATATCTTGAGAATTTTTAGATTTTTCAACTTGAATCAGACAAAAACAGAATGAAGAATCTTATACCATTCAGCAACAAAAACACAATCAAGAAACACACACACACACACACACACACACACACACACAGCGAGCTTGCATGTGTAAGGAGAAAGAAGGAAAGGTGTCGTCCGATTGGGTTTCAGGACCTTTTCGCTATCATCGGGAGTGAGTTGCCGGTGAAGGTGTATCTACTATGTATAAGCTTGCTTGAATCAAAGCTTCTCGCCGTCATCGGGAGTAGGTCGGCGGTGATGGTGGGTTCAATGGAGGGCTCGGTAGAGTAGAGGAGAAGGGGGCTAAGTGAAAGTGAGGGAGTGTAAAAAAGCTCTATAAGGCCATCTCCAACAGTGCATCAAACCTTGCATCAGATTTGAAATTTGATGAAAAAATCACTTTTTCTCACTCTAATGGTTTCACCAAATTGATATCAAAATGAGAATGGAACAAAAGTTTCATCAAACTGAGGACAAGCTCTAGACTTTATCTTTTCACTGTTCTATACCGTTGGACGGGGGCAACCGGTCAACCAGCCGGATGTCTGGTCGGTTGACCCATCAGTCGACCGGTTCTCTTTCAAATAGGTAGGTTCAAACAGGGTAAAAAGGTTCAAAAAGATTAAAAAAAAAAAAGAGTACCTTACCGGTTGACCAGCCAGTCGACCCACCGGATGACCCTTCCCTTTTGATGCACCATTGGAGCAAGCTACATCAGATTAAGAAAATCAGCTATTTTTTACTCTAATTTGGTGAAAAAAGTAATCACTGTTGGAGATGCTCTAAGGCCATCTCCAACAGCACATCAAACCTTGCATCAGATTTGAAATTTGATGAAAAAAAATCATTTTTTCTCACTCCAATGGTTTCACCAAATTGATATCAAAATGAGAATTGAACAAAAGTTTCATCAAACTGAGGACAAGCTCCAGATTTCATCTTTTCACTGTTCTATACCGTTGGAAAGAGGCAACCGGTCAACCAGCCGGATGTCCGGCCGGTTGACCCACCGGTCGACCGGTTCCCTTTCAAATAGGTACGCTCAAACAGGGTAAAAAGGTTCAAAAAAATTAAAAAAAAAAAAAGTACTTACCAGTCGACCCGCCGAATGACCCTTCCCTTTTGATGCACTGTTGGAGCAAGCTATATTAGATTGAGAAAATCAACTATTTTTTATTTAGATTTAGTGAAAAAAGTAATGCACCGTTGTAGATGCTCTAAGCCCTATTCTGGTATGGGTGGGAAAACAAATTGAATTTGTTTTTAAATTTATTTATTTATTTATTTTATTTTTTTAAGTCATCGGATCTGCAACACGAAATAAAGGAGAGGCATGGGATCCAGACTCGCTCCACGGTGCAGATAGCACCGTCCAGTCCAAGCCTAACCTAGGAGAGTGGAAGTAGTAAATCTCAACTCAGGGACATGGAGGCCTCTCTGAGGCTCCGCAATTCGAGATAGATACTATTCTCTATATTCTCTCTCTACAAGAAGAAGTGTAGTCGGGAAGATGCAGTTTTGCGTGGAAACCCAAACGGAGGAAATATCATAACATAATGCTAGAGGCGGAATCCCCCGACAGAATCGACAATATGAAGGCAAAGATTCAGGACAAAGAGGGCATACAGTAACGCCTCATCTTCGCCGGAAAGCAGACCTAGCCGATTACAACACCCAAAAAGAGTCTACCCTCCACCTGAGAAGAAGACCTACACCAAGCCCAAGAAGAAGAAGAAGTGCCCTGACGCCGAGTGCGATGCTTGAACTTTCACTTTGATCGTCACTATTGTGGTAAAAGTGTGGCCTTACTTATGTCTATATCTATCCCCAGCAAGTTTGAATCTTTCTTGCTCTCTGGATATCTATCTGTTTAGGTGGTTTATGATTGTTAGTTGTTATTGTTATTATTGGATATCAATTATGAGGATTAGCAACTCTTTTAGATATGTGCTCTGTTGATGTTATTATCTTTAGTGTCTATTATGTGATTTGGTGGAATTGTTGTTAGTGTATTGGTTGGCTTGTTGAGCCTTTTTCTTTTCTTTTCTTTTTTTCTTCTGAATTTCTCTTGTAAATCTTTTTATTGTGAATATATATTGTGAGGATATATTTTCTGAGTATCAACACGTGGCAAGGTGACGTCGACGTGTCAGTCGAGGTGCTACATATCCTGGTCGTTATGCCGAGATCATCTCGGATAGGCCGAGGTTACCTCCGAAGATATCGGAATCCGAGATAAGTGAATAAGGGACAAGAGTCCTAGAACGAAGAGGGAACTCAACCTGGATATGGACAAGAGTCCTAGATTGGGAGAAGATTTCAGTTTTGGTAAAGATAAGACTCTTAGAGAGTTTGTCCTAATCCCACTAGGAGTCCCAGATTAGCAGTAATCCTAAGTCTATTAGGGCCAGGCTCCTATTGGGACTAGGATTGTATTGGCTATAAAAGAGAGGCACCCCCATGAGTCTAAGGTAGGCTTTTTATACTCAAGCTTGTGAGTTGAATAATGGATTATCTTTGAGAGATATTGAGTACTGACTTGATCGTCAGAGTACCCCTGGGTGGCGAACCACCACCGGAGTCTTCTCTTTCTGTTGCAGGTTAGTCGAGTGCCATCTATTCTACCGGTGCTCTCTAGCTAGATACTAAGCGGGCAGTGTGGTCAGAAAATCACTCACACAATTTGGCGCCGTCTGTGGGAAGGAAAGAAGAATAGATGGCCAATGACGAACAGAAGGATCAGATTGGAGACAACGCTCCTGCTGGGAGTGGGAGACCTATCGACCTCGACGTTGAAGGGGACAACCGCAACACAGAAACTCGTGACCAGAGACACAGAGTGAAAGACGCCGGCCAGGAAAGTGACGCACCAAAGACAACAGATCGAAGTGAATACTACAACGAAGATGACCTCCAAGTATGGAGGATAGATACCTGCAGAGGAACGAAGACCCTTCCAGAAAGGATGCAAAGACAGGGGGCATGAGCGCTTCCAAGGAGATAACATTCAAGTATAGAAGAGCTCATCCTAAGTGAGCAGATCCCGGATTCCAGATCCTGGATCCCGGATCCCAGAAGACAAGGTCTCGGCCTAGATGAGTAGGTCCGAGAAGACAAGGGCTCAGCCTAAGTGAGCAGATCCCGGATTCCAGATCCTAGATCTCGGATCCCAAAAAACATGATCTCGGCCTAGATAAGTAGGTCCGAGAAGAGAAGAGCTCAACCTGAGTGAGCAGATCCAAGATTCCAGCAGACAAGATCTCGGCACTTAAGTCTGAGAAGAGAAGAGCTCAGTGAGCAGATCTCAGATCCCAGAAGATAAAAAAAGAAAACACACAAGGTCAGACTGCAGTTAACCAGGTTGAAAAGCTTTTATAAAGTCCGCAAAGGAGTATGTGGAAGCCATGCAGGGGGCAGAGAGAAGAAGAATATGTTTAACACTTGTTGAAATTTGTAGCAATTTACAAGTTGAAGTTAAACCGAGATGATGTTTGACACTTGTTAAAATTTGTAGCAATTTACAAGTTGAAGTTATACCGAGATGATGTTTAACACTTGTTGAAATTTGTAGCAATTTACAAGTTGAAGTTAAACCGATATGATGTTTAACACTTGTTGAAATTTGTAGCAATTTACAAATTGAAGTTAAACCAAGATGATGTTTAACACTTGTTGAAATTTTTAGCAATTTACAAGTTGAAGTTAAACCGATATGATGTTTAACACTTGTTGAAATTTGTAGCAATTTACAAGTTGAAGTTAAACCGATATGATGCTTAACACTTGTTGAAATTTGTAGCAATTTACAAGTTGAAGTTAAACCGATATGATGCTTAACACTTGTTGAAATTCTGAGAGAATTTACAAGTTAGAGTTAAGCCGAGGAACGAAGATTAGCTTAACACTTGTAAATTCTCTCAATTGAAATTCTGAGAGAATTTACAAGTTGGAGTTAAGCCGAGGAATGAAGATTAGCTTAAACACTTGTTGAAATTCTGAGAGAATTTACAAGTTAAAGTTAAACCGAGGTCATGATTGAGAGAAGATTGGTTTAAACACTTGTTGAAATTTTGAGAAAATTTACAAGTTGAAGTTAAACCAAGGTTATGAAATATCTATACACGTGACGAGATAACCATGTTGCCAAGACTTGGAAAATAATGGAAGAAAGAAGTCTTAAGCAACACTTAACAAATATTTTCAAGTTTTAAGCCGAAGCTGAGATAAATCAATTAATGGGTACAACCAAGATGTGACACCCCAAGGAAATTGCACAGTTAAGGTGTACTTCGGAAAGACATGCACATTTTTCTAAGTATAGAATCATACGAGAGCTAGAGAAGGCAGAGATCGGACATGAGGACGTGCAAGTCCTAGAGGACGTCGGCAAGGAGCCAGTCGAGAAGAATGAGGAAGCAAGACTTGAAAGCCTCTGTTAAAGAACACACTTGTAGAAATAAAGTATCGAGGTTATGTTGATCCAAGGTGTCTACCTGATGATAATTCTGAAGTGATGCTTATCCGAGGTGTACTACCTCGAAGTAATTTGCAGAATATGTTCAAAAAAAGTTAAAAAAATTCTAAAGCATACAGGCAGTAAGCAGAAGAAAGCATTCAACACTCAGGAAAGAAACAAACATATAGTAAAAAAAGGCACTTCGACCTGGTAAAGTGATTTCTTGTTCAGATACAAAGCAGTGGCGCATCGGCCAACAACAGACATTGTTCAGAGGCAAAGAAGTTACATATGCAAAGAAGACAAAAGTACAAAGAATGAAGACCCTAAGAACTAGGGACTAAAGCAAGAACGTCGGACTGAATTACTTCAACGGTTAACGGTGGTTCGGCCTCGGCAGTTAGTTGGGGGAGCTTCTCTACCGTTATCTCGGCATCAGTTTCAAGAAGGGACGTGGTTCTAAGACTATGCAGAAAAACAGAAACGAGGGCAAGAATCTGGAAATACAACAAGAAGAACAAGAAGAGAAAATTCAGAATCACGAAAACAGCAAACATTAAGAATAAAGCCAAGTACAAAAACACTAAGTGAGTGTGTGAAGAACAAGAAAGTAATAAAATAGACATGATGCTAGCAACAGAAAGCGGATATGACAAGAACAATTCCAGGCATTTCAGCAATAAAAAATCAAAAACTTGAAGACAGACAAGAACAGAAGGCCACAGATGGCAAATAAACAGATTCAAAGTAAATCAGAAGAGTTATGAAAGATTGAGCTTAATAAAAAATGAGAGTTTATGAACCTACCAAATGAACGCCGATATGAAGATCGCCGGAGTCAAATAAATGACTGGAAATCGGGAAACCCACCGGAGAGTGTGAACGGAGCAGTTGCAGAAAGCTTGAAAAGAGATCGATGAAGGACTGGGGATATTTTTCTAAAGAGAGAAAAGTTTTAGCACGGAAAGCACATGAAAGAATGCAAAATGAGAAGACAAAGGGAAAGAAAGAAAGTTTTGTTGAAAACTCAAAAAGGCGACAAAGGAGTATTGGATTATACCCTGGGTGACATACCTATCAGGCGACGTGCGCAGAAATGACGCAACCTGATAGCACGTACAAGCTAGTAAGGGATGAACGCATGGACAAAACGGTTGAGGAGCATATGAATGACAGCTCATGCGTAGTTACAAAGCTTTTGAAGTTTACGAATTAATGGAAAAATAACCTCGGTTAGGAGGTGCGATCTCAAGCAGCTTGGAAAGCATGAATCTTGATACTTGACACAAGTGGACAGTAAAAATCCAGGGAACTTTGAGGTCGGCGAGTTTGATTTCGGACAGAGGGGCACAGATGAACGAACAGTATAGGTTCCATCATCTCAGAATGCCGAGGTAATAGAACCTAGGGGGCAGTTGTGGGGATATATTTTCTGAGTATCAACACATGGCAAGGTGACGTCGACGTGTTAGCCGAGGTGCCACGTGTCCTGGTTGTTATGCTGAGGTCATCTCGGATAGGCCGAGGTTACCTCCGAAGATATCGGAATCCGAGATAAGCTGATAAGGGACAAGAGTCCTAAAATGAAGAGGGAACTCAACCTGGATATGGACAAGAGTCCTAGATTGGGAGAAGACTTCAGTTTGGGTAAAGATAAGACTCTTAGAGAGTTTATCCTAATCCCACTGGGAGTCCCAAATTAGCAATAATCCTAAGTCCATTAGGGCCAGGCTCCTATTGGGACTAGGATTGTATTGGCTATAAAATTGAGGCACCCCCATGGGTCTAAGGTAGGCTTTTTATACTCAAGCTTGTGAGTTGAATAATGGATTATCTTTGAGAGATATTGAGTACTGACTTGATCGTCGGAGTACCCCTGGGTGGCGAACCACCACCAGAGTCTTCTCTTTCTGTTGCAAGTTAGTCAGGTGCCATCTATTCTACCGGTGCTCTCCAGCTGGATACTAAGCGGGCAATGTGGTCAGAAAATCACTCACATATGTATATATATATCAATTTTCACATGTCATTTTGCTGTCTTTATTGGCATTGATAAGCTTGGCACAATTAATGTCGGTTGACTGTTGGGATTTTGTTAAGAGATTGGAATAGAATTAAATTTTAATAAAGAATAGAGAAACTGATTTTACAATCATTTGTGGTGTTGCAAATATTTGTCAGAATATGTTAGCTGGATATGTTCAAAAATTTATGCATGGATTCATTATGTTCCTGTGATTTGGAGCCAAGTAATAGTTGCTTCTAGAGTTTAAACATATTGAGCTTTTTGAATTTCTAAAAAATTATGAATGAACCACTCTGCTTCCCTTTTGATGCTGTGGTCAGATAAGAACACCCTTTCCAACCCAATTAAAAGTATAATTTCTATAAAACTATACCCAATGAAAAATCACATCAAGATCAAGTCTCCGAACCTCCACATTATATGTTATTCACTTCAGTTTTAAGTTGCAACCTTCCCTTTAACTCTAAAACTTACCTTTACAAACTGAGAAGGCATCTGATTGTACCTCCCATATCACTTTTATCTGAACAAGGTGCTTACTAATAAATAATATTTGTTTCATCAGTTTACAAATTAATTTTGTCAACTTAGTTTATGTAGCACTTTTACAAATGTTGGAATTCCAGTTTTAGGTTCCCAAATTCTGCTATTTTTTCTCTGATATATAAATGCTTCACTAATTTCATTGCCTAGTAATAACCCAACCCTTCCAAGTTTTTCATTGCCTAATTTTAGGCATTTTTTGGGCACTGAAATGCCTACTCTAGCCTAGTCTAAGGGAAGGGGATGCTGGTGATTGAATCCAGCGACATGAGGTGGAGAGCCTTAATCACTGGGCCTCCACTTTGTTGCTGAAATCTTTGCTGGATGATGTTCTTGGAATCATGGAAAATGTATAATATGAGAGTCTGAAGAGAGAAATTTATATGTTTTGTCTAGCATGATTGCCTTATTGCCTTTTTTTGTTGGAAAGCAATAGAACTAAGAAACTTATTCTGGACGGCAAACAGTTGATGCAACATTGAGTTTCAGTTGATCTTGTTGCATTAGCAGGCATATGTTTTAATCTATGAATAGACGAGTTTCCTGTGATACTTTGATGGAACTCGCCTGGTTTACCTCTACTAATTTGCTTTAAGAAATCCTTGAAGAATTGACATTTCACAACCTGTCGTATGGCCATAAATGTGTATATATATTGTTTCTATTTACTCTTTATATGGACATTGTTGGATTGCTTTTATGGGGCTTCCTTTTAATTTTTACATGCACATTTGACCTGATGAAACCTTGGTTTTTGAGTTAATTGTCTGAAAGTAGTAGAGATTGTTTTACATATCCAGCTTAATGAGGTTAAGATATCAAAGAAAGAAAATGCCTAAAATTTGGTATAGAAATAGTTGGAACACCATGGCTTAACAGACTTACTGTTCAGAAGGTTTCTATCAATTGCTTGGGACTAATTCCTACAACAACAACAATAACAATAAAAATGGTGATTGTTTTCAAGCAATTTCTACTTTTTATGCTGTCATTGTCTTAATCTTTTGATTACTCTTTTTTGTCAGTGGCAGAATGCCCTGCATTAAACACAGAAGTATTAGCATAGGGTCACAGTTAAATTTTCCTGTAAATTGAAGGAGATCGGGTAAAAGGGATCTGTAGCATAGGGGTTACGGTGGTTGGAACTTGAAAGCCCATACCAGCTGGTGATACATATGTAAAAGGGAAGAAAAAAAAGGGAAAGAAAGTTGGACTTTGACATTAGTGTGTAAAACCAGTGGAAGCAATCTCACCTACTCTTCTCCCATAATGACCAATAGGATATATATACTATTGTTTGGAAATGGGTGTGCGTCAACTATTGTTGTTCCCTCCTTTACATATACAAGCAGATCATTTGATAACAACATAATATATATAATGCCTTGGAGGGTTAAAAAAAAAACACACACACACACACACTAAAATGACTTCACAAATGATTGGGGGAACATTCTAGGAAAAATGGAGTTCTTGGCTCTTATAAGCAAAGCATATAGTCCATAGCAGGGGATGTGAGCCACGGCTAAGCAAAAGTACCTGTAGGATATGAACACCCAACCCATCATTAGTTACACAGCAAAACGTAATAATCAATATAAAACAGCAAGGTTATAAAATGTGAAAAACATTTACCACAAAGGTGCCCATGGTACTGCAAGCTCAAGGAAAGGATATGGCCACCTGGGAGAGAAACTCCGTAGGTAAATTAATAGTTCTTAAAGCAAAATCACAGATAAAAGAAATAAATTATTGTCCAGCATTAATGGCATAGAAGGGAAACTGGAAGTTTACAATGATGAATAACCACAGGCATGAACAACCCACTCGAAAATAACATAGCAGCAGCTCCAGAGCACAAAATATGCTAGTCGAAACCAAGGAAATGGCTGCCAAACAAAGACATATTTGCATCAAACCAAGTGTAAGCTAGAAAAAAGGAACAAAACACTAGAGATCTAGGCTAACTGAAGATCATCATCCTTTTTTCTTCTTTTTTTTCAAGTTGTTAATGGCATGATATACTTACAAGGCTATTAACAGCGGTATCAAGAAGAAGAAAAATGGCATTTAGTGTATGCATGCACCCCATCAACTGCAAGAATAGATGAAGCACAATATCAGAATAGGTATATTAACATAGGATATACTCAAGAAAGCCAAAGTCATTCAAAAAGCTACTTAGGTACTCAAGAAAAATCTTAGCTAAAATACAGCACAGGCGATTGTATTGAATCAATTATAAGTATATTTTCAAGTTACCGAATAGAGATAATGATAAAATATACCTCGATTGTCACAAAGTGTGTGACATTCTAGCGTAAAATCTTAAATTGCGAGAAAAATATAAAAAAAATCAAATAGCAGCAATGACGTGTTGTTTGCTTCCAGAGAAAATAAATGAAAACAAAGAGCAAGAATCTTACCAGGTTCAGTTCAAGATGTGCATCTGTCAGAAACGGGACAATAATACACCAAAAAACAAGGTCCGTTACGATGACAGCACCTGCACAAGTCTGTTCATGAAAAGAGGGTCAGATTCACCAACAGAACAATTATGTGGCCTTTTTTTACCTCAATGCAAAATACACATACGAATAATTAATATCATTTGTGTCCAACCTCTCACCTAAATTGAAAAATTGTCATGCACACAGAATTTTTTTTTTTTATTCTATTTCTGGTTTATTTAAATTAATCTGCTAAAACAATTTATGTTTGCTCCTTGTTATGCATTGATGTCTTTGCCTCTGCTCAGACCGAACATATCATCTGCCATTCCACCCTCTAAAAATATGCCCCCCTTAGTTTCATGAATGCAGGGTGGAGGCAGAAGCACATCAATGTTAAGACCAAAATAATGCTAATGTGAATTCCAATACAAATTATGTAATTAGAGAATTTCACACATAACACAGAAAATGAGATCACAGTGTAGTGGATGACTGACCTGATACGCAATCTGCATAAGGTATCCCCAGAAACCGGCTCTTTGTTCGATGGCTTCTTGGTCATAGTGGCTTTGCAACTTGATGGTGCCACTCATTTCTTTTGCCCTAAAAGTCATAGCGTTTGTACATATACTCTGACTCTCTTCCACGTCCCTTCTTAGAAATTCTTCCCTCTGCACACTAGCGAAAGGAGGTTTCTTCCAGTAGTAGACCATGCATCCATTTGCAGATATAATTGTCCCTATCTACACAACACATTATATAAATGATACATGTTAGGTAAAGATCAGATTGAGTTTTGGATCAAATTAAAAACCCTTCCAACAACAAAAAACTACCCATCAATTATACCTTGTGTGCAGATGTGATATATATGTATCTATGTTCAGAATTCAATTTCCATGTATATATATAGCAAAACAAATGCCATTTGTTCTTAAAGAAACTTCTTCACTTACGGCGAAATAGACAATAACCAAAGCAAAAGTCCACCTGTAAAACAATATAATATCACAAGAAATTAGGATCATATACTTGTGCCTTTTCACATAATGATTAGACTTCTAATATTTTTGGTATCAAAGTTTGCGACGAAAGGGACTACTAGAGTCTTTCGTATTTAAATTAAACAAGAAACTCTCAAAAATCAGACCCTATTTTACTGTTTATAGTTAGCTAGACAGAAAGCGAGACTCATTAATTCCAACTACTTTTTCCTTTTTTGACATAAGTAGCATAATTTTTCTCTCTTGCTTGTGAAAGTAGGCAGGTTTGTGCCAAAGTACGTAAATTTTTTATTTGATTTTTTTCCCCCCTCTTTTGTGTGTGTGTGTGCGCTTTTGATTGCTTTTGTAGGATACAGAAAAAATCCCAACAGTAATAGGAATAAAGAAGGAAGAACATACTCGGTGTAGTAAGCAAAGACGGAGGGGTCATAGATTATGACATCCCAAACTAAGAGTGCAGCCATGATGACAAACGAGGCAAAACGTAGGGCCAAGAGCCATATTGGGTGCAGCCCTCTCCAACAACTGGTCCAGAGTTGAGTAGAGCTTACATGTCCTCTTGGAGTACTACTTACCCCTGCTGCTACTGCTGCCGCTGCATAGCCGCCATGAATGTCGTCTGGCGGTGGAGTTACCACCAGACTCTCATACATGGTTCTATCTTCTTTGCATTTTCCGGCACCTTCTCTCATCCAAATCACATAGATGGAACCAAGAAATGCCCCACCAACGATGCCAAAACACAAGAAATCATACCAGTACACTACCAATCCCATGATTTAGCAATTCGTACGTAGTCTTATCTTAGTCTGCAAATTCAAGTGATGAAGTCAAGCAATCTCGATTCATCAAAGAGGTCAGGAGACTCTGGTGAATCATTAAGCTCTCGTAGTACTTTCAAGTAGCTGGAGTATTGTACTAGAATTATTAGCTTGTGGTTTGATATGGGGACTGGCAGTTTTGACTGTTTGGTTTGGTACTACATTCACGTTCAAGAGAAAATTGGGTTGTTGGACCATGTCTTTGTCAAAAAGTGCACTAAACATGTAACTTGCCTTTACCCCTTATTTTATTTTCTTTGTTCGTTTAGGTATCTATGATTGATATAACAACTAATTTGAGAGGTAGTTTTAATCCTTGTTAGATTCGGATTGTGCATATACAATGGAACTATTAATGGACTATTATTGCATATTCTATAGAAGACCCAAATTTCGCCAAGACTACTTACATGTCGACACCTTGTTAGCCCAGGTCCTTTGTTGGGGGTAGTCGTTTGAAAAAGCTTGTTGTGTAGTTTGGTATCTGATTCATTTGAACCTCTGAGTGCCCTTGAAATTGCTGTCATTTTCAGTTCTAAATAACTGAACAACTGAAGTGGGCTGGACTGGGTTGGGGTATGAGCTAGATTACTAGGAGTCTGGAATTGGGTCAGGCCCTGTTGTACCAACAAAGGCCGGCAACTTAAGAAACCAACCCAATTGTCTCACCAGATCGAGACAAGCATTAAGAGCCCGGCCAAGAGGGGCAAGCTTGATAATTTTCACATGGCGTGACAAGTGTAGGTAAGCCAATTATGCGTGGATCGGAATTACCCGGTTTAGGCCATACCAAGCGGCCTTGTAGCTCAGAGAATGGATCTTTTGGACCCAACTCAAAATTTGGAAGCTGGAAGAAGCCCAAGTTAACTGACTTCAAGTGCAATTAAGAGAGAAAAGAGGGTGTCTCACATGGGGCAATGGAGAGAAGCATCACTAAAGAAGGGATCTATCTTCTTGACTTGTTAAGAACCCCAAACCCTAGTTGGTGTCCTGTCTCAACCTCTCTTTCTCTCTTTTGAACTTGAGAATCAGAGGGGTTTTGAGGCCAATACCCCAGCCGGTTGGATTCATTGTTTCTTGTCTCGCAGGCAATTCTTGTTCACCAGATTACTTGGAGCAAACTCTCAAGCAAACGTTCCGTCCTATTAGACAGAAATCACCCCGTATGACAGCACAAATTTTTTTCTTAATGATGAATATTCATTGTACTAGCGAAGTTATTTTACAGCAAGCATTAATGGAGCTGGCTCTTAAGATTTGTTTTACTGGCATATCATATGTTTGTCTGATTGCTCACATTGTATTTAGATGTGTAGTGTGTTGTGAAGGGGGGGATGCCTTCTGGCAAAATGTATCAATGAAAGGTCTACTTCTGCCCACATGTTCTTTAATTACCAAACAAAACTTTTGATCAATAAATTATTCTACTTATTACCAATGAAGAATATTATTTACTAGTATCACCATGTAATTAAAAAACATTACGGCTTTACAGGCAGTGGAATTATTGTGAGATATCTTGTACTTTTATTGCACGCTTAGAATTACTATAAAGGGCTTTTTACGGAGGGCAGACAGATAGATTGAGAAAGATGAAATCAGAGGCTTTTTGGGGTTTGTTTGACCAAAAATGTGTTGTATGAATATATGCTCTACTTATTAATTGTACCCCTGCATTCCATCTTTAAAGAGGTGCAATGCACTGGTTATATTATTTATTAGTTAGTGACTCAGCTTGTCTTACTTGGTTGAAGGGAAACTATATTCTGTGAAAACCATAAATAAATGTTTCCATAATATGAGACAAAGATTAATGAACTTCTGGAGTAGAAAAAAGAAAAAAAGAAGAAGATAAAAATGCAGATTACAAGGAGAAGGCACATGGGGAGTGCCGGTAACATGGTTTGACTTGGAAAAATGAAAATGAAAATGAAAATTTTCAATTAAATTTTAAATAGAAGCAGAAAGTAAATTCTAGAAAATTTCGATTAATGTTATGCTGAGAAACTCTGGTTCACCACCGTGAAACCACCATCAACCACCAAGTTATGACCGCTGATATAAGCCGATTCATCTGAAGCTAGAAATAGAGCAGCCTCAGCAATATGCCTAGCCTTCAGCACAATCCCCTTCAAGTTAGCCAAGACACAACTATTAGCTTCAACCTCACTCGGTTCCAGATTGTAGGCCTTGCATGAAAGAGGCGTGGCAACGCCAAACGGAGAAACACAATTGACTCTAATTCCATGATGCCCAAGCTCTCTGCAAGCTGATCGAACCAGCCCTACTAGGGCGTGTTTGGATGCGGTATAGGCATGTGGCCCTGTTCCTCCAAGACAAGCTGCAACACTAGTAGTGCATATAATCGATCCGCGTATTTCTTTAGCTACCATTGCACGAGCTGCGTGTTTAATTGTCGAAGCAACGCCACGAACATTTGTAGCCATGGTGTTGTCAAGGCCTTCAATGTCGAGGTCTAGTATCCCAGTCAATGGGCCTATGATTCCAGCATTGCTGAACATGATATCCAATCTTCCATGTTTCTCTAGTGTGAATTTCACTGTTTCTTCAACTTGTTTCTCATCTCTTACATCGCAGTGATGATAAGTAGCTTTGTCTGAGCCTATAGATGCAACCACTTGATGTCCCAATTCATCTTGAACGTCGGCGACAACAACCAAAGCTCCATTCTCAGTGAATAATCTGACAGCTTCCTCACCGATGCCACTGGCTGCACCAGTTATAAGTGCCACCTTATCCTCCAACCTATAAATTATGCTTAACATGCACCAAACGTTTAGGAATCCATGGACTAAAGTGTTCAGAGAAAAAAAAAAAAAAAAAAAAAAAAAGACTAGTAACTAGTGTGCTTGTGTTTGGAAGAAAATTTATGAAATCAAAATAAGAGAAAATTTAAGAAGAGTGAATGTTGATGCATTTGTAGATCTCAAAGGATAATAGAAGAAAGATGACTTCACCTTGGTTTAGACATTGATGAGCCCCTTTTGTCTCTTGATTGGGGATTTGCTTAAAACTTGCAAGTTCTAAGGTTCTTCTTGGA
This sequence comes from Camellia granthamiana, assembly GCA_036172215.1. Lineage (NCBI taxonomy): Eukaryota > Viridiplantae > Streptophyta > Magnoliopsida > Ericales > Theaceae > Camellia > Camellia granthamiana. Next base: position 86,684,651 of record CM069914.1, on the reverse strand, counting down.
TCTGCTGTTTATATTAGCTTTTATGGTTTCCCTTTAAATATATGTATCATTAGGTTCACTAGGTTTCGACACTTGATATATTCACATTGTGAAAATTGTTTTATTATTTACAAGATACTCCCAACTAATAAGATAACGTAATATTTTACAAATAAAATAATATTGATCCATCTTTAATAAATTATTGAGAGACGTGGTCTATGGATAACCTTTTATCAAGTGTGATTTATGATTTTCATTTATTAATAACATCATATAAACAATTTTACATTGTATTATGATAACAAATAACAATTAATGATTTTTGTTTATCAAATCTATCGTCTTTTGAAGTCAACTGTTGTTAACATTTGACAAAAGAATAAATAAGTCCCTCTATAATTGGAAAAAGGGCATAAACTAATTCTGACACTTGCTGTTTAACATGTCTGAATTCAATGTATGTGTGTACTGAATAATTAATAAGTCGTAGTAGTATTACTTTTAGGGTTTTGTTGCAAATGGAATTATTTGAATCAGGTGGATCACGCACATTTCGGCACGACCGTTCACATTACGTGTTAAAGGGTGGTATTTGGAGTATGAATTTAAAAAAATAAAAATAAAATAAAGTACGTAAAATATAAATAAAATATGATTATATTTTATTTATTTTTTTCTTTCATTTTTAAATTTTTATTAAAATTCATACTTTAAATACAACTTAAAGAGGAGCCGCTTGCGTTTTTTGAGAGTATTAAAATGGATGATGAGAGTTCCCATTAAGAAAGTGGTTGCCAATGCTCCAAGAAATTCTCACCCCCTCTCTCCCTCTCGCTCACTCCCCAACTCGTACTCCAACTAACTACACCAGTTTTTTTTTTTTTTTTTAGGCAACTACACCAGTTTAGTTGGTCATCAAGATTCTTCTAAGAAATTAGTTTTAAAAGAAAATTATAATTTTAACTCTTAGTAAGGGAATATTGAATTAGAAAGGCAAGCATATGGTACTTTGTAAGGGTAGGCTAACTCTCGTAAATGTTAATATAATAACTAATTTTCTACCAACTAGACCATCATAACTTTTCCAAGAGTTTAATCTTTAGGGGAGATTATGGATTCAATTCTCCTTAAAAAGAGTTGAATTAAGGAGGCAAATGTTGGATATAGTCATCACCCCATTGAGGTGATCATGGAGCTCCCACCAAGAGACTAATGGAGAACCCATTGTGGAATGGGTTTGGTAAACCCACTAGAGAGAAGTGTGGTGGTTGAGAGCACCATGACCATTGTAGTGGAGCACCAAGTATGTAGTGGGGTGGTTGAGCCACTAACATGCTGTCTTCTTCCTCCTCCCATTTGTGTATAAATGGAGGAGGTGTTGGAGGAAGAAAATGAGAGAGAGTGTGGGAGCCAAGAGTGAGCATATCAGTGAGGGTGAGATGTGAGACGGAGAGACCCGTCTCCCTCGGTGTGAGCGAGGGAGACGGGAGAGTGTGTGAGTGAGGAGAGTGTGAGCTCCTCCTCTATTGTAATCTTTCTGTAATCTCCAAATTAGTATAGTGAAAACCGCCTACTCTCCCGTGGACGTAGGCATTGAGGCCGAACCACGTAAAATATTGTGTCTCCTTGTGTGTGGGTGTGTATTTCTGCTTGGTTTAATTTCCGCAGGATCCCGGATCCCAACAATTGGTATCAGAGCCTCGTCGGTGGCGTTTCGGAACCAAAACAGTGCAAAATCCGAATCTGCCCAGAAATCGAATTGCTCGAAATCGAGTTTTGAGCATACCAGGAGCAAGGGCTCGACGAGAGGATCACAGAAATGCAAAGCAGAGCCCAATCGGAGACCGGACACGCCCTCACGCGCCTCTAGAAGGTGGCGCGTGAGGCCCACTCTCAGCCACGCTCCCCACGCGCCGAGGAGGGAACCAGCGCGTCATCTCACGCGCCCGCACGCGCACCACGCGCGGCTGAAGGAGGAAGACGAGTGGGGAGGAGCGCGTATAGCGCACGCGCGGTACCCACGCGCAGTCCACGTGGCAGTACACGTCAGCAAGGGACGCCACGTGTCAGTCAATGGAGCGCAGAGTCAACGCCACGTGGCAGCCAGGTCAGCGCCACGTGGCCGGACACGTCATCGACACGTGGCACAGTTGACCAGTCACTGCATGCCACGTCATCTGCCACGTCAGCACAGAGGAAGGGATCCAGTGTGACGCGGCTAAGGTGCAGCCGCAGGGAAAGGATCCGGTGCTTCGCGGCTATGGTGCAGCCGCAGATCTGAGGCGTACAAAATGTTTTGGCTAGATCTAAGCCATTTGGAGTCCGTTTTTGGCGATCCAATAGTGGTTTTAGACTATTTGGAGTATTCCGGACACATCTGTACGGTCAGATTTTGGAGACGGAGTTTCTGTAAACAGAAGGCAGATTGAAGGGACGGACGGCATCGGGTGCAGTGGACGGAATATTCTTTTGGTACACAGAATATTCCCTGAACTTCTAAAAATTGTAATTTGGCCCAGAATTTTCAGAATATTGTGGTGTGGCCCAGCTTTCGGGGATATTTTTCAGTGAGGTCCCCGGAAATGCAGCAAAGGTTGGTCCTAGCTAATCGGACTGTTTCGGACGCAACCGCGAGGTCAGAATAGTGAAATTCTGAACGGTTTTTTAAAGATTGTTAAAGCATGGGAGTTTGTCATCTTTAATACTCGGAGGGAGGTTGCCGGATATTGTGGAACGCTGCGGAGTCACTGAAAAGGTTAGAATGGGTAGATTCTAACCAGATTGGACAACCAGATACAACTCGAGATAGATCATTGAAGGCCAGAGGAGATCAGGCTTGATGGCAGATCGAGGGAGATCAAGATTGGTCAGGGGCGATCAGAGGATTGCAGACCAGACTTGATGATCAAATGGCAGATCGAGGGAGATCAGGATTGGTCAGGGGCGATCAGAGGATTGCAAAGATGATTATCTCCGGAGTTCATCGGAGGATCTGGTTCAATCAGAAGAGAAGACCATTCATCGACGGATAGATGATTTGGCAACCAGTTCAGGCTCAGGGAAATGCTGTAGCTGTTGGAGCTACTGTATACGAGTAAGTACTGGTGGTATGTGGACGTGTAGAACAATAGTTGCAGAGGAGCATACTAAGCGCAGGAGCACAAATGCAGACGTGCAGTAGTGCAAGGGTACGGTAGAGTATCGTACCGAGGCGCAAGAGGAGTGTGCAGCAGCGGGTTGTTGAAAGTTCACAGGAATTGCCAGACAGAGAAATTGAGACAAGTAAAACGCAAGAGTGCGTGCCAAGGAGTGGCAAGTCTTATTTCTCTATGGTGGTTTCTTGAGTTCCATGGCAGCAAAGGATAGAGTTTATGCAGATCTCTCAGGCGAGCTCGACGCAGGGAGACCAGAAGCCATGGGTGCGAGCACTATGCACAGGGTTGCATAGTGGTAACTTGTACAGATCGGTGGAAGTTGTCTTGGCAGAAGGGCTAGCTGTCAAACATCAGTACGGACGTACAAGTGAGACAGAACCGAACATCAGGGATTGCAACACAGACAACGGGCGTATGAGATCGCTGGGAAGTTGTTCTGAAGTGCAGAGGCAAAGGCTGGTTGTTCAAAGAAATAAGCTCCGAGCAAGGAAAATTGAGGATGTTGATGTGTCAAACTCTGAAATTTTCTAGTTGCTCCCGTGTTCCCTATGCAAGGAAGTGCATAGCTGACGATGCTTTGACAGATGGAGCTACTGTCAACCATCAATCTACTGGACCGCAAATCAGGGATTGCAAAGGCACAGACAACAAGCGTATGTGGAAACGCCAGGAGGTTGTTCAGAAGTGCAGAGGGCAAAGGCTGATAGTTCAGAGGAAAAGCTCCGAGCAAAGAAGACAGAGGACGTTAATGGGATAAACAACGAGTTTTCTATTGCTCCAAAGACTTGTCCTGCGAGATAAGGCATGACAGTCAAGGGCATCCGAGCAGGGGGTGCAGGACATCCAATCAGGGGGTATCGGATATCTTGGTTACGCAAGTTCAAGCATAGCAGGTATAGACATCCGAGACAGAAGCGTGGAAGAGATCTGTGGGAGATAGGAGCAGTGGCTCTCTCCAAATCAGAGAGTGGTGTGAGTTGAGTTGAGGATGTAGAATTCCCTCCTCCTCTTATATCTCTGGTGTATTATCTCTAGCTTCAGGGGGTGCAAGCATCTCAGAGAGGAGATGCAGACTATGCTGAAGACATCCGAGACAGGAAGCGTGGAAGAGATCCGTGGGAGATGGGAGCAGAGGCTCTCTCCAAATCAGAGAGTAGTGTGAGTTGAGTTGAGGATGTAGGATTCCCTCCTCCTCTTGTATCTCTGGTATAGTATCTCTAGCTTTCAGGGGATGCAGCGTCTCAGTGAAGAGATGAAGACTATGTTGAATTTTGGGCGTGACAAGTATAGCAGCAGTGTGTGCAGTGGATCACCTCACATGGGTTGAGGGGGTGATTTGTTGGATATAGTCATCACCCCATTGAGGTGATCATGGAGCTCCCACCAAGAGACTAATGGAGAACCCATTGTGGAATGGGTTTGGTAAACCCACTAGAGAGAAGTGTGGTGGTTGAGAGCACCATGACCATTGTAGTGGAGCACCAAGTATGTAGTGGGGTGGTTGAGCCACTAACATGCTGTCTTCTTCCTCCTCCCATTTGTGTATAAATGGAGGAGGTGTTGGAGGAAGAAAATGAGAGAGAGTGTGGGAGCCAAGAGTGAGCATATCAGTGAGGGTGAGATGTGAGACGGAGAGACCCGTCTCTCTCGGTGTGAGCGAGGGAGACGGGAGAGTGTGTGAGTGAGGAGAGTGTGAGCTCCTCCTCTATTGTAATCTTTCTGTAATCTCCAAATTGGTATAGTGAAAACCGCCTACTCTCCCGTGGACGTAGGCATTGAGGCCGAACCACGTAAAATATTGTGTCTCCTTGTGTGTGGGTGTGTATTTCTGCTTGGTTTAATTTCCGCAAAGGTCTTGGGGGGATCCCGGATCCCAACAGCAAATACTTAATACTTTACAAAAAAAAGTAAAGAGCCTAACTCTTACAAATGTTATATCTGACAATTAACAATTGACTTCCATCGATTAAAAAAAAAAAAAAAATCTCAGCACATGCTTCAAAACCAACCTCTTTCTTTGCCCTTGGTTATAGTCCAAACAACTTACCCACTTTTTTTTTTTTTTTTTCTTTCAAATATTTAAAATAAAATTTATTTATCTAAACTACTCCTAAGAGTTTCGGAAAGGTAAACAGCTAAACAATGGTAGCGAGTGAACCCGCAATGGCTAAGAGCAATTCCAATTATACTCTTTACTTTTTAATAGTTAAAGTACAAAAAAAGTATACTTTTTATTTTACTTAATTACTTTACCTATTGTATTCTGCAACCATATACTTTATTTTAACTAATCATTCAAACTAACTTAATTAATTTTTAAAACAAAAAATACTAATTGCTAATATTTTACTAATATAAACTTGCAATAATAATAAATTTGCCCATAGAAACATACAAAACCTGTAGAATGAGGAGAAAAAAAATACAAAATACAAAATAAGTTATTCCGTAATTCATCAAATAGAATTGAAAGAACATATAAAATTGTTACATACACATATACATATATAAAATATATAAAATCTTAAATCCAAGACATAAATATACAAAAATCCAAGATATATATATATATATTTGTTTGGAGAGCCTCTAGGACTCTTCAATTGTAGCCACCAAAAAGTAAAATGATAAAGTAGCTAGCCCAATAGCTAGCCCATTGGAGCTCAAAATTTAAGTTACATTGGCTAAAATACTTAACAAACCTTTTTTAACTATCCCCTTATTGTATATAGAAATATAAATTAGAGTATTACTTTCCTCTTCCTTTGTCTTGGGCAAAAGTTGAACTCCCAATCTCTTTTACGTAAAATAAATAAATAAAGTGGAGAAATGTCTCGCATTCTTATTGGTCAAGTCCCCTAGTAGTAAACCCGAGTCAAGGCATTACCTATTCAATCATCAAACTATTTACCAATCAAATGTTGGTAGAGCACCATGTCACAGCCTTGGTTGTTTCCAAGCTATCCGTGCGGCACTTAGACAATCTCAAGTCTTACTTGATAATCCTAAGTTAGCCTAACTCACAAACTTGTAGGAAAGAGAAGTTAGAAGAACACAAGAGAGTTTGAGAGAATGCCTTGTATATACTTAGAGAAAGGTTACAACTCTTGGATGCACTTGGGTGGTTTGGGCAAATGAGGCCCTCCCCTTTTTATAGGCTACATAGAACATTCTAGAACTACTATGATAGAGAGTGTTTTAGACACTTCCTCATATTCTATCTTATGGACTATTCTAGAGTTACAAGGATGGAGAGGATTCTAGATCTTTCCCCTATCTTCTCAAAGAACCTATTCAAGAAGTATGTACAAGCTTCTAGTCTTATGTACAATTGTCTACAATACTCTAGGGAGTTCTAGAAGCTTCCAGCATCCTGCATGGTCTTCATATTTTCTCAAGTCTTCTAGGAGCTTCCAGAATATTCCATTAACCTCCCATCCGTAAGACTTTCTTTTGGTAGGTAATTTTGTTCAGGTAATTTGGCGCGACGTGACATTCTCCCCACCTATGCTCGTGATGCCCTCGTCGCGCCTTCTTCCTTGAAGTCGCAGGTTTTCTCCTTGACTTGTGCCTTCTTAGATTTACCTTGACCACTTTCCCTATTGTTGACTTATCAACTGTGCATGTTGGTGGACTTTCTTTTGTGGAACTAGTCATCTTCTTGGTAGCGCCTACTGCCTCTTTCTTGTCCGTCCCCATCGTAATATACATAGCTGACAGAAGTTGGAGTTTAGCATTTAGCTTACTCACCATTGGCACCACGTACGGCCCACCCTCCATAATGCACATAATGTTGTTACGAGGTAATAATGCCACATTAAACTCCCGCAAGAATTCCATTCCTAGCACAACGTCATAGTCATCGAGTGACGCTATCGAAAAATTGACTTTTCCGCGCCACCCACCAAGGTGTAGCTTAACCCCTTGAGCCATGCCATTTACGGGCTTTGCCTTGGTGTTCAACGTCTTCATCAATCCTTGACCCTTGTCAAGTTTTAGGCCAAGCCTATTGGCCTCCTCCGCTTTGATGAAGTTGTGCGACGTGCCTGTGTCTACCATGACTTGGGTTGCCTTCACATTGATCTTGGCATCGACGTACATTAAACCCTTATCCCCTTGGGTCAACGTAGTAGGCTTCGATTCGATGGCACCGAGTAGCTGTAGAGATCCTATCTGCGGAGTCTCCACCTTTTCTCGTTCTTCAATCATGGCATTGAGGGCTTGCCTCTTGGGACACTCTCTTGCCCAATGTGGCCCGTCACATAGGAAACACTTGGTCTTGGGTTTGAATGTCTCCTTGTTTTCTCTGACCTTGCTTTTGCCCTCTTTGCCAGTGGGAGGTTGTAGACGTCCCCGAACGCCCTGGGAGGGTGAGTCCCGTTCTGTTCATTTTGGGCTCACTACAGTTCAGGACTCAAATTGTCACAGTTCTTAATCTGAACCAAAGAGTCCAAATCCGGCAAATCCTTTTGAGAAAACAGATTTTTGAAAGAAGTATAGTTTTGCTGGTTATTAGCCTAGATTTACTATGTGATGCGCACAGCATACAAGTATAGACTGAGTCGCCTGAATTGGAACAAAACATTTCATGTTTGTTTTTTAAGGCGGTTTGCTACTCGCAAGTAGGCTAAAAAATGCTGATTTTGCCACCCTCGGGTGGGCTTTGAAAAAATATGGTTTTGCCACTATCTAGTGGGCTTAAAACTCACAGTGAATGCATTGCTCCAATTCAGATAATCCAACATTCACCCACAGGCATTCAGGCAGGTATATCACATAAGCATATAGCCTCATGGTAAGCATGCTATCATGGCAGTCACTCACACGCATGCAAGGATGCTAAAGCATAACCACTTACCGAGTACTCCAAGCCAAAGAAAGAAGCTAATTAGAAATCAATGCATGATCCTAACTATACAGGAATGCCTAATGCAACACATGCAAAATGCAAATAAGATAGGCTCGGCTATTCTAAAGATGACATGTGAAATGCTACAGCTAACATGTATTTAACTTGGAATTGAAATACAATGCAGTGAGTATGATGCGCCGAGCCCGGTGCATGCAGAACAGATGAATGAATGCAAACATGCTATCATACTGTATGCTAATTAAAACATGCCCTAATCTAACCATCATAAGCTGGTAAATAAAAGGGAGAAAGACGTGGGGTTAGAAGACATACATCACACGCACGCACACTTATTACAACATTGCCCTCGCGCGGAGGGTCCGAATAAATAATATACAGTCCGAATGAATAGTACAGTCTGAATAAATACAAAATCCTAATTAATTAACAAATTAATCTTGGAAAGCAATAAATGGCATGCAAATCCATGGACCGTCTCGGCTCTGTTCTGTAATGATGAATGATGCATGCTTGAGTTGCCTTGCACGGAAATCCATCGCGATGCCCCATTAGCCTCTGTTTATAATTAAGCCCGGAATATTACACGAAGCTCCAAAAGACTGTCGGTTTCTGATTTGCTACAACAGAGAGCAAGAAAGGGGCATGGCAATGTATTTTCAGATATGTATGCTTGACTACTCTTCAGGGAGTGTAGTCCTCAGTCCTCGTGCCACCAATCATGCATCTCAATGCATGATGGCCGAGGAGTCGAATTGCACGACTTAATATGAAATAATTGCACATATAAACATAACAAGACCGAGACTCCATCATGGATGATCCGGAGTGTCGGTGACCGGGAATTGAGACACGTTCCGTCACTCGAAGTACGAAACGTCCCTCGTTCCCCATACTCGGGCTAACTCCTATCCCAAACACAATGCGATATGCATGACATGCATGAATGCAATCCTAACATGCAACCTAGCATACGCAATGCTATGAGATGGCATACACGATGCACGATGTAGCGAGACATACACGATGCTCTAACATACAACCTAGCATACGCAATGCTATGAAATGAAATGGCATACGCAATGCATAATGGACTTACACCAGCATGAGTGGACCTCAACCACACTCACATCAGTAGCCATTAGATGAAAATGAGACTATCGAAATGCGTGCACACATGTACGCAAACCGAGGACCGAACCTAAGGCATAGTATGTGACTCTAACAAGGCATGGCAAGGCATGAAATATGGCATACAAGTATGTAATTTCCAGCACTAAAACATGATGCTAAATGGCCTCGAAACATGGAAATATGGCACCCGATGCATGGGATGAGCCCCGAAACTCAAAACTAGGCACATGTATTGACTTATAGCTATACAAAGCATGCATTATTTGACCATGAAGCACAAAGACAGAGCCAAGGCAGTCCCAAAACATGAACATTTCTAGTTCAAAGTATGGCCAAAAGATGCTAGCAAGATGGACTAAAATAGCATGCAAGTTTGACTAGCAAACATGGGTTACATGGCATGTACATGAAGCAGGTGAGAACTCATCAAACCAGTAAAAATCAGTGAATAAAACATGCCAAAACATGCCCAAATAACCTCTGAAATACAGCCAACACATGCACAAATGATGAGCTCCTTTAAAGGGCCATACAAGGGGTTATTAAGCACATACAAGATAGACATGAAGCATGGCAAAATTAATTCTGAAAATCAAATATGATAACTCTAAAACTCACCAAATTGGCCCTGAAATCAGTCAACTAAGCATGCAAGATAGGGCCTCTTTGGAAGGCCAAAAAGACCATCAAACAAAACAAGGTGAGAGGGGGTCACCCCCCTCTGATTTTGAGGCTCAAAAATACATCAAAGCCACTAAAAATCCACTGGATTTCAGTGGCTAAGAGGCCAAACCATGGCCAATGCAAGTGCTCTAATGCATAGCCCTAATCATGAAAGAATGAAGCATGAATAGGGGAAGATGACCCCAAACAGAGAATAGACCTTAATCAAACATGAAGATGATGTCAAAACAAGACTTTTTTCAGTTTAGGTCGAGGTCCAAAAAGGCTCACAAATAGGACTAATATATCATGCAAAAACAGCCCTAAAAGAGAGGATGAACAAACAGGGCAGCAAAAGACCTCAAACAGCAAAGATCCCTTCAACAAAGTTGAAGAGAGGCTCAAAACAAGATACTTTACAGTTTATGAAAAATCTCAAATATGCTCACAAGTAAGGCTAAAATATGATGCAAAAATAGCTCTAAAAGAGAGATAGAGAGCAAGAGGCAGTAGCTGGCCTCAAGAAATAGCCCTAAAAGAGAGATAGGAGACAAGAGGTAGTAGAAGACCTCAAACAGCAAAGAGTTCTTAATCAAACATGCAGAGGAGCTCAAAATATGATTTTTTTCAGTTCATGACAAAGTCCATAAATGCTTGCAAGTATGGCTTATAAATGAAGCAAAAAAATGCAAGTTTAAGGGAAATAGGTGCTTACCCTTGAAGATCAGCAAACCAACAGCCTTTGGACCAAATTCCTGAGCTTTCAACCTCTTTAAATGTCCTCCAAGGTGCTGGAATGAGTGATGGAGGTGTTATGCTATAGGTTGGTGTGTAAATGGTGAAGAACCAAGGTGTTTGGAGGCTTGGATGAGAGGGAGAGGGAAAGTTGTATACAAAAACTCCAAGAGGATTTTTTCTAACCCTTCAAAATGAAGCTTAGGTGTTAGCTTTATAGAGGGAGAGAAGCAAAGAAAAGGCGGGGGGGGAAACCAATTCAAATTTTCCCCCAAAAGGGCAGCCCCTCGGACAGTGGGTCAAGTGCAGAATAGCTGGCACAGCTGGAACACACTCAGGAGAGCAAAAATGGCCGACCAGGTTCAAAAGGTTCAGGTGGCCGGCCGGCCAGGCAAGGTGGCCGGCCGACCAGGTCAAAAGGGTCAAGGTGGCCGGCCATCCTTAGGATGAAGCCCCAAAAGTTAGCTTTCCAATGCCACAAACCTTGCATCAAAATTCCTCCTGTGCAAAAAGTTATGCCTGTTTTGGTGAAGCCGCGCAGATTCGGTCCAAACGGATTTCAACCAACCATATATCCTCCACCCGGACTTGGCTCTAGGAGATTCTTGAGTGAAAAATGAAGCCCCGGAAGTAAGCTTTCCAACGGTGGTGGCCTCATATCTTAATTCCTCCTGTGCAAAGAGTTATGCCCGTTTCGGTGAAGCCGCGCAGATGTTTTCCTCCTTCCCAGATTCATGCTGAACCACTTTTGACCCAAAAAAGCTGGTCGGTCATCTGATTTGCTTGTTCTCCATGTGGCCACATTGAATCCCAGGAAGTTATCTTTCCAACGGCGCCAACCTCGCATCAAAATTCCTCTTGTGCAAAGAGTTATGCCCGTTTCGGTGAAGCCGCACAGATTCAGTCCTACCCGGATTCATGCCGAACTTCTCCCAAACTAGTTTTCCTTTCTCTTCTCCTCTTTTCTTCAACTCCAAACCCCTAGACAAGGTGTTTCGAAATATTTTTCAAATATCTCATCTCTCTTTCATTCATTTCCACTTTGCCCTTGCTCGATTTACCGAAAAATGCAACATTTGACAAAATGCGAGCCTCGGAACATCGTAAAAACTTTATTTCAAAAACGTTTTGAAAGAGAGGGTTTTAAGGTCTAAAAATCTTTTGATCAAGATTGTTTTGGTCTAAAATCTTCCAAAAATGAACCCTAACTAATGCAAAACGAGGGTTCGGGGGCCAAAACGTGCGGCCCGAGGCCCCGAAAATAGGCTGTTAGGCACCGGAGGTGGCGTGCGACCACGAAGTTGGTCTCTCGGGCCACAGTGTCCCTAAAAAGAGAGGAAACAAGGTGTGTGCCAAAAAATGGAACAAACGGAGGTAGTTAAGTGGTCCCGAATCGAGGCACACGGCCGACGGCTCCGAAAACCGGAAACCAGGCTCCAAACGGGAAAAATGGCCTATGACCATGAAGCGTAGCCTACGGCCACTGAGAGATGATCTATGAGACCTCTCCCTCCCTTCAGGAAGAGAAAACAAAGAAAACAGGGCCTGGTTCGCAAATCGAGGCGAGGCACAAAAGAGTCCGGAAGTCCGGAGGCAAGGCTCGCAGCCGTGACTCCGCAACCTCAAAACGAGCACAATATGCAACATCACCAAGCGCTCAATCGGTGACGTCTGAGTCTTAAGGTCGGTCAAAAATGGGGTGTCTACAGAGGTCTGCCTTGTCTTTCCTTGCATCGAATGCCTTCATACTCATCTTTCTCACTTTCACTAAAACTTTTGTTAGGGTCACCCTTGGATGTTTTGGCCTTGCCATTCCCACGTTTGTACTCAATAAGTGATTCTGCCACTGCCATGGCCGTTGCAAGGTCTTGCACACCTCGGCGTCGTAACTCTTGCTCCGCCCATGGTTATAGGCTGTCAAGAAAGTTGAAGAGCAATTCCTCATCAGTCATGTTCGGGATTTCAAGCATGAGTGTAAAGAATTCCCTTACATAATCCCGAATAGACTTTGTGTATTTAAGATTTTTCATGCTCATCCTTGCTTGGTAGGCCACATCTTCGGGATAAAATTGCTTCTTAAGTTCTCTTTTGAAATCATCCCAGGTTGCTATGGTGCACGTACCTCGCTCAATGTCAGCATGCCTCCTACGCCACCATAGTGTAGCTATGTCAGTGAGGTAAAGGATTGCGGTTCGTATCTTGGCATCTTCTTCAATTACCGTCATCGCCTCGAAATACCTCTTCATATGCCACAAGTAATTGTCTACCTCCTTAGCATCTCTCTTTCCATCAAAAGGTTTTGGCTTTGGAACCTCCACCTTAGATGTCCCCAGCAAGGTCATAGCTCCCCCGGCTATGGCCTTCTTGCACATTGCCACGTCTTGGCACACCTCCTCCAAGCGGGCTTCAAACTGCGCGAGCATCTCCAACACCTTGGCTTGGAATGAATCATTGGCCACTTGTGCATCATGTGCCACAAAATTGATGGTGGAAAGCATGCCATCGTGGAGTTCCTTGATCTCCCCCTTGAGACCCTCTATCTCTTGTTCAAGGCTTTGCTTCAGCACATCAAGACGCTCCCCCGAGTCGCCCACGGCAAGCTCCACATTGGCAAGCCATGTTTCAATGGCGACAACAGCATCTTGTGACTTATCTTTCCTTCCCTTTGTAGGTTCCCTTGCACGGGCTTGCTCCGTCACAATCACCTCTACATCGGATGACATTGTTGTCTTCTCTTCCTTTGTCTCGAGCCTCACTCTAATACCACGTGTCACGGCCTTGGTTGTTTCCAAGCTATCCGTACGGCACTTAGACAATCTCAAGTCTTACTTGATGATGCTAAGTCAGCCTAACTCACAAACTTGAAGGAAAGAGAAGTTAAAAGAACACAAGAAAGTTTGAGAGAATGCCTTGTATATACTTAGGGAAAGCTTACAACTCTTGGATGCACTTGGGTGGTTTGGGCAAATGAGGCTCTCCCCTTTTTATAGGTACATAGAACATTCTAGAACTACTATGATGGAGAGTGTTCTAGACACTTCCTCCTATTCTATCTTATGGACTATTCTAGAGTTACAAGGATTGAGAGGATTCTATATCATTCCCCTATCTTTTCAAAGAACCTATTCAAGAAGTATGTACAAGCTTCTAATTTTATGTACAATTGTCTACAATACTCTAGGGAGTTCTAGAAGCTTCTAGCATCCTGCATGGTCTTCATATTTTCTCAAGTCTTCTAGGAGCTTCCAGAATATTCCATTAACCTCCCTTCCTTAAGACTTTCTTTTGGTAGGTAATTTTGTTCAGATAATTTGGCGGGACGTGACAACCAGCTGCCTTGCACACCTGGTCCATCACCCAATAACTTCTCATTCATTGTAGGTTTCTACAACTGAATTTTGGGATGACCATGTTGATATTTAAAAAATTATTCAAAATTTAAAATGAATGAACCAAATTTATTTTAGACGCATATGCTATTTTCTGCATACAATATATATAAAGTTATTTAACTCCTCTCCAAATTTTAACATAATTTAAGGCATGTCACATGACATGTATGAGTATTGTGGTAATTTAAAATTTGTTTATTAAATCATAAAATCAAAATTTTAATTATTTTTAAATTATTATTACATTGGAAACAAGCTCGGCATGCAGGGCCAATATCCATCCTTGGCTTGGCCCGTAACTTAGAAGTTTGGCTCCACCCTATTATGTGATATCATTTATATAATATTTTGAGTTAATAAAAAATCAAAACACACATTAAGTGAACCACATGATACTTCAAAATTATTGAATAATTAATTGTACATGATAGATCAAGAATCACACGCTATGCTTTGAGAAACTCTAGGATCCGATTGGTTATGAACATCGAATACACCCAGAAACCAGTCCTATATATATATATATATTCTCTCTCAATCTAGTTTTTAGTGTCATAAAAATTCTTCAAAGATGCATCTAGCTACATTTTCTTGTCTTTCTTGTGCAAATTTTACATATTATAAGGTAGTAATATAGTCATCGAATACATAAGATTGGTTGCACATGAATCATGGATTAACTACTATTTGTTCCATACACATCCCACTTTACATAATAAAAAGTAATGTTATAAATCAAAAAAAAATTACAAATTTATTTTATTCCTTATTGCGACATTTATGATATTATTAAAGTAGATTTTCTTTTAAATTTCACAATTTTATTATTACATAACCAATGCATCATAGATGTGCTTAACAGCAAATTGCTTTTTCTTATTTCTATTTATTTTTCAATGGTGAGAAGCATTGCCAATTGACATGGAACTGTTATTAGCAGTGTTAGAGAATTGGAGAGATGGAGCCCACAAGTGCACAGTAATATTGGCCTAATTCATTAGTGAAAAATCTAGAAATTCCTTAGATATTAATTTGTGATTATGTATCAATTTTAAACAGTAAATATCAATCCCAATCAAACAATCAAGACAAATCAACACAACGATTTTAACATGGAAAAACCACAATTGGAGCGCCTCCAATTGTGATAAAAAAAAAAACCATGGGCCAAAGTCACAAAATAATCCACTAAGAAGACACAAGGAATTACACAAGTACACTCTCAATTACCTAACGAATCCACGCCCGAATTGAACTGGCCCCTATATGTCTGTTCCACCATGGCCCTCACCTCAAAACTGTCTTGCCCAACATAGTCCAATGAGCTTATGGAGACATATATGGGACAAAAATTTAAAACTTTATACACGTATATGTGACGTCATAAATACATTAGTCTTACGTCACCTGAGCCACTTATACAAAACTTTCAAAACATGTTTAGACCAGACAAAAACATTTAGGAGACACTAAAGTTCCAAAAACACAAAAGCTGAACAGATCTCAAAAGGAACCTCCATAGAAGGCACGATAGCTGGCTAACACCAAAACTCCAGACAGCAGCTTAGGCCTGGTCACGCATTTGCTCACCCATATACATAACGTAAATAGTGAGCAAAAGCCCAATGAATAATAACAAAGTAAAGATTTTACTGAATGATGCCTATAAAGAAACAGAGTCTTGTATATGATCAAATGTCAAAGTAGAAACAAATTCATATACGTAGTCATATTCGTATTCAAAGTTCGTACATTTCACAATATAGTACATGGCACATCCGTTAGCGTTAACAAATCCGATGACCCATGTAGGGACAGTCGTAAAGGCATTCTGATGACCCGTAAAATGACAACCGTAAAGCATTTCGATGACTCATGTGCACAGAGACGTTTCCGATGACCCATAAAGGGACGGCCATAAAGGCATTCCGATGACCCATAAAGGGACGGCCATAAAGGTATTTCGATGACCCATAAAGGGACGGCCATAAAAGCATTCCAATGACCCATAAAGGGACTCATATCATATGATGCTAAGGATGCCACGAATGCATTTCGGAATCTTGGACAATCATTCATTCATTCAAAACATAGCATAGCATTTTAGAAAACTAATCATTTCATATCATGATGTTCAAAAAATATTTAACATTGAACATAACTTTACAAAGTTATTACTCACAGATAACTAGTAGCTCCAAATAGACGACAAAGTGGGCAATTCACTTAACCTGAGGCGCGTGACCTACATAACATGGCAGATTCATACATTGAAACACACGCTCGGGTTGTATGTAACTTATTTCATTTGTTCTTAGTGCGTTTATAGCCTTTAGCCTCATTAACAGGGTCCACGCTCAAGCGTGGCTTTCCTCGCTCGAGCGGACATGCAAAATGTGAGGGTCCGCTCGAGCGCAACTTCCGTTGCTCGAGCAGTCTGCAAACTTTGAAAAAAGTACTAGTTGCTTATTTTCGACGGACACTCGATCCCTGCTCGAGTGTGACTTTTTTCGCTCAAGTGTGCTGCAAAACGCAAAAACTTCTGACGGCTTGCATTTCACGCTCGAGCGTACTTCAGATCGCTTGAGCAGAAGTGCACCCACTTAGAGTGGTCGCTCGAGCGTGAATTCCTACGTTCAAACGTAGGTGCAAATTCTAGAATTTCCAAATTTGTCTCCAAGTTGCAAATCATGAATTCAACACCTCAAACCTCATCCTCTTGGGCCAAAATTCTGGAAAACATTTAGAAACTCACAAAACATCATGCTTTGAAGATCATTTCATGAAATCAAGACCCAAAAGCATGCCAATTGTTCAAAAATTCAACTTAAACTTTATGAATGTTTCATGAACATAACATACATGAATTCCCTTAAACTCAAACTTCTCAAAACATGATCAAATGCTACAAAACATCATAAAACGTGATGATTTCCTGAAATTAAGGTGAATTCAAGACATGCGTGAGGGAATTCTTGGAAATTCAACTCAAAATGTGAGAAAATATGCATGCATGCATGGCATGATTTAACACTCTTTATTTCTAACCCAATTCCCACATGAATTCATTTAATTCACTAGGAGTCTTGTAAGATCTAACCCAATTACACAACTAAGAGTTTGATTCCATACCTAGAGACTTGAATTCACAAAGGTTGAAGTTGAAACTCTCAATTGGTGCCTTATATAGGCTTGGATAAAGTGTAATTAATTGAGATTAAATAAGTGGACATTAATTTAATCTAATTTAATCGTTCCAAATCAAATTTTAATTAAACCTACCATAAGGTTCTAAAAATTCCAAATAACATATAAATTAAATCAATTCTATGATTGGATGCCAATAGGGCGTTCAATTTGCAAAATATAACGAAATTTCAAACATATATTCCTCTAATGAACAGATAAAAACACAAATAACGTAATACACATGCAATTAATCCAAAATTTGATCTTAATAACTTATTAGGCACATGAAATCATAGATTAACGTTAATCATGAGTCAGGGTCGTTACACGTAACCGTAAAATCTGACTAAAAAACATATTTATAGCAATCTGTTCCGCGATCTCCGCTTGAGCGCAGGAATGGCCGCTCGAGCGGACCTCGCTTAAGCGCAGGAAAGTTCACTCGAGTGTAAAATCCCAACTTTCAGTACTTTTGCAAATAGATCAAACTCCTGGAACCAAATATTCTCCAATCAAGCGCACAAACGGCCGCTCGAGCGGACAAGCAATTTTGAATGCATTTTTGCATTTTGCTTCGAGGGCACTGCCCCTTAACCCCGCCGTGGCGCTGCCCCGGACCCACCAAGGGGTGCTGTCCACTGGACTCCCACGAGCTGACCAGGTAGCTCGATCCCCGTCATAGTCAGCGAAGTGGCAAACACGAAAGAATTAACACCATAAACTTCTCTGCAAGGCACAATTCGAGTTGAATTCGCATCTAAAAACCCATAGCCTCACTAAAATAAAAGTGTGAATACCAAGACAACTTAAAGGAATTTTGTCAAATGGAATTGCCAAGAATAAAAGCCTAACAATTAGGAAGAAATTTTAGAGTCCATATACTTAACATCAAGACCCAACGACATCATTTGGAATGCATACTCACTTAAAAGCTTAAACTTCAATTCATCAGGGAGAAACTCTAGAGCCCACATACTTAACATCAAGGCCCAACAACATTATTTAGAATTCATACCCATTTAAAAGTTTAAGCTTATAAGTGAAGAGCACATCTAATATAATATTATAAAACTCATCTATTTTACTCTTTATCCAATATGGGACTCTACCTTCACAAATGCTCCAACAATCTCTCCCTCATGTGTGAACTAAACATTGGGCCTCTCCTTGGCTCACCTTCGAGTTGATTTATAACTATCTAACATGGATTCCAAGCCAAGCCACCTACACACACTCAATCGTAAGCCACCATACTCTATTGAGAACGTCATCTTGTCACGGTCCAACCTCTACGTGCATCAGAAATTTTTTTTTTGCTCCATCAAGAGTCACCGTGAATTTTTCTTGCTCCATTAAGAATTTTTGTGTAAGCCCAAGCCCACCAACATCAATGTTCCGAGAAAGTCTGCCCATAGATCGTCTGTCATTGGTTCTGATACCAGTTGTTAGGGAATTAGAGAGCCCACAAGCGCACAGCAATATTGGCCCAATCCGTTAGGGAGAAATTCTAGAATCCACAAATACCACGCATCAAGACTCAACATACATTATTTGGAACTCATACCCACTTAAAAACTTAAGCCTATAAGTCGAGAGCACATCTAATGTATATTAAGACTTATTTGTTTTACTCTTTACTAGTGGTAACCCGTGCTACACATGGCATGTAAAAAAGTTAATAATATATTTTTATACAAAATAATATAAATAGTTAAATTTTTGTATGCAAATTACGAAAACAAAGAAGATTGAATTTTATAATTTAAGTTTCACAATTTATTTATTATTTTTTAATTTGTCACAAATTTAATCATGTAACTTTCAACCTCCCTTTCTAGAATTGTAAACTTAGGTGGGCTCAACCCAAGCAACTTAAGTCAAGCTTAAATTTTTTTAAAAATTGAACTATATAGTTTTTAATTAAATAAGGACCTATGCAGAAATTCAAAAATTCAAATTAAATTTGAGTGGACTTGGCAGAAACACCAAATAATAACCTGAGCAACCAAAATAAAATTATATATATAAATATATAAATTATTTGCTAATTTATTTTTTAAAATAATAAATAAAATTAATTAAAAATTTAATATTAATGAACAAAAGAAAAAGCAATATACTTAAGATGTCCAATAAAATTTTTCTTGAAAATATTTTTAAAATACACCTTTTAGAAAGGGATCATCAAATAAAGAGTTGTTTGGGAAGTGTCATATTGGCTCACTTTTTTTTTTTTTTTAATCTTTTTATCTTTTTTTGGTCACATCATATCTCTACTTTTCTACACATTTTTTCGTAAAAAATAAAAAATATATATACTTATTTATCTTTTTTGGGTCACGTCAAATCTCTATTTTTCTATACATATTTTTGTAAAAAGTAAAAAAGTATATTTAGCATTTCCCAAGCTATCACTAAGTTGATATTAAAAAAAATTTACTTTTTATAATGGCATAAATGATTTAAATATGATTTTTTTTGAAATTATTTTTAATTTAAAAATTACAATAAAATATTAAATAGAATAAAAACAAATTTCTTACAAAATAAAGTATTTGAATAAAAAAAGATAAGAAATTTAAAATTTAAATATGATATTTTCATTTAATATGAAAATAATTTTAGATGAACAATAAATTATCACCTATAACCTTCTCTCTGTTTTTTTAATAAAAAAATTTAATGAACAATCACTTTTAATAATTAAAAAAAAAATTAACGTTTCTTTCTAATTTATTTTAGCAAAACTAACTTTTTTAACAATTTGAGCCAAAGATATATTTATTCTTTATTTTAATTTCTGTAATTGACAATTGAAATTAAAACCAAAAAAAAAAAAATCTAACAAAATCTACCATGTTTGGTAAGTACTAAAAAAGTTATGTTTCGTTTTTTTGTTAAAAAAAAATTTTATTCGAAAATATTATTATTCAAGTCTTTATAGTTTAGAAGGATATAAATTTTTTTTATAAAATTTAAAACAAAAAAAGAAAAAAAAATTTAATAGCAATTAATAATTTGAACACATGTATTTTAAACAAATTATATTTAGACTAATAATATTATGACACGTGTGAATATTGATCTCATTCTAATTGTAGTAATATATTTTGAAGAAGAATTTAAATTTAAAATTTTATTTTATAATTTAATAAAGGATGCAAAATTTAAGGAATGAATATTGATCTCATTCCAATTATAATAACATAATTTAAGTAAGAATCTAAATTTGAAATTTTCTTTTAAGAATATAAAATTAATTTATAGACCAATCATATTGTAACACATATTAACAAAAAATTAAACAAAATAAAATAAAAATGAGAAAAAAGAATTACAACTTTCAACCTTAGCGAAATGACAATATTTTGCAACTATAATAGTATATAGATATATAGATAAATCATGAAATATATCATTATTTAAAACTTATATATTATGGGATAAATCATTATAATTTTAAATTTAAATTAATAGAATATTTTCTATATTTAGTACTCCTCAAATTTGAATTTTGGAATGGATTGATATGCTTTCTATTTTTTATTTTATATATTTGATATACTTTCCATTTGAAAGTCATAAATCAAGAGATATTAATTA
This sequence comes from Camellia granthamiana, assembly GCA_036172215.1. NCBI lineage: Eukaryota > Viridiplantae > Streptophyta > Magnoliopsida > Ericales > Theaceae > Camellia > Camellia granthamiana. The sequence continues at coordinate 86,663,928 of CM069914.1, read as the reverse complement.
ATTAATTAATTAATTAATTATTTTTTTTTTTTTTTTTTTTTTTTGCTTGAATGAGAGCTATAAAGGATTTTTTAATTATTTAAAATCAAAAAATTAGAAATTTTAATTTGAGATATTGAAACTCCCACAAGACTTGTGGTTAGAAACTCTCTTTTACTTATATAATATATATAGATAGATAAATTTAATAAGAATTTATATTTGTTTTAGATATTTTTTTAATATACAAATTATTTTTTTTAAGATTTTTTTATAAAAATAATTTAACAATCTCATCACTAACATAGTGTATGGGAGAACACTACAACAAAAAAGGGTTTTTACGATGCGCAATGCATGCCATAAAAATCCTTCTACGACGTGCAGCGCGCGTCATATTATGACCAGTCATGAAAAGTCATTCACTTTTAACGACATGCTTTGTACGCCGTTAAAAATTATTTAACGACAGATTTTGTACGTCGTTGTTACTTTTTCTACGACATGCTGTCGTACGCCATTAAAAACTATGTAACAGCAGATTTTGTGCATCATTGTTACTTTTTCTACAACAATTTTTGCACGCCGCTAATTGGTGAGACAAATAACGACATGCCGTAGTACGCCGTAAAAAATATATATAATGACCTATTTTGCCTGCAGTGGATAACCCAAGTTTCGCAACATTTTTTGCATGACGTAGAATATGTTTATTTTTTTTTATAAAAAAAAAATAAATAAATAAATAAAATCAACAGGTTTTATTTCACCTGTACAATATAAGAAAACATTACAAACAAGCTTTACAAACATATATATATATATCAATCAACAATCAAAATATTATTTCAAACATCCAAAAAAAACTATCCATAAGTTTTGAGTATCCAAAAATTATCTATGCATTCCAAATCATCTAAAAATTATATTTCTAAACATCAAAAACTGTCGAGTTCAAAACCATCCAAAATGTTCTAAATCATCCAAAACAAACTATTATTAAGTTCTAAATCATACAAAATTTATCCAAATATCTTCTTGTTAGTACACCATCATGGGTTGATTCAATTGCATTAACACTCGGCTTGTGCCCTAGAACAAGCACCTGACAGATTCAATCCACCTGACTCAGACAGTTCCTTCACCTTTTGGGTCTCTTATCACTTTCATGGTACCAGATGCCTCCCCTATAGGACCATTTCCAAGGTTTCTTATTCTTCCTTTAATTGAAACTTAGGCCGCTCTCTGTCAAAAAAACTATGCAAAAGAAATACTATGCACCTGCAAGAATGGCTTTGAACGTATTGCAACAAGAAGTTTACTAAGAATCTGCAAGACTTGATTTCAATTTACATGGCAACTGCACTGAAATGATTATTAGGAGAGTTGAAAACAAAAAAAATGGTTACAATGAGATATACCTAAAAGGCAAAATAGTGGAAAGTAAAATCAGTTGATTAAGAAGTGTTTGGGGTAAAATTAGTTTCAAATAATACCAAGAAAGCGCTCATGTAACCAATACATTGCAGGTGCAAAATAAAAATAAAAAAATAAAATTAACCAACCATTACATCAACTAAAAGTAATTAAGTGCTCATATAAACCAAAAGAGATGATAATCCTATGCTTAGTGATAATCTTCATTTATGGGGATAATAAAAATTCATTTAGTTATATATAACAACCCTTAAAAGAATAACAGAAAATAAAGTGAGAAATATAAAATGCACCTAAAAGAGAGGGCCAAAATGAAGGTGATGGCTGGAACAAGATTGGTCATGGCAGTAGCAAAGGTTGCTAAGGTTAAAACCATACTACCCATGTCAGATTACCGTAATTGCTTTATTACAGAATAAATGCAGCTTACCCAAGTAATCCACAAAGAAATGCTTCGCAAGCTGCTACCCATGTCAGCTTTGACCTTCTTTTCTTGTGATAAAAAAATTCAAATAACTGTCAAAATGAAATTTTAAATCAATACATTACCTACCCATATATATATATATATATGAATTGTAGATAATCTCAATACCTATATTTGTCCTCTTATTATAATTTTCTTCCCTAGACCACTGGTTTTTCCTATTCTTGAGATGAACTGTCAAGGAGCCCAGAGCAATAGGAATATGATTTACTAAATTACTTTCTTACCCAAAAAATTAAACCAAACAAACAATTTTTCAAGAACACATGATATCAAAATTTTCCTTCTTCGTCATCATTAAATAGGCTAATGTACAATAGAATCTATTACTCTAAATATTGTCTCACATATACTGTAATTTAGTTGACAATATGTAAAGACCAAAAGCTAAGCTCATGAGCTTCCTGATTTACAAAATCATTACTTCAATCAGGTATGCATAAGAAATAAAAGAAGGTTCTAGCCATATTGTAACGCCCTGAAATTTTTCCACAAGAACATGCCCAAACAAATACAACATTATACCCAAAAAGTCCACCCTCTCATTGAACTAAGAGATAAGAGGTTACAATTCACCATATACATTCCCATAATGTTCAGAAGTCGTATTCCAGTACAATGAACTAGGTGGTCTTACAAAATATAAGCCTCTAGGGCGTACAATTACAACAAAACAAATTAATAGTCTTGTCACAAAAATTTCAATTCAAACAAACAAAATACACATAGATCAACTTTTCCAAAGAGGAGCTATTGCTTGACCAACCCTTCAGGGAGGTGGAACTCCATCATTTCTTGAAAAAGATAAGATAGGGTTGAGCTATATGCCCAGTAGGAACACATTTAACCAAGTATTTAATTCTTTGAATAAGATTATAATATCCTTGCGACCAAACATTGCATGGAAATTTATCTTTACATGTAATCCTTAACAAACATATAAAGCCATGACAACCAGATAATAACAGTGATTATTCATGTCATCAAGAATAACAATTAAACATTCACAACCATAGAACGCAAACCATGAGTCCACCTGTAAGAGTCCAATTCAAAACACCCTTTACTTTTGTTTTTAAAACCAACCCACACATTTGCCGGCTATTATACGGCAAGAAGTGGGCACCTCAAAGAAAACCATCCGTTTTTTCACTTTTGCCGGCTATCATACGGCAGGACTGTGTAGACACGTAAAAATATTTTTCTCACATTCGTCCAGCGATAAGCCTAGACAGGGCATTTGGGCACCTTTTTAAACTTCCCGTTAGGGTACCAACACAACACCACACTTGGAAAACCGACTCATACCCGGACTCATGCACAATTAACAATTCATTCATATTTTATTCCACCAACAACTATCCAACATTATCCAAGAATCAAATACAACACAAGGTTTAAAGAAAATAAATAGCATTCAAGCCACAATTGTTTTATTATATCAACATCCACATCCTCCATCTATTTTATTTCACAATATTTCATGAATCAAGGAAATTTCTCATTCAATGTGGTGTTTTTAACTTAAGTGGAGAATCTAGGGTTTTTACCAAATTTGGGGGTTTTTCTCCTCTATTATAGATGTGGCTTGTAATAACATTTACATACATGTTTTGAAAAGAGGGAGTAAAGAAATCTCAAGCAAGAGTCAAGTAAAATGGGTTATTTATATAAAACATGAGATTGATCCAACAATACTCTCCAATTAACTCATAAATCACAATCATACCATGAAATCCCTTCAAAACAAAGAAATACTACGGTAAAAGTGTCCCTACCTCAAGTCGTGAGGAAGGAAACCTGTAGACACCCCATTTTTGACCGACCTTAAGACTCAGACGTCACCGATTGAGCGCTCGGTGATGTTGCATATTGTGCTCGTTCAGAAGTCTCAGAGTCGCGGCCGTGCGCCCTGCCTCCGGACTTCCGAACCCTCTTCTGTGCCTTGCCTCGGTTTGCGAACCAGACTCGATTTTCTCTGTTTTCTTTCCTGAGGGGAAGGAGAGGTCCAGTAGACCATCTCTCAGTGGCCGTGGGCTACATTTCGTGGTCGTAGGCCATTTTGCCCATTTCGGAGCCCGGTTCCCGGTTTTCGGAGCCGTCAGGCCGTGTGCCTCGGTTCGGGACCGTCTAACCATCTCCGATTCCTCCGGTTTTTGGCATGCATCTCATTTACTCCCTTTCAAGGGACACTGGGGTCTTAGATACCCACTTCGTGGCCAAACACCACTTTCGGTGCTTAACGGCCGGTTTTCGGGACCCCGAACTGCGTGTTTTGGCCCCCGAGCATTCGTTTTGCATCGGTTTTTGTTCATTTTTGGCAGGTACCTCTGTTTTATCACCAGGAAGATCACTGGAGGGTGGGAGGCCAGCAATTGTCTCAGCAACCAGTTATGCTCCTCCGGCGCCCCCCGGCGCCCGTTTTTCTCACTTTCGGGCTAATGTTGAACACCCTAGGGCCATTTTCTTCGAGCCAAAACCACATATTTGTGTTGTACACACATGGGAGGACCCTAAAAACATATGGCCGGCCAGTAACTCCAATTGAACCTTTTGAACCCCTCCTAAAAGTGGCTTGTTCTCTCTCCTGTTTTACATTCTCCAAATTTGAACCACATGGTTGTGTTGAGGGGACCTGGGAGGACACCAATATCTGGTGGCCGGCCATTAACTCAACTTGACCTTTTTGACCCCTAGCCGGCCGGCCATGGGGGGTGGCCGGCCGGCCACCTGCAACAAAAATGCCTGGCCGGCCATACTCCCCTCAATGCATACTTTACAGCTGTATAGCTGTTTGTCCCAAAAGATCTTTGTATCCGGGGGATATTTTGGAGGGAAACACTTGGGTGCATTTCCCTCCACCTTTACACCCCTCTCTTGGTCCATATAAGGAGCCTCCCAGCTCTGTCCCTAGGGTTGAAAAACTTTCTTGGGGCATACACATACATATCCATATCTATCTCTCTCATTTTTCTCAAGTTTGGTGCCATTTCTTGATCACTACCAAGCACCACCACCACCACTCCATTTCCAGCAGCAAGGGAAGGTTTTCCAGCAGCTAAGAAGCCACCAACTCAAGCCAAGAAGCAACAAAAGCATTGGTCTTCAAGGGTAAGCCATTTTCCCTATTTCGTAGCACATTTTTGCTTCATTTCTTAAGCCTATTTGCTCACTGTTTTGGGCTCCGACCCTAACTAAAACTAGGCTTTTTTTGAGCCATTCTTCATGTTTGTTCAAGGGCTCAACCCTGTTTGAGCCCTCCATCTTGCACTTGTTTCAATATCCTCTCATATGCCATTATTTTGCATTGAATATTTGGCCTATGTTTGATCTGTTTCTGAGCATAATGTAAACTGTAAGAGGGCCTATTTTGAGCCCCTCTTCAACATTGAAGAAGGGCTTAACCCTGTTTGGGTCCTTTATCTTTCACTTGCTTCATAATCTCTCCTATTTACCGTAAATTTGCATGATTTGTTTGGCCTACATGTAGTCTGTTTCGGAGCATGTCATGAACTGTGAGTAAGCTTATTTTGTGTCCCTCTACAACATTGTAGAAGGGATCAACCTTGTTGGGGGCCTCCATGTTATACTTGTCATTATACCCCTCTTTGGCCCCCATTTTTGCATGCTTTTTTAGGCCTATCTAGCTTCTGTTTTCGGCCATGAGAAGTACTGAAAATATCCATATTTTGGCCTTCTTGTCATTTTTTCTTAAGGGTCCAAGGCTGTTTGATGAATGTAAGGCATACCTCATGTTATAACCTTTGTTGGCTTCAATCTTGCATGGCATTTTTAGCATGTTTGCATACTGTTTTGGGGGTTGTCATCTACTGTTAATGTGCATATTTTTGGCCCCTCTTCAGTGTTATAGAAGGGAATTTTTCTGTTTGGGCTTTGCATTTACCATCTACTTCAATACCCCTCTCTTGGCCCCTATTTTTGCGTACCATTGTTGCCCTATCTATGATTGCTGTTTAGCCTTGTTTTCTACTGAAAAAATGCTTGTCTTGGGGCTGCCTTGCTACTCTATTTTCATTCCATGTCCATATTGTGCATGCATTGCATAGCTATAGGCCATTTCGGGTGCCTAAATTCGCATTTCGGGACCATTCCTTGCATTTGGTGACATTTCGCCTCATTTCGGGGCTGTTTTGCATCATTTTTAGTTGTTGAAATTCATTTGCATGTTTGCGTATCATATTCCATGCCATTTCATGCCTGTATGCCATTGCCTCGGTTTGCGTGCCCGTGTGCACGCATTTCGAGGCACTTCTTTTTTATCCGATGGCCTCTTGTGTGGGTGCGGCTGAGGCTCTCCCATGTTAGTGTAAGCCCATATTGCATTATATATGCCATTTTAGTCTCATTGCATTACGTATGCCATTGCCTCGGTTTGCGTGCCCGTGTGCACGCATTTCGAGGCATCCCATTTTCATCTCACGGTCTCTTATGTGAGTGTGGCTGAGGCTCTCTCATGTTAGTGTAAGCCCATATTGCATTACGTATCTCATTTTAGTCTTGTTGCATTTCATATGCCATTTTCTCGGTTTGCGTGCCCGTGGGCACGCATTTCGAGACATCTCATTTTAGTCTCATTGTATATCATATTTCAGGCCATTTCATTCCTTTATGTCATTGTCTCAGTTTGCGTGCCCGTGTGCACGCATTTCGAGGCACTTCTTTTTTATCCGACGGCCTCTTATGTGAGTGCGGCTGATGCTCTCTCATGTTAGTATAAGCCCATGTTGCATTGTATTCGTCATTTTAGTCTCATTGCATTTCGTATGCCATTGCCTCAGTTTGCGTGCCCGTGTGCACGCATTTCGAGGCACTTCATTTTCATCCATCGACCTCTTATGTGAGTGTGGCTGAGGTCCACTCGTGTTAGTGTAAGTCCAATTTGCATTGCGTATGCCATTTCACGCCTTAGGATCATTGCCTCGGTTTGCGTGCCCGCGTGCACGCATTTCGAGGCATCTCATTTTCATAGCAATGTGAATGTTAGGATTGTATATTAGCTGCATTTCATGCATATCATGCATATTGCATCGTGTTCGGGATAGGAGTTAGCCCGGGCACGGGAAACGAGGTACGTTCCGTACTCCGAGTGACGGAACGGATCTCAATTCCCAAGTCACCGACACTCCGGATTATCCATGATGGAGTTAGGTTTTGTTGTAGCATTCACATGCATTCATCCTATATTGAGTTGTGCAATTCGGCTCCTCGGCCATCATGCATCGATATGCGTTATTGGTGGCACGAGGATCGAGGCATGCATATATTTGTGAAATACATTGCTATGCCCTTTTCCTGCTCTCTGTTGCAGCAAAATGAAGAATCAGCAATTTTTCGGAGTCTGGCACGCATTTCGAGAAACATTGCAAACAGAGGCTAATTGGGGCATCCCAATGGATTTCCGCGAGAAGGCAGCCCAACATGCATCATTTCATCATCCGGAGCAGAGTCAAGGCAGCCCCCTGGCTTGCATGCCAGTTTACAGTTTTTCTCAGTTAATCTGTTAATTAATTAGGAATTTGTATATTATTCGGACTGTATATTTATTTGGACCCTCTGCGCGAGGGCATAACTGTAATAAGTATGGGTGTGTGTGGTGTATGTCTTCCAACCCCACGTCTTTCTTCCCTTTTATTTACCTGCTTACAATGGTTAGATATAGGGCATATTTCAATTAGCATACAATATGACAGCATGTTTGCATCATTCATCTGTTTTGCACGCATCGGGCTCGGCGCATCATACAAACTGCATTTGTATTTCAATTCCAAATTGAATACGTGTTAGTTGTAGCATTCCATATGCCATGTTTAGAATAGCCGAGCCTGCTATAATTGCATTTTTGCATGTGTTGCATTAGGCATTTCTGTATACTTAGGATCATGCATGATTTCTAATCAGCTTTTGTTTTGGCTTGGACTACTCGGTAAGTTTTATGCTTTAGCATCCTTGCATGCGTGTGAGTGTTGCCATGATAGTATGCTTGCCATGAGGCTATTTGCTTACGTAATATAACTGCCTGAATGCCTGTGGGTGGAGGTTGTGTTACCTGAATTGGGATAATTCATCAAATGTTTGTTTTAAGCCCACTAGATTATGGCAAAATCATGTTTTCTAAGCCCACCCGAGGGTGGCAAAATCTGCATCTTAAGCCTACCTGCGGGTAGCAAACCATCTTTCAAAAACAAACATGAAATGTTTTGTTCCAATTCAGGCGACTCAGTCTATACTTGTATGTTGTGCGCATCACATAGTAACCTAGGCTAATAACCGGAATAAGAACATACAATGTTTTCAAAATAAGATATCATGGTTAGTAGAGGCCGGTCTTTGACCGGGCGAGCGGGGGTGCTCACGAAGTGACCTTCCCCAATCGTACCCAAGTTCCCGAGCCGAGGCAACTTTGGTGATGACGGACACGTGGCCTTTGGCACCGAGTCAGGGTTTCCTAAATTTCCCCATTAAAAAATATTTAGGTGGCGACTCTGTATCTGGCAAAGTAGTCCATGTTTGGCACTTCTTTCAAAAAATCTGTTTTCAAAACGATTTGCCGGATTTGGACTCTTTGGTTCGAGATTTAGAACCGTGACATTTGAGTCCTTCGAACTGTAGTGACCCAATATCGAACCAGAACGGAGGGGACTCACACTCCTCTCCCCGGGATGCGTTCAGGGACGTCTACGGTTTCTGGCGACTCTGCTGGGGATTTAGAGAACTTGACTCGAACTCGTGATATCTGGTTTTGACTACACTTGTGTGTTTCTTTGCATTGCATTTGCATTGGTGCGCCTAGGACACCGTGTTTGCCATCTGCTATTCCTGAGCGGTTTGCCGGAGGCTTGTCTTGTCAAGGCATGTCCATAAGGCTGATCGGTTACGGGCTCTGCCAGTATGGGAACACAAACCTCGGTTTTACCGGGGCACCCTTTTTGACCATTCGACCTAGTGCATATTCGGATCCATAGTGACCATTCCAAACTAGGACAAGTTGCTTACCCGTTTATAGGTTGTTTGAAACCACTGCGTGCATAGTGAAACCCTAGTTCCTGACAAAATAGGACAGGGAAACCCTACCCCAACATAGGGGTGTTTTGGCTCTCACTTATCTGTTATGTGCTTGTTAGAGTGCGTCTCTACAGGGAATGCATGTATCAGTTTATGGGTTTGGGCATCAGTTTTTGAGATTGGGCATCAGGCCTGCGGGCATCAGTTTTTGAGATTGGGCGTCAGGCCTGCGGGCATCAGCCAGTCATTTGAGAATCAGTTGTCTGCGGATATCAGATTCGGTTTTGGGAAACAGTGATATAGGGACAGTAATCAGTGATTGAGGACAGTATAGAGGGTGTTTGGTAGGGCTTTTTTGAGCCAGCTTATAGCTTCTGGCTTTTAAAAAGTTATTTTGGACTGTTTGGTTAAACTTATTTCAAACAGCTTCTGATTCTAACAGCTTATTTTAAGTCAAAAAAGCTGATTCTGAGAAGCTGCTCACCCCTTACTTCTGATTATCAGCTTCTGCTGTTGACATATTAATTCACGCTTATACTCTTAGATTTTTTTATTTTTTATTTTTTTAAAAATAGAAAAAGACCCAAATGGACTATAAAATATTATTATTATTTTTTATAAAAAATGTAGATAAATAGTGAATAATAAAAAATAAAAATTAATTGAAAAAGCTACTTCACAGCTTATTTAACAAACACTACTCAGCAACTTAAATCTATAATCCAACAGCTATACCAAACAGGTTAACAGCTTCTGATTAAAGTCATAATCTATAATCTATTAAGCTATAAGCTATAATCTGTTTTAACAGCTACACCAAACAGCACCTGTATACCCAGCTTATCAACCGTGTATTGTATGCCCGACTGTGTGTTGTGTATTTAATTTAAGCTGTTATGCTGCCCATTTTTCTGGTTATTTATTTACTTTTCGCTTTATTTATCTTTTTGCTAGGGCAGGTTTGTAGCACAATTGCTTCCGAACCCGTAGATATACCCCAAGCACTTTGGACACGAGGTCACCGACTCATTCGATCCGAGGATCTGGTTGACGGACATCTAGTGTTCCACTCTCTACCCCCGGTTGTTAGAAGAAGGCCGAGGAGGCGCAGTGTGTCAGAGCAGAGATTACCGAGGCAGCAGTCTACTTTAGCAGCAAACAGTCGGACTGAGGTTTCTGCTTCCACTATAGAGATACACTTACCGGTTATTCAGATGGATCCGCCGAATACATCAGGGATGGAGGCGATGATGCGCCAAATGCAAGAGAGCATGAGACAGATGCAAGAGGATGCCATCCGCCAAGCGGAATTTTCTAAGCAACAGGCCACAGTCATGGCCCAACAGGCTGAGCTCATTACCAGGCTCCAGCAGCAAACCGGAACATCAACCTCGCACCCGGCTCCTCCTCCACCCGGAGCTCCGTTACCCGAGAAGGCATCCACTGGTCAAAATGCCCTGCCAAATCCCCAGAATACCCCCCTGAACACCCAGAACACCCTACCCAATGTCCAGAATATTCAAGAGGACACAGGCCATCCAACGGGGCTGGCTCCGCCCCCGCTTCTACCTCAACTGTCCAAGAATCTTACACCCAATCACCCGGACTCTCCATTCGAGTTCGAGGTAGACCACACAGCTCTGAAATTGAGCAAACTGGAGAAGCTTTTTAAGAAGTCTCAGGGGGTGAAGGCCATCCCAGACATCGAAGATGGGTACACCGACGTGGCCGTAACATTGCCAGACAGATTTAAGATGCCACAGATTGATCGTTTTGATGGGTCAGGGGATCCTATGGTCCATCTCCGGCTGTTTTCAGACATCCTGCGGCCAATGGGCCTAACCCGACCACAAAAGCTTTCCCTGTTTGGCCGAACTTTGTCGGGTGTGGCAGCCATTTGGTACGCGAAGCTAGAAGATGACGTGAAAAGAAGCTGGGATGAGATGGCTGAGGCCTTCGTTGCACAGTACTCGTACAATACACAGATCGAGATTACAACTCGTGATCTCGAAACGACGAGGCAAGAGGCCAAGGAGACTTTCTCAGACTTCGTAACTCGATGGAGGGCAAAGGCATCGATGATGACCTTGAGGCCTACAGACAAAGATCAAATTAGGATGATTGTGCGCAATCTCCAACCAAAACTCATGCAGAAGATGATCGTACTCCCCTTTCCCACCTTCTCAGACTTACACGAGATGGGGGTACAGATCGAGGATGCGATGAAGCAAGGTCTGATTGACCAGGACCGGGAGCAACCTCGGAGGACATTCAACCGCAATAACAACGCAGGCCCGAGTGGCGCTGCAAACACAAGGACTTCGGAGGTCAATATGGTCACCACCAAACCCCCTCCCCAGCCAAGGCCCATGGCGGCCACCCCCTTTTCCACTACATCCGGGAGCAGTACCCAAGCCCCGAGATTCCAGCCCAAAGGCCAAAGAACCTTTACTCCACTATACATGCCTTTGTCCAAGGTTCTGGGGGTCTTGATTAGAAAGGGACATCTAAAACCCCTGGAGCCGAGGCCGCCACCAAATCCACTCCCCCCCTCTCCCAACCCAGCCAAATACTGTGCCTACCACCAGCAGCACGGTCATGATACCGACCATTGTTTCAGGCTGCGTCACGAGGTTCAGGACCTCATCGACAAAAATATTATTCTACCTCCCGAAAGACCCAACGTCACAACCAACCCACTCCCTACCCATAACCAAGATCCACCACCCAAAAGAGTCAACCTCATCCAAACTAGGGTCGTATCCTACGATCCTAGTATCTACATTACTCCCTCCCACCTACCCAAGCCGGAGGTGATCCTTCCCGACTGCACTGACTTGTGCATGTTGGACACCTTCACAACCCAATCCGAGTCAAAGGTGGTGACCACTGAAGACGGAATAAGGCGGGTTTCAGAGGAGAACAGAGTTGTTGAGTCTGGGGTCAAGCGGTCTGGGAATTACGCTAGGGGAGCCTATGATCCAAGCGAATACATTTTATCATTGGGCCAGTCTGAGCTGAGTGTGAGGTTGCCAGAAAAAGCTGAACTGTGCATGATTCAGGGGGACAGACTTGAACAGGGGGCAGATGATCCAGCAACAGTGGACGAGGACTTCGCCAACCTCTATTTCTTCAACGACCAAGAATCAGGAGATGCAACAATCAACTGGTTTGAATATGAGGAGTCGGCGGAAGCCACCGGGTGGTTAGATGATCAGCCTGATATTGTGGAGTTTCAGCCAGAGCAGAGCCCGGCAGGGGCGAAGGTATCAACTGTGGCTGGAAGGGCCGAGAGTCAGAATGGATTGCCGGAGAGCGCCGGTACAAAGAATTCCGCTCGGGACTTAAGCATTGTGGATGCAAAGACAATGGAACAACAAACTGCAGCAACGCAGACAGAACAGGAGAAGTTTTGGGATTCCGAGAGAATCAGAAAGGCAAAAGCCCCTGAAGGGGCTGAGAGTGCTGTGGGCACAAGAACGGACAATGCTGTGAGCATATGGGATGAAGGTACTGAGAGTACACATCTGCCAGAACCAGACAGGTGTCTTTTGGATGCTAACGGGATGTGGTGGGAAGACGACGACTTATGTCTTGCCCACACAGACGAAGATTGGGGAGTAAATCAACCAGACAGCACCTGGTACCTCGATGAGGTGGACCACATGACCAGGAGTGGGCGGTACTTCAAGCCCCTGCACCTAGACCAACCAAAAGCATCTGGTAAAGACAAGGAAGCTGAGAAACAAAGAGAGAGACAAATTGAAGAAGAAGCTGTGCTGAAGCAGTTGAAGAAGATACAAGCAGACATCTCCATCTGGGGACTGCTTATGGCTTCACGGGTACACAGACAGGCTGTCCTGTCTGCCATGGACAAGGCCAAACTCTCAATCGATACTACACCAGAGCAACTGGTCGGGCTGGTTTTTCCGGGAGGGGGTTCCCCGGCATTAACCTTTTCAGACAAGGAACTGCCGCCTGAGGGCGTGAATCATAACAAACCTCTCTACATTTCCATGGAATGTAGAGACAAGTGGATACCGGTGGTACTTGTTGATACTGGGTCTGCCATCAACGTCTGCCCAGCCAGAACAGCATATGCAATCGGGTTGAAGCCCGCGGACTTCGTCCCAACCACTCAGGTGATCAAAGCATACGATAATACAAGTCGAGAGGTGATGGGGACTGTCAAAATCCAAACCAAGGTTGGGCCTGGACAGCACGAGATAGATTTCCATGTCTTGGAGGTCCCCGCAACTTTCAATCTGCTTTTGGGGCGACCGTGGTTACACCAGGTGAAGGCCGTCTCGTCTACTCTGCATCAAATGGTGAAATACCCCTATGGAAAAGGAGTAGCCATCGTGTTTGGGAATTCATCGATCCATCCCCCTCCGGAGGTGTCTACACCAGTCCTAGAAATCGAACACGGCATGGAGGACGTGTTTATATCAGGATTTACTCTGGCCGAGGCCCGGGTTGTGCAAAACATTATGGCTGTGAATGAAGGTATGTACGTCAGTGCTCAATCCGTCTACCTCATGAACAAGCTACAACACATCCCCGGGATGGGATTAGGAAGGAGCGGCAGGAAAGGCATCGCAACATTGGCCGAAGTGCCACGTAACCCACATACCTTTGGACTGGGTTATCTGCCCACCAAAGAGGACTGGGTGAGGAAAAGGAAGGAGATGGCCAGAAGAGCCAGAGCAAAGCAGGCTGGGAGGCCATTTGACTTGATGCATAGGCCCATCCAGGGCACCCTGAACGGACGCTTCGTTCGGGAGGGGGAGGACTTTCCATTTTGCGGCTTCCCAGAGCCGTGGATAAACGCGGAGAAGAAGCGCGTGCCCGGTTTTGAGATCTTTTTCGACCTGCAACTACCCGGGGAGGATGTTGCCGAAGAGCAGACGGACCCATCAGCTAAGGTTAAGCAGTATAGGGCAGTGGATCCTGAGGGCACAGAATTTGAAATCGGGGTAGCGCTGGCATGTCTACTCTCTGATCCTCCGATCGACCATAAGTGCTTGGGGGATAACTCCGAGGTTTCCATGATTGGGGGTGAAACGGCCGCGAGCCAACCAGCAGCTATCTTGGATGCATCTATCGCACCCTCTCTCACTTGGCAGTACGATGAGGGATTTTTGTCCAGCAGCACCGGGTCAGGTAGTGAGCCGGAATCTGATTCCACCGAGTCTTGTGAGTCGGAATCAGGTTCCAGCTCGACTGAGTCTGAGTCTGGTACTCCTGGGGATATTAACCCGGATGCCACAGTCCTATCTAGGTCATTTTTTTCCTTTTCATTTGAGTCTGTTGTAACCGATGAATTGGACGATCTGGCAGTGCCTAATGAGAATGAACTATCTGTGGTTTCCGAGTACTTTTCTGTGCCCCTAATTTATTGCATTAATTCAGACTTTCAAAATTTTGATGAAAACGAAGAGGACGAAGTTCCTCCGGTTTTACAACGTTTAATTGAGCAAGAGCAAGAGAGATTTGTTAAACCATTAATGGATGAAATCATTACCGTGAACATTGGTACTGAGGAGGACCCGCGGCTGGTCCAGATCGGGTCCATGTTGTCTTCGGAGGAACGCGAGCGACTAGTCGCTTTATTAAAAGATTTCAAAGATGTTTTCGCGTGGTCCTACGAAGACATGCCTGGAATCGATCCTGAGATTGTACAGCATCGGATCCCCCTTGACCCCGAGGCTCGACCTGTCAAACAGAAACTCAGAAGGATCCGCCCGGACTGGGCTCTCAAGATTAAGGAAGAGGTCACCAAGCAAATCGACGCAGGCTTCCTGCTGGTATCTGAGTACCCAACTTGGTTGGCCAACATTGTTCCGGTGCCGAAGAAGGACGGCAGGATCCGGGTGTGTGTGGACTTCAGGGATTTGAACAGAGCTAGTCCGAAGGACGACTTCCCCTTACCACCCCGTGGGGGACATACTGCTACAGGGTAATGCCGTTTGGGTTAAAGAACGCTGGAGCTACCTATCAACGGGCCGCGACCACAATATTACATGATATGATCCACAAAGAGGTTGAGGTGTATGTGGACGACATGATTGTCAAGTCCAAAGAAAGAGAGGGCCACTACACCGCCTTGCACAAGTTTTTTCAAAGGATCAGGGAATTCCGGTTGCGGCTGAACCCTCAAAAGTGTACATTTGGTGTTACAGCGGGAAAAATGCTGGGGTTTCTGATTACACAAAGGGGTATCGAAGTCGACCCTTCCAAAATCAAGGCCATTCTAGAAATGCCCCCACCAAGGACTGAAAAGGAGGTGAGAGGCTTTCTGGGTAAAGTGCAATTCATAAGATGGTTTATCTCAAAATTAACCTTGACTTGTGAACCACTTTTTGGTCTCCTGAAGAAAGGAAAGAAGTTCCAATGGGACGGCCGATGTCAAGCTGCGTTTGAGCAGATTAAAGAGTATCTACAGAACCCGCCCGTTTTATCGCCACCAAAACCGGGGAAACCGTTGATTTTGTATCTGTCAGTGACGGAGACCACGATGGGCTGCATGCTTCCTCAAGAATCAGAAGACAAGGTGGAGAAAGCCATTTACTATTTAAGCAAGAAAATGCTGGAATATGAGACCCGATATACACCGCTGGAAAAGGCTTGCTTAGCTTTGGTATGGGCTACCAGGAAGCTGCGGCACTACTTGTTAGCTCACTCTGTAATGTTGGTTTCACGACTCGATCCCATCAAATATCTTTTCGAGAAACCAGCGCTTACGGGTAGGCTAGCTCGTTGGTTGCTGTTGCTCTCCGAATTTGACCTCAAGTATGTCACACGCAAGTCAGTAAAAGGAAGAGCAGTAGCAGAGTTCCTTGCCGACCACCCGGTTGAGGGGGATGAAGCAGTTGAGTACCTATTCCCGGATGAATCAATCCTGCATATCGACAATGAAACTTGGACGATGTACTTTGACGGAGCGTCAAATCAACATGGGTATGGGATAGGAGTGTTGCTGATAGCACCCGACAATTCCCGTATCCCCCTAGCCTTCAAACTCCGATTCAAAGTCTCGAACAATGAAGCAGAATATGAGGCGTGTATCGCTGGTCTAGAAGCAGCCCTGGCACTAGGGGCAAGACGGTTGGACGTCATTGGGGATTCGAACCTTGTTGTGTCTCAAGCTAAAGGAGACTGGAAAGTAAAAGAGGAAAAGATAATGATGTATCACCAAACCTTGGATTTGCTAATTCCTCGGTTTGAGAAGCTAAGTTTTACTCATCTACTAAGAGAGAACAACAGGTTCGCAGATTCTTTAGCAACTCTATCATCCATGATAGACATCCCATGTGGAGTCCGGATGCGTCCAATCATCATTGACCAGAAATTTGCACCAGCCTATGAGTCGATTGCAGCCATAGATGAAGTTCAGGACGAACACCCTTGGTATTACGACATTTGGAATTTCTTGGAGAAGGAAGCATACCCGCCAGGGGTAAATGCCAAGGACAAAAGGGCAATAAGAAGATTGGCCGTTCAGTTCATCATCTGTGGGGGTAAGCTGTATAGAAGAGGTCATCTGGGAATGCATAAACTGTGTGTTGATGCCGAAGAGTCAAAGAGTCTAATGGAAGCCATCCATGGAGGGGAATGTGGAGCACATATGAATGGGGTAATGCCAGCACGGAAGATTCTCAGACAAGGTTACTACTGGTCCACCATGGAGGAGGATTGTATTGGTTTTGTTCGGCGATGCCATAAATGTCAGATCCACGCAAATCGCATGAACATCCCGCCATCAAAGCTGTACAACATGACTTCGCCATGGCCATTTTCAGTCTGGGGAATTGATGTGATCAGAGCTGTCACGCCAAAGGGGTCGAATGGGCATGAGTTCATCTTGGTAGCGATAGATTATTTCACAAAGTGGGTTGAGGCCCAATCTTATGTGGTGTTGAAGGCTTCGCACGTTGCAAAGTTTATCAGAAACAACATCATCTGTCGCTACGGAGTCCCAAACGAAATAATTTCAGATAACGGTTCCCACTTCAAGAAGGAAGTGATAGACTTGTTGGAAAAATACAATGTGGCTTTTCATAAGTCATCTACATACCGGTCGCAGACCAATGGAGCGGTTGAGGCCGCCAACAAGAATATCAAGCGCATACTGCAGAAGATGGTGGAAACCTACCGGGACTGGCCAGATAAGCTGCCGTTTGCTCTGTGGGGCTACCGAACTTCAATCAGAACTTCAACTGGGGCGACTCCGTATTCATTGGTTTATGGGATGGAGGCCGTTCTACCTATTGAGATTGAGGTTCCGTTATTACAAGTATTGGCTGAATGCCAGATAGCCGAAGCAGATTGGCAGCAAAATAGATTTGAGGAACTCATGCTTTTCGATGAAAGAAGACTGAAAGCACTGTACCACATTCAAGGCTATCAACACAGAATTGCCCGGGCTTTTAACAAGAAGGTTAAGTCCAGGAATTTAAAGGAAGGAGATTTGGTGCTCAAGGACAACCGAGCTCCCATCCACGACCCAAGGGGCAAGTTCAGACCTAATTGGACTGGTCCCTACATCATTAAGTCTATCTGGTCAGGTGGAGCTATGGTTCTGATGGATCTGGATGGCTTAGAGTTTTCACAACCGATCAACATGGACAAGTTGAAGAAATACTACCCTTGAGAGGCTCGCTAGGCCGAAAACCCGAAAGGGCGACCTAGGCAAAACTCAGAGCACAAAAAATTTGAAAATGTAAAAACTGAGCTCGCAAGGTTGAAAACCCGCAAAGGGCGGCCTTGGCAAAAGTTAGAGCGCAAAAGGAGAGTAAAAATACCCGAGCGAACCTAAGCCTAAACTACGTAAGGCTTGATTCCCATCTTTGGGATACGTAGGCAGCTTCATCCTGAAGTTCAGCCATAAACATTTTCCCCGATCAACTTTGTCCATTTTGATAATCTCAGTCATCCTTATCCATCAGCATTCATCGTAATCTCTGGTGCAGTGCTATTCAGACTAGGGGCAACTTTCCGTTGCCAGGAGGTGCTGTGGTACCATTCAGACTAGGGGCAACTTTCCAGTTGCTGGGATCTGGGGTTGTGCATCTCAGTGACAGATCTCAGGCGTGTCCAGTTCTGATCCTTATCGAAAATAGTTTTGAAAAGTTTTAATAAAGGTTGACTTTGTTCAAATTAATCTTTTCACAACTAAGACCATTTTTGGACCAAGGCGGAAAATTTTCAGTACCACAACCTTCAATTTCATTGATTTCAAAACAGAGTTCTCTTGCTCTTGCATACAATTGAAGTTGCTTTTTATTACACTCATAATGAAAACTTGAAAGTACTAATAAAGCAATAAATCTGGGGCATAGTCAGGTCAGATGTCCCTGCGCCCCCTCCCGGAGCTAGTTGAAGCCTCCGATGCCGACCTAGGCCCAATCTGTGCCTCCTCATTAAGCCAATCCCAGCACTCATCAGACAAAGTGCAACTGAAAATAGGGGCGGGGGGCAGGAGATCTCTAGTCCTCCAAGCCGTAGTATGTCGGGTGAGGTGTGCACCTCGGATCGGGAAGGCGACCGGATACTCTATCCCCTCCGGAGGGCAAGTCTGATCATGGCCGAACTGGCGCAAAATGCGAAATGGGAAATAGAATACACAATGGGTCAGGCCAATCAACCGGATCCCAGTATCCTGGAACATGCCATAGCTCATCGCCGGAAGGTTAAGCCAAGGACAGCGCTAAGCAATGCGTTCAGCTGACAAGTTGCACATCCATTCAACCCACCATCCCTCATCAAGGGCGTCAACCAGGCGTTGTCGAAAGAAGTAGCCGCGGGCTGAGTAAGCAGGGCAAGAGTCCACAACTTGCAATTTATCCATCAACCATATCTGGGGAGGGATGAAAAATGAGAGAATAAAGAATAGAGAGATGTGCGATGAGAGAAAAGTAAGATGAGGGTTTTGTGAGAAAAACCGAGCCTGAGGGCTGAGTGGGAAACATTACCTGCAACAGTAGTGGGCTCCCTGCAAACCTGGTTGTCTCCTGGTGGTGGAAGGCATCCAAACCCAGCAGTGTCTCAGCCAATGTCATGGCGGTACAGCTCTTTCCTTCCCTCAAGCCTTGAGCAACTTCAATCAAACGGATGTTAGCTCCCCCGGAGCCCGAGACAAACAGAAAATGAGATAGCATGCACAAGCAGAGGGCATGTTGTCGAAAACCTTGTCGATAATGGTCACCGGCATCGGAGAATCGGTAAATCAGGCTCGGGATGTCCAACCTCCCGTTACAAATCAGGGATCAAGCATCATGCGCGTTGAGACCGCACATCCGCCCTAAAGCTTGGGCGTGGCCGAAACGAGACTGAGGCAAGATCTCTTCTGAATGTTCAGACTCCATCAAAACTTGAAAATCTTCAAAAGTGGGACATACCTCTTGCCCTCCAAAGCTGAAAACATGCGTCACCGGGTTCTAAAATCTCGCCGCCGCATGGAGGAAAGGAAAGTGCAGTGGAGTCCGGCCCAGCGTGAATAGTGCATTCAAGCCGAAACCCCGGAAGTTCAACTTTTCCGAGCCATCTAGAGAAGAGATCCAAGATGTGAGATTTTCTGAGAGAAAAGCCTCCATTTTTGTGCAAAGCAGTGATGAAATGAATGAATCTCGAAGTTGGAGCTTTTATAGAGGAGAAAACACTATTCAGGGGACAAGTGTCAAAATTCTGGAGGCTGCAGAGAAAAGTGGCCGGCCGGCCACCTATTCTAGCAGGCCGGCCACCTATGGCTCTCCAAAAGCAAAGTGGGGCCCACCATGCTCATTGGTCCTGTTTACCCTCCGGAAGGAAATTTGAGGCATCTCGATGCATCGGGAATGTCAAAGGCCTCCATTTCTCTCAGTTTCGGATGCGTCCCAACACCCAGATCGTCCGATGTACGCTTTGTTTTGCCCATCAAGTTGTTGTTTTGCTTATCGAGTTGTCGTTTTGATTATCGAGTTGTAAGTTTTGTCGAGCTGTCACATTTGGTGTTTTGAGTTGTTACTCTTTTGTTTACGCAATTTTGTTAAGTCTTGTTTATCGAGTCGTTAACATTGTTGTATTTTGCTTATCAAGTTGTAAACTTGTTAAGATCTTGTCTTTTCTTAACGAGTTGAGTTGTTTGTTTTGTTGTGTCGACTCATTACCTGACTCGGTGAATACACAGTGCGCACATTTCATTTGATTTTATTTTTGTGCAAAATGACGCGATGCGATGCTAAGACTTTCAAATACAAACATCCTTTTCAAAATCTGTTCCATTCCATCATGTTTTACAACAAATAAAGGTACGAGTTTTACAGGAAATAAAACTGCCTGATAATCTGCAAAGTGCTACAAACTACTAGCAAAAAGTAAAATAAAGCAGGAAACAGCATCAATGCCCTTGGGAACGGGAATGAGGAGGCCCCCTCATCCTCTTCTGCGGGATAACCTCTGCACCATCATCACCATCCGGGTCAGAGCTATCATCCTCCGGATCCCCCTCAGCCTCGTCTCCACTCCCGGAACCAAGACCGGAGCCTTTCTCCCCAGCAGATGTCTCTGACTCACGGTCTGCGACCTCCTCCTCCTCATCCTCACCAGGCTCCTCCTCAATAACATGAGCCCTACGTCTGTGAGACGACCCCACTCCTCGAGCCCCTCGAGAAGGCCTAGATGGCCCAGCTCCTCGGGGCGGCCCAGATGGTCCAGCACCTCGAAAAGATCCAGCACCTCGAAAAGATCCAGACGGTCTACCTCCCTGAGAAGGCCCAGGCGGTCTAGCCTGTGGCGGAGTATATACAGGAGGCATCTGAAAATGAACAGTTCAATACATCAGTTCAAATATGAAAACCAGATGAAAGTACAGTATGTGAGTGGGGTGTGTGTCAGATGTGCTCTACACAAACAGCTTATCAATGCAGTAGAATGTTCAAGATCAGCATATCATCAGGGGTATGGTAAATACCAGAAAACTAAAAGGGTACCTGGAAGCCCATGATGGACAACTGCGCCTCTCTACGCAGGACCATCCCCTCAAGTGAGGCCAGCATCCCAAGCATCTCATCCATGTACTCAACTGGAAGCTACAGACACAAATGCAAAACTACCAGTAAAGGAATGGATGTCCAAATGTCCGACTGATAAATCAAAGCTGTAAAGCATACCGGTGGTGAATCAGGGTCTCTGACATATCTATGACCAGGCATCGGAGGCTCTGTAGGGATCGGAATCGGAGAAGTAGTCCCATACTGCCACCCCATCAACTCGGTCGGCATGTCTGGCCACCCGGGATGATGAAGAGTCGGAGGGATCGGGGGAATGAATCCACCCCCACCTCGAGACGTACCAGCCCTGCTGGAGGAGGGGATGTCTGTAGCACGAGCCCGACTCGAAGATGGTACACCAGAGGACCTCAGTGGCGGAGCGCGCACTCCTGTCAAGGGAGGCATCAGATATGTGTGACGATAAGTGGCGTAGTCTCCCTCTGTAAGATGTAGCAAAGCATCGGTGCCCTGCATAGCGCTAATGACCTCCTGGGTAGAGAGTCTATCAGCAGTCCGCATAGTGGCTGGAGGTGCTGCAGGAGGATCCTGAGAAAGGTATCCCCACACCTGACGCAGGAAGCGTTCCCCCAGAAACCATGCTCTACCAACCGGTCCCTCGAGCAGGATCCTGTACTGGGAGGTGCCTAATCCTCCGACATACTGAAATCGGAGACCATCGCCCAAGACTGCCCAGGGCTGCCACGTGATCTGCGGATAACCAGTGCATGAATCAATCAGAAATCGGGAATATACAAGGCAGATCAAAGATGAAAACGGCAGAAAACTGAGAGTTCTGAAATACCTCTGTCGTTCGCACGGTGTCAAAGTACTGTCGCAGATAGAGGAGAGTCTCTCGAGGTCTCGGTCGGTGCTCACCCTCGAATACCAAGGAATACGGGGTCATGAGGGGCCCTGCCACCACCATCTTCGGGGCTAATGTCGGAAAATATACATAGACCCATAGCTGTGGAAAACAGTGCAGAATGTGAATACAAAATGCTGAGTGCAAAATACAGGATGTAAAGTGCGCCGTGTGTGCAATGAACAAGTAATAAGGTGCAGAAATGTAAATTAAGAAGACAGAACGTACCTCCCAGGCTCGCCAGTAGCCACCAAGTAAGTCTCCCTGCCCGCGGGAGGTCACGCTCATATAACAGTAAAGGGTAGCCAGGCCGGCGCCGCCCCAGTCGTACCGACTGACCTGTGATAGGTCCACCAGGGCACTCAAAAGATACAACCCGACAGTGTTCCCCCTATCTGCAAACAGAGTGGTGCCAAAGAGGAACATAAGGAAACCACGGGCATACTGCTCAGCCTCCGCAGGAGACTCAGGCTCCATCTCCGGTCTCCGAAAACGGGAAGAGAACCAGGTGTATCGGACTCTCCCCGAAGCTCTATCAATAGGTGGGCGAGCCCCCAGCAAATACATCCAAGCGGCCTCCCACTCGCCCATATCCTCGTCGTAAGGAATGGGCCAACCTCCTATGTCTAGGCCGGTGAGTACAGCAAAATCTAGCGGGGTCATAGTCAGATCCCCGGTGGCAGAAAAATGGAAGGAATTGGTGGTGTCCCACCACCTCTCCACCAAAGCTCCCAACAGAGTCCTACTGGCAGGACAGCGTGATAATCCAACGCAGAAGGCCCCAAACCCTGCTAGATCAACTAAGTCCCGGACAGCCTCCGGAAGCTCAACATACCAATCCCTGGCTGCAGTGGAGCCATACCCCCGTACCGTGCGAGAGCCAACCTGCATTCAGAATGAATACCCGTGTGCAAATCAAATGAATGAGCTGTGTGCAAATCAAATGAATGAGCTGTATGCAAATGAAATGAATGAGTTGTGTCAGTGGGCTGCGTGTTCACCTTCAAACTGGGCTGCGTGTTCAGAAAATCTGAGTTAGGGCTGCGTGTTCTACTCTCTATCTATGTGGGCTGCGTGTTCACCTTCAAACTGAGCTGCGTGTTCAGAAAATCTGAGTTAGGGCTGCGTGTTCTACTCTCTATCTATGTGGGCTGCGTGTTTAGTAAATTGGTATTTGGGCTGCGTGTTCAAATTTCAAAGTCAGTGGGCTGCGTGTTCACTTCAATCTGGGCTGCGTGTTCAGAAATTCGTTATTTGGGCTGCGTGTTCAAATTTCAAAATCAGTGGGCTGCATGTTCACCTGTAATCTGGGCTGCGTGTTCAGTAAATTGGTATTTGGGCTGCGTGTTCAAATTTCAAAATCAGTGGGCTGCGTGTTCACTTCAATCTGGGCTGCGTGTTCAGAAATTCGGTATTTGGGCTGCATGTTCAGTAAATTGGTATTTGGGCTGCGTGTTCAAATTTCAAAATCAGTGGGCTGCGTGTTCACCTGTAATCTGGGCTGCGTGTTCAGTAAATTGATATTTGGGCTGCGTGTTCAAATTTCAAAATCAGTGGGCTGCGTGTTCACCTGTAATCTGGGCTGCGTGTTCAGTAAATTGGTATTTGGGCTGCGTGTTCAAATTTCAAAATCAGTGGGCTGCGTGTTCACTTCAAATATCTGGGCTGTGTGTTCAGAAAATCAGAGTTAGGGCTACGGGTTCTACTCTCAGTCAGTATGGGCTGTGTGTTCACCATCAACTTGGACTGCGTGGTCGGAAAATCAGAGTTTGGGACTGCGTGTTCTACTCTTAGTCAGTGTGTGCCGTGTGTTCACCTTCAAATTCGGGCTGTGTGTTCGACAAATCAGTGTTTGACCCGTGTGTTCAATTCTTAACTAATGTGTGCCGTGCGTTCACAATCAATCACTGAGCCTAGTGTTCAGAAGTTCAAATGTTCAAGTCATATGTTCAGAATGCAAGCAAAATACTATGTCATAAGCTAAACTGTGTGTTCAAGCATGACAAAGGTACGAAATGCGCGAAAAATGCAAAAAATAAAGTAAAATACCTCTCGTACCTCGTAAGAGAGGTGATGCTCTGGCTCTCGCAGAAGTAGATCCCCGGGTACCCGATCATTGAAGTCGGTGAAATGACGAAAAATAGCCCGCGGAAGAATGTGTACCGATGGGGCGTATCTCCCGGGAATAAAAGGCCGGACCCTCGGGGGTAACGTCATGGCATCAAAATCATCCCCGGCACCTAGAGGACCTCCGCCGTGAGGAAAATCACCCGCCATTTCAAGGAGTCTGCAAAAATGAGCAAAAATGAGCCAAAATTGAAAAAAGTCAACGAAAGTCAACTCTCGGGAAATGGAAAAGTCAACAAAAGTCAACTCCCGAGAAAATCTTCCAAATATTAAGACAAACTTACCTCAAGTGGTGAAAATGAGAAAAGAAGCCCCCAAATCAAAATTTAATCGGTCCAAAGTGCTTAAAACTGAAAGATTTCGCGAAAACAACTTTCGTGGAAGGCCGAAAAGCGCGTATAAAGTGCAGATCTGAAGGAAAAAATGGTTTGGGGAGCAAAGGGAGGAGTTTTCACAGCTGTGGGAGTGATTTCGGAATGAATGGATGAGAGGTTATATAGAAATGAGGCAAAAGACAAAATTGCCCCTACTTTTGGACAGGTGGCCGGCCGGCCACCTTTTCTAGCTGGCCGGCCATCTACTTTTTTGTCCCTAGCCGGTGGCCTCCCCTAGGGCAACCACCTGGCCGGTGGTGTTCCCCACTTCCTCCCCTAGGTCCCTGCAAATTTTGAGGAAGATCGGAGTTCCCGGGACCTGAAAAAGTTCAAGAAAAGTGCACTTTCTGGCGCGAAACTGCTCCGCCGGAACTTCAGCTGCAATTTCTGACATGTGTCTCATCATTACTCATCAAAATCAAGGTGTATCCTTTTTGAACATGTTGTGACCTCTCCGGGAAGTGAACCAGAGGCCGCGATTAAGTTGCCTTCACCGAAATGCGCGTTTCTTACACGTTGTTTCGCAACAAACGAGCACCCTGATTCGTGCTCATTTTACATTGTTTTGCACATAACTTGCATTCTCATCAACATTTTGCATTGTCATGCATGATTTCTTGGGGTACCATGCCTCTGTGCTTGAGCGTGTGTTGTCACGCGTGTTCCTTTCTCTCATTGCGATGCATTCACTCGCCGACACTGCGTGTGTCAAACTTTCAGAACCACAGGAATCACATTGAATATATGTTGTTAGCATATTGTTCTTGTTGAATTTCTCTCTTTTGCAGGCACGATATTGTATGTACGGTTCATTTGAGGCTGGCACGACCAGACGAATCGCGCAGGTATCGTATCTTCTCCGTGTGAGACGCGACGAGAATTGAATGATTCTCCGCATTCCTAACTGCATGAAATGTAGTTGCTGCTTTGCATTCTTGCTTAAAACTGTTGCATCTATTTGCGAATACTTGCCTCATTACAGCTTGCTGCATTTGCATGATCATTTGGCTCTGTGCATGTCACTTTGCATTTTGCCCCCCCTGCCTGCGGGCATGCCTGCGGGCACATATATCTCTGTTTATCTTGTATGATTGTCTAAGTCTTCGGCCTTGTCAAAAATAGGTCGTCTCTGGGCTTTGACATTCACTCCCGTCACTTGTGACTTCCGAGTTCTGTCAAAGAGGGGCAACTGTAGACACCCCATTTTTGACCGACCTTAAGACTCAGACGTCACCGATTGAGCGCTCGGTGATGTTGCATATTGTGCTCGTTCAGAAGTCTCAGAGTCGCGGCCGTGCGCCCTGCCTCCGGACTTCCGAACCCTCTTCTGTGCCTTGCCTCGGTTTGCGAACCAGACTCGATTTTCTCTGTTTTCTTTCCTGAGGGGAAGGAGAGGTCCAGTAGACCATCTCTCAGTGGCCGTGGGCTACATTTCGTGGTCGTAGGCCATTTTGCCCATTTCGGAGCCCGGTTCCCGGTTTTCGGAGCCGTCAGGCCGTGTGCCTCGGTTCGGGACCGTCTAACCATCTCCGATTCCTCCGGTTTTTGGCATGCATCTCATTTACTCCCTTTCAAGGGACACTGGGGTCTTAGATACCCACTTCGTGGCCAAACACCACTTTCGGTGCTTAACGGCCGGTTTTCGGGACCCCGAACTGCGTGTTTTGGCCCCCGAGCATTCGTTTTGCATCGGTTTTTGTTTATTTTTGGCAGGTACCTCTGTTTTATCACCAGGAAGATCACTGGAGGGTGGGAGGCCAGCAATTGTCTCAGCAACCAGTTATGCTCCTCCGGCGCCCCCCGGCGCCCGTTTTTCTCACTTCCGGGCTAATGTTGAACACCCTAGGGCCATTTTCTTCGAGCCAAAACCACATATTTGTGTTGTACACACATGGGAGGACCCTAAAAACATATGGCCGGCCAGTAACTCCAATTGAACCTTTTGAACCCCTCCTAAAAGTGGCTTGTTCTCTCTCCTGTTTTACATTCTCCAAATTTGAACCACATGGTTGTGTTGAGGGGACCTGGGAGGACACCAATATCTGGTGGCCGGCCATTAACTCAACTTGACCTTTTTGACCCCTAGCCGGCTGGCCATGGAGGGTGGCCGGCCGGCCACCTGCAACAAAAATGCCTGGCCGGCCATACTCCCCTTAGTGCATACTTTACAGCTGTATAGCTGTTTGTCCCAAAAGATCTTTGTATCCGGGGGATATTTTGGAGGGAAACACTTGGGTGCATTTCCCTCCACCTTTACACCCCTCTCTTGGTCCATATAAGGAGCCTCCCAGCTCTGTCCCTAGGGTTGAAAAACTTTCTTGGGGCATACACATACATATCCATCTCTATCTCTCTCATTTTTCTCAAGTTTGGTGCCATTTCTTGATCACTACCAAGCACCAGCACCACCACTCCATTTCCAGCAGCAAGGGAAGGTTTTCCAGCAGCTAAGAAGCCACCAACTCAAGCCAAGAAGCAACAAAAGTATTGGTCTTCAAGGGTAAGCCATTTTCCCTATTTCGTAGCACATTTTTGCTTCATTTCTTAAGCCTATTTGCTCACTGTTTTGGGCTCTGACCCTAACTGAAACTAGGCTTTTTTTGAGCCATTCTTCATGTTTGTTCAAGGGCTCACTGTTTGAGCCCTCCATCTTGCACTTGTTTCAATATCCTCTCATATGCCATTATTTTGCATTGAATATTTGGCCTATATTTGATCTGTTTCTGAGCATAATGTAAACTGTAAGAGGGCCTATTTTGAGCCTCTCTTCAACATTGAAGAAGGGCTCAACCCTGTTTGGGTCCTTTATCTTTCACTTGCTTCATAATCTCTCCTATTTACCGTAAATTTGCATGATTTGTTTGGCCTACATGTAGTCTGTTTCGGAGCATGTCATGAACTGTGAGTAAGCTTATTTTGTGTCCCTCTACAACATTGTAGAAGGGATCAACCTTGTTGGGGGCCTCCATGTTATACTTGTCATTATACCCCTCTTTGGCCCCCATTTTTGCATGCTTTTTTAGGCCTATCTAGCTTCTGTTTTCGGCTATGATCAGTACTGAAAATATCCATATTTTGGCCTTCTTGTCATGTTTTCTTAAGGGTCCAAGGCTGTTTGATGAATGTAAGGCATACCTCATGTTATAACCTTTGTTGGCTTCAATCTTGCATGGCATTTCTAGCATGTTTGCATACTGTTTTGGGGGTTGTCATCTACTGTTAATGTGCATATTTTTGGCCCCTATTCAGTGTTATAGAAGGGCATTTTTCTGTTTGGGCTTTTCATTTACCATCTACTTCAATACCCCTCTCTTGGCCCCTATTTTTGCGTACCATTGTTGCCCTATCTATGATTGCTGTTTGGCCTTGTTTTCTACTGCAAAAATGCTTGTCTTGGGGCTGCCTTGCTACTGTATTTTCATTCCATGTCCATATTGTGCATGCATTGCATAGCTATAGGCCATTTCGGGTGCCTAAATTCGCATTTCGGGACCATTCCTTGCATTTGGTGACATTTCGCCTCATTTCGGGGCTGTTTTGCATCATTTTTAGTTGTTGAAATTCATTTGCATGTTTGCGTATCATATTCCATGCCATTTCATGCCTGTATGCCATTGCCTCGGTTTGCGTGCCCGTGTGCACGCATTTCGAGACACTTCTTTTTTATCCGATGGCCTCTTGTGTGGGTGCGGCTGAGGCTCTCCCATGTTAGTGTAAGCCCATATTGCAGTATATATGCCATTTTAGTCTCATTGCATTACGTATGCCATTGCCTCGATTTGCGTGCCCGTGTGCACGCATTTCGAGGCATCCCATTTTCATCTCACGGCCTCTTATGTGAGTGTGGCTGAGGCTCTCTCATGTTAGTGTAAGCCCATATTGCGTTGCGTATCTCATTTTAGTCCTGTTGCATTCCGTATGCCATTTCCTCGGTTTGCGTGCCCATGGGCACGCATTTCGAGACATCTCATTTTAGTCTCATTGTATGTCATATTTCAGGCCATTTCATGCCTTTATGTCATTGCCTCGGTTTCTGTGCCCATGTGCACGCATTTTGAGACACTTCTTTTTTATCCGACGGCCTCTTATGTGAGTGCGGCTGAGGCTCTCTCATGTTAGTATAAGCCCATGTTGCATTGTATTCGTCATTTTAGTCTCATTGCATTTCGTATGCCATTGCCTCGGTTTGCGTGCCCGTGTGCACGCATTTCGAGGCACTTCATTTTCATCCATCGGCCTCTTATGTGAGTGTGGATGAGGTCCACTCATGTTAGTGTAAGTCCAATTTGCATTGCGTATGCCATTTCACGCCTTAGGATCATTGCCTCGGTTTGCGTGTCCGCGTGCACGCATTTCGAGGCGTCTCATTTTCATAGCATTGTGTATGTTAGGATTGTATATTAGCTGCATTTCATGCATATCATGCATATTGCATCGTGTTCGGGATAGGAGTTAGCCCGGGCACGGGAAACGAGGTACGTTCCGTACTCCGAGTGACGGAACGGATCTCAATTCCCAAGTCACCGACACTCCGGATTATCCATGATGGAGTTAGGTTTTGTTGTAGCATTCACATGCATTCATCCTATATTGAGTTGTGCAATTCGGCTCCTCGGCCATCATGCATCGATATGCGTGATTGGTGGCACGAGGATCGAGGCATGCATATATTTGTGAAATACATTGCTATGCCCTTTTCCTGCTCTCTGTTGCAGCAAAATGAAGAATCAGCAACTTTTCGGAGTCTGGCACGCATTTCGAGAAACATTGCAAACAGAGGCTAATTGGGGCATCCCAATGGATTTCCGCGAGAAGGCAGCCCAACATGCATCATTTCATCATCCGGAGCAGAGTCAAGGCAGCCCCCTGGCTTGCATGCCAGTTTACAGTTTTTCTCAGTTAATCTGTTAATTAATTAGGAATTTGTATATTATTCGGACTGTATATTTATTTGGACCCTCTGCGCGAGGGCATAACTGTAATAAGTATGGGTGTGTGTGGTGTATGTCTTCCAACCCCACGTCTTTCTTCCCTTTTATTTACCTGCTTACAATGGTTAGATATAGGGCATATTTCAATTAGCATACAGTATGACAGCATGTTTGCATCATTCATCTGTTTTGCACGCACCGGGTTCGGCGCATCATACAAACTGCATTTGTATTTCAATTCCAAATTGAATACGTGTTAGTTGTAGCATTCCATATGCCATGTTTAGAATAGCCGAGCCTGCTATAATTGCATTTTTGCATGTGTTGCATTAGGCATTTCTGTATACTTAGGATCATGCATGATTTCTAATCAGCTTTTGTTTTGGCTTGGAGTACTCGGTAAGTTTTATGCTTTAGCATCCTTGCATGCGTGTGAGTGTTGCCATGATAGCATGCTTGCCATGAGGCTATTTGCTTACGTAATATAACTGCCTGAATGCCTGTGAGTGGAGGTTGTGTTACCTGAATTGGGATAATTCATCAAATGTTTGTTTTAAGCCCACTAGATTGTGGCAAAATCATGTTTTCTAAGCCCACCCGAGGGTGGCAAAATCTGCATCTTAAGCCTACCTGCGGGTAGCAAACCATCTTTCAAAAACAAACATGAAATGTTTTGTTCCAATTCAGGCGACTCAGTCTATACTTGTATGCTGTGCGCATCACATAGTAACCTAGGCTAATAACCGGAATAAGAACATACAATGTTTTCAAAATAAGATATCATGGTTAGTAGAGGCCGGTCTTTGACCGGGCGAGCGGGGGTGCTCACGAAGTGACCTTCCCCAATCGTACCCAAGTTCCCGAGCCGAGGCAACTTTGGTGATGACGGACGCGTGGCCTTTGGCACCGAGTCAGGGTTTCCTAAATTTCCCCATTAAAAAATATTTAGGTGGCGACTCTGTATCTGGCAAAGCAGTCCATGTTTGCCACTTTTTTCAAAAAATCTGTTTTCAAAACGATTTGCCGGATTTGGACTCTTTGGTTCGAGATTTAGAACCGTGACATTTGAGTCCTTCGAACTGTAGTGACCCAATATCGAACCAGAACGGGGGGGATTCGCACTCCTCTCCCCGGGATGCGTTCGGGGACGTCTACAAAACCCAAAACACTCAAGGTTGACAAAGCCACGAACTTCTCGAACCAATAGAGAGCCCTTGACGAGATCTTCAAGTTATCTCAAAGGATCAAGGTGAGGAGACACCTCTAAGAGTGTAGATCTAAGGATTGAAGTGGAAAAAGTGAGTTTTTGAGAGAGAGAGAAAGAGACTCTCTGTTTTGAGAAGAAAAAGAGGAGAAAAATTATGAGAGAGGTAGGGTTTGAGTCTATTTATAGTATTAGATGATAGCCCTAAGGTCAATGAAAAAGCTAAGCCCAAAAACCCTCCCCAAAAATATAGCCCATTCGGAGCCCAAAATATAGAAATAAACTCGCAGGGGTCGACCCTTTGGGCAAGGAGGTCGACCCTTTAGGTAGAAAGGCAATATGGCAACAAGCAAGGGGGTCGACCCTTTGACAGGAAAGGGTTGACCCTATTTTCTGGCAACCAACACAGAAATTCTGCAACATAAGAGGGTCGACCCTCCCCAGACTGGTGTCTGCCCTATTTTCCAGCAACACCTCCAAGAACTTCACCAACAAGTAAGGGTCGACCCTTAGGGAGGCTAGTGTCTACCCTATTTTCCAGCGGCACTCCCAGAAACATTACAACATGCAAAGGTCGACCCTTAGAAAGGCTAGTATCGACCCCAAGGCCAAATTTCTAAGTTTCCAAGGCACTTTTGACAAGAACAAACGCGAACGAACAAACCCAACGAGTTTAAATCGGATTGTACTCCTTCAAAACCAATAGAACACAACTCCAAAAACTTCCAAAACAAAAATAAAGATGTCAAACACACCTTTTAATATATTAAAACACCCAAGTGTTACATATATCTTTATATACAGGTTTGAAGTAATTAAAGAATGCAAAAGAAATATTATGCACCTGCAAGAATGTCTTTGAAAGCATTGCAACAAGAAGTTTACTAAGAATCTGCAAGACTTGATTTCTGATATACTATGATTAGAAACCCATCAAAAGTAAACCAGTATAATGAAAAATAATGATCAACCATTTAATTTTAGCTTGCATGATATATAAAATTATATGAAATCTATCAAAAAGTAAAGCAGTAGAATAAAAAATAATGATTGACAACCTCATGTTAGATGCTTTGCCTTTGGAAATTTGAATACATACCAAAGCAGCATGTTCCTCCTGTATGCGCATCAAATATTGTCGTGATTCTCCCTTGCATTCTGCAAGCTTTTGGTCACATTTGCTTTCCATTTCTTGAACAGCTTTATTAGCCTAAAGGTGAAGCATGCAAGCAACATGATTCACAACCAAAAGAAATTGCAACTAAGCAGGATTATGACCATACCTTTTCTTTCTCAATATTGACACCCTCCAGCTTCCCAACTTCAAACCTCCTGCGGATATCATTAATGGGCTGATGGAAACTCTACCAAAGTCAATCAAAAGAAGCTTGCTCATTGTTTACAAATATAAAGTACATAGTGAAGGGTGGCACCTGGTCATTTTTCTAAGATAATTCTTTCAAATGCCTTGACAATTCTAATTGTTTACTTTCTAGCATCAGATCGTATTGCTTCTTTGCATCTGCAAGTTGCTTCCAAATGCTTGATTATAGCATCTGTGTGAAAAACAAGAAGCAAGTCTACTAATAAAAATTTAGATCAGAAGCCAATTGCTGTTATCATGTGATAGACTTGCAACTCCTAGACACTAATCTACATGCAAAAACACTTCTGCAAGCACATGAGTATAGAAGTATGCCTCTGTTTCCAATTGGAGTGGCTTATTTAAAACTCCAAATACATTAAAATTCATTAAATAAATCATTAAGTTAAAGGTGTGATATTACTACTATCATTAATATAGGAAGAGCGGGATTGCAGCAGCAGCAACAAACTGGTAATAGAAACCGAGCTCAATTCAACTCAATCAGCACACCTTATTGTTACAACAACTGTTCAAATTGTCTTCAAATGTTAATGATATTATGACAACCCATATTTTGGTCAAATCTATTAATTTCTCAAATAAGGAAAGGTCACGTGAGGCATGTACCTCGGCTGCACCTTACTCTAGGCAAGATGTGAACCATTAGGTATGTTAATCTCAAAGTGTTTTCATGTAGCTTTTTTAGGATGCAAGCTTTAATTTGCTACTCATTAATACATTATTTCAATGACTTGGTCTTGAACCAAAGTAATTTGAGTCCTGATAGGGTAGCTAGTCCAGAAACAGACTATAAATAGAAGCAGTCAATGAAGACGCTAGCTTTATAGCTAATGAGAATTCATCCATTCTGTGCTAAAAAACACAATTTAGGACAAACAAATCAATCAGGTTGGATAACTTGTTATAGTTTCCATGGAGAGCAAAGCTAGATGAGCAAGTGACAGAAAGGCAAAGTTGAAGGTACCAGCTCTTAGGTGTTGCTGGCATAGAGGCCGCATTCTTTCCACTACACTCCTAAATGTGAAGTCATACCTTTGTTTACCCAGAATCAGTGACATTCGGAACTTTGATCGCCAATGTCATTAAGTCTAACCTTTTAAACCTTTGTTAACACTTAAGATGAGAACAAGTGTAGTTTTCATTTTTTTTCCAACTCTTTCTTGTTCTCCATAGAGATATATATATATACACTTCTCCAATTGTGCTCAAGTCAAAAATGTTTTTTCCAAAATCAAAACCTTATCATACTTGACCATAGAATAGAGAAACAGCAAATATCAAACACTAATCATGAATAGAAACACCAGGAAAAAAAAAATTGTAAATGCAAGAATGTGATTTAGATCAAACAAAATCCTTTTCATGGACACATTCAAATGGGTCAGAAATAGTCACAGACAATACCATGCCAAAACAATAAAAATTACACCAATAAACTGTTTGAATCAATGAAAAGTTGAATAATTATCATATAGTCATAAATGAAATGCTTAGCAAAAAACATCACAAGTTGATCAAACCTGCATCAGGAATACATGTAGCTAAGGATGAGAATTTGGGTCAACTGTATCAGGAACCATTAGGAACCGTTAGGTATGTTAACCTCAAAGTGTTTTCATGCAGCTTTTTTAGTCAAATCTATCATCCTAGCATGCAAGAAATTCAGAAAGGCGGCAAAGATGAGATGTTTTGAAACAAATTCACGTAGGATGATGTGAAAATTCTTAAATGAAGAAACCGTATAGACACATTTTAACCTCTTTGGGGTTAATGATCTATTTTCAATGAATTCATATTTAAGTTCTAAACCTGTGTGCTTCCAACAAGAGAGAAATTTGCCCAAAAAATTTAAAATTCTGAAATACTGATGACAAATTGAGTAAAATGATATCAGTGAATTAGTTTTCAGAGGTTACTTCATATTAGGAAGATCAATGAGCAATTGTAGGGCACTAGAATCCCCACAGGCCTCCCATGTTGCAACTCGAACTTCTCCATCAGATGGTTGCTTCTCTTCATCAAAACCAACAAGCTTCAAAGAAAAAATAGAAAATTCAATTAGGATTCAACAACAAAGAAATTAAATAACTAAAGCAAACGAATTATAAAAAGTAACTAATGAGAACCCCTTTATCAAAGAAATGTTCATATCCAACCAACTGAATACAAGAAATTACTGAGACACAACTACATACATAAAGCAGAAGGCAACATAAACATCCAACACAACTGAATAGGTACTGCTTAAGAAGCCACACACACCTCTTACAGCAATGATGAAACTTGATAAATTTCATCTTCCTGCTTGGCTATTGTCCTCAAGGTAGTTAAGAAATCTTCAGGGAAAACAAGTTTTTTTACGTAAGAAGGCATCTTGCGCTGCCCACACCAACTATAGTTGCAAAATCGATCAATGGTGCATTTATCATTGCTTTCTTTCTGTGGTGAGGATGGTGGGGGAAAAAAAACCATGATCCAGCAAGCTTCTAGGTAAAAGACACCTCAGTTTAGCCTTCTGCAAAAACAATCAAGTTTCTTTAATGAAGCAAATATTCATATGTACAAACAAATATATACACATAATATGCTGATGCATTAACATACTCATATACAAAACTTGTTTTACTTCACTATAGGAATCAAAATAATGCTCAAAAAGGCATATATTTGCTTCATTGAAAAAATAATGCTCACCTTATTGAAAAAATTACAAACGAAAAATACAGAGAATAAGTTAAGATTGTTTAAACAGTTGACTTGTGCTTCAAGAAGTTGTACTTTGGATTTAGAAAAGGGGACACTCTGAATAGCCTGTAAAGGATAATGAACCTGTACAGTTCATTTATGTCAATAAGATTTAAATAAACTAATTATACGTCAAAAATAAAGTAACAGTTTACACAAATAAATAAACAATACATCTGAGATATAAATAAATAAACAAGTCAAAAATCCTTCTGATCTCCATAGCAAATTAGAAAAGGGAGTAGCAAATTAGAACAAACCCATCAAACTTTTCAGTGTTTAAATCAGAAAAAAAAAAAAAAAAAAAAAAAAAAAAAAAAAAAAAAGAAGAGGGATAGCAAATTAGAACAGACCTATCAAACTTTTCAATGTTTTAATTAGAAAAAAATCAAAAAAATGCAAAATTTACAGTACCTTTTAGGGAAAATGCAACATATTTGTTCTTTTGAAGAAGCTTTCTATCAAAAGCACTTTCATATTTCTAGTATTATTTTCTATCATTCTTTCTTATGAACTAAACAGAAAATCATATACATATATAGAAGAGTAAGAGCATATATGTATATGTTACCAAGTGAAGTTCTATCAAAGGCATAGAGCTCGTTCATTATCGTCGACTTCCCTACCCCAGGCAGTCCGATCACCCAAATCACCGTGAAATCAGTATTATCCGTCAGAAACTATAATCAATCTCAAATTTCTCAGATTTTTATAGAAATATAATACCCTAGAATTGGAAAGAGAACTATTAGTCTCTGAAGTAACCTAGCCAGTCTCTATACATTCAAATGAGTTGAGAGAGAGAGAGAGATTACGGGAAGGATGCGATCAGTGTGGAAGTCCCAGGAATCAGAAATTAGGTTGAGAGAAATGACGGAGGGGAGACGAAAGCGGATAGAGCCGGAATCGTCATCGGCAAAGGCTTAGTGGAACACAAGAATTGGTGGCCGTTCTTCTCCAGCGATGCTGCGATCTCCGCCAGTCGAGGTGGATCGAAGCACCCTACGCTTCTGAGGCAGACGAACACAACCGTCTCACCCTACTCTTCCCCAATCAGGCATCGCCGACAAGGTTAGGGTAGTGAGACACAGTAATGAGGCTTTGGAGAGTGGTAGAGGAGCTCGGGGTTAGGGTTTCAATGAAGGCTCAAGTTGAGACGAAAATCTGTGAGACTGAGACAATAATCTGTGAGGCTAAGATGGTTTGGAGAGAGAGAAAGTGTGTGTGACATACATAGTGTTTAGAAAGAAAGCTATGCCCAATTCAAAGAGTGTTTCATTTTAGCATTTGGCGCCAAAGTATTTCATTTTGGTGCCTATTTTTATTTTGGTCATACTATTTACGATAGAAATTGCGTGTCGTGAAAAGTAAAATATTTTTAACGACTAGCATATGTGTGTCATGGAAAGTGTACTTTTATTTTTAACGGCTGGTGTATGCGTGTCGTGTGTAGTTGATATATTAACGGCATGCCATATGCTGTCATAGAAAGTTTTATTATTTACGACTAATATCGCAAGCCGTAAAAAAATCATCATTATTAGCATTCACGGCCTACTCAATAAACACGCCGTAGTTGATAAATTATTTACGACATGCAAAAAAAGCAAGTCGTAAAAGTGAGAAATCACGGCTTGCATTTACTGTATGTCGTAAATGTGGAGTCGTAAAAACTCTTTTTGTTGTAGTGGAAGTTGAAAAGGGTGTAGGAGTAGGTATGAAAGAAGTCAAAAAGGTTTGTGTGTTGGAAGAAGTCAATAAATGCTGAGTTTTTTTTTTTTAAAATCAAAAATTTAGAAAATTAAGATTGGGATATTGGAGCTCCCACAAGACTTGTGAGTTAAAAAATCCATTTTCCTTATATAATATATAGATAAATCCGATATAAAACTCTACCTTCACACATATTCCAACAAGCGGGGGTAGCACTAGGTTGGATATGAGTTGTTAGCTGACCCATCAAAGTAAAATATATATATATATATATATAATTTGTTTATTAATTTTAAGTGAAATTTTTTATGTGCCCTCATGGCATTGAATATGGAAGTACTATGTAAAAATAGAATCTTCTTATTAGTTTAGTTTTTTTTTTTTTTTTTAACAATTTGAAACTAGTTTGTTCTGAGTCAATATTAAACAAAACAAAAAGAATACAAATTAAATTGAGTAAAAAATTTAAAAAAAAAATTTATAAATAATTTCATTTAGTTTGATGTAATTTAACTTATGGACTATGAATTGTTGAAGTCCAAAATATTATGTAGAGTTCAGAGTTGGAGTGAGTGTCGAGTACAACTTTGTAATCTCCATTTTATTCAGCATTCAAGTATACTGGAGTTCTATATTTCTTTTGCCAAATACTGTGTTGGTGTAGTATTGACAAGATTTTGAAGAATTTTTCTGTGGACAGAGAGTCATAAGTTTAAACAGCCCAGTTTAGAAGCAAAGTGGAAGCATATTTATAGCTTATGTTTAGAGGTTGACCCTTGCTAGTAGTACTATATATCATGTTTGGAAGGAAAGGAAAAGTAGAATATTGAAGAAGATGAATCTACCTGTTGATGTAGTTTTGGGGTGCTAGTGGTGGGTGATATTAGAGCTCAGCTTTGCTCATTAAAGAATAAGAAATTTTGTCCCAAGTGCTACAAGAGTATTGTGATGATTGGGGCATTTCTTCTAGGATTTTCAGTCACTAATTAGTGATCATGTGCATACTATTTTGGGAAGATTAGCTTTTTAAATTTTTTTTTTTTTTTTTATCACATCGCTTCTTTATTTTTTTATATAAAAAAAATAAAAAATAAAAAAGTCAATTTTTTACCATCTTCCCAAAACATTATATTGTGGGTAAATTACACTTTTTTCCATTTATATTTGGTCATTTTTCTACTTCGATGTTTAAGGTTTTTTTTTTTTTTCTATTTTTGCCCTTTATGTTTCATTTTTTTTTTTTTCAAATTTATCCCTTTACTATTATTATTATTATTTGGGGGGGGGGGGGGGGAGGGGGGTTGTACAAACTAACACACATTTTAACTTGTACTATTTGCACACTCACTTAATGTCTAAACTAATAAACACTTCAAATCTTTTTGAAAAAAAAAAAAAACACTTAACACACAAAATTGAGTCCCATTTGTATCACTTTTTGTTATATAATACAATTTTAACACATAATTTTAATTATTCCGTTAAAAATGCTCTTAGCTTGATCCAATAAATAAAATCAAATTGATTCAATAATTATAACTATATAATAATTTAATCACATTTATTATTTTTTTAAAAAATAAATAGCTTGTTTTAAAAATTATATTTGTCGCCTTTTTTTTAAATAAAAATTTAATAAAATCATATAATTATTGTCAGATCAATTTAAATTTTTTATAAATAATTTATGCATTCAAACTTAAAAATCATCAAATCAAATCAATAACGTACATGGTGGGCCTACATGCACAAATCTGGCCACTTTTTTAAAAAAAAAATTAAAATATAGATGATTACACACAATAGCCAACAAATTCTGTTAAACTCCACCCACACATAATTAAGACCTCGCTGATAAATAATCCCAAAAAAATAAATAAATAAATAATCCCCTCAGAAGGGTAAAGCATACATACCAAGCCAAGCAGTGGCAAAAAGAGGAAAGAAAATCATTACCTGTTGCCACATAGAGTTGCTGACATGGCAATTAAGAATAAGAGGATTGGTCCAAATAGAATGTATGGATTGATGAGTTGGCATCTTGAACAGTTTTTTTTTTTAATTAAAAAGCAAAAACTATCTCACAAGTATTAAATTTTAATTTGTCAAATATTTTATTATATAAAATTTAATCTTAATATTACGAAGTCATTTAAAAATGATAAATTAAGAAACGTAGCCTTGTTGATTAAAAACATAGAGATTGAATTCGTTATTTATTAGTGAAGAGTCACGGGACATCAAGGGATATCAACCAGTAGAATTTAAAAGTTTGTTAGGAGGAGGTTAAGAAGAATTTGTTACTGTTTGAACACTTCGTTATACAGTTAGTACTCAGTAGTTAGTGACACAGTGACTTGGTTGAGTTTGTTAGGCTATGTGAGTGAAGCTTAAAAAAGGATGAGAGAGGGACTTTGATTCTCTACATAAAAGATTTTATTTCATATTTAATGGTTATAAAATATGAATATAAATTTATAATTATTTTAAATTTTAAAAAAAATATACAACAATGATACATTCCACTAATTTAAGAGCACTAATGGACCACTAATGAGGTGGAAATTCAAAAAAAAAAAAAAAAAAAAAAACTTAAGGCCAAAACATCATATCAATCAGTGGAACCCACTCTCTAGAGCTCCTTTAGTGCTCCCAATTTAGAGCTCCCAAACATTTTTCAAAAATATATTACATCAAAAAAGAGAGAGCGCACAGTAAAGAAAGAGAATTTGTGAAGCAGCTTGTGTTTTCCTTATGAGTGAAAAAACTGCATTTGTTTTGTTTAGTCTGGGATAAAAGAATTGTTTTCTCTGTAAATGGTGAATCCAAAAATGATCAAAACGCTTTTGCAATTTGTAATTCATATATATATAATCGATAAAACAAAATGCAATCAGAAAATAAAACCTAGCTACTAGCCTTGGCTTCATTAAAGCATATATATCCAGGAGATATCATTTATTGATCAACTCATTCAGCTATACATTGAGGAACAATTACTATGAGACTATTAAAAACAAAATTAGGAAAACTAATCTTCATTTGATCATGTAATGACTAACGAATAAGCAAGATCATCTTACAAGTTTTTATCATCCAAATTCAATCAAAGCTTCACAAAACTCGTCTTAAACCCTAAGTTTCATTATTCAACAGAGAGTAGAGTACTCTAAAAAGAGAAAGTTCTCTGACTAAAGATATAACGCATATCACCAAGCTTTAGTAAACCCTAAGTCTACTGGAAAATGTATTCTAAAAGAAGAGACACATGTGCACTCAATTTTTGGATCGTACGTCTATCCGCTATTTCTTCTTCTTGCTGTTCTTCTTTGTCTTCTTCTTCGAGGATGAAGAAGAAGCCGAAGATGAACAGTTCATCATATCAAGAAGCTTAGATCCGATCAGATAACAAAGGTAGGGTTCGGACGTTGCGAATTTCACCTTTTCATGAGAAAAGTGAGGATTGTACCAGTTGTAATTGCCCCCGTCGTACTTCTGGAACCACTCCACCTTGTATCGGCAAGGCCTAAAGACGTAAACGTGCTTCCCTAACACGACCCTGGCCAATCGATTGAGACCGTAGTGCAGTAGATCCAGATCGTCTCTTCTCAGCCCCTTCACCGCCATAGAATTCAAATCCATCGGATTCGCAACCTTGATTTCGTGGTTCCTTTCGAGCTTCTTCGCAACAGAGACCATGTCCATACCAACGGCGATGACTCGACGATCATCGAAGAACTCTTGGAGAGATTTGGGGATACGGTAACAGTAAGGGTCGGAGAAGCGGTAAATGAGGCAGTGAGAGCCAATGCAGAGTTGGAGGAGATCGTAGGGAGAGTCTTCGAGGCCATTGCTTGTGAAATTGAGGCTTTGGCGGTCGACGCAGACGCCGACAATGAGAGGTCCGTGCTTGTGGCGGTAGGTCTTCTGGACTTCCTTGATCCATTTGGTGGTGGTGATGTAGTTGGCGGTGGAGATGGTGAGGATGCGATGCTCTCCGACGAACACTGTGTAGGCATCGTTGTAGTAGTGGAGGTCACAGTCACAGTCCTGCTCCTCGCATTTCGTCACTGTGACCTCCATTTGATTTCAGTGATTTCTTGTGTTGCAGGGCGGTTTAGAGAGAGAGAGGAACGTGAATTGGTTTGAAGAGAGAATGAGGATTTATGAGCGAACAAGAAACGTGACAGTCGCTTTAACATGGACGAGTACGACGGACGGAGTTGGTTGGGCTGTGAGAGAGAGAGCGCGCGCGGGAAAAAGTGGGGCCACCAAGATTTGTTTTCCATAATAAATAATTTAAATCATTAAAATGCAACTCGTTGTAAGTCTCACTGGTCCCATTTGGTAGTACTGTAAAAAAGTAATTATAAATTATAACTTAATAGATTATGGTTTATAAATGTGAACATAAGTTGTTAATTTATTTAGTGTAGCTGTAGAATTATAAATTTAAGCAGCAGAATAGTGTTTGGTTAATAAGCTGTAAAATAATTTTTTACTGTATAATTGTCCTTTCTACCCTTATATGATATAAAAATGAATTATTTTGTCATTTTTTCAGTTTTAATTTAAAAAAAATTTATTTTATTAATAAAAGTTAATATAATTAGTATTAATTAGTATCAATTAGTATAAAAATTGATACATTTGATAAAAATGTAATGGAAGTATTATTGTTACAATTTTTTTCCATTATAAATTAATTAGTATCAATTAATTGCTTAATTAGTATCAATTAATATTAATAATCAACAATTGTTATTAATTAGTATCAATTAATAATTAATTCATTACAAAAGTATACAATATTAATTTATTAATAATTAATACCAATTAATATTTATTTTTTAATTAATATTGATTTTTTTCTTTTTCTTCAAAAATATACAATTTTTTATTTTTTAATTAATATAAAAATATACAATATGAATTTATTAATAATTAATACCAATTAATATTTATTTTTTAATTAATATTGATTTTTTTCTTTTTCTTCAAAAATATACAATTTTTTATTTTTTAATTAATATTAATATTTGGGTATTGACGAGGGCATTTAAGTAATTTTAGCCCCCCACACCAACTGCGCGCTTAAGTCGAAAATT
Source organism: Camellia granthamiana (assembly GCA_036172215.1). Taxonomy (NCBI): domain Eukaryota; kingdom Viridiplantae; phylum Streptophyta; class Magnoliopsida; order Ericales; family Theaceae; genus Camellia; species Camellia granthamiana. The sequence goes on along the minus strand of CM069914.1, from coordinate 86,622,522 downwards.
TAAGCACCCCCTGACCAACTTTTGAGATAAACTGAGAAATAGCTTAATTTAAGTTATAAACTAGTTGACTTAAGCTGCACCAAACATAATATTTTAGCTTAAATTAAGCTAAAAGTTGAAATAAGCAGCTTATAAGCCCTACCAAACAGGCCTACTATTTCCTCAGTCGCTCAAGTTTATATTTAAATTTGGGAAAAATTCAATTCTTATTTTTAAATCATGATATTTGAATTTTAGATAGAGTAAGATCTCATTTGACAAGTGGTGATTTTAGTTAAAAAATTAAAAAATTATTAAAAAAATTAAAAAGTCAACAACTTATACAAAAAAATCAAAGATTCTCTTTTCTTTTTACTTTTTATACATCTTTTCATAAAAAATTAAAAATTTATCCCAAACATACTACTTTTTGTACATCATATTTTAGTTAAAAATTCAAAAAATTACTAAAAAAGTTTGTTCACAAACGAGGCCTAAATGATGAAATACCTGTAGATTTTGGGGTGTTTTACGAAAATGGTTAAAAGTTAATTTTTTTGAATTTTTTTAAAATATATATATATAAATGTGAGAGATGATGTAACCCAAAATAAGTTAAAAGTAAAAAAAAAAAATAGCTTATAATTGTGTTTCCAAAACACCCTCTGTTTGATTCATTGAAATAAAATAAAATAAGATTTGTTATTCAATAAGCATTTTTATGAAATAATCATTTACTTGAAATGGTGAATGTTATTTCATTAATAGTATATTTTTTTTAATATCTTTTTCAATTAAATTAAAATAAATTAATTTTTTTTTTTTAAATGGGGTACCATGCTTAGCGATGGTTACGAGGTGAATTTGGAGCGGATTTGCCATTTCTTAACCCCGTCCCACCCCTGTTACAAATGGAATTTTTCAATCCCATCCCTGCCCCTACGGATACCTGATACCCGTGAATATCCGACCATATTTCAAATAGTCAAAAAACTTAAGAACCATTTAAATTCTTAACATACTAAATAATTTTTTTTATATTCATATATATAAACAGTGAGATTTTTAAGATTATTATTTATTTATATTTAAACAAAATCATAGAATTTTAATATTATTTTCTTATATCTAATTATATATTATTTATATATTATTAATTATATTGAGTCATATTTGAATTGGGAGAAGCAATATCCGCCCCCGCCCCCGCCCCCGCCCCCCGCCCCCGCCCCCGTTGCGTGTGACCAAAACATAATCTAGTCCCGCCCCACATAAGTGTCAGAATAGCTAAAATATGTCTCATTCAAACAAATATAAACAAATCTCACGAATCGAATTAAAATGATCATCCCTAATCATGCCCCCCACCCATCCTACCACTAGATGTGTATTATGTAATAATGAGACTTTTAAAACCGAAACAAAAGTCATTCCAATAATAATATAATAAAAGCATCCACAATGAACACACTAAGGATGCTTTAATGTCAGATGCCAAGTTTTGGCCAGTCAAGTGTGTTGTTTGGTGTTGCAATGGAGCTGCTAAGGGCAATGTTAGTGCTCAATGTTAGTGTCCGATGATAAAATGTTTGTCAACTGTAACCAACGTTCTAGTTAGCGAAGGAGAAAGAGGGAAGTGTCGTGGGTCATTCGCCCGGATGTCTGGCCGATTGTCTCCCTGAACGTCTGGACCCTTCAAATAATAATAAAAAAATAAAAAATAAAATTGGGTCTGACTGGTTGACTGGCCAGACATCCGATTATCTCCACACCAGCTACTGCAAACTATTTATATATATATATTGTTTATCATATCCCTTAACACACACTTTAACATATCCATTGTATCATCATTCACTAACTAAATTAACAAACTCTTAACACACATTTTTGGGTCTCACTATTATTACTTTTTGTCATATAACACTTTAACACACATTTTTAACACATCCATTGTGGATACTCTAAGGGTTGTTTGGTTGCTCAAAATAAGTGTAATTTTTGAATTTTTATAAAAAGATGTATAAAAAAAAAATAGAAAGATATGATCCAAAAAAAGATTTAAAAAAAAAAGTGTACTAATTATTAAAGATGCCAAACAACCCCTAAGTGTCATATCTATAAATGAAAAATATTTATAAAATTTATTAATTTGTATAATATTATTTAATTTATAATTCAAATATCTAATAATGAATAAAATTATGATAAATTAAAAATGTACTTCAAATTTATGATTTATCTTTTCTGGTTTAAAAAATTACAAATACTCTTTTATTAGAATTTTTTATTTGATAGAATTGATTTTAGAAAATAAAATTCTTAACTATTCTTCTATATAATCATCAAATTACCTGAATTATTAATTAAAATAAATTTTTGACATCATTAAAAACTGCTAATTGACTTGACAATTTATTAATAAAATGGATAATTTATATTTTAAACAAATTTCAAGAGTGTATTTGTAATTTACCCATAAAATTAAAAAGCAAAATTGGGCTTCTCTTTAATCCATAATCGGACTTGAGAGATACTATTTGGCCCAATTTTGGACCTCATTTCGATAATTTGAACTGTTCATATTTTAGAATTCGTCAAGTATATCATCCTTACAAAAAATAAAGTCGATCGGATAACGGCAACCATGTGTTCGGATCAATTTTGTATAAATCGTTTATTTTCTCATCGTTCATTTTTTTTTTTTTTATAGAAAATTGATCTGAACATGTGATTTTCATTATCCAATTGACTTTTTTTTTATGAAAATAATATACTTAACAAATTCTAAAATATAAATAGATCAAATTATCAAAATAAAATTCAAAATTCACGTCTCCGATCTAATTATGGATAGAAGAAAAATCCAGAATGTTGTTGGTCCTTATTCCAACGCAAGGGAATAATATTAGAAGCTCATAATTTTATAAGAAAAATACTTGGGAGCTCTAATTAGAGCCACCACTAATGATGTGACAGTGAGTCTCACCCATTGCCACAATGTATGTTGTGCCTTTTTTTTTTTTCTTTTTTTCAATTTCCACCTTATTAGTGGTGAATTTAGAACTCCTTATTTAGAGCTCTAAATCATTGTTGATTTTATAAGGGTTTTTTACTGGCCGGTCCTACTTTTTATAGTTATTCCCTTCTTAGTCCTGAATATTGATGTTGTGCACCAATAGGTCCTGGAGTCTTTTTTTTGTATCTGTTTTACCCCTGTTTTGTTTTCCCCGGTTTTGGCACGTTTCTATTTGATTTTTGCCATCAAAATACTGTAATGTGAGTTTGGGTTTGGGTTTGGGTTTGGATTTGGGATTTGGATTTCTGTGGAACTTCGCGATTTGTTAATGCATTATTGTGGAGCTTCGTGATTTGTGATTTCGCGCTTGGTGTATATTTGGATTTTGCGATTTGCGATCTCATGGAGGGAGCTCGATTTGTGATTTGCTTTTTATAAATCTGTGAATCTTCGTGTTTTGTGATTTCGCGTTTGGTGTATAGTTAGATTTTGTGATTTGCGATTTTGTGGATAGAGCTCAACTGGTATGTTTGATTTTGATTTCAATTTCGATGTTTTGGTGTTTTTTAGTTTGAGTTTGTGATTTTTATTTTGTTTATGATATTGTTGTTATTCTGTTGTTTCTGCGATTGAATTTGTATTTTTATCATAATATTGAAAGCTTTAAGATATGTATATGTAATGAATATTAGATTTTTTTTTTTTTTTGGGTTACGAAATTGTTTTGGTTGAACGCAGGTGTTGGTTTGTGATTTTCTACAGTGATAATTTTATCACTGAGTAGTTTGGGGCTATCATTGGATTAACTTTTTCAACACTGATAAATTTAACAATGAGTATAGGAATAGGAGATGAAAAAGTTGCATAATATAATGGTAAGATTCAAATCGAGTTACCATGCCCAATAAGTGTAAGTGTAACAAGTCCGCGAGGGACCTCGCTACAGTTCGGACTCGATTTGTGCCACGGTTCTAAATCTTGAACCAAAGAGTCCAAATCCGGCAAATCGTTTTGGAAACAGATTTTTGAAAGAAGTGCCAAACATGGACTGCTTTGCCAGATAACAGAGTCGCCACCTAAATATTTTTTAAATGGGAAATTTAGGAAACCCTAACTCGGTGCCAAAGGCCACGTGTCCGTCATCACCAAAGTTGGCTCGGGAACTTGGGTACGATTGGGGAAGGTCACATCGTGAGCACCCCCGCTCGCCCGGTCAAAGACCGGCCTCTACTAACCATGATATCTGTTTTTGAAAACATTGTGTGTTCTTATTCCGGTTATTAGCCTAGGTTACTATGTGATGCGCACAGCATACAAGTATAGACTGGGCCGTCTGAATTGGAACAAAACATTTCATGTTTGTTTATTTGAAAATGGTGTGATGGTGCTACCCGCAGGTAGGCTAAAATGCGGATTTGCCACCCTCAGGTGGGCTTAGAAAATAGTGATGTTGCCACTATCTAGTGGGCTTAAAACAAACAGTCAATGCATTGTTCCAATCCAAATAACTCAACCTCCACCCACAGGCATTCAAGGCAGTTATATCACATAAGCACATAGCTTCATGGTAAGCATGCTATCATGGCAGTCACTCACACGCATGTAAGGATGCTAAAGCATAAAACTCACCGAGTATTCCAAGCCAAAACAGAAGCTTATTAGAAATCATGCATGATCCTAAATGTACAGAAATGCCTAATGCAACACATGCAAATATGCAACTATAGCAGGCTCGGCTGTTCTAAACATGGTATATGAAATGCTACAATTATCACGTACTCAATTCGGAATTGGAGTACAAATGCAGTTTGTATGATGCGCCGAACCCGGTGCGTGCAAAACAGATGAATGATGCAAACATGCTGTCATACTGTATGCTAATTGAAATATGTCCTAATCTACCATCATAAGCAGATAAATAAAAGGGAGAAAGAAATGGGGGTTGGAAGACATACATCACACACACCCACACTTATTACAGTTATGCCCTCGCGCAGAGGGTCCAAATAAATAATACAGTCCGAATAAAAGAATAATACAGTCCGAAATAATACAGATTCCTAATTAATTAACAAATTAACTAAGAAAAACTGTAAAACTGGCATGCAAGCCAGGGGCTGCCTTGATTCTGATGAATGATGCATGCCGGGCTGCTTTGGCGCTGAAATCCACTGGGATGCCCCAATTAGCCTCTGTTTGCAATGTTTCTCGAAATGCGTGCCAAGTTCTGGAAAGTTGCTGATTCTTCATTTTGCTGCAACAGAGAACAGGAAAGGGGCATAGCAATGTATTTCACAAATATATGCATGCCTCGATCCTCGTGCCACCAATCACGCATATCGATGCATGATGGCCGAGGAGCCGGATTGCACAACTCAATATAGGATGAATGCATATGAATGCTACAACAAAACCTAACTCCATCATGGGTAATCCAGAGTGTCGGTGACTTGGGAATTGAGACCCGTTCCGTCACTCGGGGGTGCGAAACGTGCCTCGTTTCCCGTGCCCGGGCTAACTCCTATCCCGAACACAATGCAATATGCATGATGTGCATGAATGCAACTAAAATATAATCCAGTATGCACAATGCGGATGAAAATGAGATGCCTCGAAATGCGTGCACACGGGCACGCAAACCGAGGCAATGGCATACGGAATGCAATGAGACTAAAATGAGATATGTGATGCAATATGGGCTTATACCAACATGAGTGAGCCTCAGTCACACTCACACAGGAGGCCAATAGATGAAAAGTGAAGTGCCTCGAAATGCGTGCACACGGGCACGCAAACCGAGGCAATGACATTAAGGCATGAAACGACCTACGGAATGCGAATTGGGCTTACGCTAACATGAGAGGGCCTCAGCCGCACTCACATAAGCCGCTGATGGATAAAAATAAGGTGCCTCGAAATGCGTGCACGCGGACACGCAAACCGAGGCATGGAGAATGACATGCGGAATGCGAATTGGGCTTACGCTAACATGAGAGGGCCTCAGCCGCACTCACATAAGCCGCTGATGGATAAAAATGAAGTGTCTCGAAATGCGTGCACACGGGCACGCAAACCGAGGCAAGGCCCGAAGGCATGAAATGGCATACGGAATGCGAATTGGGCTTACGCTAACATGAGAGGGCCTCAGCCGCACTCACATAAGCCGCCGATGGATGAAAATGAAGTGCCTCGAAATGCGTGCACACCGGCACGCAAACCGAGGCATGGCCCGAAGGCATGAAATGGCATACGGAATGTGAATTGGGCTTACGCTAACATGAGCCGCACTCACATAAGCCGCCGATGGATGAAAACGAAGTGCCTCGAAATGCGTGCACACGGGCACGCAAACCGAGGCATGGCCCGAAGTCATGAAATGGCATACGGAATGCGAATTGGGCTTACGCTAACATGAGAGGGCCTCAGCCGCACTCGCATAAGCCACCGATGGATGAAAATGAAGTGTCTCGAAATGCGTGCACACGGGCACGCAAACCGAGGCATGGCCCGAAGGCATGAAATGGCATACGGAATGCGAATTGGGCTTACACTAACATGAGAGGGCCTCAGCCGCACTCGCATAAGCCGCCGATGGATGAAAATGAAGTGCCTCGAAATGCGTGCACACGGGCACGCAAACCGAGGCATGGCCCGAAGGTATGAAATGGCATACAGAATGCGAATTGGGCTTACGCTAACATGAGAGGGCTTCAGCCGCACTCTCATAAGCCGCCGATGGATGAAAATGAAGTGCCTCGAAATGCGTGCACACGGGCACGCAAACCGAGGCATGGCCCGAAGGCATGAAATGGCATACGGAATGCGAATTGGGCTTACGCTAACATGAGAGGGCCTCAGCCGCACTCACATAAGCCGCCGATGGATGAAAATGAAGTGCCTCGAAATGCGTGCACACGGGCACGCAAACCGAGGCATGGCCCGAAGGCATGAAATGGCATACGGAATGCGAATTGGGCTTACGCTAACATGAGAGGGCCTCAGCTGCACTCACATAAGCCGCCGATGGATGAAAACGAAGTGCCTCGAAATGCGTGCACACGGGCACGCAAACCGAGGCATGGCCCGAAGGCATGAAATGGCATACGGAATGCGAATTGGGCTTACGCTAACATGAGAGGGCTTCAGCCTCACTCGCATAAGCCGCCGATGGATGAAAATGAAGTGCCTCGAAATGCGTGCACACTGGCACGCAAACCAAGGCATGGCCCGAAGGCATGAAATGATGTACGAAATGAGACGTGGCAAATGACACATGGAAAATGAAAATTTCAGCAGCTAAAATGATGCAAAACAGCCCCCGAATTAAAGCAAAGTCACACCCGATGCCCGAAATGCTATGCTATGCGCCCGAAATGACTTGCAACTATGCCAAATATGCAGAATATGGATATGAAGTGTAAAGAAAGATGCTAGGCAGTCCCTAAACTAGCATTTTTCCAGTACAAAGAATGGCCAAATAACAATCACAAATATGGCAAAAACAGCATGCAAAAATGGGGAAAAAGTGGAGGATTATGAAGCAAGTGGTATATAAAATGCCCAAACTGAAAAACACAGTTCTACAACAGTGAAGAGGGTCCAAAAATATGAACATTTACAGCTTATGGAAGCCCTCAAAACAGTGTAAAAATATGGCAAACATGGCATGCAAAATATGAGCCAAAAGAGGGCTATAAAGAGAAGTGCACCAAGCATTCACCAAATAGCCAAAGACCCTTAACAGAACATGAAGAATGGGTCATTTTAAGACTATTTGCAGACCTGATGATGGCCAAAAACAGAAGCAAGAATGGCCTAAAAAATCATGCAAGATATGGACCAAATAGGGGATATAAAGATAGGTCATGCATGGAAGCACCAAACAAGGTTGAGCCCTTCTACAATGTTGTAGAGGGGCTCAAAATGAGCCTAATCACAGTTTATGGAATGCTCAAAATCAGACTTAAAATAGACCAAATAAACCATGCAATTTTACGGTAAATATGGAAAATTACAAAGCAAGTGCATGATAGAGAGGCCAAACATGGTTGAGCCCTTCTTCAATGTTGAAGAGGGGCTCAAAATAGGCCTAAAACCAGTAGGGGTCAGAGCCCAAAACCACAAGAAAATAGGGTAAAGAAATGAAGCAAAAATATGTTAGAAAAAGGGAAATAGAGACTTACCCTTGAAGACAAGTCTTTGGATGCTTCTTGGCTTGGATTTGTTGCTTCTTAGCCTCTGGAAAAACCCCCTTTGCTGCTGGAATGGAAGTGATGATGGTGAGGCTTAGGGTTGATGAAGAAATGAGCTAGAGACTTGAAGGTTTTTCAAGGTTTTGGAGGTGAAAATGGAGGCAAATGGCTAAGTGTTCTTGAGGAGAATTTTTCTAACCCTAGCAAAGAAGGAGGTCAGCCCCTTAAATGGGCAAGAAAGGGGTGTAAAAGGGGAGGGAAATGCACCCAAGCTTTTCCTCCCAAAATATCCCCTGGAGGATAGGATATTTTGAAGAAACAGCCGGACAGCTATAAAGTGCTCAAAAGCAGAAAGCAGGCCGGCCATGTGGTTTTCTTGAAGATGGCCAGCCGGCCACCCCACTGGTCGGCCAGCCACTCCCCATGGCCGGCCGGCCATGGCCAAAAATGAAGTGAACAATTACTGGCCGGCCACTATTTTTTAGGGTCCTCCCATGTGTGTAGAATAAGACCCCATGGTTGGAATTTGGCAACTCTGAAACAAGAGACACAACATTGCATTTGAAAGAGAGGCTCAAAAATGAAAATCACAATTACTGGCCGACCACCACTTTTTAGGGTCCTCCCATGTGTGTAGAATAAGACCCCATGGTTGGAATTTGGCAACTCTGGAATAGGAGTCACAACATTGCATTTGAAAGAGAGGCTCAAAAATGAAAATCACAATTACTGGCCGACCACCAGTTTTTAGGGTCCTCCCATGTCCCCTCATCACAAATATGTAGTCTCGGCTCGAAGAAAATACCCCTAGGGTGTTCAACATTAGCCCGGAAGTGAGAAAAACGGGCGTCGGAGGAGCGAAACTGGTTTTCTGAAACAATTGCTGGCCTCCCACCCTCCAGTGATCTTCCTGGTGCTAAAACAGAGGTACCTGCCAAAATTGAACAAAAACTAATGCGAAACGAAAGCTCGGGGACCAAAACCGCGCGGTTCGGGGTCCCGAAAATGGGCTGCAGGCACCGAAAGTGGTGTTCGGCCACGAAGTGGGTATCAGCGGCCCCAGTGTCCCTCGGTATGATAAAACAGAGGCACTTGTCAAAATTGAACAGAAACCGGTGCAAAATGAATGCTCGGGGCCCAAATCACGCAGTTCAGGGTCCCAAAAAATAGGCGGTAAGCACCGAAAGTGGCGTTCGGCCACGAAGTGGGTATCTGAGACCCCAGTGTCCCTCGGTATGGAGTAAATGAGATGCATGCCAAAAACCGGAGGAATCGGAGATGGTCGGGTGGTCCCGAACCGAGGCACACGGCCTGACGGCTCCGAAAATCGGGAACCGGGCTCCGAAATGGGCAAAATGGCCTACGGCCACGAAATGTAGCCCACGGCCACTGAGAGATGGTCTACAGGACCACTCCCTTCCCTCAGGAAAAGAAACAGAGAAAACCGAGTCTGGTTCGCAAACCGGGACAAGGCACAGAAGAGAGTTCGGGAGTCCGGAGGCAGGGCGCACGGCCGCGACTCTGAGACTTCTGAACGAGCACGATATGCAACATCACCGAGCACTCAATCGGTGACGTCTGAGTCTTAAGGTCGGTCAAAAATGGGGTGTCTACAGTAAGCCTTATTCACTATTCATGCTCTTGGTCTTAGGTGGTGTTAATTGTTAAATTTATCACTGTTGATTTTTGGATGTGTTTGAGTTGGTTGATAATTCTATCACTGTATTAGATTTTGCTTTAGGTTGTTTGAGTTGTTTGCTAAAATATAATTGTTGTGTGTTGCAAGATTTATAGTGATGGAAAATTCTTTGTTTCTTATGTGCAAATTTAGAGATGTGACATTGGTTATCAAGTATAATGATGGATTTAATTTCAAGGATTTAGTATATAAATTGTGTGCAAAGTGGAGTGAGTTAGTTGGTAGTTCTTTGAATATATCGTATTCAATGCCCGTACATTCTTATTATGGTCTACAAAGTGAAGAGGATTTGGAAGTTATGGTTGGACTCACACTTTTTTGTGATATTCATCGTATTGATATTTTTGTTAAGTGTTGTTCTTTGGGTGAAGGTTATATAATTTGTGATGGTAAAGCTGGTAGTAGTAGTAGTGTTGTTTGTGAAACTGATTTTTTGCCTTCATTTTATTTAAATCAACGGAAACATTTGCTCTTCGATAGGTGGGTTAATTGTATAAAAGGAGTGGATCAAAGGTTTGCTCAAGGAGTTGTTGAATTTTGAGATGCATTGTCAAAGTATTCTATTCATTCCGGTTTTGATTTTGATTTTGTTAAGAATGACAAGGATCGTGTCACTATTCATTGTAAGAGAAGAGCTAATTTGGGATGTTTATGAAGCGTGCATGCTAGAGTGGAAAATTCTAGTAAAGCTTTTGTTATTGAACAATTTGATGATGTTCATACGTGTGGATCTTCTTTTCGTACAATTAAACATACTAGGATGACTTCGAGTATGATTGGTGGGTTAATTTCAAGTGAGGTTCGTAATAAGTATTTGACATCAGTTAGTGAGGTGATTTGTCATTTCAAGGACTATTATGGAACAGAAGTTTCTTATCGGCGAGCTTGGATGGGTGTTGAAAAAACAAGGGATGTTGTTTTTGGTGACTATTCATCTTCATTTGACGATCTTCGTTGGTATTTGATACCGCTGATAATTGTAATCCGGGGAGTGTTTTTGATATGGAATTTGATATTTATAGTAAAGGAAGACATTTCAAATGCTTGTTTTTCGCTTTTGAGGCATGTATTCATGGTTTCAAGTATTGTCGACCTGTGTTGATGCTTGATGAAACTTTCTTGAAAAGAAGACACAAAGGTTGTTTATTGGCTGCTACGGAAAAAGACAGTAACCAAGGTATATTCTGTGTCTATTTGTTATTATTATTAAAACAATGATAATTTTATCATTTTTGTTACTGGAGAGTGTTGATTATTGAGTATGGTTAGTCAATTAGTGATAAATTTATGTTGTATACTTTTGTTAAATTTTTATAATTATACAGTGATAAATTTATTATGCATTGATTCTATATGTTGTATGTTTTTATTGAACTGTTGTAGTAATACAGTGATAAAGTTATCTATGGTTGGTGCTATATGTTATATACTTTGCGTTTTGCTTTTGTTTTGTAATCTTTTTTATTTGTTACAAATAATGTGTATATATTTTGTTTGTAGGTTTATATCCATTATGTTTTGCCATTGTTGATAGTGAACGTTATGACAATTGGCATTGGTTCTTGTCAAAGTTATTTGTTATTATGACTCCGGGAAGGGATATTACGTCTGTTACTAATCAACATGGAGGTTTGCTGAAAGCTTTAGCTAAGGTCTTTTCGTTTTCTTCTCATTCTTTTTGTCCAATGCATTTGAAAACAAACTTGAAGACTTATTTGTCAGTAAAGAGTCGCGAATCTAAAGAGTATTTGCTCACTCCTTTTAGTAGATGTGCATATGCTCATACTATTGAGTTGTTTAATGAGCTATTTGAAGAATTTAAGGGTCGTTGTGGTCGTAATGTTCAGAAGTTTCTTGAGAATTTGCCTAATGAGTGTTGGTGTAACGCTTATTTTCAAGGCAAGAGGTATGGTGAAATGTGCACAAATGCTGCAGAATCTTTTAATTTATGGATTAGAGACAAGCATCATTTGTTTTCAACTAATCTTGTTGATGCTATACGGGTGAAACTAATGGAGCAATTTTCAAAAATGTGAGAAGTTGGAAATAAGTGGAATCGTGTTGTTTGTCATTTTGCAGAGAAAAAGTTAGAAGAAACTTTTAATGATACAAAGGCATGGATAGTTAAGAAATGTAGTGATGATATTCATGAAATCCAATTGGATCATTCAGTTATGGTTGATATTGGGAAACAGTCTTGTTCTTGTCAATTGTTGGAAATTGATTATTTTCTTTGCAAACATGGTTTTTATGCTATAAAGAGGAATGAGAAGGATCTGAATTGTTTTCTTGATGCTTACTACCATGTTCATAGTTATTGTGATTCTTATTCGCATTCTATCTATCCAGTTCCTAGTATGTGGAAGCCAAATGTAGTTCTTGATGATGACGTTGTTTTACCTTCTCTTTGTAAGAAACCAATTGGACGTCCAAGAACAGAGAGAATACCTTCGAAGGGCGGATCAAGAGAATTAGGTGCAGTAGGTGTGGAAAGATGGGAACTCATAATCGAAAGACATGTAAAGAAGCTTGCTTTAGTTGTATTGATTTTAATTGAATTACTTTTGTTGAGAGTTGAGAGGTGTTACTTGCATTGAATGTTTGAGTATTTTTTGAAAGATACATCATTTCAGTAGTTGCATTGGATGATTGAGGAATTTTTTGAACGAAAATTATATTTTTTGTTGATATTTTTACAAGATTAAGTTTCATAGATTTATATTCTTTGATTTTGATTAAATGTGGTTGATGTTTTTGGTGTTTTATACAGTGGTAAATTTATCCCTGATTGGTTTGAATGAGTTGGTGGATTATGTTTTTTCAAGAGTGATAAATTTACCATTGTCTGAAGGAAACAATCAAGCATTAATGAGGTTGCTGAATTTTGTTATTTTTAAGAATGATAAATTTATAACTGACTATATGGAAAGAGTTGATGGTTTATTACATTTATGTCAGTGGTTGATAAATTTATCACTGTCATATCCAACCAAATGTTCTTTTTTACAGTGATAAATTTATCAGTGGCTTAAACTCAAGAAAAATCAATTGTAGGTAGTTTGGGACTAAGTTTCCCAATCTGTGCTACATTACTGCCACTATGCAATTAACTATCAGTGGGATCCTTGAAGCAAAATATTTTGAGCTTGCAATTCATTTTCAGATTAAATTGTTCAAAATTTCAGTCTAAAAAATGCTTTAGATGCAACAGTTTATCATCAGGTCTTGAATAAGATCATATTTCTTCATAAATAACTGGTTCTTGGAGTTAAATGTTAAAATGTACATATGGTTTGTTTTTTTGGATTTACTATTAGAACTTTATCTTCACTCCATATGCCCAGAATGGCATGTTCTTACATTCATTCCCAAATTTGAAAACATCTACAAATTGCAACAGTGTTTTAATTCTCAATTTGGACAATGTAATAGTGTTTGTGTTTTAATTTTCAATTTAGATAAATTGTTTATTATTTTTTATGTTGTTTTGTTTACTTGAATTAGGGAGAGAGAGAGAGAGAGAGTTGCTGATTTTTGTTAGTTTGAACAGTGATAAATTTATCAGTGTAAAAAAAAATGTCATGTTAATGAAAGGATCCAAACTTGTTTTAAAGCATAAAGTAAGACTGATATCAAAGCCAGATCTGGTAAAAATATAACTAAAAAAGACTGAATTTTCATTTAGTGTATTGTCTGTAATTTTAACATTGTAACAACCAAGCATTATAATATTCATTGAAGTAAAGTACGAACCAAAATGATCAAAATATAGATAACACTCTAACAACCAAACAAGTCAAATGTATGAAGTATTCACATTCTAACAACTAAATGAATCAATGTTTCCTTTTTATTACACTGTAACAAACAAACAAGCAAAATGTTTTCTTTTCTTCCAGATCTGTTGATTATTGCGGAGGCAAGTCATCAATATTTTCATCAACTATTTATTGTTGAGCAGTTTGTTGGTCAGTCAAGAAGATAGTTAATATATCGACTCTCAATTGATTGCATTCTTCTTTGGAAAAAGTAGACATTACGTTGTTGCTGGAAACATATTGCCTCATAATATAGCAAACAATGATTCCACAATCAAGCCTGCAAAAACATTTTGAAAACAAAATATTATAATTTGGTTTCGTTGCATTTTTTTTATAGGAGTGTTTTGTTATTGATCAACTTACGAAGTGTCTTCTTATTGTGGGTTGTTGATAATTCTCTCTGAATTAGGCAAATTAAGCAAATCTATCATTGTTATAACAATTTTTATCACTGAATTAGGCAAAGTAAGGAAATTCGTCATTGTATAGCAAATGTTATCACTCAATTAGGAAAATTAAGCAAATCTATCATTCTTATTGCAAACTTTATCACTGAATTAGGCAAAGTAAGCAAATCTGTCATTGTATAGCAAATTTTATCACTGAATTAGCAAAAAGTAAACATATCCATCATTGTATGGCAAATGAACATGAAGATATAATTATTATGAAGTTGAATATCAATCATAAATTAATACTGTATGATACACATTAAAAATAGTTTCAAGTCGAATTTTATAACTCAATTATAGTTATGAAAGAAGAAGGGAATCAAATCCATCATTATAACAAATTTCATCACTCAATTAAGAAAATTAAGCAAATCTGTCATTCTTATAGCAAATTTTCTCACTGAATTGGGCAAAATAAGCAAATCTGTTATTGTATGGCAAATGAACATGAAGATGTGATTATTATGAAGTTGAATATCACTTAATTATAGTTATAAAAGAAGAACGGAAGATGAATACGACTCACGTTTGATTTGCATATTTGTTGAAGAAAAAGGGAAGCAAAAGAAGCAAATCCATCATTATAACAACTTTTATCACTCAATTAGGAAAATTAAACAAATCTATCATTCTTATAGCAAATTTTCTCACTAATTTGGACAAAGTAAGCAAATCTGGCATTGTATAGGAAATTTTATCACTGGATTAGCAAAAGTAAGCAAATCTATCATTGTATAGGAAATGAACATGAAGATGTGATTATTATGAAGTTGAATATCGTTCATAAATTAATACTGTATGGTACAAATTGAAAATAGTTTCAAGTCGAATTGTATCACTCAATTATAGTTATGAGAGAAGGGAGGCAAATCTATCATTATAACAAATTTTATCACTCAATTAGGAAAATTAAGCAAATCTATTATTCTTATAGCAAATTTTATCACTGAATTGAGCAAAGTAAGCAAATCTGTCATTGTATATCAAATTTTATCACTAAATTAGCAAAAGTAAGCAAATCCATCATTGTATAGCAAATGAACATGAAGATATGATTATTATGAAGTTGAATATCACTCATAAATTAATACTGTATAATACACATTGAAAATAGCTTCAAGTCAAATTTTATTACTCAATTATAGTTATAAAAGAAGAAGGGAAGCAAATCTATAGTTTTGAAATAAGAAGAGAAGCAAATCCATCATTATAAAAAAATTTATCACTCAATTAGGAAAATTAAGCAAACCTATCATTCTTATAGCAAATTTTCTCACTGAATTGGGCAAAGTAAGCAAATCTATTACTGTATATCAAAATTTATCACTGAATTAGCAAAAGTAGACAAATCCATCATTGTATAGCAAATGAATATGAAGATGTGATTATTATGAAATTGAATATCAATCATAAATTAATACTGTATGATACACATTAAAAATAGTTTCAAGTCAAATTTTATAACTCAATTATAGTTATGAAAGAAAAAGGGAATCAAATCCATCATTATAACAAATTTTATCACTCAATTAAGAAAATTAAGCAAATCTATCATTCTTATAGCAAATTTTCTCACTGAATTAGGCAAAATAAGCAAATCTGTTATTGTATAGCAAATGAATATGAAGATGTGATTATTTTGAAGTTGAATATCACTTCATTATAATTATAAAAGAAGAACGGAAGATGAATACGACTCACATTTGATTCGCATGTTTGTTGAAGACGAACTAAACAGAGAATATAGATCGAAACGGTGGAAGATTTGCTGGGAATCTGTTCAGAATCAGAATATAGATTGAAACAGAGGTGATTTCTTTGGAAACGATGGGAGATTTAAGGAAAATCTCTTCGTTTGTTTTGATTTCCAAATCCCAAATCGCAAATCGCCTCAGAATGGTTTCCAAATCGCCTCAGAATAGTTTCCAAATCAAAACAATTGAGAAGGAGCGTGTGTGTCACGCGCACAGGGGAGAGCTCGTGATATCTTCTTTGCTTCACACATGTGGTGTGACATTGAGGGGTAAAATTGAAAACTGAAATAGGACAGGACTTGGTGGGTATGAATTTGTTTCAATGGGATCGGCTGGTAAGTCCCCCATTTTATAATTACTCAATGGGCTTTTTCATGTTGGTCTGAGCTTCACATCCCTAACTCTCATAATTAAGGCCTCGTTTAGCAAGTGTTTATTTTATTTTAAAAGTCAAAAAATTATTAAAAAATAAAAAAAAAGTTTATAATCTATATCAAAAAGTTAAAAATTCTTTTTTCTCTCTACTTTTTATATATCTTTTCATAAAAAATTAAAAAGTCATTTCAAATATACTACTAATTTTTTTACCTCATATTTTAACTAAAAAAAATAAAAAATTACTAAAATAACCTATTCCTAAATGAGATGACATTAACAGTAACGATAGCAAAATAAATCAAAAATAATTTCAAAACTCGACCACCTTTGATGAGTAAAGAGTGCTTTGGAAAGTTAATAAAAAGTTGACTTTTTAATTTTTTAATTTATTTTATTTTTTTATAAATAAATTATGTAAAAAATAATATGGCTTAAAATGAGTAAAGAGTTAAGAACTGACCTTTTTTTTCTTCCTAAAAGACCCCTAAATGCATCTTAAAAATATAATAAAGACAAAAAGACACATCATAATATGAAAGGTTGAATTAGAGTCTAGTACGAATAACATAAGGGTACCCGAGGATACACGAAAAGACACGAATCAAGATATTTTGGAAAGATAATTAAAAGATATCTTTTAATTTTTAATTTATGGTGGTATTATATATATTAATTAGTATATATATTAATATATTAATTAGTGTTATGATATTATTATTAATCATATTTATTATACAACTTAAAAATATTTAAAATTATACAAATGATGTCGTATCATCTGTTAGTGCACTAATGTGTACATTACTTAATACATATAATATTATTCTTTAATTTATTTTGAATCATATTATTTTTCATATTTTTTACATGTCTTTTAAAGAAAACCAAAAAAGATAAAAAAAAAAAAATTTAATTTTTAACCATCTTTTCAAAACAATCTTAAAAAAGAAAAAAAAAAAAGAAAAGAAAAGAAAAGAAAAGAAAGAAAGGGGAAGACAACAAATTAGGCTTTAAAGTTTTCAAAATAAAAACCAAAGATATGTAAAGTTTGTTTGGGATGTGGGTTGATTTTTTTGATTTTTGATTATTTTAGCTTGAGATTAAAGAGTTTCATTTGTGATAAATTTTTTAACTTTTTTGAATTTTGTGAGAGAAAAAATAAAATGATTATGATTTAGATGTGACATTTTGTCTTATTAATTTTTTAATTTATTATGTTTTTTTTTACTAAAATAACATTTTTAACCCCAAAATAAACTATGCCAAACTAGTGCATAGATATCATATATAGAGCTCGTTTGGGAAGAAAAAGTTCGGGACTTTTTGGCTATTTTAGTCACAAAAAAATAAAATAGATTTTTTAACTAAATAAGACAAAACATCACATCCAACCCATAATCATTATATTTTTTCTCTCACATAAGTAAAAAAAAGCCAAAATAATTTATCCCAAACAAAACTTTTTAGACCAAAACTAAAAAAATTAAAAAATCAAAAAACCAACCTACATCCAAACGAAACCATAAGCTCTTTGGAATTGTTTCCTTGAAGCTTTTTCCGTGACAAAAAGATTGACTTGTTATTTTATAAGTCAAAAACTAAAATACAAATTAGAATATAGGAGCAACATATTAATTTTTAGTTTATTAGTTTATTGGCTTATTTAAATTACATCATTTTTTTATTTTTTGTATAATTTTTTGTAATAAGTCAAAAAAACTAGTTTGTAAACCACTTTCCAAAACTACTCTTATCAACTTTTTGGATTATTTATGCAAAAACTCTTAAATTAAGAAGGGGTCAAAATGTTAATAATTTAAAAAATTCATTTATATGATTTTCAGTAATTTAAGGAATCTAATTATACGTCGTTATAGTTTAAATGTTGAAATTAGAATAGTAGAGTGAATTGCTTGCAGGAGTCGTACAAATCTATGCCATGTGTTAGTTGTAACCAGGGTTAGTTGTAACCAGATGTAAAGATAGTGCCTGCCAGATGTAAAGTTAGCTTTAGTTAGCTTTGTATCATTATGTTTGTTCATTATGTTTTGTAGCTTTCGGTGCTCCACTCCATTTTGTAGCCTTTCTTCTCTCTATAAGAGAGAGCTTGTTCTCTTTGTAATTGACAGATTATTAATAAAGAGTTAATTCATTTTGCTCTCTCTCACTCTCTCAATTATTCTAACATGGTATCAGAACTAGGTTGAGAACCTAGTAATTCCGCTTCATCGGCGGGCGGCAGCCTCGCCTTGACCGCCCGCCGGACCTCTACACATATCTTCACTCCGCTGCCACATTTCTTACTGCTCTCTTTGTTCTTTCCATTTCATCAGGCACTGTTTTGTGTCTGAAGAAGCTTTTTCATCAAAGATTTCAAAGATGGAGAAAACCCATTTGTGTACTGATCAGTTGCTTCAATTCAACCAACCCAATTCACAAACCTGTTGCTTTTATGAACGGTTGCTTTGAATGAACTCAATATTCTGAGAATCCAACCTCACGGCGAACAGCACCACCGCCGTCTACGGCGGCTTCTCCAAGATCTCCTCCTTCGGCGACCTCGGCTTCGCCGTCTGCGGCCCCCTTGGCCGCCTCTCCATCGACTCCATGATCATCCTCTCCCAAGCCGGCTTCTGCGTCAGCTACCTCATCTTCGTCGGCACCATTTTCGCCGCCGTCGATCCCATCGCCTTCTGCGACGCCCTGAAGAGACAGTTCCCGTCGGCCTCCACGTCACCGCCGTGACCCAGCCGGAACACAACCGACGAGGACTTATCCCCTGGCGTGCTTCCACAGTAGATCTCTCTCCAACTCAGCCCCACTCACAAACCCATCTTCCTCCCTCTGCCCTCTCATCTCGGCCTCTCTTTCTCAAAACCAACCCATCTATATCTCTCTCTAGACAGAACTTGGAACACACGGCTAGGGGGAGGGTGCACACCATCACCACCAATTATGACCCACACACATGATGGATACAGTCACGGCAGCACACTGGTGAACAGTTCCATACACTGGGCCAAGATTGGCCTTCACTCTCCTTTTTATCATATTGTTGGGTTGGCTTGTTCCCCACTTTTTCAATCCATTGTTTAATTATATATATATATTAAGATCAACCTGCAGAGTCAGAAAGAGTCCATGCTTAGCTTAAAGCAAAGATGCTTGTCCCCTCTTCCTCCATTTTTTTTTTCTCACCCACCCACGAGGCCACTCACATACATCACCCCCTATCACCTTTCATTTTTATTTTCTTTATGTTTTCACTTTACCTCATCACATGTTCCCCATAAATTATTTAGATACCCCGTTCACATACAACCTCACCCACCCATACCCAGGGGCTGGTTTCAACCAAAAAAAAAAAAAAAAAAACAAAACAAAACAAAACAAAACAAAACAAAACAAAAACACAAACATTTTTTTTTTTTTTTTTTACCACCTTCCCTCTGTGTTGAGCTGTTTTGCTCCACTTTATCCATCCATTTGTTTCAACCTCAAATAGGTTTCTATCTTCAACCCTATTTGAGTTTGAGGGGGGTATTCTACATATATCATGGTAAGCATACAACGGTCCGACATGACCCTATAAACTGTCCCGACATTGATTCCGGTTAGCTTCTATATGGGTCCGACAAGACTCTGTAAACTGTCCCGACATTGATTCCGGTTAGCTTCTATATGGGTCCGACAAGACTCTGTAAACTGTCCCGACATTGATTCCGGTTAGCTTCTTCATGGGTCCGACAAGACTCTATAAACTGTCCCGACATTGATTCCGGTTAGCTTCTTCATGGGTCCGACAAGACTCTATAAACTGTCCCGACATTGATTCCGGTTAGCTTCTATATGGGTCCGACATGACCCTATAAACTGTCCCGACATTGATTCCGATCAGCTTCTACAACGGTCTGACACGACCACACAGTGTCTCCTATCTTATTTTATTTTCAGTTTATTTTCCTATTTTATTTTGTCAGTTTATTTTTCTGTTTTGTTACTATCTCCAAACTCAAGATGGTTAGTTCTTACCCTCCTTGAGTTTGCGGGGGGCTGTTAGTTATAACCAGTGTTAGTTGTAACCAGATGTAAAGATAGTGCCTGCCAGATGTAAAGTTAGCTTTAGTTAGCTTTGTATCATTATGTTTGTTCATTATGTTTTGTAGCTTTCGGTGCTCCACTCCATTTTGTAGCCTTTCTTCTCTCTATAAGAGAGAGCTTGTTCTCTTTGTAATTGACAGATTATTAATAAAGAGTTAATTCATTTTGCTCTCTCTCACTCTCTCAATTATTCTAACACCATGGAACAAATTTAACAAAAAGAAAGAATCATAAATAAATAATAACTATAATGTTGATCATTGTAGCGATAACATTCAATTCACAGTTGATTCATAAGCCAAGCCACCATACTAAGGTCTCATTTTTGTCAATTATATATTTTAATTAAAAAGTTAAAATGTTATTTATAAGTTGTCATATCATTCTCTTTATTTTTCTATACATCTTTTCGTAAAAAATCAAAAAGTTATTAAAATAATATATTCTCAAACGAGACTTAAGTTTCCGTTTGGCAATTTGCTTTTTTAGTTGATTTTATAGCTATTGTTTTGAAAAGCAAATAAGAAGTTAGCTTTTAATTTTTTATCCATTTTGAGTTATATCACTTCTCATATTTTTTACTTACAAAAAGACAAAATAGACTAAAAAAACCAAAAAATCAATTTTTTATCAACTTCTCAAAGTACCACAGTTTGGGACTAAAAGTTTTTTTTTTTTTTTTTACTTTTTTGACTTTTGAAAAAAAAAAGTAAAATAATTATAATTTAGATGTAACATTTTATCATATTAATTTATTTAGTCTATTTTGTATTTTATGCTTTCTTTAACCCAAAAAAATTCTAACCAAAACAACCCCACGTAACATTGATCGAAAGAACTTGGATGCAAAAAAATAAAAAATAAAGAAAATTGGAAAGAAACTTGGGAATTGCTTGACAATTATGGGTTTCTGTGCTTCCGATTAAACCACTACCGAAATTGAAACTTATCGCACTATTTATATAAAGATGAATCAAAACAACCATAAGTGGTCGAGTTTAAGTTTGAGTTTGAGTTTAATTGGGACGGGCACTTGTGTTAATGCCGATCAATTCATACTCATAGTATTGTTTATTACAAATACGCTCCGTAATTTTTTTTAAAATACAAATTATTATTTTTTAGTTTAAGAAATTATATCTCACCTTTTAAAATTTTTGTTTTTATAACAAATCTCTTTTTTATTAATAAATTATTAAATTAATTAATAATTTTTAATAATGTCAAAAATATATTTTAATTAATAATTCAAGTAATTTTATTATTATATATGAGAGTAGTTAAGAATTTTTTTTAATTAATTATTTTAAATAAAAAAATTTAATAAGAGAATATTTATAATTTTTTAAACTATAAAGAACAATTCGTATTTTAAACAAATTTATATTTATAATTTATCTAAATAATAATAATAAGAATTTAAATTGTGTAGGGAGATAATGGTAATTGAATTGTTAGGACCGAACAGGTTCTTATGCCCAAACAAGGCGTGATATGCTAAATTGTAAAATTTTTGTTGGGCCACATTAGAGGGTCTTAGCTCAAAGTGAAATTCAGGGCTCGTTTGATAACTCTAGTTTTTTAGTTTAAAAATTAAAATATCAATAAATTTGATTAAAAAAAAGTCTAAAAAATTCATTTCTCTGCTTTTTTTCACATTTTTTTTTTGTAAACTTTTTAAAAATCATCAAAAAATACTAATTTATTTTACTTTATATTTTAATCAAAAAATTTTAAAAATTACTAAAATAACTTATTACACCTCCCCCCAGGTTTTAGTGAAGACACAATATGCCCTACAACCCTTAGAAGCTCGGAGTTCATTAAAAAAAAAAAAAACTTTAGAAGCTCATAATTTTATATATAAAAAAAAATTGACCTTATATCACTAAATATGTAATAAATTAAAATTTAACACTTATTATACTTTATGTGAGAACTTTTTATGGGTTTTAGGCTTTTTTTGAGTAGCACATAAATAAATTATTTATTGACTTATTAACTTATTTTAATCACATCGCATCTCTATTTTTATGCATATCTTTTTATAATAAACAAAAAAAGAAAAAAAAATCAACTTATAAGGCTTTTTTTGATAAGTAGGAAAAATTTAACTTGTTAATTTTTTTTGTTTTTTTTCAAAAAATAATATATATAAAAAATAAAAAAATAATTTGACTTAAATAAACTAATAAATTGACTTTTTTTATTTCTTCTTACTTTTCAAAGTAATCGTAAGTCATGCCAACAGAACCCTCAAATATTTACAAGTGATACCCAGCACAATCCTCAAATATTTTTGTTACTAATATAGGGGTGTTTTAAAAAGATGATAAAAAATAATTTTTTTGCTTCTAACTAAGTTTTTGATTTTTTTAGACAAGTACTTTTGGAAAGTTAGTAAAAAGTTATTTTTGATTTTTTTATTAATATTTATTTATGTTATCAAATCACAATAAAATAACAAAACTACCCCTATTCAATTTAAAATATTTATAATTTCACCTATCTAGTATATTTTGATTCATAAGGAATAAAATTATAATTTTACTAGTGGCTGAAAATTAATTTTTCAAATGTCTTTAAATGTAAAAAAAAGTTAACTTTTAACTTTTATTACAAACTAAAAAAGTGACTAAAAACTAGTGCCTATTTTGGGAAGGGGATTAAATTATAACCCACTTTCTCTTTCACAAAAAAACTATTTATAAGTTGTTTATAAATAACTTTTCACCAAAAAATTGATTATAACAATTTTCTCAAAATATCTCGGCCAAAAAAGCCCCTAGTGATTAGGGCAATGTATATGCATTACATAACCAAAACGTGTTCACATTGGAGAGAGAGGAAAGGAAAGAAAGAAAACAAAACAACGCTATGTTGGAGAAGAAAAAAGTTGGGTTTTTTTTTTGGGCAAAAATAGTGAAAAAAAAAAAAAAAGAAGTTTTTTAACTTAATAAAATAAAACAACACATTTAACTCATAATTATTATTTTTTTTCATAAAAAATCAAAAATTTCTTCCCAAATGATATTTTTTAACCCAAATAATTAAAAAAAGTCAAAAAATCAACTCAGTGTCCAAAAGAATTCAAAATAGAGTGGTATTATTTAGTGCCATTTTGGGAACATAGTAAAAAACTACGTTTTTGGACAAAATGTCAAAAACGTGGCTGCCAAAAACGCCAGAAAAGTCATTTGGCAAGTGCCAAAAACGCAGCCGTAAAATTACAAATTAGGACCTATGAAAAAAAAATAAAAAAATAAATCTCTTATGTTGGGTAAAGGTATTTTGGTCATTTTAATTTGATTTGACACCATAAATAAAAATTAAACTAAAAAGTAAAAAGTCAGCTTTTTACCAACTTCCCAAATCACTTCTAAAAAAGCCAAAAAGTTTGGTAAAAAGTCAAAAGTCAACTTTTTACCAACTTCCCAAAACAACCCTTAGTTTCGTTTGGGAGGATGGTTTGGAACTATTTTAACCATAAAAAATAAAATAGATTTTTTAATCTAATAAAACAAAATATTATATTTAATCTATAATCATTACATTCTTTTTCTTATAATATATTAAAAAAAAAAAAATCACAAATTTCTTTTCAAATAAGACTCTTTAATCTCAAACTAAAAAAACCAAAAAAAAAAAAAAAAAACACAAACAAACAAACAAACAAAAAAGCAAAAAAAAGGAACCCACCTCTCAAACCAACCCTTTGTACAAGTTTCCGTGGAGGAGAATAAAAAAGAAAATGGCACATGGGAATGAAAATTGAGATTGGATGGCGATGGAGATTGAGAGTTGAGAATGTGAGTCGATTGTCGTCAATGTCATCCTTCAAAAAATGTCAGGAACGGCAACAACATCAATCTTAATTTCAAGTCCAACAGAGTATCTGGTGAGAAGAAGACGCAGCAGAGACAGAGGAGGAGGAGGAGGGCTCTTCCTCTTTCCTAATCATCAAGCCATTCTCAGTTTGAGAAGCTCATCAGCCATCTCTCAGACTCAGACCTTCCTCCTCACATACCCCCCATATGCCCCCCACAAATCCCACCACAACCACAACACCACTTCAACTTCAATCTTTACACCACTCTTCAAACCCCCATTTCTCATGAAATGGCAGGATTGCAAGTACACCATCTTCCTTTCTCTCTTTCTTTCTTTTTTTGATTAGGGAAAGAAAGAACCTTTCTCTCTTTCTCTCTTTCTCTCTTTCTTTGATTTCTCTTTTCCCCTGCTTTTTTTCTTTTTTTCTTAATCAACTGTCTTATCATAATTTCAATCCCTGAGATGAAATGATTACTTTACTTAATTAGTTGGCCTCAATTGACATTACTAATAATGTCTAGCTGACCCAAATCAGTGTGGGAGTTCCAACATTTGCTTTGCTTACTTGGGTTGATTATTAATCGGTTCGACAAAAGATTGGTCTCTCTTAATTTGTTTTTTTTTAATCTTCTATGTGCTATTAGCTTTTTGTTGCATCTGGTTTCCCCCAAGATTTTGGGTATATTATTAAAGGGTTTGGTTATGGTGCGTAACTTACACCTTACACCTTACACTTACACATTTTGTGAAAAATTAAACCTTATACTTACACTTTTTTTGAGCTTGTACACCATATGCAACCCACTTACACCTTACACTTACACCTTACACTTACACCTTATGCTTATACTTACACCTTATACTTACACTTTTTGTGTAAATGGCACATGGTGTGCAATTGCACACTTAAGAAAACTCCATTATTAAATTGAAGTATATGGAGAAATGCAGGGTGAAGATGGATATTGAAGTGCCTACATCAGTGGCCTATGATTGTTATTCTGACCGTCAAGCCATTCCCTGCTGGATGCCCTTCATTTCATCTGTAGAGGTAGCTACTCATTAAACTACTCTTTCATTACATTTATTATTTATTCTTGTCCTTGTGAAGGGCACAGCGTCTTTAATCACCCTTGAATGCTAAGTTAAAATAAACTACTAATGGGTAATATGGATCTCTATCACAAACTTATTTTCTTTTTCTCAAATTGATATATGAGAGGAAGGTACATGCCTCCTATCTCCTGCTAGTTTGATTTGTTCGATTCTTCTAATACTATCTGGTCTTTTCCTCCTTCAATTGAATGTGAAATTACCACTCCATACTACTCAGTTTCCAGATGATATTCATAGCAAATATTGTGCCGATGGTGCTACATGTACCAATTAGTTTACCAACGCTAGTTATGAAATCATTATTGACCGCACTCATTAATCACATTACAAATACTAAAAACTTTTTAAATTATGCCACATCATCAATTTATACACTAGTTAGTATATTAATTGGTGCATGTAGCATTATTCATATTGTATCTTAGGTCTTGAATTATTGTGAGTTATCTTGTATTTAATGTACACTCAAAGAGTACTACTATAAGGGGCTTTTTACAGAGGTAGAGGACTGAGGCCTTTAGGCCAAGGCCCAAAGCTGGAGTATAAGGCCCAATGGAGATTCACATAGGCCCTTTGCGGGGGTCCGGGGCAGCCCAAAGATTATATGGTATATATTGTAATTTCAGGTGTGGTTTCTGAGAAAGTGTTAGAGAATACAAAAGATGCATTGAGAGGTTTGAGCGTCTATTTTAATCCTCTTATCAAGTATTGTAGATTTATTCACCCTCTATGCTTTTTAATGGTATAGGGCTTGATGATGAAAGCCTTCCAAAACTTAATTATGATATCGGAATACAAGTCTTCCCTCTTAATCCATTGAAAATCAGCTTAGCTGGTTTCAGCTATAGATTCATAGTTATACATCTATGATAACTTGAGAACTGAGTCCATTTCGCAGATTTTAGAAGATAAGCCTGACCTATCGCAATGGTCATTGAAGTATAAAGCATTTGGCCGTGATATTGAATTCTCTTGGCTTGCTCAAAATATGCAGGTAAGGAAGATGATGACTGCAAACCTACCTTTTTCCTTCACGTCTTCTCATCATACTTCTTTTTGTTATCTTAAAAAGTTCATTGATCCATTGTTGTGAGGTTCCCGTTCAAGTTTTTCTTTGTTGAAATTATTTGCAGCCCATCCCAAATCAGAAAATCCACTGGAGATCTCTTGAAGGTCTCCCCAACAGGTAAATGAATTCTTGATCAGCCATGCATAATAAGTATTCTATCACAATAAACTGAACATGTTCAATCGTTCTAAAATCAACTAGCAAAAGATAAGCCAAAAAACCTTCACACAATTCTCCAAAATTAGACTCCATAGAATAGAAGAATTACATGAATATTTATAGGTAGCTGGTTCTCCTAATTCTACTGGCAGTCTAGTACTATGGCTCTAATGTTAAGAAGCTAAGAAAATTTGAGTAATTAGAATATTCTAGACTTATAATAATTACTACTATATGATTTGGCCCATAACACAATGGGCAACCCCTACAATCCATGTCCAGTAATTCTTAAAATTACTAAAATATCCCTAACTGCTAAAACCTATTAAAAACTACTAAATTTGTTCAATAACCTTCTAACCTGAAATATAAGCTAAAACAGTACACAAAATAACCCTAAAGGGAATTACACAAAACCCTAATCATGCTCCATTTAAAATTTTAGATTTGCCCCTCTTTTTCTCCATGTTATGCATCATAATGTTGGCATTGATGCTTTCCTCTCTGATAAGTGTTCGTGCTTTTCTAGAGGGGAAAAAAATGAAGGGAATATTGGGCTTTGTTAGTTCTGAATTGTCCCTGAAGTTCTCATAAAATAAATGCTTTGTCTGTGGCGTGATGTCTGGTGGCTTTATGCTGAAAAACTAGATGTTGGGCCATCATTTGAACTAAGATCAGGTAATTCAACCAGAGGAGCAGTAGGTTTTGTAACTTCATTAGGACTATTTATGCACCCTTGTTTGTAAAATCTGAAGAAATAAGGCAAAACACAGCAGAGCTTTGTTTTGTCCAGTGCAGCAGCGATGGCTCATGGCGATGCGGCTGTGGCAACATTGGCATTGTTGCTGGTTTGTAAGTGGAGTTTTTGTGTACAGGGATAGTGGGTAAGAGAGAAATTGAAAAACACATATGGGGGAGAGAGTGAAAGTGAAGTATACTGCATTGACCTCTCTTATTCTAGAGAGGGAGAGATGGGATAGAGCGAGAAAGTGAGAGACACAGTAATGGGTCGGATTTGATTTATTGTCTACCTATAATAAAATTGGGTCAACCCAAATATGGTTACAATCCAAATAAAGGTAAAATAATCAATATTTATTATAGTTTATGTGCTTGAAACACATCCTTCTCTGTCTAAATTGTGTGACGGATAGAAATGCACATTAAAAACTTCAAGGACTAAATTATCCAAATACGAACTCAAACTATGAGGGTGGAAAATGTAATTTATCCTAAAATTTATAAAAGTATTGAATGTTACATGTTTTACTTTTCTATAATTAATCCTACGTATGTACAAATGTGTATGTTCTGACTTTAAAAAATATATATAAAAATTAAAATAAAAACACAAATTCTTTACTTGTGCATGTGTATGTCTGTGTGTGCCCTAATGCTTGATATCAGAATCGTGATAAACATCTTTCTCGTGTGGCAGAGGAGCTGTACGGTTTTTTCCAAAAGGTCCTTCATCATGCGTAGTAGAAGTAAGGCTGCTTTAAACAATATCCCATTTGACATTTTATCATTGTTTATTCATTACTTTAGTGACTCTCCCTGTGATGCCTATAATTTTCATGCCACTGTTAAGTCCATATTTGGATCACAACAGACCATCTACGTGTTTACTTCTTTAGTACTTGAACTCGATCAAGTTTAAAGGCTTTCAGAATATGGCCATTGTTCTCATCTATGATGGTAGCAATGAGGGGGAAAGGGAAAGTAGATACAATATTCCTTTTCTCTTCTTTTCTATTTGGGTGGCTCAAATTTAACTAATAAAATAATTTTGTTCTCCATTTCAGCTAACTGTTTCATATGAAGTCCCTCAACTCTTGGTTCCATTGGCATCAGTAAGTACTCCAACTCATTGAAAGTGGCATGTTGAACTACTTAGCCTAAACAGAAATGAAAAGGGCAACAGATATGACGGAATGGCAGAGACCATTATGTTTATTTTCCTCATTTTTCAGCTGTTTTATTTTTCATTTTCCGTTTAAGATACTTGTTATATGCTTGAGCGCTAAACTCTTATATAAACTTTTCCAGGTACTAAATCCTTTTACTGAGAGCTTACTTTTACGAGGTTTAGAAAGATTTGCAAAGTTTGCAAAAAGCTACCCCACTAAATCAAAAAGGTGATGTCCAAATTATGGGACCATTCTTTCAAAATTACTAGCATGGACCATTCTTTCAAAGGAGGAAGTAAGTCTGGCTACTGAAGATTGTAATGCATCTGTATTTCATAAAGAGGAATTAAGATATGTCCATTTTTTTATCCATTTAATTTATAGAGACATTTCTGTCTCTTTATACAAGATGTTTTTGTTTGTGTTTATAATGGTCCTGTATTTTGTGAAACCATGAATAACTTTCCCCTGTTTACTGTCCCTTAAGTGGTTTCTGGCTCTCTCAGTGTATTGAAAAGCTTGACTTGTCTTACTTTGAGGTAATGAGACGGCCAAGTAGGTCAATTATAACATGGATAGGTTGATTGTTGAGTTGTCAACAGCTTAAGCTTTCGTTCATCAAAATAAATGTTTCTCAATTTTTTGTTTTTGTTTTTGTTTTTGTTTTTGTTTTTGATGATTTATCTTCATCGGAAAACAGTTTAGATACAATGGTTGAATCAACAGAATCATTCCTGTATATACCTATGAAATCGGAGCAAATTTCACAGCAATATTATTAGACTGATATTTTATTCACAAGGCCATAATCCTAGTTTATGCACCAGGAAGTGCAGCCCTTAGGACAGTAAGCCCCCCAAAATAAGGCCAGATCTCTATTTTCTAATCTTCTTTGTTCAATGCAAATACTTGGTTAAAATATAGTTACCCATTGTAGCACCCTTGTCCAGTTCAATCAAAACCGACTGAGGAGTAAAGGTAGGTGGTAAGACTAATAAATGGTTAGTCATGTATTGGTATATTGCTGGTCTGGTCTGTGATGTCCAATCTTGAAAATGAAATTGCCCCCATTAAAAGGCAAACCATGAGAACCATCCGTCATCAACATGGATGGCAGGAGCAAAAATTGAGGAAAGATTTATAGGATTATGAAAATTTAATTCACACAGCATGATGGCTCCTCAAGTATTTATCAGAGTGTCTGGTAAGCAAACAATAATGCCCCTCCAGTCCCATAGCACATTCGCCACTGTTATCATGACATGCAATGAAGTTCTTGTGGCAAAAATAACTTTGATTGATTATGCACAATAATACTTACTATAATTACACTCATTTCTACGCTCATAGAGACTAATATGTTCCTATATTTATTTGATTGCACGAGCACCATATGCATGCTTTATTCGAGCAAGAATCCTCTAGAGTTTTTTTTTTTTCCTAAAGTTTCCTAGAGTGGTGCATTGTGTGGTTGAGATTTAATGACAAGTCACATCAATTTTTTAGCATTAAATCTCAACCACACAATACACCACTTTAGGAAACTTTAGGAAAAAAATACTCTAGAGGATCCTTGGTGGCTTTATTCAGCTAATCATACCATATTCAAACAATGGCAACTTCACCATATCCATTTTTAGTTCACTTATTCACAAGCTAAAAATGGATTAAAAAACCGAGGGATGTACAAAACAAAATTTTTATGTGCAATTATGTGGATTGCAACAAATCACATCCCATCTTAAAACTACAAAAAAATTAAAATAATAAAAAATAATAATTCACCTCTCATAGAGAGCCAAATTGGCAGGAAGAGGGGAAGATATATTTTATTTAATTTAAAAATGTCATATGTACACAAGCCAATAGATGAGACATACACATGGACGGAGGAGGGCAGCGCAGGGCAGGGCCACATGAATATTAGCTGAACAAACAATGGCAACTCACACGATTAAAAATCTCTAAAAATCAATTCTAATCCGCTAACATAGGTCACCTGCACCATTGTGTTATGTACATGAACCTGGAAGCCCAGCCAAGCAGAAAGCTGAGAAGAAGATAGATTCCCTACAAAACTGCTAGCTGCTTTTTCTAGATTATTATTCCCCTATCCAGCTGAAGCAGCCACAAACAGCTTACATACCCTCTCAAGATAAGGAAGCCTTTTTATTATCCGAAAAATTGCATGTACATTCAATGATTTCCATTGCCATCCAGTAAGCTCCTCAAGCTGCTCAGGGCCTCTGCAGATAGGCTGCAACACCTCACTCTTCGTGGTCGTGGTGGCGACAACAGTTCCGTGTGTTCAAGGGAAGAGAAACAAACAATAATAACAGTAAGATTGTCAAACGTGTTGAGACGCAAGGCCTCCATGACGAGGTCTTTAGCACACTGCTC
Source organism: Camellia granthamiana (assembly GCA_036172215.1). Taxonomy (NCBI): domain Eukaryota; kingdom Viridiplantae; phylum Streptophyta; class Magnoliopsida; order Ericales; family Theaceae; genus Camellia; species Camellia granthamiana. The sequence continues at coordinate 86,591,642 of CM069914.1, read as the reverse complement.
CGGATCATCATGTCGCTGCAACCCACGGCGCACAAGGCTAACCGCGTACTGGCTTGACATCACATCCCAAATTCCATCACACCCAATGATGAGGAACTCATCATTCTCTGTGAGAACCACCTGCCGAAATTCTGGCTCTGCAATGAGAGGTGAGTGCGAGCCTCGAGGCAATTTCATGTCCCAATCCCCTAAAGCTCGGGTTACTTGTAAAACGCCATTGAGATAACCATCATCAATATAGCCACCCAATTCTTCAACACGTTTCCGTTCCGATGCGTAATTTGGTCTGTGGTCTTCAGACATATCAATTGCCTCACCTTTCCTGCAGAGAACTGCTCGACAATCTCCTGCATTGGCCACCATTAGACGCCTGAAATAGGAGAACATTATCAACCATTGTCTAAAGATCCAAATAATGCTTAAAGATAATGAAATATTATAAACATACAGTAAAGAAAAGAAACTATTTCTGTTTCAGCTGATACATAGCTGGCCTACAAACTTGTACTATATACATCATGCATTGCAGACCATGTAGCCATCTAATCATATCCCTTAATAATATAGTAATCAAGTTACCAACAAATAATTTCAGACATTCACCAACTCAAACACGGTAATGCAAGGGAGGTGCACTAAGAGCCAAATAACATACAACTTACAGAACAAACAACCCTAGACAAAATACAATAGACTGGAATAAAGTCACAGATGGATGGCGTATACTAGAGCTGTGTCTATTTTGGAACCAGTCCCAAACAATAAAGATAAGGCAATTGTTGGTCAATTTTTAGCATATAAGAGACCAACAATACATTGATAAATGTGGGAAAACATGCAATTACAGAAAAGGCAAAAAAAAAAAAAAAAAAAAAAAAGAAGTTATGGAGCATGAATTCACCTTCCTAATATTAGAGCTGTTAGTGCTGTTGTCCCCGAAGAACTGCTCACACTACAGTCATCAGCCAAAGCTAGGTCTGCCAAAAGAAATGCTTTCCGGAGAGAGCTCTCAACCTCTACTAGGAAGGCATCATCAACTTCAGATGTCTGAGGAAATTTGACGTCTTCAAATAAGAATCTGAGTACATTTTTTCTAACATAAGCTGCAGCTTCAGGCCCTCCATGACCATCAAATACCTGCCCAGAGTTCAATCTCAATCAGTAAACAGTATTTAACCTCAATCAGCGAATACCAAAATGATTGGATATATGACTCTAGAAATTTTAAGCCTGACAATTTACTCACCCCATAGAAGGCATTTGGCTTAGGAAACCTGAAAAGTGAACCCAAGTGCGCAGATAAATCATCTATCCTTATATGCTGGTCTTCCATATACCTTCGTGGTCCAATGTCTGCAAAGCTACCAGAACGAATGCTAGGGACAAATTTCAGAATAGCAGACTCAAGCGTGCTTTCAGGAGATATTATGTCCTGAAAAAATTAAGGAGCTTATTTCTCCATGTAAAGCTCAGGATTACAATGTTGCATATATTGGAATTGTCAGGTAAGACAACTCAAAATAAGAATAAGAATTGGCACATGTAATTTCTCACGTAACTTGGATAGCATGGACCAGTTCCTTAATCGCGTGGCATGAGAAAAATTTTGTACAACGATACTTATTGTGATGCTAATCATACTCTAGAAATAATTGTATCACAGTGCTGAAGAATGGAGATAGGATATAAACACTCCACAGACTGAAAATTTCAAGCTCATGGAAGCAATAAAGGTTTGTTTTAGCCTGGAGAATGGTGATAACCGAAAGACCTCATAAAATTTTCAAGCTCGTGGAAGTACGGTTGAGCATAAAAATCAGAAAAAACACAAACTGATCCGATCCAGACCAAACCGTTCGGTTTGGTTTGGTTTTCTCACTACATGGTTCGGGCTTGATTCTTAAAATAGGCAACCCGCACTTCATGAATCGGTCCATGGTTTTATAGTTACAAATTCGTTTTAGAACAAAACCGAACCATTTAGATATATATATAATTTGTCAACTACCATAAACACTTAAATATCTTATTAGTATTATATATATACACACATAAATTACATCCCTCTACTATTGCAAATGTGTTCTTGTATAGTAGTAGAACTAATGTTAAATATTCATCTAAACAATTCTTAGGTTGTGAACAATATTTTGTGATCATGTTGTGAATAATATTTTGTAATCATATTGTGAATGATAACAAGGTTTCTAAAAACCGTGATTCCAAACCGAACCGAACCGTGTTTTAGTGGTTCGGTCTGGTTCAGTTCCAAGATTTTCATGGTTTGGTTTGGTTCCAAAATTCAAGGGACTGTAAGTAATGGTTTGGTCCTGGTTTACCCCCAAACCGAACCAATCCAAACCATGCTCACCCCTACATGGAAGCATTAAAGGGTTGTTTTAGGCTGGAGAATGGAGATAACCAAAAGATCTACCTGGTTATATTTCATACTTTATTATTGTAAATATGCATAATATTGATTCAAAATGTTAAAGAATATTGGGCCAAACACTAGAAACAATAATTTGAAACCAACACAAATAATTTTACTGATCATGTCCTTATTTTGTATTTTTTTTTTTCTTTTCCAATCCTAATGGTCATAATAATTTTACTGATTCTATCACCTAAATAACGAAATCAGGGTCATCTATTTTAATAGTGGGTTAAAATAAAATAGTTTAAGTCAAAGCTCAATTTTTTTATTCTTCATCTAGAGTCCTTGCAAATTGATTTCTAGTTCAGGAAATTCACGGTAATTAAGGCTCTGGCGATCTTTAGCATTCCTTAATTCAAGATCTGAACACGTATTTCGATGCTTGAGAAAAGGCAACGCAAATCACATGAATCCTTCAAAAATTCACAACTAAAAAAAAAAAAAAAAAAAAAAAACACAGAAAAAGCATCACAAACCCTAATCGGATTCAATAATAGTAAAGAAAGAACAATCGAACTCACCAATTGAGATAGGTCGGAGGAGATCGTATCGACGGCACAAGTCGGAGAAGAAAGCGGCGATGAGACGGCAACCTCCTGGAGATTACTACATCTGAATTGAACGTCCAAGACTGGGACGACGCTCTGTTGAACAACGACAACCTCTGCTGCTTCAGGTACCATCTTCAGATTATTATGCCAAAACAAACAATTACTCGCACAAGCACAAGAACACCTCCGGTTAGATTTTCTCGAGAAAATATCTGAGGAATCGAAGATTTGAAGAGAGAAAATTAGGGGGGGTTTGCTGAGAAAATTATCAGGGGTAGGGGCGGTGGTTAAAAGATTTTCTTGTCTGTCGCAGAGTGATTCTAAAAAATTGAGATGGAAAGGGTTGAAGTAGTTTTCATAGATGGGAGGATGGGGAGACTGGAAACCGGCGGCCACTTGTAAAACCGGGGTGAGATGACTTACAGGTGTGCGTTTTCGGGGATGGGGGACAGTTCGTTCATCAAAACACGCAAATTGAAGCTTAGCTTGGTCGACACGTGACTATTTCTAGGTCACCGCGTGATTGACCTTTCACACACATCGTGGCTGGCTGGCCACTTCGCCTCCATTTGATTATTAATTTTTTTTAAAATGTTTTGAACGTTTAATTCTGAGTTTTAAAGTCTATTTTAAAAAGTTTGACAGTGAGTCTAAGCCCTCGTTTGGTAAATTTGTTGGAGCTAAAAAAATATAAAAAAATAAAATAAGTTATATAAGTTAATAAAATAAAATATAATTTTTTATTTATAATTATTACATTTTTTTCTCATAAAAGTTAAAAAAAATTCAAAATAAAAACCAAACGATGCTAAAAAAGCTCTAATACAAAAAAGTTGACTATTTTAACCAATGCGAAACGACACCTAGCTTGACTAACTTATCAAGAGGTCTCGTATAGTAATTTTTTAATTTTTTAATTAAAATATGAGATAAAAAAATTAGTATATTTTGAGTGACTTTTTAACTTTTTACAAAAATATGTGCAAAAAGTAAAGAGAATTTTTTTTTTTGACTTTTTGATATAGATTATAGGCTTTTTGACTTTTTTCATAACTTTTTGATTTTTTGACTAAAATGTTAACTTGTCAAACGATACTTGAATCTAAGATTTATCGACTTATCAAGAGTGAATCTAAGATTTATCGATAGAGTGGGTTAATATTAAGATAAAATTATATCATATATTTTAAGGATAATCACAAAAAAAGAAAAAAAAGGAAGAGAGAATTTAATAATATAATTTATATTAACATCTAAATTTATTAATTAGAAACAATCTAACTAAGTTGCGCTCGATGACTCTTTAAATATTCGAATTTATCGATTACAGAATCTAAAGCAATTTTCAAAAGGGTCCGGCTTCTGTCCAGTCCGGAATCGGACTGGACCGTGCTGTTGGGCCCGTGGGGGCCCACCACGGGTCCTGTTTTGAAAATCTGAACCGTTCAATGTGTAGAACTCGTCGAGTACTATATGCCCGTAAAAAATCATGTTAATTGGATATCGATAGCTATGTGATCAAATCAGTTTTGTATAAAAAAAAAATGGACGGTGAAAAAATTAACGGTTGATAAAAAACTGTTTTGTTCACATAGCTATCGATATCCGATCAACGTGATTTTTTACAGGCATATAGTACTCGACGAGTTCTACACATTGACCGGTTCAGATTATCAAAATGGGACCCGTGATGGGCCCCCACGGGCTCAACAGTACGGTCCAGTCTAATCCCGGACTGGACAGGAGCCATGGCCTTTTCAAAAACATGAAAAATAATAATATGTTTTCTCCTTTGAAGGAGAATACTCTAACCAAAAAAATTGTTTAAACCAAATATGTTGAAATCGGCGATTCTGCTTTCCAAATGAACACCTGGGATACTCAAGTTTAGGTTAATAAAGCTCCAAGTTCACATAAGCTTGTCTAACCTCATCCTGTTAATTAACTGGATATTCACAAATTTGCAAACGTAAATCAGGATCCCGTTCAATAACAATTGAATCAAATTCGCTTGGTTTGTTTGCTTCAAGCATGGAAAACGGTTGCACATCAAAAAATGAGGTTTCAACTTATTGGATGTTGTACTATTAGACTTTTGTTTTGATTGATAGAATGAGAAAAGAGTTTTGCCTTTTTGAGTGTGGAGGTTCCATTATTTATAACTTACAAAAATGTAGCCCTATTTAATATTAAACCAAAGTATATTCGCAATATTTTTAAATATTAGGGTTTTTATATATATCCTCAATAATTTTTATTTAAGCTTTCATTATTTTTATATATGTCCAAAAAAATTCTTTCAAAGTTCAAAAACTAAGAGTAATATAGAACATTGAACAAGGTAGCATCATAAAAAAAACTAAGAGCAATATAATATTTGTTGCATAAAAACAAAATTTCAAAACCATTGTTAATCAAATTCATTCTCAACCAACAAAATAAAATAATTGGTTAATTACACTTACCAAAAATGTTAGGAAAGTGGAGCTGTTGCAGGTTGCTGGAGACGACAGAGAGGGCCGTTGCCTATCTATTGGAAGATGTGAGGATTGTTTTGGAAGATTTGTTCTTTAAACAAATACAAACCTATTGGATTGCCTATCTATTTTGTTGAGTAAGTATTGGGATGCTATTAGGTTGCCTATCTAAAAACAAAAAACAAAAAAAATTATTGACCCTTATTTGAGGCGGGACGGGATTGGGAGAGGTTGGGAGGCTGGGTTAGGCTAAAAAAAAATTTCTACATATTTTTTAAATTTTGGGCTAGGTTGTTGTCACCTATACCCAGCCTTAGGTCTGCCCTTGCAACCTACTGTGATGTGATGTTTTGATCTTATTTATTTATTTATTTATTTTTCTTCTTACCATGTCATTAGTGCTCCATTAGAACACCAAAATTAGTACTCTGAATCATTGTTGTAATTTTTTTTTTAAAGGAAAAATAAAATTTTAAACAAAATTATGATTAGCTTATCTAAGAAAGATGATAAATTTATGTTTTTGTGATTTGAGTTGTTGGGCCGATAAGGTCTACCATGTGTCTTATTTCGATAATTCGAATACTTCAATATGTACAATTAGTCGAGTACTTTATTAATATAAAAAAATCGCATTGATTGGATATCGATAACTACTTGATTGGATTATATTTTTGTTAATAATTTATTTTGAAAATTATATTTACCGTTGATAGAAATCTAATCCAATCAAGCAACTAACGATATCCAATCAGCGTGTTTTTTTATGGGAGTAAAGTATTCGACAAGTTCTACACATTGACGATTTGGATCATCCAAACGGGATCCGTGGTGAGCCCTCACAAGCGTTACGGATTGGAAAGAAGCCATGCCCTTTATAGAATATATATTTGATTCGATAATGTTATTTATATAATTCCTTTAAATTATTTTTTTTTAAAATATAGATCTTTAATTTCAAAATAATATCTACACACAAGTTAAAAATAAATGGTTTGAAGTATTGAAAACTTAACAAACCTAACCATATTAAGTTGTCGTTTGGCAAAAAAATTAGTTTTTTGGAATTGAGACTTTTTTAGTTTGGGACTAAAAAGTTTGTTTTGTTTGGTTTTTTTTTTACTTTTGTGAGAGAAAAAGTAAAATAATTATAATTTAGATATAATATTTTGTCTTATTAATTTTTTAACTTAATTTATCTTTTGGTGATTAATTTAGTCCCAACCCAACCCAACCCAACCCAACCGAACCCACATAGCCAAATGAAAGTTTAAACTACACTTCTTTCCAATTTAAGAGAAACTGAAACTAACAATAAGGCCAAGTTTGGCAACTTCAGAAAAAGTCGAAAAGTTACACAAAAAGTTAAAAAATTATCACTATTCACCAAAAAAAAAATATTAAAAAATTAATAAACAAATATTAATACAAATCAAAAGTTGGCCGAAATGATGACTGACGTGATGAGAGGTACCAGTGACAGAGAAAATTTTTTTTTATGGTAGAATATTCACTAAATCTTAATAGTAAAGTTGGGCCCGTAAGGGCCCACCATGGGTCCCCGTTTTGATAATCTGAACCGTTCAATATATAGAACTCGTCTAATACTATATGCCTGTAAAAAATCACGTCCATTGGATATCGCTAACAATATGATCAAATCAGTTTTGTTACAGTTAACAGTTAACCAAAAAAAATAACACGATCAGATAGCTATCAATATCCAATCAACGTGATTTTTTACAAGCACATAGTTCTCGACGAGTTCTACACATTGAACGGTTCTGCTTAAAAAAAAGGGACTCGTGGTGGGCCCCCACGGTCCAAACAACACCATCCAATCAATCACCGAGAAGGAGACAATATTTCCTCATCACTCACCCAGCTGGCTCCTCTCTCCATCCGTACAGCCTCCTTCCCTATCTTCTCCTATACACTTATTTATACAATTTTTTAATACACATTTTTTATAAAAAGTCAAAAAATTAACCCAAATATCTATATTTTTTTCCTCAACTTTTTAGTCCAAAAAGACAAAAAAATGCACTTATTTAGGACACCCCAAACAACCCTTGTTAAAACAATACATTTTACGATGAGATACTCATAAAATTCTTCTGACCATTGCCATAGGTCCGATGGCCTGCTTAACTTAGTCTGATACTTTCAGGGTGCATTTGATTTGTCGAATTAAGGGGACTATCCACTGTTAGGATTGTAATCCGAAGGAACTTTTTTATCTGGTATTTATTTATTTTTAGTCCGTCGGACATGGAGTCCGGCTGGACTCCTTATCCCTATATGTGGAATTATACTATCAGGGGAGAGTGTGTAGGATAATTTTTATCGGACTATTTACTATTGGGATTAGGCGGTGAAATGACTATTTTGATTCTCTACTATTTAATTAGGTATTATATTTAGTAAAATTCAATAAAATTTAAATGTCTCAATTTAAAAATAAAATAATTTTATTTAAATTTTTATTGATGTTTTATTTATTTAATTTTTTTAAATAATTTTTTATAGATATTTTATTGATGTTTTATTTTAAAATTTTGTTTATATTTTATTTAATTTCATTATTTAAATTTTAATAGATGTTTTATTTAATTTCATTATTTAATTATTATTATTTTTAAAATAAATTTATTGAAAATTTTAATTTAAAAAATAACACATTTTTATTGATATTTTATTTATTTTATTTTTAAAAATAAATTTATTTAACTGTGTAAAAAATAAAATACAATAAAATTTTATTTAATCTAGTTAAAAATAATTAAAATATTAAAGATATGTTTAATATTGCTATTATTTAGTAAACAATTGAAAAATGGTAAAATAGTCTTTTGCTCATTTATCATATCCTGTCCGTCCAACCAAACATTGGATTCACTAAAAATAATCATTTCCAGGCATCTAATCCCATGAAAAAATAAACACGGGATACATATCCAATCCAACCAAATAGTCCGGGGATTCACAGTCCCAAGATTCAATTCCAATGGATTCTAATGTTTGATTGGAGGGATTAGGGGGATTATTTATTGGGATTATTCATTGTTCGGATTGCTTATCCGAAAGAGGGAGATGCCCATCGTTTGACTGGATTTTTAGTCCGCCAGACATGGAGTTCGACTGGACTTCATATCCCTTATATAAGGGACTAAACAATCCTAGGGGAGGGTGGGATTATTTCTATAGGATTAGTATCTCATGGGACTAATGTTTGGAATATTTATTTTACCCTCATGCTATCACTTAGTGGTATTTTGAGAAGTTGGTAAAAAGTTAATTTTTTGGCTTTTTTAGCTTATTTTGTCTTTTTATGGATAAAAAATGTGAGAGGTGATGTGACACAAAATAGATAAAAAGCTAAAAGCTAGCTTTTTATTTTGTTCCCAAAACACCCCAAAATGGGTAAAATAATCTTTTGAACATTTATAAATTATTTTTTAGTGTTGTTAACTTAAAATTATATATTAAATAAAAAAATAAATTACAAATTTTAAATTATAAATTAGATTTAATTAAAAATTCCGGCCTTATAAATTAATTTTTTTAAGTTTTGTTAAAAAATTAAATTTATATATTAAATAAAGTTATTTTTTTAGTGCTCTTAACTTAAAATTATATATTAAATAAAAATAAAAATTATAAATTTAATTTAATTAAAAATAATAAATTAAAAATTATGACCTTATAAATTAAAAATTTTTAGTGTTGTTAAATTATAAATTATAGATTACAAATTTAAAATTATATATTAAATAAAAAATATAAATTATAAATTACAAGGGTAAAATAGCATTTTGAACATTTATCATTATCTAGTTCGTCCAACCAAATATTGAATTCACTAAAAATAGTTTTTTCAGACATCTAATCCCATAAAAAAAAAAACACGGGATACACATCCAATCCAACCAAATAGTCTGGGGGATTCACAGTTCCAGGATTCAAGTCCGATAGATTCTAATCCCCTCTTATCTAGTTCGTCCAATCAAACAGAATATTATATCCAACAAAATTGTTAATTTTTTAAATTCTACAACTAATAATGCAAAACAAATATATAATTGGAATTATACATTTTTATATCCATTTCAAAACAAACATGGATAAGAAAATCATTTATCCTTCTAATTCATCCAAATAACTCAATCCCGTTACATCCCTTAATTGGAATTCCTCAATTCCACCCCCTAATTACATGACTAAAATTCATGTGAAACAATCTCACACTCATATCTCTCTCTCTCTCTCTCTCTCTCTCTCTCTCTCTCTCTCTCTCTCTCCTGTTTAGTCTCCCTAATTTCATATTATTGGAGATGGAATTGAAAGAATTAAATTAAAAGATGAATAATTTTTCATAACTATTCATATACTAATCTGAGGGATAGTTAATCCCCTAATTATTACTAATTCTACTAATTAAATCTATATATTAAGGAAAAGGGTCTTTTAAAACCCAAGGCTTGTGGAACCTCCAACATGCCAATCCTAATTTTTTGATTTTTTAATATTTTTTTTTAAAAAAAATTGACTTGGTGATTGGTGATTGGTTCAAAGATTGTAATAATTACACTATTGATTACAATAAATTCAAATATTGTAATAATTACACTATTGATTACAATAAACACTTAATTTATAATAATTACACTTATTAAATGAATAACGCAATAAATGAAATCCTAATTTCCTTACTTTTTGCATCCCCAAGAGACCCATGTAATTATTGTGTAAATGCCTCTTAAATAAATAAATAAACAATTATTAAATTCTTTCAAACTCCTCGGTCAAACCCCATGTATTTAATTTATATATTATGTAATTATTGTGTAAATGCCTCTTAAATAAATAAATAAACACTTATTAAATTCTTTCAAACTCCTTGGTCAAACCCCATATATTTAATTTATATATTAAAAAAAATGAAAACAAATATAAATATCTATAATTATCCCGTGCATAGCATGGGTGATAGGTTAGTAGGATATTAAAAGAAAGACTTAATAAATTTTTAGTATTAAGTTTATTCAAGTAATAAAATTACTAATAATTTCACCATGGAAGTAAATTGGTTCCCCGTATAATAATTATCATTAACTAATAATGTGTGTAAAAACAATTATTTGTAAGGTATTAATTATTGTATGTTTAACTGTAATCATATTAAGGAAAATGATGAATTAGTGTCAACTCCGAGTAGTGAAGAACACCTTTAAAAGAGACACTTCCAAAGGTTGGTAACCGCCAACAATTTTATCTATTTTAGATATTTAAAATCAGTTCAAAGTCAACTTACGTGTTTTTTTTATATTTAAATTCATGTATGACATTAGAGTAAAATTTAATAAATTATAATTATAATAATAAAAAATAAATATAATACTTAATTAATAAATATAATTTGTTTTTTAATTGGTTGCAAGTTGACGTTTGACACCCAAAATCCAACCATCTTAATCAATGGGCCATTATGCATCATGCTTGAGGCCCGCACACCTAATGTTACATGTTCTAGTCTGTTCTCCGGCCCATTACATCTTAATCAATGGAATAATAATTAGTAAGAAAAAAATAGTATTAAATATACCTCATATAAAATTTTTGGAAATGAAGTTAGGAGATGGAAAAATCAAGCTACAATCCTACATAGTTAAGAAAATTTTAGATTATCCAGATAAATTAGAAGATACAAAACAACTTCAATCATATTTTGGAATTCTAAATTATGCACGAATGTACATTCCTAATTTTAGTAAAGTAATAGGACCTCTATATAGCAAGACCACACCCGCAGAACAAAAATATTTTAACTAACAAGATATAGTTTTAGTAAGAAAAATTAAAGACATTTGTAAAAATTTACCTGACCTACAACTTCCCTTAGAATTAGAATATATAGTCGTAGAAACAAATGCAAGCCAATTAGGATGGGGAACAGTACTATTAGCTAAACCTAGCAAGCATGATAGTAAAAATAAAGAGCGTATTTGTAGATATAGTTCTGAAAAATTTTAAAAAAAAGATACAACCATGACCATCTTAGATTTTGAAATATTAGGAATAGTATATGCAATAAACAAATTTAGATTATTTTTACACAAACCCTTTACAATTAGAACAGACTGCGAAGCTATAATTAGATTTCATAATAAACTTAATGAGCATAAACTTAATAGTAGAAGATGGGCAAAATTTTTAGATTGTATAGTAGGACAAAGATATAAAGTAGAATTTAAACATATTAAAGGGAGTGATAATAAATTAACAGATTGGCTAAGTAGGAAAATTTATGTAGAAAAAGAAAATAACCAGTTTAATTTTGTGCAGATAATGGAGAACGGCAAAATAATGAACTTTGGGGGATTTGCTCTTCTCATTTATGAAAGCAGAAACAAATTCAAACCATTAACAAGAATCGAGCTAGACCCAGTTCAACAGTGTCTTTTAGATAACCTTTGGAATAATCCAATCAAACTGTTGTCAGCCTTAAACTCTCTCAGTATATATTTTTCAAAAATTCAGAATAAACATTTGTCTAAAAGCTTTTCTTTTTATGTAGTAGCTAAATGAGCCAAGCCTGGTATTTACTATGACTGGGTAGAAGTCGAACCTTTAGTTAAAAATTTTCCTGTACCTCAGTTTAAAAGATTTTATGATTTCGAGTCAGTTAGTACATATGCCCGCAGACAAATAGGAACTAGTTATTTTATTAGCCAAATAGCTAAAGATTATCTGGACACATTGGGTAAGATACAATCAACTACTCTTGCTACTAGTGGAGTTCCAGTTAGCCAGATAACAGGAGCAGTGGTACTAACCCTCAGTCAGATTCTCAAAATCCTCTTCAAATGTGCAGAAGGCCTTACCAAAAATTTCAAGAAAATTATGGATAAAGGCAAAAAGGTTGGTGAAGAGCTAGACCAACTCCAAGACGAGAAAAAACAATTGAGAGCAACCATTCCAACCCTAACCAACCAACTTAAAAAACTAACTCCAGAAAAAGCACCTACTCCCTTTCCTGACCTAGAAATCAAACAACTTACTAGTGAGGAATTTGAACAATTAAGTGCTAGAATGTATTTCTTCAGGCATTTTATCATTCAATCTTTTTGTGAGAAAAACCGAGAAATTGAAGACCTTAAACCCTATATATACACTTTAGCCGAAGATAGCAGAAATAATGAATTAGTCACTATATAGCAGTTTCTTCAAGACCTCTCCATAGCAGGGTTCAATGCCTTGGTATGGCATATCAATGGACTTATCTCTACAAGGATGAAAAACAATCCTGTTTACAAGAATAAAGATGTATAGATAGGCCAGAATATTTTGGAAGATGCCAGTGTAATCTAGATTTCAACATCTGCATTTTCCAGATAAATCCAGCAACTTTTGAGCCACTGGAGACAGAGATTAGAGGCAAAACGCGTCATCTAACAGCTTTACAATTGTTAGATTACGACTTTGTTTCTAGAATAATTTTTCAGATCCAGATTAGACAGATAATTTTAACAATAAACTTGCTCATTCAGTACTTTGTGTAATGGAAGAGCATCATCCGTTTGTAAAAGTATTAATTGATAGCAAGCTACCAGAATGGAAAGGAATAAGGTGCATTCCAGCTAAGCATAAAATGTACTTTAGAGGAATTTCGACATTTCCAAGATACCAAGGGCTTCTCAATCGGAGACCCTGGCCATGCAGAAAATTTTCACTCAGAGATCAGCTCAATAAATGAAGGAAATTTGCTAGTAATCCTCTATTAGCATATAATGGAAGCTATGGTAATCTCCCCTGCAAAGATAGAAATCAGAAGATATACTATAACTTAGCCATTCCAAGTTTTCCCTTCAGCAAAAAAATATTTGTTGATGAAAGCCGGTACCCCAACTATCAGCATAGTGTCTCTCATAATTCACCAATAATGAAAGAAGAAGGTAAGAATTGGGAGAATGAACCAGATAATGAGGATGATTTTTACGATCAACTCTCAGCAGCAGATCTTGAAGATAGAATGTATGGGTGGAAAAAAAAAAAAAAAGGTTTGTTTTCTATTGTTTATTGGATTGTTTGGAAGAATAGAAATTCTCGTTGTTATGTTAATATCTAACTAGCTTTCATCATACCTTACTCAACAGTGGCTAAGTCCATTGAATGGCAACATTTTTCAAACTTCCAACTAACCAATAGAGTTGGTTTATGTACTGTTGTGGGTTAGGTTCCTCCTAAAAGAGGATTTTTAAAGTTAAAAGACAAATGGGGCTGCTAAGGGTAATCCAGGAACGGTGTTTGTCGATGGGATTATTAGAGACCATTTGAGGGCATTAGGTTGCAAGCTTCACTAGGAACATTGGATTTTCTTCTACTATTGAAGCAGAATTCTGGGCTAAGAGAGATGGGCTTAGTCTTGCATTGGAGCGGAACATTGCTCTTTTAGAAGTTGAAATTGACACTTTACTTCTAGAGCTCCTCATTTTGGGAGACACAAATGAACATCATCAGCTTAACAACTTTATCTCTGATTTTATGTCTTAAGGTGAGAACAATTAATCACATCTTTCGAGAAACAAATGCTTGTGTGGATATTCTTGCTAATCAATGAAACAATTCTATAGAAGGAATTTTTGTCTATCCATTTTCTCCTTCTTGTATTGTAACACAAATGTGATGATGCTACAAGGATAGTTTACCCTAGAATATTGTGCTCTTGAAGTCTTTATCTATTTAATATAACTATTCTTGGCTTACCTTAAAAAAAAAAAAAAAGAATTGTGATTTAAGCTCTGTTTACATTTGAAAACAAATTTTTATTATTTTTTCTTGCTAACATTTTTCTTTTATTTTTTGGTGTTTGATTTCAAACAATAAATTTCTATTGTAGGTGTTGGGTAGAAAGTTAATGAAGATTGACCACTTTATCTTTAAAAAGATCAATATACTAAAAAGGTTGATCTGGAAATAAACTTCTTAAAAATTGGCATACAAAATTTTTAATGATAAATCATTTCAGGGACTATGACGAAGAATAATATTCTTAAAAAATATTTTATTTACTTTTTAGTTAATCGAACAATAGAAAATACTAGAGACCTATAATTTAAACATCTAAATTCACTCACAATGATATCATAAACGAGTTGGATTTTACATTATTAATTTTATGAAAAATAAAAGTAAAATTTGACACAAAATTTATCATATTAGTATGAGTAACACGAGTCTTTTTAGAAATCTCAATCTTTTTTTCTCAAAAATTTTGGAACAACCTCATCTGCAGCTAATGTGCTATTTGGGTATTTGGGTTGACCAGATCAGACTATGGGTTGAGCTCAGCCTGAATCTCATGTTGGGCTGCAAATTATTCTTCAAGATCGGCCCAGCTTTACCACTATTTTGAGAAGTGGGTTAAAAGTCACTTTCCAACTTTTAACCCACTTCTTTCTCTCACAAAAAAGTCAAAAAATGTCAAAAATCAACTTTTAACCATCTTCCCCAAAACAACACATCTCAAGTGAAATTTATGATAGCTTTTGGCCTAAAAAAAAAGAAAAAACACAACAAACCCTCTACTCTTTTAAGAGATTAGCTGGCCTTATTATTTTAATTTAAAAAAAGAAAAAGAAGAGTAATGCTACAAATCCCAAAAGTTCTACTCAAATTTCTACCAAATGTCTCACATGGGTGTAAGACCCACACTATGTGGGTCCCATGTGAGTCTCACACCCATGTGAGATATTTGATAGAGATTTTAGTATAATTTTTGGGATCTCTAGCATTTTTGAAAAAAGAAAAACATAACATGTGTTAAAATGAATTTTTTCGTAAGAAGTCATGAGTTATTAAAATAGCCTATCCCCAAATGAAACCTTACTCAACCGTGGCTAATTCCATTGAATGCCAACATTTTTCAAACTTCCAACTAACCAATAGAGTTGGTATAGGTACTGCTGCGGGTTGGGTTCCTCCTAAAAGAGGATTTTTCAAGTCAAAAGACAAATGGGGCTGCTAAGGGTAATCCAGGAACAATGTTTGTGGGTGGGATTATTAGAGATCATATCAGGGCATCGGGTTGCAAGCTTCACTAGGAACATTAGATTTTGTTTTACTATTGAAGCAAAATTCTGGGCTATGAGAGATGGGCTTAATCTTGCATTGGAGCAGAACATTGTTATTCTAGAAGTCGAAATTGACACTTTACTTCTAAAGCTCCTCATTTTGGGAGACACAAATAAACATCATCAACTTAACAACTTTATCTCTAATTTTATGTCTTAAGGTGAGAACAATTAATCACATCTTTCGAGAAGCAAATGCTTCAAGGAAACAACTCTATAGAAGGAATTTTTGTCTATCCATTTTTTCCTTCTTGTATTGCAGCACCAATGTTTGATGATGCTAGAGAGATAGTTTACCCTAGAATATTGTACTCTTGAAGTTTTTATCTATTTAATATAACTATGAATCCCCTCCATTCTACCTTTGAAAACAAACGGGGCCAAGAGAAATTGAAACTAACGATAAATGTTAAAAATAATACATTTCAAGATAAGACATTCGTAAAATTCTTCTTACCATTGCCATACGTACAAGTAGGGGTAACATAGGTCCGATGGCCTGCTCAACTCAGTCTGATACTTTTAGGGTTTGAAAAAACATTTAGCCCATAGGGTTTATTTAGCCTCTATTTGGGAAGTTAAGGTTGGGGCTTTTTTAGATAAAATAGTCACAAAAAAATAAAATAGGTCTTTTAGCCCAATAAGACAAAACATCACATCTAACCCATAATCATTACATTCTTTCTCTCACAAAAAGTCGAAAAAAACTAAAAAATCTTTTCCAAACGAGGCTTTTTAGCCCAGGCTAAAATAGCCATAAAACCAAAAAACCAATCGACTTCCCAAACGACTTAATATTTGGACTAAGTTTGAGATGACACATTACATTCTAGTGAATATTATATCCAACAAAATTGTTAATTTTTTTAATTCTACAACTAATAATGCAAAACAAATATATTATTGGAATTATACATTTTTATATCCATTTCAAAACAAACATGGATAAGAGAAAATCATTTATCCCACTAATTCATCTAAATAACTTAATCCTGTTACATCCCTTAATTGAGACTCATCAATTCCACCCCTATAATATGACTAAAACCCATGTAAAACAATCTCACACTCATCTATCTTCTCTCTCTCTCTCTCTCTCTCTCACATTTTTAGTCTCCCTAATTTCATATTATTGGAGATGGAATTAGGAGGATTAAATTAAAAGATGAATAATTTTTCATAACTATTCATATACTAATCTCAGGGATAGTTAATCCCCTCATTATTATTAATTCTACTAATAAAATAGGATATTAAAAGAAAGACTTAATAAATTTTTAATATTAAATTAATAAGTTTATTCAAGTAATAAAATTACTAATGATTTCACCATGGAAGTAAATTGGTTCCACGTATGATAATTATCATTAACTAATAATGTGTGTAAAAACAATTATTTGTAAGGTTTTAGTTATTGTATGTTTAACTGTAATCATGTTAAGGAAAATGATGAATTTGTTGGGTATACCTCCTTGGTGGAGTTTGGGACCCAATTGGTTTATTAAAAGAATTTAATTTGGTTTGGAATTGATTATAATATATTTCTAATATATTATATCTATCTTTTGAAAGCCCAATAATAGTAGCTAGGGTTTTGTTAAAAAGTCCAAAATTCAACAACATATATATAATGTCTTTGTTTTTTTTTTTTTGTTTTTTTCTGGTTTTTGGTTCAGGGAGAAGAAGAGAAGAAGAAGGGAGAAGAAGAGAAGAAGGGAGGAGGAGGAGGAGGAGGAGGAGGAGGAGGAGGGAGGGGAGGGGGCCATAAAAATGGCTGGAGGAGGAGTCGGGGTCGGAGCTGCGACGATCGGAGCTTCTGTGCGAGGCGGTGACGGCGACCAGGTGAGGCGGCGGCGAGGCGACGAGCTCTGATCGGCGATCGGCGAGGCGGGGCGAGGCGGTGGCGGTGGCGGTGGTGCCTCCTCTTTCTCTTCCCTCTCTTTCTCTCCCTCTCCCTCTCGAGCCATTCGAGCCTGGTAGCTTCGAGCTACCAGGCATTTTCCAAATTGGTACATAGTTTCAGTGGTTCAAATATAAACTTGTGTGTGAGTGCTTTTCAAAAGTCAATTTGGTGGACCTTAATTTGAAAGGCTTTTTTTCAAGTTGTACTTTGCAGTGCTAGTGGAAGTTATTTTGATTCAGATTTGTGGTCTTCTTCAACTCTGGTTTCAAAGACTTTGGTTCATCTATTTAGTGAGGTCTTTCCTTTTGTTTATTTGTGATTATTTGGAATTCACCAAAAGGTGATTTTGTGAGACCATTCGTATCTCGTTGGTAATCGTTTGAAAACTCTTTAGTTGATAGTGGAATCAGATTTCGATCCCGTAGACGTACCTCACATTGAGGGAACCATGTAAAATTCTTGTGTTGCTATTGATTTAATTTTTTCGCACTAGTTTTTATTCCCGTTGATTGATTTACTTGTAGGGAATCATATATTTTCCCTAACAACTGGTATTAAAGCTTACGGTTTATTTGGGTTTATTTATTTGTGTAAATCAATGGAGGGGAATATGAGTCATATGTCTAGCTTCAATGGAAGTAATTGGATAACTTGGAAAACTAAAATTGAGGACCTATTATTTTGTAAAGATTTGTATGGACCCATTGAGGGTGATTGTGGGAAACTCGAGGACCAAATTAAGTTATGTAAATGTTTTGATGTAACTAACTATCCATGGTTATTTTGTATTCCCTATACTCTTGGCATAATATTTCTCACTCTGTTGTGTGCTTATAGCCATTACCCTTTTAGGTGATGAGATGTAAGGAAGACCCATAACCTCGTGTAGTGGAACCTATGCAAGAAATTGATGCGGATCTGTCAATTTGGTTTTCTTTTCTTTTCTTCCTGTCGTTTTTTTTTTTTTTTTGATAGCCGGTCACTGCATAATAAAATAATAAAAGTCTATGGATGTACTTTTTTTTTAAAATAGTAGAATGAAGTAACTTTCTATTTAATTATTTTTATTTCTGTTTGCCTCCGCTTGCACAGTTTAATTTGCTACGATTAGAATAAGTTAGTAAGTTGCGATTCTAACCTAAAGCCCTTAGGGTTGGGTTGTAACAAATGTGGTATCAGAGCAATGGTTCATTTAAAAAAAAAATTGATCAGAAAATTCCAAAGGTTATAAATAAAATTATATAGCTAGATAAACATAACAAAATAAAAAAAATAAATATTCACTTGCGACATTAGTCCTTTTATGTAAAATCTCACGTTTATTCTGGTAATGTAGGAATGTCCGAGATTAACCTTGATAATACGTTTTGGGATGAGCTTGGGGCCATTAATTTGGATGAGACTTTAGCAAAGCACCCCGCCCCCGCCTCACCTGAAGGATGGAGAGATTCAAAGGATATAATTAGAGGACTGCATACAGGCCTTACCCAATTGATGGGTCGACCAATCTATACACAGACTGATCCTACTGATGTCCCACATTTATATGGAGGTAAAGCCGTGCCCATACGCGCGGACGCTTTCTCGGACCCACTCGTGTCCTCGGCGTTGCTCTGGGACATGACCACCTGCACTACATCATAGGCCTTTTACTCCCAGATTTTGTGGCAAGAAGGGGGAACGTGTACCTCGAGGACTACATTTTTACCACGGTCCCTAACCCGCAGGAGATTATTAATATTCAAAATGTTGACTTTAATTATGACTTGTCATATATCGAGACACCCGACTGGATTATCGATCGAGCATTTTTGGGATACATACAGTTCGTCTCATTTTCACAGTCCAGACAACATGGATGTATTTTGGTGTGGTCCGGTTAGGATGAGAATTTGAGCTTTTTATGCAACACTATTTCCCGTGGTTGCTCGGCTTGTTTAACCCACCTTTCTAGATTTACTAGGAAAAAAACCTTTTTGTATGCTAACCATGATGTGTTCTAATCCCTTTTTATTGTTTTTTTTGTTTTTTTTTTGTTGTACCACAGGGTGAGACACTAACATATTCTGACTTTTGAAACAAAGATATAATATTAATTATAAAAATAGTAAAATTGGTATTTTATATAGATATAAATTGCGCTATACATGCTTATAGATATACTGTGTTATGAATGTAATACGTCATTTATTATCTTGTAGAATGTAATGCCTCGTTTATTACTTTGTAGAATGACCAATAACGGTAACGGAAGTGAGTCATCAGTCAGTGGTACTAAATCGATGGAAAGAACGGTTGTTAGCTTTCTGCAAGCCTTGCAGACCAACATCAACAATGGGATACCGAAACGGCGAGAAGAGCTGATTACCATAAAACAGTTCCAAGATCTGAAACCCACAACATTTACCGGCGGTCCAGACCCAATGGTAGTGGACGCATGGGTGAAAGACATGGAAAAGATTTTCGCACTTTACCCTATACCGAAAGACAGAAGGTAACTTTCGCCACTTTTACTTTCAAAGATAATGCACAGGAATTGTGGTTTCTCACTCTGGAGAAAGAAGAAATTGCAACTTGGGCAAGCTTCTTGAAATTATTTTATGAAAAATACTTCCTAGATTCATTGCGGGAACAACAAGCATCAGAATTCATACATTTAAAGTAAGGAACTATGACAGTGGTCGAATATGAGAGCAAATTCACACAACTCACTCGGTTTACGACATGTGTCATCGCCACTGAAACTTGAAAAGCAAGAAAATTCGAAGTTGAAATTAAAGATAAGCTCGAGGTCTTGAAACTACCAACCTATGTAGAAGTGGTAGACCGGGCGTACATTACAGAAAAGAATATTAAAGTCTCGCGTTCCGGGAACCAAGCCAAAATAAGTAATTTTGGGAAAGAGACAACATCAGATTTGGTGCTTCGCCTCCCAAAAAGGTGAACACGGGGCACAACCAGTTCAGGAAATCAAGGTCCTACCAATCCCCGGGGTGGCATTATTCCAATTTGTCCTACTTGTGGGAAGGCTCATTGCGGACAATCCCATCGAGACACGGGAGCATGCTTTAAATGCGGCCAAGTTGGCCCACTTGCTGAGGGATTGTCCAAAGTTGACCAATTCTACAGCCAGCCCCTTTGGCGAAGTTAGAAAACCTGTAGGACCTGGAGGAGAGAGAAAGGACCAAAAACGCCAAGGAAGGGCTTTTGCCTTGGTATCTGGAAAACCTGAAGTTACTGAAAATGTTGTGTCCGGTATACTTTCTATCTATGGTCATTTAGCTCATATCCTCATTGACTTTGGCTTAACTCAGTCTTTTGTTGCATCGCACTTTACTGCCAAATTGGCATCAACACCCAAACCCTTGGGATATATATTGTCTATGTATTTCCTTTCTAGTAATTCTGCTTGTAGTACTGAGGTGTACAGATCATGTACTATAACCCTAAAAGGCAAAACCTTATATGTAGACTTGATTCCCCTCCGCATTGGAGATTTTGATGTGATCTTAGGTATGGATTGATTGGCTGCCAACCACGTCTTTATTGATTGTAAAGCCAAAAAGGTTTTCCTCATCTTACCAAACCAACCCGAGCTTGTCTTTAAAGGGACTGGAATTTCCAACCCTCCCTGTATTATATCCTCCATGACAGCTCGACGACTTCTAAGAAAGGGTTGTTGTAGTTATATCTGTTATGTAATCGATACACAAAAAGAGGCCCCCACTGTTGATGCAATCCTCGTGGTACGAGAATTCCCGAATGTCTTTCTTGAAGATCTACCTAGTATCCCGATTGATCGGAAAATCGAATTCACCATTAAAACCTAACCTGGCACATAATCAATATCAAAAGCTCTTTATCACATGTTGATGACAGAATTAAAAGAGCTGAAGACTCAACTTCAGGAACTACTAGACAAAGGCTTCATTCGGCCTAGTACCTCACCTTGAGGAGCTCCAGTACTATTCGTAAAGAAAAAGGATGGCACGATGAGGTTATGCATCAGTTAGTGAGAGCTGAACAAAGTCACATCAAGAATCGGTACCCTCTACCATGAATCGATGACCTATTTGATCAACTTCAAGGTACTCAAGTATTGTCCAAAATCGACTTGCGTTCTGGCTACCATCAACTAAAAGTCAAAACGGAAAGCATCGAAAAGAATGCCTTCAGAACCCGTTACGGGCACTACGAGTTTCTCATTATGCCATTTGGCGTCACAAATGCTCTAGCCGCCTTCATGGACCTCATGAACTGACTGTTCAAACCCTATCTTGATGAGTTCGTCATCGTCTTCATTGACGACATCCTCATATACTCCAAGTCACCAGAGGCCTATAAGCAACACTTGGGAACGGTTCTACAAACACCACGTGATCACAAACTTTATGCCAAGTTAAAGAAATGCGAATTCTGGATCACTAGTGTACACTTTCTCGGTCACGTCATTAATAAAGATGGCATCTCAGTTGACCCCCAAAAAGTTGTAGCAATCGTAAATTGGCCACAACCTACCAATGTGTCAGAAATTCGAAGTTTCTTGAGTTTAGTTGGCTATTATCGACGCTTTGTGCAAGATTTCTCAAAGATAATATCACCCTTGACCTAGTTAACTCAGAAGAACACACCCTTTGAATGGACTGACAAACAGGAGCGTTGCTTTTAAGAATTAAAGAGTCGACTTGTGTCAGCTCCTATATTAGCACTCCCTACAGGAGCAGATGGGTTTGTAATTTATAGTGATGCCTCATACAATGGTTTGGGTGGTGTTTTTATGCAAAATGAAAAAGCCATTTCTTATGCCTCACACCAATTAAAGCCTCACGAGAAGAACTATCAAACTCATGATCTAGAGTTGGCTGCGGTGATCTTTGCCTTCAAGATCTGGTGTCATTACCTCTACGGTGCAACCTGTGAGATTTACGCTGATCACAAGAATCTTAAATATCTGTTTACACAGAAAGAATTAAATATAAGACAACAGTGGTGGCTAGAATTTATGAAAGACTATGATGTAAAGATCCATCATCATCCAGGCAAAGCTAATGTGGTGGTAGATGCACCGAGCTGCAAAACGACCAAAAGTTTGGCATGTACTCTCGTTTCCCGCAAGATCAATGGACTGCTCGCCAACATAACTGTGGAACCTACATTGATTGAAGAAATTAAAGCGCGCCAATGGGAAGATAAACTTTTGAAGAAAAAGTACGAGGAGCAAAAGAGTACACCTGATCCTGATTTCACTATAAACAATGAGATACTAAAATTTCGAAATCGAATTTGCATACCCGATATTTCGGAACTCAAGAAGAAGATATTGGTGGAGGCTCATAGCTCGAGATTTGCAGTCCACCCTAGCAACACAAAGATGTACCATGATCTAAAGGAACACTACTGGTGGACAAAAATGAAAACAGACATAGCAAGCCATATCTCCTAATGCCTACGTTGTCAACGTGTTAAAACAGAACATCAGAGACCTGCAGGAATGCTGCAACCACTCTCTATTCCTGAGTGGAAATGGGAACACATCACTATGGACTTCGTAGTTGGGCTACCACAGTCATTTTCGAAGAATGATGCAATATGGGTTATAGTAAACCGATTGACGAAGTCGGCGCATTTCCTGCCAATCAAAATCATGTACTCTTTTAATAAGTTTGCCACTTTATACATCAAGGAAATTATTCATTTGCATGGCATCCCAATTTCAATCGTGTCTGACCAAGACCCCCGCTTCATGTCTTACTTCTGGAACAAATTGCAAGAAGCTTTAGGAACCACACTGAAGTTTAGCACTGCTTATCACCCACAAACTGATGGGCAATCTGAAAGAACGATCCAGACGTTAGAAGACATGTTACGTGTATGCGTGTTGGACTTCAAAGGTAACTGTGATGAGCACCTATCTTTAATGGAATTCGCCTATAACAACAGCTACCAAGCAAGCATTGGAATGGCACCGTATGAAGCTCTGTATGGAAGGAGATGTCGATCACCTTTGTGCTGGATGGAAGTCGGGGACAAGAAATTAATAGGCCCCGAGATCGTGCAAGTCACAACTGAGAAAATCTAACTTATCCAATACCAAATTCGTACTACTTAGAGCCGCCAAAAAAGTTATGCAGATACCTTGGAATTTCAAGTAGGGGATCATGTGTTCCTCAAGATCTCACCAACAAAAGGAGTTATCCGATTTGGAAGGCGAGGAAAGCTAAACCCATGTTATATCGGGCCATTCAAGACACTGGAAAGGAGTGACCCTGTAGCCTATCGCCTTGCACTACCACCTGAATTATCCAAGGTCCACAATGTGTTTCACGTTGCAATGCTTCGACGGTATCTTTGAGATCCAGAACATGTCGTCGACTATGAGAACTTGGAAGTTCAAGAGGACTTCTCTTATGAAGAGTAACCAGTGCAGATTCTCGATCGTTGTGATCAAGTTCTTCGAAATAAGACCATACCGCTGGTAAAAGTGTTATGGAGAAAATATCGAATCGAAGAAGCGACGTGGAAAACTGAAAGTCAAATGCGAGCTACATACCCGCACCTCTTCGAAAATTAAGGTACGTTAAGTTTGGGGACAAACTTCTATTTAGGAGGGGAGAAATGTAACACCCTAAATATTTAATTAATACCACAACCAACCACGATTATTAATAAAAATAATAATAATCTATAATAGTAAAATAAAATAATTAATTTTGTGATGGTATGCGATAAAGTATAATTTAATAATAAGAACAATAATAATAAAATAAATATATGGAATAAGAATAATAATGATAATAATAGTAAGAAATAGTAATTATAGTAATAAGCATACTGATAATAAGGCCAAGAGTAATTAATTAGCAATTAAGTATGTAGATTTGTAAATATTTTTAAAGAATGATGTTGCGCCACCTGTGTGGTCTAAACTCTTACAGGAGTGAGTCACCAATTGAGGCATTATGACTGGGGTGATTCATCACCCAGGTGAGGGCTTGTTATACAAGCATATAAGAGAATGAAAGGAGGGCTTGCAGAAGGAGTAAAGGAATGAGAGGAAAAGGAAAAAAAGAAAAAAAGAAAAAAGAGAGATAGAGAGGAGCAAGAAGAAGGTCTTGAAAAGTCGGCATAACTAGGAAGAAAATAGTAAGGGTCAATATTAAGGTGAGTTATATTATACCTTAAGTCACCATAATATATTTTACGTATGTTTTGACTTACCATAATTTATTTTATATAAGTTATATTTTATAAATTATATTAATATTTCAATTAAGTAGATTAATTTTTGAACTTTATTTGTTTAAAATGAAACTCGTGGATATGTTTGTTTCAATTTTTGAAAGTATTTGACTATGACCTTATAAGCAATTATGTTTTGTAAGTACCACCACGGGAGTCCCACACCTTGGGAGACTTAAATAACTATTGGCCTCTGTTTGGCCAGTTTGTGGTCCTCTGTTTATTATGGATCCATTGACCTCTGTTCTGACTGTCACTTCTGTAACCTCTGTTATGTTATGTTCTGTACCGTGGTTATGGTTATTTATTTATATAATTTCTGTATTTCAGTTTCTGCCACTTAAATAATTTATTTACCAAATTAAGTTATGTACATATTTTGGCATAACCAACTATCCATGGTTATTTTGTATTCCCTATACTCTTGGTATAATATTTCTCACTCTGTTGTGTACTTATAACTGTTACCCTTTCAGGTGATGAGATGTACGGAAGACCCATAATCTCGTGTAGTAGAACCTGTGCAAGAAATTAATGTGGATCCGTCAATTTGTTTTTCTTTTCTTTTCTTCCTGCTTTTTTTTTTTTTTTTTGATGGTCGGTCGTTGCATAATAAAATACTAAAAGCCTATGGATGTACTTTTTTAAAAAATAGTAGAATGAAGTAACTTTTTGTTTAATTATTTTTATTTCTATTTGCCTCCATTTACATATTTTAATTTGCTACGATTAGAATAAGTTAGTAAGTTACGATTCTAACCCTAAGCCCTTGGGGTTGGGTTGTGACACCTATTTCGGAGTATTTGAATGAAATAAAAAGTATTGTTAACTAACTTACTATGAAAATTATTTTTGATAATGAGTTGCAAGCTTTGATGCTACTTAGTTCCTTGCCCGAAAGTTGAGAGACTTTGGTTGTGACAGTTAGTAATTCGGCACCCAATGGAGTTGTCACAATGAGCCAAGTCACTAGTAGCTTGTTGAAGGAAGAAACTAGAAGAAAATCAGCGGGTTCCTCTCATTCGGAGGCATTTGTTGTGAGAGGCTGAAACAAAACAATGGGGAGGAGTAAGACTCCTCATGGTCGTGATCAAAGCCGTAACAAATCAAAAGATGGTTCTTTTTCAAAGAAAGACATTGAATGTTATTATTGCCATGAAAAATGACACATGAAGTGAGAATGCCGAAAGCTCAAGAATAAAGAGAAAATGCGTGACAAAAGTGTGGATAAAAAGCAAAAAGACACAACGCGGTTACTACCAATGGTGATCTCATGGTCATTTGTAAAAATGATTGTATCAATTTTGTGGGTCAAGAGAGCAATTGGGTGATTGATTCCGGTGCTTCTTTTCATGTGACTTCTCGAGTTAATTTCTTCACTACCTACACCAAAGGAGATTATAGTTCTGTTCGAATGGGTAATGAAGGTTTGCCTAAGATTATTGGGATAGGTGATGTTTGCTTGGACACAAATTTGGGTTGCAAGTTGTTACTTACATTCGCCTAAATTTGATCTTTACCGAGAAACTAGATGATAAAGGCTATAACAATAAATTTGGTGATAGAATATGGAAGCTCACAAAGGGTTCTTTGGTAGTGGCTAAGTGCATGAAGACTCATACACTTTATTCAATGCAAGGAAAAATTTGTAAATGTGTTGTCAATGCACTTGAAGACGATACTTCTATCGAATTGTGGCACAAGCGGCTTGGGCATATGAGTGAAAATGGGCTACAAGTTTTGTTCAAGCAATAGCTTTTACCCGATTTGAAAGGTACACATCTTAAGACTTGTGTTCATTGTTTGACGGGTAAACAACATAGAGTTTCTTTCATAAAAATGTTGCTTCTAGAAAAGAAAATGTTTTGGAGTTGATTCATTCGGATGTTTGTGGTCCTTTGAAAGTTAGAACACATAGTGGTGCACTTTATTTTCTTACTTTCATCGATGATTATTCAAGGAAAGTTTGGGCTTTTATATTAAAAACTAAAGATCAATTTCTAGATGTATTTAAGCATTTTCAAGCCATAGTTGAAAGAGAAACATGGCAGAAATTGAAGTGCATCTGATCAGACAATGGTGATGAATACATTGGGCCATTTGATGAGTATTGTCGCAGCCAAGGTATTCGGCACCAAAAGACAGTTAAGAATACTTCTCAACAAAATGGCGTTGCCGAGAGGATGAACCGCACCATTGAGGAAATAACAAGGTGTTTGCTTTCACAAGCTAAATTGCCAAGATCCTTTTGGGGTGAGGCAATGAAGACAGCGGTTGACGTGATCAATTTGTCTCATTCTATTCTTTGAATGGTGATGTTCCTGAAAGAGTTTGGACCGGCAAAGATGTGTCTTATAAGCACTTGAGAGTGTTTGGTTGCCGAGCTTTTGTTCACATTCCAAAGGATGAGAGGTCCAAGCTTGATAGCAAGCCAAGACAGTGCATTTTTCTTGGCTATGGGCGTGATGAGTTTGGTTAGAGATTATGGGATCCGGTCGATAAGAAAGTTATTCGAAGCCATGATGTTGTGTTTCTTGAAGACCAAACAATTGAAGACTTTGGCAAAGGTGATCAACCGGAGCCAAAAACTAGTAATCTCATTGACACGGATCAATCTCTTTCATCTTCAGTTGATGATGAAAATAGGGGAGATATACAGCCACCTATTGAAGATGTGGAGGATGATGCCAATCCTAATGAAGTTGAATCAGAAATTGAGGAAGAGCATCCAACTCAAGAACCGCCACCACAACTTGAGTTGAGGAAATCTACAAGGGACCGGCAACCTTTGAGAAAGTATCCTCCCAATGAATTTGTATTGATATCCGATCAAGGAGAGCTTGAGAGCTACCAAGAAGCAGTTGAGCATGCAAAGAAAGGTGATTGGAAAAAGGTCATGAACGAGGAGATGAATTCTTTGCTTGAAAAACACACTTATGATTTAGTGAAGTTGCCTAAGGGGAGGAAACTTCTGAAAAATAAATGGGTTTTCAAATTGAAGAATAATGGCAAGAATCTAAGGTACAAAGCACGTCTGGTTGTGAAAGGCTTTGGACAAAAGAAAGGTATTGACTTTAATGAGATTTTATCGCCAATTGTGAAGATGTCTTCTATTCGGGTTGTATTTGGTATGGCTGCAAGTATGAACCTTGAAGTTGAACAACTTGATGTGAAGACCGCATTTCTTCATGGTGATCTTCAAAAAAAAATTTACATGGAGTAACCAAGGGGTTTTGTGGAAAAAAGGAAAGAAAAATTTGTTTGCAAATTGAAGAAAAGTTTGTATGGTCTCAAGCAAGCCCTGCGATAATTTTGACTCATTTATGATGAATAATGGTTTTTCTAAATCCACTTCGGACCATTATGTGTTTGTGAAAAAATTTTCGAATAACAAATTTATTATTCTTTTGCTTTATGTTAATGACATATTAATTGTGGGTCAAGATTCTACCATGATTAACAAGTTAAAATTAGAGTTAAGCAAGTCTTTTGCTATGAAAGATTTGAGACCGACAAAGCAAATACTTGGTATGAAAATTGTTCATGATCGCAAAGAGGGACTAATTTGGTTGTCTCAAGAAAGCTACATTGAGAAAGTTCTTGAAAGGTTCAACATGAATAAAGCAAAGCTGGTTGGTTGTCCACTTGCGGGTTACTTCAAGCTTAGTTCGAATCAATGTCCTACAAGTGAGAAAGACAAAGAAGAGATGCTGAAAATTCCTTATGCTTCAATGCTTGGTTCTTTGATGTACGTCATGGTTTGTACAAGGCCGGATATTGCTCAATCTGTTGGTGTGGTGAGTCGTTTTCTCTCTAATCCGGGTAAAGAACATTGGGTAGCGGTAAAATAGATTCTAAGGTATCTTCGAGGGACTTCGAAGGTGTGTTTGTGTTTTGGGGATAGTAAGCCGATGCTTGATGAATTCACAGATTCTGACATGGTCGGTGATGTTGATTCTAGGAAATCTACTTCGGGTATTTAATAACTTTTGCAGGGGGAGCTGTGGCATGACAATCTAAATTATAAAAATGTGTTACTCTCTCAACTACCGAAGCTGAATTTATTACCATTACGGAAGTTTGTAAAAAAGAGTTATGGTTGAAGAAATTTTTGCAAGAGTTTGGTTTGAAACAAGAAAGGTATGTGCTTTATTGTGATAGTCAAAGAGTTATTCACTTGAGTAATAATTCTACTTTTCATTTGAGATCGAAACACATTGATGCGAGTTACCATTGGATTCATGATGTGTTAGATTTGAAATTGTTACAACTTGAAAAGGTTCACACAAATGATAATACTTCGGATATGTTGACTAAGACTTTGTCGAGGGACAATCATTTAAAGTGTCGAACTTTAGCGGGTATGGTTGATATCTCCACCTAAATCGGTAGGGGGAAAATTATTGGGTATACCTCCTTAATGGAGTTTGGGATCCAATTGGTTTATTAAAAGAATTTAATTTGGTTTGGGATTGGTTATAATATATTATATCTATCTTTTGAAAGCCCAATAATAATAGCTAGGATTTTGTTAAAAAACCCAAGATTCAACAATATATATATATTGTCTTTGTTTTTTTTTTTGGTCTCGTGGTATACTGTGTGCAGCAGTGGGTTAAAATTGGTACATAGTTTCAGTGGTTCAAATATAAACTTGTGTGTGAGTGCTTTTCAAAAGTCTATTCGGTAGACCTTAATTTGAAATGTTTTTTTTTCAAGTTGTACTTTGCAGTGTTAGTGGACGTTATTTTGATTCAAATTTTTGGTCTTCTTCAACTCTGGTTTCGAAGACTTTTGTTCATCTATTTGACGAGGTCTTTTCTCTTGTTTATTTGTGATTATTTGAAATTCACCTCAGGGTAATTTTGTGAGACCATTCGTATCTCGTTTGTAATTGTTTGGAAACTCTTTGGTTGATAGTGGAATCGGATTTCGATCCTATGAACGTATCTCACATTGAGGGAATCACATAAAATTCTTGTGTTTTTGTTAATTTAATTTTTTTCACATTAATTTTTATTTTTATTAATTAATTTACTTATGAGGAATCATATATTTTTCCTCAGAGAATTTTAGTGTCAACTCCGAGTAGTAAACAAACACCTTTAAAAAGACACTTCCAAAGGTTGGCGTTGGCAACAGCCAACAATCTTATCTATTTTAGATATTTAAAAATTGTTCAAAGTCGACGTACGTTTTTTTAATATTTAAATTCATGTATGACATTAGAGTAAATTTTAATGAATTATAATTATAATAATAAAAAATAAATATAATACTTAATTAATAAATATAATCTATTTTTTAATTGGTTGCAAGTTGACGTTTGACACCCAAAATCCAACCATCTTAATCAAAGGGCCATTATCCATCATGCTTGAGGCCCCCACACCTAATGTTACATGTTCTAGTTTGTTCTCCGGCCCATTACGAATCCAAATCTGTTCATCCCTCACCTGCTTATGGGCCTGTTTTGTTTCCTATTGTTTATTGGGCTGTTTCGAAGAATGGAAATTCTCGTTGTTATGATAACACCCAGCTAGTTTTCATCAAACCTTACTCAACAGGCTAATTCCATTGAATGCCAACATTTTTCAAACTTCCCACTAACCAATAGAGTTGGTATATGTACTGCTGTGGGTTGGATTCCTCCTAAAAGAGGATTTTTCAAGTTAAAAGACAAATGGGGCTGCTAAGGATAATCCAGAAACAGTGTTTGCCGATGGGATTATTAGAGACCATTTGAGGGCATTGGGTTGCAAGCATCACTAGGAACGTTGGATTTTCTTCTACTATTGAAGCAAAATTTTGGACTATGAGAGATGGGCTTCATCTTGCATTGGAGCGGAACATTGTTATTCTAGAAGCCGAAATTGACACTTCACTTCTAGAGCTCCTCATTTGGGAGACACAAATGAACATCATCAGCTTAATAACTTTATCTTTGATTTTATATCTTAAGATAAGAACAATTAATCACATCTTTCGAGAAACAAATGCTTGTGCGGATATTCTTGCTAATCAATGAAACAACTCTATAGAAGGAATTTTTGTCTATCCATTTTCTCCTTCTTTTATTGTAACACAAATGTTTGATGATGCTAGAGGGATAGTTTACCCTAGAATATTGTACTCTTGAAGTTTTTATCTAGTTATTATAACTATTCTTGGCTTACCTAAAAAAAAAAAGAATTGTGATTTAAGCTCGGTTTACATTTGAAAACAATATATATATATATATTTTTTATTTTGCTAACATTTTTCTTTTATTTTTTGGTGTTTGATAGATGCTTCAAACAATAAATTTCTATTGTAGGTGTTGGGTAGAAAGTTAATGAAGATCAACCATTTTATCTTAAAAAAGATCAATATACTGATTTGGAATAAAGTTCTTAAAAATTGGCTTACAAAATTTTTAATGATAAATCACTTTAGGGACTATGACAAAAAATAATATTCTTAAAAAATATTTTATTTACTTTTTAGTTAATCCAACAATAGAAAATGCTAGAGACTTATAATTTAAACATCTAAATTCACTCACAATGATATAATAAAGGAGTTGGATTTTACATTATTAATTTTATTAAAAATAAAAATAAAAATTAACACAAAATTTATCATATTATTATGAGTAAAATGAGTCTTTTCAGAAATCTCAATCTTTTTTCCTTAAAAATTTTGGAACAACCTCATGTGCAACTAATGTGCTATTTGGGTATTTGGGTTGACCAGATAAGAATATGGGTTAAGCCTGAATCTCATATTGGGCTGCAAAATATTCTTCAAGATCGGCCCAGTTTTATCACTATTTTGGGGAGTGGGTTAAAAGTCACTTCTCAACTTTTAACCCACTTCCCTCTTTCACAAAAAAATAAAAAAAAAAAGTCAAAATAAACTTTTAACCATCTTCTCAAAACACCCCATCTCAGGTGAAATTTATGACAGCTTTTGGCCTCCTCAAAAAAAAAAAAAAAAACAAAAAACACAACAAACCCTCTACTCTTTTGAAAGATTAGCAGGCCTTATTATTTTAATTTAAAAAAAAAAGGAAGAGTAATGCTACAAACTCCAAAAGTTCTATTAAAATTTCAACCAAATGTCTCACATGGGTGTAGGATCCATACTATGTGGGTCTCATACCCATGTGAGATATTTGATAGAAATTTTAGTATAATTTTTGAGATCTCTAGCATTTTCGAAAAAAGAAAAACATAACATGTGTTAAAATGAATTTTTTCGTAAGAAGTCATGAATTACTAAAATAATCTATTCCTGAATGAAACCTTACTCAACAGTGGCTAATTCCATTGAATGCCAACATTTTTCAAACTACCAACTAACTAATAGAGTTGGTATAGGTACTGCTGTGGGTTAGGTTCCTCCTAAAAGAGGATTTTTCAAGTTAAAAGACAAATGGGGCCGCTAAGGGTAATCCAGGAACGGTGTTTGCCGGTGGGATTATTAGAGACCATTTGGGGGCATTGGGTTGCAAGCTTCACTAGGAACATTGGATTTTGTTTTACTATTGAAGCAGAATTCTGGGCTATGAGAGATGGGCTTAATCTTGCATTGGAGCGAATTGTTATTCTAAAAGTTGAAATTGACACTTTACCTCTAAAGCTCCTCATTTTGGGAGACACAAATAAGCATCATCAACTTAACAACTTTATTTCTAATTTTATGTCTTAAGGTGAGAACAATTAATCACATCTTTCGAGAAGCAAATGCTTCCAGGAAACAACTCTGTTGAAGGAATTTTTGTCTATCCATTTTCTCCTTCTTGTATTGCAACACAAATGTTTGATGAAGATAGAGGGATAGTTTACCTTAGAATATTGTAATCTTGAAGTTTTTATCTTTTTAATATAACTATTCTTGGCTTACCAAAATAAAGAGGGAAAAAAAAAAAAAAAAAAGAACTGTGATTTAAGCTCTGTTTACATTTAAAAACAATTTTTTTGTATTTTGCTAACAAATTATTTTTCTTTTATTTTTTGGTGTTTGATTGATGCTTCAAACAACAAATTTCTATTGTATGTGTTGGGTAGAAAGTTAATGAAGATCGACCATTTTATCTTTAAAAAGATCAATATACTAAAAAGGTTGATATGGAAATAAACTTCTTAAAAATTAGCTTACAAAATTTTTAATGATAAATCATTTGAGGGACTACGACGAAAAATAATATTCATAAAAAATATTTTATTTACTTTTTAGTTAATCAAACAATAGAAAATGCCAGAGACCTATAATTTAACATCTAAATTCACTCACAATGATATAATGGAGTTGGATTTTACATTATTAATTTTATTAAAAATTAAAAAAATTGACACAAAATTTATCATATTATTATGAGTAAAATGCGTCTTTTTAGAAATCTCAATCTTTTTTTCTTAAAAATTTTGGAACAACCGCATCTGCAACTAATGTGCTATTTGGGTATTTGGGTTGACCAGATCAGACTATGGTTTGAGCCCAGCCTGAGTATTCTTCAAGATCGGCCCAGCAATATCAGATTCAATCTCAGGAGAAATTTATGATAGCTTTTGGCCCCCCAAAAAAAAACAAAAAACAAAAAACACAACAAGCCCTCTACTTTTTTGAGAGATTAGCTGGCCTTTATTATTTTAATTAAAAAAAGAAAAAGAAAAAAGATAACATGTGTTAAAAATGAATTTTTTCAATTGGCTCTTTCTTATGTCATGCATGTTGATCTCATTACAAGGAATCCAACAACACTTATCACCCACTCTTTACTCTGTTTATATATCATTTGTTTATTTCATACCTAACTTCTAAACTCAAATCTTTTTGTTTTCCAAATTTTTCATTAGATCACTCCTCCACTTTTTCTTTCTTTTTCTCAAAATTAAAGTGAACTCTTTTGACTAAATTACATGTTCTTTAGATTTCATTTTGATTTTGGTTGTTTTTATTTCATCAATTGAAAATTCACAGGTTTAATTGCATTTTAATGTAATTTCTCTATTATTTGTTATCAGCATCTTCAACAAAAAATGTCACGTGTAACTCAAGTGGATATTTTAACAATTTTTGTTCAAAAAACATAAATAACTAAACAATCAATCAATTGCATAAAATAATTGTGTTATATGTACATGCTTCGATTAAGTTTTGTGCATGGTACCCAAATTTAAAAAAAAAAAAAAAAAAAAAAAACTATTATTTCTAAATAGCATAAAGGATAAATTAAAAATAAAATCTTGGGAGGGTTAAATTATGTTTTATCGATAGTTATTTGGTATAATATTTTGAGTGGAATTTTCAATTGCAATTTAATTATTTTATATTTATCACTATTTGTTTATATTATTTCTAAATTTTTATAAAATACATACTTTATAATATTTATAAAAAAAAACTGAAATTACTTATTTTTGAAAATTATTAAAAAAACATTTTTTTTTCTTTCAAAATATTTGCTAAGATTATTGTTTTAAAGACAGTAATGTTTTGTGAAAAAAAAGTTTTTTTAAATATTTTTCAATTAGTGTTTTAAAAGAGTTTAGAATCAAATTATTTTGTGTTATTTGATGTTTACAAGGCCCATGAATTTAGCGTGTTACTTTTTAAAGTAGAGGAAAAGATGAAAAGAAAAAGAAAGATAACGTAGAAATGAGGGAAGGAACAGGAGAAAAAAAGATAGAAGGGAAAGTGAGTTTATGAGAAGTGATTAAAGAGACGAGAGAAAGTGTGTCATGTGTGTGAGGAGAAAAAGTCGACAAAGAAGAAAAAGGGTGAAAAAACTCTTATTGCAAGTACAAAAATCAATAAATAATATAAAAAGAGAGGCACTTTTTTTTTCTTTCTTTTTTTTTTGAATCTCAAATTACATGAATTTGTAATAAAAATTCTATTTTCACTCTTGTTTTTAAATTTTTTTTTACTAAATTGTAAATAATTTGAAAAATAGAAAGAAAAAAAATAGACCATCAGATATTTTAGCTCATTTTAGGTCATATCACTTCTCATGCAAAAAAGTCAAAAAAAAAAAAAAAAACTGAAAAGTCAACTTTTAACTATTTTTCCAAACTAGCCCTATGTATAGATAAATTTCTTAGGGACTCTCGTTTTTCACACATAAATTTTTTAAAGAGTAATAATATATAAATAAATAAATAATCATATAAAATTTTTATACATAATAATATGATTAGATGTAAATCATTCACTTTAAAATAAAATATTTACAAAAATGATATTTATTTGTTAAAATAATATTGTCACATTATTTTTATAAATTTTATGTATAAATAATATATGTATATACTTTATTTATTTAAGTTTCGTTTGACATTTGATTTTTGGCTAAAAAAAGAAATACAAAATTAGTTACATAAGTCAATAAAATATAATATCACATCTAAATTATAATTATTATATTTTTTCTCTCAGAAAAGTCAAAAAAATCAAAAAAAATCAAATTAAACAAGATTAAAAAAGTTAAACTAAAAAAATCAAAACACAAAAAAATTAACCGAAAAATCCAACGCGAAACGAAGACTTAAATAACATGATTCGGTTAGTCAAAATATTAGTCCCTTATTCTATTTTTTATTGTTCCAAAATATTAGTCCATCTTCAAAAATCAAATACAAAAATAATATAAATTTCCTATTTTACCCTTCTTTTAAATTAATAAACAATATAAAAAGTACAATTATGACACTGATATTCTCAAAAAATGTACTATCAAAAAGATAATTTTGAAAAATCAACTTTTTTTAAATGTAATAATTGTATTACCAAAAAAAATTAAATTTCTCAAAAAAAATCATTATTTTAGAACGATAGGAGTATTTTTTTTTTCGGTTTTGATTTGTGGTACTAAAAAGTTGGGCACTAATGCCCCTAATTTCCATATAAGGCAAAAAAAAAAAAAAAAAAAAACAAAATAGTTACCCAAAATGAAAATTAGGGGTATTAATGTCTAACTTTTTAGTGCCACAAATCATTTTTTTTTTTTTTTTTCAAAGTCTTGCACAGCTTCCATGTGGGGCTGGAGTGCTGGGGGTGCCAGCACCGCTGTGGCCAAAAATATTCATGCGGAATGAGTCAAAATCAAAATTGTGGACACAAAATGACGCAAGTCGTTGTTAGTGCAGTTCTCATACACCTGAGGTCACGCGGTTGCGTCACAGAGATGCTTTTCATGATTCGCACACACGTCAACCCGCACTAACAATCCGTCTCTATAGCTCTGTTTGGGAAGAGTTTTTATTTTTATTTTTGTATTTTATTTAGCTAAAATAGTTATTAATATAGATTAAAAAAAATTATATTAATTAATAAGATAATGTTACATTTTATATATTAATTATTTTTTTCTCATAATTATCTATTCAATTATAAAAAATTCACAAATCATCTCAAATATAACTTTTTTTTATTTGATAAAATAACTAAAAAATCCAAATAAATTTTTAGGCCTATTTTGAAAAGTAAGTTAAACGTTAATTTTTAAAATTTTATTTTTTTTAAAAAAAATGTATAAAAAAATAAAGAGCTGTTGTAATTTAAAGGGTAAATTACAAATACATTCTCTGAATTTTGATTAAAATACAAATTGTTCTCTATAATTTTAAAAATTACATTTCACCACTTGAGATTTCTAATTTTATAATAAATCGCCCCTTTTATTAATAAATTATCAAATCAATTAACACTTTTTATTGATATTAGAAATATATTTCAATTAACAATTTAGGTAATTTTATTATAGTATAAGAGAAAAATTATGAATTTTTTAAATTAATTTTATGAAATAATTTTTTTTAATAAGGGAGTATTTGTAATTTTTCAAATTACAGAGGATAATTTATATTTTAAGTAAATCTCAGGATTATATCTTTAATTTACCCTAATCTAAAAGAACCAAAAAATTAAAAAATTGACTTTCATAACCTAATTGTCAAAATAAACCTTAGGTTTCGTTTGGAAAGAATGATTGGGTTGGGCTGGGTTGGTTTAGGTTTGAGATTATTTTAGTCACAAAAAAATAAAATAGGCTTTTTAGTTCAATAAGATAAAATATCACAATTAACTCATAATCATTATATTCTTTTTCTTACAAAAAGTCAAAAAATCCTTTCTAAACAAGACTTTTTAATCTCAAACTTAAAAAACAGTTAAAAAATAAAAATAAAAAAACTAGTGCCACTTCGCAAAGGAACCTTCAATATCAAAAATTTGGGTGACTGACACATCAATCAAGTAAATGAGTATTTGGCTATGAAGCATGGGTATTTCGAAAAATATATCGTACCTGTATCGGGTATTTACCGGAGTACCATACTGTGTATGGTACTTCTGCATACGTACCGGGTATATGGAACACGTACCCAAGTTTTTTCTTCTTAATTTTTGACGTACCCAGACGTACCCAGACGTACCTAATATATATCCAAGCCATACCGTATCTCAGTTGAAACAATATTTTTCTTTTACTACAGAGATAAAACTCATTTCACTAGATTTCTTTTTTAGTTTTTGTTTTATGCTTAGCATGATTTTAAAATTAAACTATAGTTTGTAAGTTATTTAATATATTGATATTTAATTTTAATTTATACTTTTCCTTTTGGCATTAAATGTTAATTATAGGTTGAACCTTAACAAATTAAACCATTTAATTAATTTTTGCATTACTCTAAATTAAAAATAAATATTTTTTTACAAGCGTACCAAGCCTTACCCGTATCTTATTTTTTTTAAATTTTACCGTATCAACGTACCCATATAATACCAGTATCAATATTCGTACCCGTAGATATGCTTCATAGGTATTTGGTTAGAAGAATAGCATTTTTCCAAGCAATTAATTTGCATTGAATTGACTGTGGCCCATGGTCCAATACAAAGTGTCAATTTTTTTTTTTTGGTAATAAAAGACTTTAGTGGAGAGGTTCCTCCGTGGTAGTAGAAGTAGCTCAGAAGCAACCAAGCAGTCTGTTGTTGTTTGTTCCCTTTCTTCATCCCCTTCCTTTATGTGTAAATAATAATAATATCACATGGAGATGGAGGAGGGAGATATTAGTAACAAGAGGAAGAAGACTGGCCATGATGATGATGATCATGTTAATATTGCATTCAAAGACGACAACGACGATGATGAAGAGAAGAAGATTCAGGAGTTCTTTTCCATTATCAGAAGCATTCGAGAAGCACGCGATCATATTTTAACCAATGGCTCGGAAGAAGAAAACAACAAGAAGAAGATGAAGAAGAAAGTAGACGAAGAAGAGAAGGCTGTTGCTGTTTGGAACCCTTCATTCCGACCCGAAGATTTCGCAGCAGATGATGGTAAACTGATCAAATATGCTCCCATGGCCATCAATTTTGTGGATTCTTCTGCAAAAAATGCCGAAACTGCTGATAAAGAAGAAGACATCGTCATTAAAGAAGGCTTGGACCTTAAGCTTTCACTTTAATGTTTTATTTATAGATGATCTACTTTTATGAATAAAAGTGTGTTTGGTTTAAGTTTTTGGATTAACTTTTTTGAAAATTGACTTTTTTGATTTTGATGTTTTTTTGTTTTTAGTGAATATTTTTTAAATTTTAAATATTTTTTTTACTTTTTAGATGTATCTTACTTAGATATATCTAAAAAGTAAAAAATTTGTGAAAAAATATTTTAAAAAATTAATAAATACATAAAAATATAAAAAATGTACTGAATTCTTATATTTTTTTTATATTTTTGGTATTTAGTGAATTTTTAAAAGATTTTTTTATAATTTTTTTACTTTTTAGGTGTATTTATGTTAGGTATGTTTAAAAAGTAAAAAAAATTACTTAAAATATTAAAAAAATTCAATAAAAACAAGAAAACACAAAAAATAAGAAAGTAAAATTTTCTAAAAAGTATTTTTTTGAAAAGTGGAAACAAGCAAGGGATTGTCATGTGTTTTCTGAAAAGTAGAATTTTATAGACTGTCATGTGTTTAATGTTACATTCGTATTTTCTGTAATTTATTCTTTTTAATTATATCAATTTTATCTTTAAAATTTTCATATTATATTAATTTAGTTCAATTAAATATTGATTCTTTAGAAATTTAATTAAAATTAAGGCTTCATTTGTCAATTATATATTTTAGTCAAAAAGTTAAAAAGTCATTATAAGTTGTCACATTATTCTTTTTTTATTTTTCTACATATATTTTTTTTTATAAAAAATTAAAAAATTACTAAAATAATATGTTCAAACAAGACCTTAGATAAAAAAGTATGTTCACTACCTTTGAGGTTGGTGTTCATTTTGAATGGATTATTGTGTTCTTGATTTTTTTTTAATTGCTTAACAAATGTTATCATTTATATTAATTTGAAAAAAATTAATATAAAAAAATTAATTAAAGAGTAAAATTAATAAAATTAAAATTTAAAAAATTGAATTGACATTTGGAACAAATTTCACTTGTATAATTTGCCCTTTAATATTGGTTAACAAAAGGAGAATTTGTATGTTTCAAAAGGTAATGAAGAACTAGTCTGGACAATTGGCCACTAGCTAGATTTCCTTTCTCCACAATATCTGCCTTTGGGGTCCAACTATGGAGCCAAGGAATCTTTTTCCTCAAATTTTTTTGTCTTTTATGTTTCAATGCACCTAAATGTTTTAGGATGATGTGAAAAATTTAAAACACTCAAATTTTAAGATATGATTCACAATCATCAGGAATGTGTTAGAACAAGAGAACAGAAGAATTTATGAATAGAATAGTGCTCAGTTAGGGTATACAAATTATGGTTTTAGTATATTATACACCAAAATTTTGATAAGTGAAATCATAGGGAAAATTATTTATAAGTCCTATGCTACATGTGGTCCTACTAAAAAACTTATGTTCTCATAAGTTCTGTGAGAAGTTTGTTAACACATTTATCCTCAATATTAGTTGTTAATATCATAAATAATAGTAAAACCATATATAGGAAATCGAATGTTAAATCATATCTATATAAACGCAACGTAACGTGACACCTAGATAAATGTAACGTGACACCTATGATCTATGGCAACATTCAATTTCCTATATAAGAAATTGAATGTTACTATAGATCATATCTATATAAACGTAACATAACGTAACGTAACGTAACGTAACACCTACATAAACGTAACGTAACGTAACACCTACATAAACGTAACGTGACACCTATGATATATGACAATTGAATGTTACCATAGATCATATTTATATGAAACATAACGTGACACCAACATAAACCAGTAACATTTTCACATTCAATTTAAAAAAATAAAAACTCATTGGGTTCGTTTGGTTTGTGTTTCTGAAAAAAAATTTGGAAATTTTCTCTACAAATAAGTTTTCAAAAGTAATCAAACAAAACAAATTTTCCAAAAAAATTTCCCAAAACACACAAACCAAACAAGTTTTCCAAACAAATCTCTCTCACACACACATCAAATCAATCACTTTTTCCAAAACTCTCTCTCAAAACAATTTTCCAAAACAAATTTCCCAAAAAACCAAACCAAACATGTTTTCGTACTTTTTATCTCTAAAACACATCTCTCAAACACAAACCAAACATACCCATTAAGTTTGTGAAACGTAACGTGGCACGTTACGTTACGTTTATGTAGGTGTCACGTCACGTTTATATAGGTGTCACGTTACGTTACGTTTATATAGGTGTCACGTCACGTTACGTTTATGTAAGTGCCACGTTACGTTACGTTTATGTAGAATCTTGTAGAATACACTCCTATCTAAATAGGACTTGAGACTCTATAAGAAATTACACAGGACTTAGCCTACCATAAATGTCTGAAAAAAGACTTATAAATAAGTCTCCAAAAATCATATTGTGTAATATGTATGGTAAACTCTAATGATAAACAAATTTTTTTAGTGGCATTATCTCGTAAGCATGGTTAGATTTATTTATTTTTATTTATTTATTTATTTTTTTTGGGTTCAAAAGGGCGTTCGGGCCAGTAAGCATGGTTTATTTTAGTAGCAACTTAGTAAGTAAGGTTACTTTATGTGACAACTAGAGCTAAGTGGTTAGTAAAACCATGAAAATTAAGGGTTGGTTTAGAGTGTCTTTAAAAAGTGTATTTTTTATCTTTTTACGAAAAGATGTGTAGAAAAGTAGAGAGGTGATGTGATGAAAAATGGATAAAAAGATAAAAAGATGGATTATATAGGTTATCCCAAACCAAGCCTAATTCATCATTGACTAAACGATTTTGTTTTTCCATAAAATCAACTCATGTTTTGTATCCAATTTTACGCATTATATCAATCAACAATTGAAATCTTCTCCTTATTTCAATCTAACCATTGGAATTGTTTTTAGTGTGGTACAAGAAAATTATCATTGGTGTACCATAAAAATTCCATGCATTTAGAAAAAATTATCTAGGACCCATAGGATACCATCACTACAAAAAATTAAAGTTTTAGAAATTAAAATTTAGGAACAAAATTATTTTTTTAGACCAAATATTTTTGTTGCGAAAAGTATTGTCATTATATTTTTAGTAACGAAAATTGGACATTAGTGATGAATTATTATCATTTTGAGACCAAATTTTTTGTCTTAAAAAATAAACCATTTTACGACCAAATTATTTTGTCCCTAAAAGCCTATTTATTAGTGACATTTTCAAAATTTTATTGCTAAAAACCTTATTTTTTACTTTTCGAGACGACCTTTTAACGACTGTTCTCACGATGATAAAAATTGGTCCCTAAATGTTTTTCGGAACAAAATTTTCGGGTATGTTTGGTTTGATTTTTGGAGAGTAGTTTTTAAAAATTGTTTTTGGGAGAGAGTTTAGAAATTTTTTAGTTTGTTTGGTTGTGTATTTTGAAAGTAGTTTTGGAGTTTGGAATGATTTAATATTTTGTTATAATTAAGTAGATGTGTGTGAGAGAAAAAATGATTGAGAAAAAGAGAGGAGAGAAAAAAAATGATTGATTGATAAGTAAGAGAGAGAAAGTGATTTTGAAAATTATTTTGAAAAATTTACTAACCAAACAAATTTTAAATTTTTTTTTTTTTTAAATCACTATACAAATTCAAACCAAACATACCCTTCATTTTTTGAAATTAAAAAATTTGATCTCTAAAACTCTTATATGTTGTAGTGCATGCGTGTTATAATGTACTCCTTACTAATCACTAATTATCATGTTCGTAAACACCATATGAATGTAATACACCCATCATCCTATCAGTACTTAATAATTTTGCGTTCAAAATAGGAAACTATTCGTGATCCAGTGGTGAGAATCATTTGTTCTTTGTTTCTATGAAGAGGATTTAAATTTCTTAGAAGCTAATAAAATAGAAAAAGTACAATACTAGTGTTGAAAGAAACTAAATTGCAATATTGCATTCAATAGATCTAATTACAATAATTGATCTAACTAACTTGAAAATTGAAATGGCAACTGATAATGAAAAAATACTTGAAACCATGTTAAAATAAGTCTTAATTAATTGGAGTAAAACTATATATTGATTGATTGGATGATTAGTTGGGGTCACTCAACTCCTATCCCTTTATATAACCAGGCATTCCCCTAGTTGTTGGGCACTTCCTCCACTTTCTCAGCTACGTCATGCTAAGTCAACTCATGAAGTGTTACATAACTTGAGGCTTAATTTATCTCATGTATTGTTAGATTTGCTAACTGCAGAAGTGATCAACTATTGTCACCTATCTTTGTTCGTTAGATCATTAATATTTTGCAACACCAAATATCATACATGATTGCCACATGTCAAACCACATCCCGAAATTGTAACTCTAAGGCCATGTTTGTTTGGGTGGACATGAGCTTAGGATTGG
The DNA here is from genome assembly GCA_036172215.1 of Camellia granthamiana. Lineage (NCBI taxonomy): Eukaryota > Viridiplantae > Streptophyta > Magnoliopsida > Ericales > Theaceae > Camellia > Camellia granthamiana. Next base: position 86,549,039 of record CM069914.1, on the reverse strand, counting down.
ACTAATAGTCCAATAAAATTTTTAATCCGATGTTTGGTTAAACAATTAAAGTACGGACTAATTATTTTAAACTTGACTATTAGTTAAGATAGGATACATAATCCAACGAATTCGTAGTCCTAGGACTATTAGTCATGGGAATGCTAATCCAATCCGCCGAAACAAACATGGCCTAAATTGATTTAAATTAAGAAATAATAGTAAGTAGGGATATGATCTGTTGAAGATTTGTGAGATAATATCCCTCAATCAATACTTATAAAAATAAGAAACCACCACTACTCTATAGTAAGTGCGCTTGATAATATCATTAAGCACTTCCGTTTTTGTGAATTACTCATGCTACGTGTCAGTCTCAAGTTTGACTATTACTTTTGAAATAAACACCTTAATAATATTATCGTACACATCTATTTATTTGAATGCCTAATACAATGATATCATCTAATAAGTTGATAATTTTTTGGTATTACTATACATGTTGATATTGTCTATATGATCTTCTATATATACAATACAATTTGCACAATCTTGGATGCAACATTAAGCATGTATTGCACCTTGTTATTAATGAATTTGGCATGTGAAGTGAGCCCCAATACTCGAATATATATATATATATGGACTCAAGTGTTTTGGTCGTAATATATATATATATATGACAGTGGATTCCAATAGATAAATGAAGATAGTGCACTTATAACTCCAAAGGGTTAGCCTAATAGATGTAACTTGGATTTAGGAGTGTATTCATTTTATGTCTCAGGTTTAACTATTATTAGGAGTAATTTGCTCATTAAGATCACACTTGTGGGCTTTATCCGAGATTTGTCCGATCTATGTAAAGGGGACACTTTGTATGAATTTCGAAATTAATTAAGGTGCGCATAAACTGACTCAAGCACCTGAACATAAAAAAAAATTAAAAAAAAAAAAAGAAGGTGCACCACCACATATGTTTGTAAAGATGTAATGGGAAACCATAGAAGAGGGAGAGCTTTGGAGCAAAAATGATTTAAAGAGAATTTTAAAAGAGTTCATTTATGATGTGATGTATATGTTTATATATATATATATTTTTCTTTACCAATTCAGTAGAGCCCTACTTTTGAGAATTGTGTATCATTACCTGCTTTGGAGTATCCGTACCATCTCTGATGCCATTTACTTTTACAGACCATTTATATATATTTTTGGATGGCCAAAACTCTCGTGTTGTTGGAGAATATAGGCAGAGGCATCATATTCCCCCTCTATCCCTCACATTTAACAATGTTAGGGGCTACCAAAATTTTCTCCAAAATAAAAATATTTAGAAAGAGAATCGTATGATTGACTTTTTATACAAAAATTAAATGTAGATTATACATTAAATTTTTTAAATAAATTTATGATAATTTTTTTAAATTACTAACTTTTTTTATTCTCACCAAAAAAAATATTTAATTTTTTTTTTTTTTTTTTTTTTTTTTTTTTTTTTTTTTTTTGCATATGAATCCCCGACACAGCAAAACATAACATGTGGGTTGATGTTCTGAAACCAAGGAGGCGGCGTGGGGTTGTCTCATAATTTGCATTCACATTCAATTATTCATTCTTGGTTGGTTCAAAACACGTCAGATTTTGTGCTGTCCATTTACAATAAAAATTACAAATAACAAAATTATAAATTAATTTTTTATGTGAATTTCATTATATGATTTTATAATTTATGTTACAAAAATACCTCCCCATAAATAACATTGGGAAAAATCTATAAAAAAGTAAAATTAATTAATTTTATCTAGCAACTTCAATAATAGTTTGATTTGATCTACTGTATTTGTACTAGTGTCATTTATTAATTAAAGATATTGTTAATGATAACACATTAAAAATTAATTAAGTTTCAAATAATATTAAATAAATTAAAATTTTAAAGTACCCTTTAATGTTAAGATTTCCCATTAATTAATTACCCTTGTTTTGTTGGGGAGTAAGAGCGAGCCTTGGAGGAGAGGGCGGACGAGGAAATTGCAAGGAAAGAGCAAAGCAGCTTTTTCCCCTCTCAAAGTTTGTCTGGGGTAGGAAGAATCATCATTCCGATTTGTTTGCACACTATGGGTAAGTTAGACAGCATGAAATAGTCGGTCTCGTTCGGAAATGTATTATTTTAATATTTTTAAAATTTTTTATAAAAAAATATACATAAAAGAATGGTCTAAGGTCCCTTCCTAAGTTTTGATAAGAGGAGAGGTATACAATAATATGTTTTAATGGTTAAGGTCCCTCAATTTTATTTTATGTTATAAAATACCTAAGTTACCCTTCTTTATAACATAAGATTATTTGGATTTTGGCAAACTGAATATTTTATTGCTGACTTCACGATGAAGATTTTGGAAACTGATTTCGTGGTGGAGATTTTGTCAGAGATTTCGTAGGGATTTTGCAAGTGTTGCAATGGACTTGACGATAGAGATTACGACGATCGTGTAGGTGTTACAGTGTGTTGATCGCGTAGGTTTTTCAGTGGAGTTGAATCAGGTATGGTTTCGATAGAGATTTCACATGAATTTTTATTTTTGTTTTGAATTTTATGTAGGGATTCCGATTTCATATTAGTTTTTCGAGTGTATTTTTGCATTAGGTTTTTGTTTTCAGTTTTGATCAATTTAAAAGAGAGGCTAACTAAGTGAAGTTTATGATTTTCAGAGTTGATTTTTCATTTTCTGTTATTGATCAATTTTAGACAGAGACCAGCTTGATAGAGTTGATTTTTATTTTTGGAATTAATTTTTCATTCTCTGATTTTTGATCAATTTCAAAGAGTGTTGACAGTGTAATTGATTTTGATGTTTAGAATTCATTTTTCGTGCTCTATTTTTCATCAACACGCTGATTAATGATAAGTTTTGTTCTCTTTTTTTTCAAATCAAAGAAATTTGTTTAAACCAGAGAAATTTCATTCTCTGCACTTTTGTTGGTATAGTCCAGAGAAAATTGTAAGTTTGTTATTATAATCCAACGAAAATAACAGAGAAAACTATAAGTTCATATGGACATATTATTAGAAGTTTCTAATGCAGATAGAATCTGAGAAAGTGAATGTAAGTTCTTAAATTTCTCTGGACTTTTATTTGTAGTTGAGAGAAAATTATAAATTTGTTATTCACTTCCAGTTTGTAGTTCAGAGAAAATTATAAATTTGTAAAAAATGAATATAAGTTTTTATTTCTCTGAGCAAAAGTTATTTTTTGTGTTTTTTCTTTCAGTTTAGATGGGCAATGTAGTGTTTTTTTTGTTATCTTGAAGGTCTATATGAGTTTGTAAATTTCTCTGGATTTTGATATGAGTGTAATATTGCAGAATGACGCAGAGAAAATTGTAAGCTGGTACTTCATTGAAAATCACAGAGAAGCTTATAATTTTATAACAGATCTTCTGTGTGATTTTTGTCTATGATTGTGTTTAATAGTTAGTAGTAAATTTCTCTGTGATTCTCTCTGGATTCATTAATTTTTCTGTGATTTTGTTTTTCTTATCTTGAAGGTGAATATATGTTTGTAAATGTCTCTGGACATTTATTTGAGTCCAGAGAAAATTATAATTATTAGAAATTTCTCTGGACTTTTATGTTGTTCTTGTGAAGTGTTTTTATGTTGAACAAATTATTTTTCTTGTTTTTTCTTTCAGTTTCGATGGATAGTGCAGTGTTGTTGCTGTGCAAATATGGGAATGATACTATTGTCATTAATGTTTCATGCAAATTGAATTTTGAGGAATTGGTTGGCATTTTGTGTAAAACATGGGAGAATTTGAAACCTGAGACAATGTGTATTTCATATTCTATCACTACAACAAAAAAGGTCTATGGTGACAAAAACGCGTGACGAAAAAATATTTAGTCTCCAAATATGCATGTTTTAGTGATGAAAATAAGATTTCGCCTCCAATTATATTATTTTCAGAGACGAAAACCAAATTTCGTCACGAAATGCTTAAAATCAAATAAAACAATAGGTGACGAAAATTTTATTCGTCTCTAAATTTTATTTTTCGTCACAAAACAATTTCCGGCCCTTGGAAAATTTGGTAGAAGATTTGGCGCCATTTTGGAGACGAAATTTGTCGTCACCATTGTACAAAATTTTAGAGAGGAAATAATTTCGTCTCCAAATGTATTATTTTCAGAGAGGAAAACCAAATTTCGTCACCAAATGCTTAAAATCAAATAAAACAATAGGTGACGAAAATTTTATTCGTCTCTAAATTTTATTTTTCGTCACAAAACAATTTCCCGCCCTTGGAAAATTTGGTGGAAGATTTGGCGCCATTTTGGAGACGAAATTTGTCGTCACCATTGTAAAAAATTTTAGAGAGGAAATAATTTCGTCTCCAAATGTATTATTTTCAGAGAGGAAAACCAAATTTCGTCACCAAATGCTTAAAATCAAATAAAACAATAGGTGACGAAAATTTTATTCGTCTCTAAATTTTATTTTTCGTCACAAAACAATTTCCCGTCCTTAGAAAATTTGGTGGAAGATTTGGCGCCATTTTGGAGACGAAATTTGTCGTCGCCATTGTAAAAAATTTTAGAGAGGAAATAATTTCGTCTCCAAATATATTATTTTTCGAGAGGAAAACCAAATTTCGTCACCAAATGCTTAAAATCAAATAAAACAATAGGTGACGAAAATTTTATTCGTCTCTAAATTTTATTTTTCGTCACAAAACAATTTCCCGCCCTTGGAAAATTTGGTGGAAGATTTGACGTCATTTTGGAGACGAAATTTGTCGTCACCATTGTAAAAAATTTTAGAGAGGAAATAATTTCGTCTCCAAATGTATTATTTTTAGAGAGGAAAACCAAATTTCGTCACCAAATGCTTAAAATCAATAAAAAATTTAAGAAATCTGGGCTATTGTGACAAAAATTTTTTTGTTTTAAAATTTAACCCAAAGATGACGAAATATTAATTTTGTCGTTTGTTTTAATTTTTCTCAAAAGTATAGGAGACGAAAACAAAATTTCGTGTGTAAAAATGAGGCGCCAATTTCATTTGCATTGGCGCGAATTATTTTAGCTCATTGGAGACAAACATTTTTGTCACAAAATATAATTTTTTTTGTGACGAATGTAATTCGTTGCCAATAAATTCCATACCTATTAAACGATGTCGTTGCATATTTCCATTTATTAGGCGACAAATATATTTTTGTCTGCGAAGGATAAGTTATGGAAGACGAAAATATTTCGTCACCAATAAACACTCCATCATGCAGACAATGTCATTTCATCTTTCTATTAAATAGGTGACAAATATATTTTTGTTTCAGAAGAATAAGTTGTGGGAGACGAAAATATTTCGTCACTAATAAATTCTAATTGATTGCGTGACGAATATATTTTTCGTCTCATAAGATTAAGTCGTGGAAGACAAAAATATTTCATCACCAATAATAAATTCTTTGTTCTGGTATTGAAGGATACAAAAATATTTTATCACTAATCATTTCTCTTTATTAAAATGCCGTGAAACTGTGACCCCAAAAGATACACTCTGACGCTTACCACTCATTTTCATGTACATGGACCTTGAAGTCGTGACCCAAGAAAACATTTTCTACAAACCCTCATTTCTCTCTCGCACTCGAGTCTACTCCTCTCTCACAAGTATTGAAGTCGTGACTCAATAAGACACTCTGTAAACCATTTCTTCTATTTCGCGCTAAAGCCCCTCTCTTCTGTCTCATACTTAAGCCCTTCGTGCATGCTAGCATTGAAGCTATTATCCAAGAAGGTACCCTATGCAAACCCACTATTCTTTCTCACAGTGAAGGCCCCTCTTGCACGCAAGCACTTTTTCTCATTGTCTGAACCAACTCTATCCTTTTCGTTTAGAACACTCATTTCAAAAAAATTGAAGGTCAAACCTCTCTCCACAAAAAAAGAAAAAGAAAAAGATAATTAATGTAGCTATTTTTTTTGTGAGAAAAAATACAGAGAAACAAATAATAAAAAATTTGTAATTTTCAAAATTAATAGAAAGCATTACCTTGTTTAGTATGGAGTTTTCAATAATTAATTTTTAAAATTTGGTGATAAAATTTATTTTTATTTTAGAACGTAACCCAAACATGACCCAATATTACTTTTGTCGTTTCTTTTAATTGTTCTCAAAACTATAGGAGACGAAAAAATAAATTCGTCAGAAAAAAAAGAGGCGCCAATTTTTTTCTTGTTAGCGCCAATTATTTTAGCTCATTGGAGAGGAACATTTTTGTCACAAAATTTAAAGTTTTTTTGCGACAAAAGGAATTCGTCACCAATAAATTTAAAGTTTTCTGTCTGTCTGTCTCTCTCTATCTCTTTCTCTCTTTGTCTCTCTCTGTCTCTTTCTCTCTCTCACTCATCACTCTTCTCTCTGTCTGTCTGCCTGTTTGTTTGTCTGTCTGTCTCTCTTCCCTACTGTGTTCGTCTTGCTCACTCTCTCCCTCATCTCTTCTTTATTTATTGAGCTCCTCTTTCGATTTATCGATCCACTACAAGAAAATGCACTTTTAGCGACCACTTTGTCTCTTTCTCGCTCCTCACTCTATCTCTTTCTCTATCTCTCTTTTCTATTTATCTCTCACTCATCTCTCTCTCTCACCACCCATCTCCTCTACTACATTTACCACTACTGCAAATGCCATTCCACTACCACCACTACTACCGCTGTTGCCACTCAACCTCTACGACTACAATTACTACTGCCATCGCCATCGCCACCACTCCACTACCACCGCTACGACTACCATTACCTTTTCTCCACCACCGCTACTCTATCTCCTCTACCACTACCACAACTTCACCACTAATCTCCTTTGCCACCACCACCACTATCACCTCTTATCCACCACCTTCACCACTACTGTTGCTTCCTATCCTCTATCACAAAAAAATTAGTTCATAATTTTTTAGTAACAAAAAAAAAAGTCACAGAAAAATATTTTTTATTGACTACAAAAAAATAACTTTATTTTTATAAAAAATATTTTTCATTAAAATATTATCCTTACTTCTATCAAATAAAAAATAATAATAATAATTTTTTATTCATTAAAATAAAAATGAAACAAATAAATTATCAACCTTAATAACGAAAAGAAAATGAAAAATCAAAAAAAAAATTCATTAACTATAAAAAAAATTTATTTTAACAAAAAAAAATTTGTTTGGCAATGACAACCTCTATCACAAAAAAAAAAAAAAAAATTTTATTATTTAAATATTTATTTGTGTTGGAAAGTAAATTATTTTACTCCCTCCGTCCCAAAATATTAGTCCCTTATTCCATTTTTCATTGTCCCCAAATATTAGTCCCTCTTCTAAAGTCAAGTACAAAAATAATATAAATTTCCTATTTTGCCCTCCTTTTAAATTAATAAATAATATAAAAAGTACAATTATGCATTGATACTCTCAAAAATTGTACTATCAAAAGGGTTTTTTTGGAAAATCAACTTTTTTCAAATACAATCATTGTACTACCAAAAAAAGTTGGATTCCCCAAAAGGGACCATTAATTTGGGACGGAGGGAGTATTTTTTTTCCCATCCCCCCCCCCTCTTTTTTCCGTTCCCGCCCCTCACCCCCCCCGCCAACCCAAAACCCAAAAATCCCCAATCTCTAGAATCAAAATCCCTAATTTCTACCAAATCTCTCTCTCTCTCGCGACTGTGTGCATAGCAGATGACGGCGTCTAGCCACGGGGACTAGTGAATGAAGGAATCCAGACATCGACAACCATTGTCGGAGTCCTTCGCTTCTCTATCGATAGCCATTACCAGCAAACGAAGTTCTTCGGAGTCCTTAGCTTCTCTCTCCGGCCGTGACTAGCAAACTAGCCAAACAGAGCTCTCACCTCTCCCTTTGACAGGAGCTCTTGCACCTTTCCTTCCCACCACCCAATTTCAGGTACATGTCCAGATATTAGGGTTTTGAGTTTTGATTTAGTGCTTTTCAATTTCAATATTAGAGTTTATGGTTTTTCAATTTCAAAAATTGGGGATTTTCAAATTCTGGGTGTTGACATTAACAAAATCTAACTGGCTCAAATTGATTTGATTAGAAACTTTTTTCCTTTTATTTTATGATATTTGTGTAGGCCTTGAACAATGAAGCCCAATTGCCATTTATGCTAGTTCATTATTTCTCTGTCCTGATGCTTTAATCTTTATATGGTCATTTTTTTGATTTGTTTGGTTTTCTTCTCAGGTATGTTTTTAAATCAGAAAATATGAAGAATTTTTTTGACTATATACAACTTCCAAATTTTGATGTTGCTGCCGATGCTACAGAAACCTTTATGGTAGTGTTTTCTGCTAGTCATTGCTCTCCATCTGGGCTTTGTTGTTGCTTCTGAGCTTGAGGTTGTGTTAATGATCAACCAATTATATTGATATAGGTGGTTTTATATGTATATACTGTATACACATATATAATAGCTGTTTTGTAGCTTAAGGAGGTCATGTACCTTTCTCAATGTTGCAAAGTAGCTTTTTCTTTTTATCTTGTAGGGAGTTATACTGAAACCAAGTGACTTGGTGCATTTCCAGGTTCTTTTGGTACTGTCCATCGTGCTGATTGGCATGGCTCGGTAAGTAATTCATCTCTGTATTCGATTACTAGCTGAAACTTGTTATGCTCTAATATTAATGAATGGGAGTATGCTCTAATATTAATGAATGGGAGTATGTTTAATCAAGCTGAATATGTCATTCTTGGTTTTGGTTTGAATTCTATATACTAACATGCACATGTACCCCATGATATAGGATTATTGTTTTATCTTTACACTGTTTGTCCCAGGCTTGGATAAAGGAGGAGGGTTGCGTTAGTTAGATTAGATGACAACCATCATCTTAAAAATTGAGTATATGAACATATATTTTCATTTTTGTTTGATGGGACTGGTTTTAGGTAGTGCACGGCCAATGAAATGCTACTACTACCAAATTGATAATACATCTAATCAATTCAAAAGTAACTGGGAAGACAAATTGATTATTTAAAAAATTTAACTACTACTACTACCACATGATAGCCATACACATTTTTATTGTCATTTTGAACAGGAATAGTTGTCTTATTGAGCTTAACTATTTGGCAGCTGTTGTTGTAAGTGGCTTTTTTTTACTGTAACCTAACCAACTGAAGTAAATAGATCAATACCTCCATATATCACACTATGGTCAGATCAGATGGGGGGATTAAATCAGACCAACTTAATGCTATTATGGTTTTGATGCATTGAAACGTTGCATGGATATATATAGTATATATATATATGCACTCTAGTGATGTACATGTTAACTATTAGGTTCACATTGGAAATATATATCATTCTGCCTTTGTTTTGGGGATTTGTTGAAAACTTGACATTGTGTGTTCACATTATTTAAAACTTTCCTGTTAAATATTGCAGTAAAATTATGCGGTGTATTGTGGCAAATTTAGGTCTTGTCATTTGAAACCAAAGACCCATCAAGCTTGCCTTTTATTTAAAAAATGCTACTTCCACATCAACCTGGTTGAACATTTTGCATAAAAATTATGAAGGAATAGAATTTTTTGTCTTGATTTTATGGAAACTTATCAAGATATCTATTGATAAAATATTCAATTCAGCATAAAAAATACATTGCAAGAAACCATGGGATAGAATAACTTATTTTGTCAACTTTGTTGAGTGTCTAGAATCAATTGATATAGGTGGTTTTATATGTATATACTGTATACACATATATAATTTAGTAATATTGATATTTATTTCATTCTAATTTAGTAATATATATAGCTGTTTTGTAGCTTAAGGAGGTCATGTACCTTTCTCAATGTTGCAAAGTAGCTTTTTATTTTTATCTTGTAGGGAGTTATACTGAAACCAAGTGACTTGGTGAATTTCCAGGTTCTTTTGGTACTGTCCATCATGCTGATTGGCATGGCTCGGTAAGTAATTGTGCTTGTAATTTCTGTTAAGCCTTGTGTGAGATGAGTCAATTCGAGGATTTGATGAGTCTATTGTTCAATTGGTTAGTGTTTTGTTTCATGATACTCAAGAATAGAATTAATTGTGGAAACTGATGGAAATTTAAGGAGTATTGTAAGTGCGTTGAGATTCATGGAGACATGGTTGAAACTTGCATAGTATTCTCAGATTATGATTAAGCAACTAAACTGTGCTCTTAGCCTATTGTATTTTCTAAATTGACCCTTTGGTTGTTGGAAAATTGTAGTGGTAGTGAGTGATATACTTTCTTGCTTCTATTCCAAGCATGGAGTCTTTTAGAAGTCATAAAGTTTGACAACTGTGAATAGTCTTTTTGTGGTCACAACTTTGTATGCTGTGAAGGAAATAATGGCATAATCTGCAAATGACATTAAGTTGTGGCTTATGATTATAGAATTTTAGAGTAGTTGATGTGAAAATTTCCCTCTTGCATAGACTTTCTAATTTTTTGGGGGGATGAGAATCGTTAGAGATTATGGTAAAGCAGAAGACTAATTGAAGAGAGAAAAGGAAGAGATCCTATGGAATAAGTCATGAAGTCTAGTCTCAATGAACTGTGAAGCGACTAAAAACTAACTTCACAAAATCAGGGTAGTGAGATTTAGATGTCCTCCAGTTTTGATTCTCTTCTTTTGTTAAGGACTCTCCCTCTTGGCCAATCTTGGTAACTGTTTGATGGAGCACTCAAATGTGGTTGCTAGATCAGTAGCTTATAGAGGATGCTTTGCATTCTCCACGGGTCCTTTTTTTTTTTTTTTTTTGGATCCATATGATGACATTTGAACTTTGTTATTTCATTATAAATATTTAGTAACAAATCATTGGCTTTTAAGATGTGTTAAAGATCCCAATTCTTTTCTCTTTAGTTTCCCAAAACCAAAAAAATTGGAAAGATAACAGATATTGTTCCCTTATGATGTATTTCAAATTCCATTCATTCGTCATTTGCCCAGAATGTATGAGGGTGAATCTCATTAGTTTTCCAAAACCAAAATCTTTGGAAAAGATAACTGATATTGTTCATTTGTGATTTATTTCAAATTCTACTCATTCACAATTTCCCAAAAATGTATGAGGGCATAACCAGCATATTTGCACTTCCTCAGATATAATTTTTATGTTTTTTTTTGTATTTGATGCTATAGTAGTTAAATTTTTATTTTTGTATTTGATTGAGATGTTTAATTATCCATGTGGGATTTGATGACTAACAAAAAAAATGTATTTGATGCTATAGTAGTTAAATTTTTATGTTTTTTTGTAATTAATATTAACACATAATTATATTGTCATTAATTATTTTAGAAAGCTTTTGAGGATGAAATTGAAAGAGTAACTTTAGAAGCACGAAGTCATGTCTCTGAGGCTGAAAGAAACTTTGTGGATGCATTGGAGGTTAGTTGAAGTGTCTATTTCTCACTCTTAAAATGCTGTTGTTCTAAAGTTCTGATTCTTGATAACGAGTTTGTGAAGAACAATTTCTTGTATATTTGACTCTGGTCGAACTCTAGATATATTTTTTTGTTCTGTTATGTTCTCCTGTACATAACATGTTTGGTTTAGTGTTTCATTTAAGTTTGCTAGTTGATGCTCCTTAAATATCTATTTTTGTATGTAGAGAGAGAGAATGAAATGTCAGATGGATTATATGGAATCAATTAAAATGCTTAAGGAAAAGTGGGAGCTGAATCACATAAAGCATGGCAAGAATGGCTTCATTGATGGCACTTACAGTGGAGAGGTAGTCCAATGGTGAACTGTATCTTGTTTTATGTTCTCGGAATGATATATTATATTGGGTTGAGAATTTTTTATTATCTTTGAATGATATATTATATATATGATGTATAGTAAATATATAAAATTATATATATTGCGCATGTCTAACGTTTCGTGTCCTACAAATTTTTGAAAATTATCAAGTTAGCATTTCTGTGTCATGTTTCCATGATTCTTAGATCAAGAACATTCTCAAGAGAATTAGTATATCATGCAAAGGAACAAAATTAATGGATTTGTGAGGTGAATGATAAAGAACAATATCAAGAGAAGTCTTAGCATCAGACGAAGAGACATGAGTATTAGACTTGGGAGGCGTTGAGGATATCAGATTATGAGAGACTCATTAGCAATGTCATCATCAATTGAACAATTAAAAGTTGATTCTGAGACTAAATCAACATCTTGCTAGGATACTGCTGACTCAACAGTTTCTTAAGTGCCATAACAAGTACTAATTCAATCTCAAGCTGCAACTTTAGGTGGTCGGACTAAGGTTTCCCTAAGCCCAGCCCGAGTTGCACTGAAGGCTGTCCAAGCCTTCCCTGAGCTGCCAACAAGTAAAAAAATGCATAATGAAGTAATTCAAAAATAAATGTATGAATTAGATTCCTTCTAGTTGTAGTTTACATCGCATTAGATATAAATTTACACCATCACTTCATTTTTAGGGGTTTTTTTTTTATTTGATTTGATTTGATTTGTAGGTTTTCTTAGGGCTAGTTGATCACGAGAAGGAATCAATTAAGTCTAGAGCAGGGAACACACCAATATAAGGTCATGTGAGATTAGAAAACAGTATGTTGTTCATATATATGCTTCAGCTTGACTTAGAAAATACTCAATGTCTAGCCAAGAAAGAAATTAAATGACCTAGTGGATACAAAGATGATATATAAACCTGTGGGCTTGAGGATGTCCAATGGCAACAACAATGCATGTGAACAAAATTTTATATACATGTCTAGACTATTTAGATGCCTTTTACAAGAAAGAAATGCAGTGTGTGATCTCATGACTTTGAATCATGTGATTGTAGTTTGTTCAATGCTTCTAAATAATCTTTTTATTTACTATTTTAATGGTTTTTTTTTCAATTATTTTTTATTATGAGAAAAATATGATTGTAGTTAGATAGCATTAACAAAATTGTGATTTGTATGATTGAAGTTATTTCCTTTTGTTTATAATTTGATTTTTTAATATGATTGAAGTTAGATAAACAAAAACATTCACAAAAAGAAAAATGTGATTGTAGTTTGTTCAATAGCTCTAAATAATCTTTTTATTTTCTATTTTAGTGGTTTTTTTTTCAATTATTTTTTTTATTATGAGAAAAATATGATTGTAGTTAGATAGCATTAAAAAAAAATTGTGATTTGTATAATTGAAGTTATCTCCTTTTGTTTATAATTTAATTTTTTAATATGATTGAAGTTAGATAAACATAAACACTTACAAAAAGAAAAATGTGATTGTAGTTTGTTCAATGCTTCTAAATAATCTTTTTATTTACTATTTTAATGGTTCTTTTTTTCATTTTTTTTTTTTTGGTTATAAGAAAAATGTGATTGTAGTTAGATAGCATTAAAAAAAATTGTGATTTGTATGATTGAAGTTATCTCCTTTTGTTTATAATTTGATTTTTTAACATGGTTTATCGTTGATTGGTCATATTATGTGTCTGATGGCTTTATAATTAATTTGTTCTATGATATGTAAAAGGTAAAAAAAAAAATCATCCATCTCACTCTAGCCATATTTCAATGATTTAGAGCCTATATGACATATCCACTTGTTGAGATTATTGTTGCTTTATGCTTTATGTATAGAAATATATAATTATCTTTTCTTTATATCTAATGTTCAATCATGCTTATCCACAAAAAAAATGTTCAATTATACTTTATAGTTGGGCAGAATGGACACTACAAAAAAACAGTTGACCAAACCAAGTACCGAAACTAAGAAGGTAATGAACTATGAGAAACAAAGAATGAAGACAATTAATAACAATCGTGAGAGAATGAATGCTCTAGGAGTGAAGAATATAACAACTTGTTTGAAGGCTGCGGTTCAACATAAGAAATTAAGGAAGGAAAAACAAATACCAATTGAGGAAAATGACGATGATTATCGACCGTTAGAGGCTGAAGATGGCAGTGACACTGAATCCTATGATTCGTTTGAGCATGAGGTACTATACATTTATGCATTGTGAAATATATTCTGTCTTGTTACTTTCAATTCATACACACATAGATATGTATATCTTTGTACATATATTCATATTTTATTGTGTTATTCAGTTGTTAGAGATACCATCGAGAGCCCGGGAAGGAGTATGCAAGAAACCACCCACCGAAGGATGTTGATCCTACCAAGTGGATAGATCTTATTGATAAAAAGTGGAACACTAAAGAATTTCTGGTAACATTTTCATCTTTTTTATTATGAGCGAAGAAAGAATTTGATTAGAATAAGGAGAGATTTCAAAAAAACTAGAAAGAACACAATCAATTTGCTGTGAAATTCCATGTGTGTTCTTTTTCCCTTATCCTCTAGGCATGTAAGTGAAACATAATAAAAACCAAATAAGTGGCAAAATGAGAAAGGGAAACTATTAAACATGGATTGGAAGGCTCACATAATAGGAGATTAATTTATGGTTCCTTAAAGTGCATCTTTCACATCATAGAATAAAGAACTAAGATTTCAGTTTCTATGATTGTATTTTCTGTTTGTTCTTGAGTTTGGTATGAAGTTTCATGATAATGGTAAGCAACTAGTTGAGTAACTAATACAGGGTATTAAGACAGAACTTTAGATTTGATATAGTTGTGGAAGATAGAAAGGGATATGAGTTTGGTATCAGTAATTGTTTCATATCTTGTTAAATGTAAACGGATTTTTTCACAATCTATCTTGCCCATGCTTATATGCCCCCTATTTGTGAACAGTGTAAATTACTCGTTTTTCTTTTTTCACCCAGAAAAACTATCTTATGATGAAATCTCAATAAGTGCTCTAATCTATTTTTCAAATAATTGAATGAAACTAATGAATAATTTGAAACATCTTTTAAGTTGAAATGATATATAGGAAAAGGATAGATATGAACAATGCAATTCTTTATTATCAAGCATTAAATTTGTTTTACTAGTGATACATTTTATTGTTATATTGGTTTATTCTTCCTTACAGAAACAATCAAAAGCCAACATATTTGTCTTACTAATGATACATTTCATTATTATATTGGTCATTCTTTCTTATAGGAGCAATCAAAGGGTAACATCGCGAACAGAGAAAGGATGTATACAAAACATAGGTGTGGTTCTAGGTCAATCCCTGTTAGAGTAGAAAAACTGGTACGTATCCTTGCACTTTAAAAATTAAATGGACCAATATAAGTTGTATGAACTTACGACACATTAATGGGATGCATCATTTGTAAATTAGCCTTAAAATTAATTTTTTGTTTTCATAATCTCGAAAAAAAAAGTTTGTTAGAGGGGTAAATTGTATAATTGATCTAATTGTAAATTGATGAGTTACTAATGTTTTTAATCTTTTGTATAATTAATTAATTACTAAAGCTTTTAATTTATTTTTTTGCAGATTGGATTGGGGTGGCATTTTTGACGTGCAACAATGATGTAATTTGCTTGAATGTTCATTTTTGTTTGATAAGGATACACATACTTTGTGGAGTTGCACTAGTTATTGTTGGATTTTTGGTAGAATTGAACAAGTTATAACTTTTGGATATTTTGTGGATATTTCACTATTTTATTGTATTTGGATGAAATTATTTGTGATGATAAATGGATATTTTTATTTTGTTAATTCGTAAATGTGTTGATAACAGGTTAGGTTAAGTTGTGATGGAATTTTTATATTCAACAGGTTTCAACATGAACAGGGTTATATTTGTTGAACTAAATTTTAGATTTTGATAAAATAGGTATATAATATGGAAAAAAATTTTATGGAATTATTGACAAAATTTTTCATCCCTAAAAAAGATTTTTTTTCTCTTATTTGGCTTAGGTGGATGATTAATTTTGTCATGAATTTTTTATTTCGTCGCTAAATGAATTTGTCATGACAAAATATTGTCACATTTTGTCACTATTACTCTCAATGTGTGACGAATTTTTTTTGACATTTATTTGTCATTTTTAATGATGTTTTTGTCTCTATTGGTAGCTTCTTTGACAAAAATTTTGTCAAGAAGAATTTTTTTTGTCTTCGTTTATATTAAACGTGACAAAATTATTTTGTCTCCATTTCTTATATTTATGACAAAATACTTTTGTCTCTAATTTCTCCTTTGATGACAAAATATTTTGTCGCTAATTACTTATAAGTATATTCCCAACAGAGTGTATTGGAGACAAAAAAAATTCGTCACAAATTTATCATTTTTAATGATGAATTTGTTTGTCTCTATTGGTAGCTTCTTTGACAAATTTTTTTTGTCTTTGTTTATATTAAACGTGACAAAATTATTTCGTCTCTATTTCTTATATTTATGACAAAATACTTTTGTCTCTAATTTCTTCTTTAATGACAAAATATTTTGTCGCTAATTACTTGCAAGTATGTTCCCAACAGAGTATATTGAAGACAAAAAAATTCGTCACAAATTTATCATTTTTAATGATGAATTTGTTTTTGTCTCTATTGGTAGCTTCTTTGACAAAAAATTTTCGTCTTCGTTTATATTAAACGTGACAAAATTATTTCGTCTCTATTTCTTATATTTATGACGAAATACTTTTGTCTCTAATTTCTTCCTTAATGACAAAATATTTTGTCACTAATTACTTACAAGTATGTTCCCAACAAAGTGTATTGGAGACAAAAAAATTCGTCACAAATTTATCATTTTCAATGACGAATTTTTTTTTTCATCTCTAAGACCCTTTAGCGACGACCCTTTGGAGACAAAACGGGTGACGAAAAATGTTCGTCGTAATTAGTTTGGGTGACGAAATATATACATTTTGGGACAAATTTGTTTCGTCTTTAAATCCCAAATTTGTTGTAGTGTATTGTGGGCCATCCGAATTGTATGGTTCGAAATGATATTGATTTTCTGAATATGTTGAGGGTTGTTTGTGTACATGGTGTTGATATAGTTGATGTTTCGGTTACTAGGTGTAGTACTTATGATCAAGATGATGAAGTGGAGTCTAATTGGGTAGATTTGTGCATGGTGAATGTGATAGGCTGGTAGATATTGAAAGGAATTCACTCTCTAAGTTTTGTTCTAACCAAGAAAAGGTGTTATTGTCAGCTGGTTAGCGAAATATTATTACGAGTGTTGGGTAAAAGTTTGAGGGTGGTGTGGTTGAGTTCCGTACTATTTTATGCAAGTATGCCATTGAGGTTGCCTTTCAGTTTACGTATGTCAAAAATGACAAGATGAGGGTTACAGCAGAATGTGTATATAAGGAATCAAGGGGATGTATGTGGCGTGTACATGCTTCAGTTGAAAAAACAAATGGGTTCTTTTACATAAGAACTTTGAACAATGAACATACGTGTGGTCTGGCGGTTCATACTAGTAAACATGTTAGGATGACTTCCAGCTTAGTTTCTGGGCTGATATTTGAAAAGGTAAGTGCAAAACCTTTAACTCGTCCAGTGGATGTTGTCAAAGAAATGAAAGACAAGTATGGGGTCTCAATCAGTTATAACTGTGGTTGGTTGGGGGTTGAAAAAGCAAAATGTAGTACATATGGAGATTCTTGTTTGTCATTCGATCAATTACGATGGTATTTTGATGAGGCATTGAAAAACAATCTAGGTAGTCGTTTTGAGTTAGATTTTGACGATAACAAGCGTTTCAAAAGAGTGTTTGTGGCTTTTCATGCATGCATTGCTGGTTTCAAATATTGTCGGTCATTATTTTTTCTTGATGGAACATTTTTGAAAGAACAATACAAAGGAGTTATACTTGCTGCGACGGGGAAAGATGGAAATGAAGGTAATTGTAAATATATCTTATTTTATCTAAGTATGTGAATTTTCTATACATGTAGGAATTGAGTGAATGTGATTTTTCTCTGACACTTTGAATTTTCTCTGATTTTGGCTACTGTTTGAATTTTCTCTGGTTGTGGCTAGTATGAATTTTCTCTGGATTTTGGTCAATGTGTAAATTTTCTCTAGATGTTATCATTGTGTGAATTTTATCTATAGTTGGTCACTAAGTAAATTTTTTCTGGATGTTACCAATGTGTGAATTTTATTTGTAGTTGGTCACTATTGAATTTTCTCTGGAGTTTATCACTAAGTGACTTTTCTCTGGAGGTTACCATTGTGTGAATTTTCTCTGGATGTTGGCAGTGTTAAATTTCTCTGATTGTTTATTATTCTAATTTTCTCTGCATGTGTATATCTAATATCCTACTTCCTATTTGTTTTGTAGGTTTTTTTCTTATAGCTTTTGCTATTATTGATGTTGAGAATAAAGACAATTGGTGTTGGTTTCTTGAACATTTATGTGAAGTATTGGGATCGGAGAGGGTGATAAGTTTCATATCAGATCAACATTGTGGTATTGTGAAAGGAATTGTTAGGTTTTTTCCTAATTGCTTTCATGGATTTTGTCTTGAACATCTAAAGAGAAATTTGAGGGATAAGTTGTCATATAGAAACACAAATTTGGTTAAGGAGATGATTGTGTCCAAGTTTTCAGAATGTGCATATGCGCCAACAAAGGCATCATTTCATTTCAAGTTAAATGAATAAAAAAGTGAGGAATGAGACATTGTGAGTGTTTTCTTGAGAAGTTTACCATATAAAAATTGGAGTGATACATATTTTGAAGAGAAACGTTATGATGAGATGTATTCAAATGTTGCTGAGTCATTCAAGTTATGGATACGAGATGCTCGACACTTGCTAATAACAAATTTGATGGGCATGATACGATTGCAAATCATGAATATGAGGTCTGATAGGAGGCTGCTCTCTAATAAATGGAATAAAATTCTCTGTCCTCGTATGGATAGTGTATTAGAGAAGGCTTTCTTGGATGGGAGGACATAGAATGTGAGTTTATCATCTGATAATGTCTTTGAAGTGCATTATTTTCCTTCGGTTATGGTTGATCTTGGGTTGAGAACTTGTTCATGTCAAAAATGGGAAATAAATGGGTATCCATGTCAACATGTTGTTGCTGCAATTTTTAGGAGTGGAAAGAATTTGAATTCATTTGTTGAATCATTTTTCATGCTGATTCATTTTTTCATGCTGATATGTATCGTCAAGCATACTTGTTTTCGATTGGCCCAGTTCCAATTGTTGAAAAACATATGTGTAGCATTAATGATGCTATGATTTTACCTCCGTTGAGTAAGAGACCAACTAGAAGGCCAAAAAAAGAACAGAATTGCTTCTACTAGAGAATTTAAAAGGGTAATTAAGTGTAGTCGTTGTGAGAATATTGGTCGCCATAATAAGAGGACATGCAAGGAACCTCTGTTAAATAGTTGAGAATAATACATTTTATTGATTGAATAATACATTTGATGATTATTTTGTGTATTTTATTTTGTGAAATGTATTTTTTGCACAGTGTATATAATAACACCTATCAAATTCATCCATAGAAATTTTCCAATAGCAGTGAAAGTGTGCATTGTGTTTGTTGATACATACTATACGCAGTGTGTTTATAATACCAGTCAAATTCATCCAAAGAAATTTGTCTATAGCAGAGAAAGTTCTTTGTGCATTGTGTTTTGAAACTTCAAATTCATTCAGAAAAATTTGCCCATAGCAGAGAAAATTATTGTGTGCATTGTGTTTTTTGAATTTGATGATTGTTTTGTACCAACACAATGCATTACAGATTGCATGATCATATAGGCACCCTCTTTGGGACGATACAAGTTAAATTTCTCTGTGAATTTTTGGTAACTTCATCCAGTCAAATTCATCCATAGAAATTTGCCAATAGAAGAGAAATTTACCATGGACATTGTGTTTGTTGAAATGAGCATTGTGTTTTGTGAGATCCAATTCATCCAGAGAAATTTGCCAATAGCATTGAAAATTACAATGTGCATTATGTTTGTTGAAACATACTATGGGCATTGTCTTTATAATACCAGTCAATTTCATCCAGACAAATTTGCCACTGGCAGAGAAAATTATCTGTGCATTGTGTTTTGAAGCTTCAAATTCATCCAGTGAAATTTGCCAATAGCAGAGAAAATTATCTGTGCATTGTGTTTTGAAGCTTCGAATTCATCTAGTGAAATTTGCCAATAGTAGAGAAAATTATTGTTTGCTTTGTGTTTTCTGAATTTGATGATTGTTTTGTACCAACACATAGTATTATAGATTACATGATCACAGGTATCATACCAGATAAATTTTTGCTATTGGCAAAATATGAGTTAAATTTCTCTGTAAATTTTTGGTAACATCATACTAGAGAAATTTCTGCAGACAATTTTTTCTATGTGGATTGTGTTGACAATCACAATAAATATATATATATATTTAACCACTGATAGCTATGAAATTTACATTAGTCAAAAAAAGATATATACATATTTGTCAAACATCATCATTCTTTCAATGTATGAAAAAATAAATTGAATGGTTAATCCTAATTACATTGTGTACATTGTCTTCCTTTCACTAGTGTGCTTTCACTATTATACTTTTGGTTCTTCTTCTGGTGGTATTTGAATTGGTTCTGTCCATGACCGGCCAACTTCGGTCACAAGTCTCTCTATGATTTCTACCCTCATCAACCTTATGTCTTGTGTAGATAATTTGGAGCTGATAGGTTCATGGTTATTATATTGTCTCATTATGTAGCATACAAAGACGTTACAATCTAGACTGCATACAAATTATAGGTATAGTTAGTTTTAAAAAATATTCAAATTAGATTATCTCATTTATAGATGTTGTATGAAACTTATGAATCACTGTCTTGTTGTGGAGCATTATTGACATATTCAAAGTCGTAATTTGTGTTTTGTGAGTCCATCAATTTGAAAGAGGGTTGTGATTGTGCCTCTCTTTCAAGGCAAGCTTTCAAAAAATTCTCTACATAATCTTGCTGCAAAAAAATAATTTTTAAATAATAGAGAAATTTATAGACAAATCAATGGAATTCTATGAAAATTATCATCACATAAACATTATGATGCATCAGAGAAATTTGAACTCGTTACCAATTATTTTGCATCTTTGATATATTTGTCTTGTGTATCATCCCTCCTTGGCCTTAATGAGTTATAGAACCTCTATAAATTGTCTTGTTTGTCCAAGACTAGCAAGGTCCAGTGATTTCCATCTGTTGGTTTCTCATTACCCCCAGTATTTATTGGGAAATGGAGGAACCTGTAGTTCCTCCATGCTGTTTCAAGATGCTTGTCAAATAATGAGACTCGGAAAGTTTGATTTTCCGTCATTTTGATGAAGTTTTGCGGTCAGAGAAAATATAAAAATGGTTATGTTATGAGAAAGTCGAAATGACAGGAATTTAAGAAATATACACACAGAGAGTTTTTAAATGCACACAACTAGCTAGAGAAAAATAAACTAGGGACACAACTGGCTTCAAGAAGTATTTTAACAAGAGAAAGTAGTAAATAAATTCCAGAGAAAATCAAATAAAAGTGTAGTAACATACTAAGCTCATGGATGTGAAAAAATATGAAGTTGGTTGTTGTAGTTTTCTCCTTTGGTCAGCAAATAGGATCTCTCCATAGCCATCAATGACCTGAAAAATATCATTTATAATTGTAACATTGGCTTATAAAGGCTGATGGAACATTGCAGAGAAATTTTGATGAAAGACTTACATTGTTGGCAATTTCTTTTTACTTTATTAGGTTTCCAATATCTTCAAAGGTAATAAGATTCAACTCACTTGTCCAAATTAAAACCCTACAAGATGACAAAGAAGGGATTTAATAGTTGTTAATGCAATATAAGTTAATAAATTGTTATTTGTTATCTTCTTTTTTATTTGTTGTACTTACTCGAGTCCAGACACATTTGATATGTGTTGCAAGATGTCTTTTACATATTCTTTTATCAATCTTGAAACCGGTAGAGTTTGTGGAAAAACCCAAGATTTTCTGATGTTTGTTGGTAGAGGCAAGTCGTACGCATCGGCATCAAGTACTTCTTTGTCTTTGGTGGTTTGCTCTGTTTTCTTTGCAGCTTGCTTTGAAGCTCCAGTCACCTTTGCAACTTTGGGATATTGAAATTCTGGATCTTGCTGCTTTTCTTTCCTTTCTTTTGCCTTTAAATTCTTTATTGTTGATGTAGGATCTTTTTTCACTGTAGATAGTGAAAATATCAGTAAAAGTGAAATTTCTCTGAAGTAAGAGATGATATTTCAATATGTAAATTTATTTGATTCAATATTTTCCAGTTACCATAGACTTTTGTCTTTTGTTTTGGTTGTTCTTTGTGTGCCACTTGTTCTTGTTGTATAGCGATCCCAATTCTCCATTTTCTGTTCAGTTGTATTCCAGACTCAGTTCCGTGGAGCTGGTTATTGTATTTATGTCGTTTGCATCCTTTACTCTTTATATATGAGTCTTGGGTTGTGTTGCGAAGGTTTGGAAAGTGGTTGGTTGAGTTTAGGAACCAAGTTTAGTTGTCCAGTTTTTGGCTTGTCCGCTCGAGCGGGACTTTTGCCGCTCGAGCGGGGACCCTTTTGTTTCTTGTCCGCTCGAGCGGGAGTTTGGGCGCTCGAGCGGGGAATACACACATCCAGTATTTCCTGTGTAGTGTTGGCCGCCCGAGCGGGGATGTGGGCGCTCGAGCGGGGACCTGTCTGCAAAAGTTCTGGGAGCGCGCATCCGCCGCTCGAGCGGGGGATTGGACGCTCGAGCGGGGATCTGTGAGTGACGCTCGAGCGGGGCTTTTGCCGCTCGAGCGGGGCGTCTGCTATTTAAATCCAAGCTTCAGCTTTTTGGCTCACTTTTTCACACCCGTTTCTCTCTCTTACTTTTCCAAAAAGCCATTTGAGAGCTCCTCCCTCTAAAACCATAACTTCTCTCTAAGTATTGATCTAGCTAGGGTGTTTTTCTCATCTTTGGTCTTCACAAAAGTTGGGTTGATCGTCGAGGGCTTTACTTTGATCCGAAAATTTTGAGTTTTGGAGCACGTTGGGTTTCGTCATCTTCTTCCTTTGGGCTCCGAATTTGAGGTAGGGATATCCTACTCCTCCTTATGGATTTTGTCTTTAAATTTTAGCATTTTGATATGTTGGGTGTTGTTGGGTAAATTTGAGAAAGTTTGGGCCTTTGTGTAATTTTACAAAAGTCGGGGTCTTAATTATATAACCTTATATGCAAGTTAGGCATAGAGAAATGAAATTAATGTTGGAACATTGATGGAAATGGAACCTCGGGGTTGTTTTGTGAATTATGGTAATTTGCCCAAATTGGTTTAATTAATTAATGTATATAATCAATTAAAGAAAATGAGGAATTGAATTGAGGATGTTGAAATTGGGAATGTATGGGACTAAAGGGTGTAGTTGAATCATTTATTGCTCACCTAGTTGAAATGTTGATATATATTATCCGTTTGTGCATTTATTTCCTGTTTAGAAATAATTGCTTTGGACTACCGGTGGAGGGTAGTATTGATTGTTGTAGACAATGCATGATGATTAGGCAAATTAAAACTAATCAATTGGGTGTGTCATAGAGTATGACGGTTGATAAAATACATTAACTTATGTATTGATTGATTGTGCATATGATCAATGTGTTTATATGCATTTTGTGTAGACGGTTGATAGAATATATTAACTTATGTATTGATTGATTGCGTATATGATTCTGTGTTTATATGCATTGCTTGTGTATGGGAGGAGATGGGGGATGTACTCCACGGTTTAGGGGAAGATGGGGGATGTACCTCTAAACCGGTTAATGGTTATGGGAAGATGGGGGATGGACCCAAGGATGCAGCTCATATGCTCTCCCATTGGAACGATGATACAGCTCATATGCTTATCTATTGAAGTGTTGATATAGCTCATATGCTTATTTGTGGTAGTAGTGATATAGCTCATATGCTTATTTATTGAGATGTTTGTTTGATTTGATATAGCACTAAAATGTATATCATTTTTGAAGTATGGAAGTGGTTTATGTGTTATTGCTATTATACCAAAATGTGTATCCATCTTGGATTTCGAAAGTGTTCTAGTGATGAACTATAATCTCATCAAAGGTTTTGGCCAGAGTACTGAGCCTTGGTTTCAAACTCAATGTTGAATAAGAAATGGAAAGTGAATTGTAATAAGATGTAAATGAATGTATAAGTGTTGACCATCTATTAACTGCTAATCTTTTAGTCATTGTTCATAGTTGGTTTAGTGTATTTCTACTGGGCTGTGGCTCACCCTATATGGGACACCATTTTCAGGTACACGAAGCATGCCACCTCCAAGGACATCGCTTGGGAGGCTAGATGCAGGCAGACATTTATGGTTTTGGTTATCTTTGGTTGTATTACATGTAATTTCAAGCCAAGGGCTTAATGTGTATTTGAGTTAGTACTCTCCTCTTTGTAACCAAGTGTTAGCTTGGAAAGCTGTAAGCCCATAGGGCATTTGATTCTGTTGTTAACATGTAATGCTTTTTGTAAAGAATTACTCTGTGGAATAGAATGATGCTTGTCTCTTATAACAATGCATATCTAAATTGATGGGTTTAATGTTATTATTTTGAGGGCGTGACATGTTGGGTTGTTGGTTGTTGTTCCACTTCTATTCTAACTATACATAGTGAAAATCAAACAAGCCCCAAAAATCAAATAAGTAAATAGACAGAGAAAATCAAATAAGCAGTAGAAATCAATAGAAATAAGCAGCAGAAACTACTGTGGTGAAAGAAATTTAACCTCTAGAGAAAATTATAATAAATAGAAATTTCTTTGAGTTATGTTGACACAAGGACATAACTTTTTGTGGCTCAAGATTTTCACTGACCTTGTGGTTGAACTTGTGTTGGTGTTCGGTAAGGTTGTGTTGCTAGTTGGACGGATAGTTCTTGAATTTGTTCATGTAATCTAGCATTTTCAGTTTCAAGCTCTGAAATTGAATACCTTAACTGTTGAATTGTTTTTGTGTCATCTTCTTTTTGAACCTCCAACATCTTTAGTTTCATTTGGATTGTGCTGTCTCTTTATTGAAGTTTTGAATTATGTGATGTTAAAGTTCTTATTGCAATATCTTTTTCTGCAAGTAATTCATTCCAATTTCTCTCTTCTTCTACTCTAGATTTAGAAAGTGTCTTTAGTCTTTGATATAGATCAGCAATTTGGGCATCCTTTGATTCCTCAAATTCTTGAGGTTGATGCATTGTTGAGCCACAAATGCTATCATGATGTTGGTCCATCGGCTCATTATGTTCTTCTTCATCACTTTCCTCATTGTTTTCTTTTTACTGTTTAGATAGAGTGCTTTCATCTTCTTCTTCACTATCTTCTTCTTTCTGTTCATTTTCTTCTTTGTCTTCTACTTCTATTTCTTCACTTTCTTCTCTGGCTTCCGCTTCTCCACTGCTTGCTTGATCTTCTTGTCCATTGCTGCCTTCGTGTTCTTCTATGTTGCCTTCTGTTTCTTCATTCCTTGGTTCTTCAGATGAATCTTCTAATGTCTCCTTGAATTTGACAATTGCATTTTTTTATTCTTTCTTCTTCTTTTTACCAAGACAGAACTCCTCTGATGGGTTTCTAACTAACTCATTGTTATCTATCTATAACAGGAGGCCCTTTTATTAGAGAAATGTTACAAAATTCATTGAGAGAAAAAAATCAAATAAGGAAAATAAAATTCATCTAAATGATACTAATGGGAACAAACTTCAGAGAAAATTGTATGGGTCAGAGAAAATTACAGACAATGAGTTAATTTTATGAGGTAGAGAAAATTATGAAACAAGTAACATAATTTAGATATCAGAGAAAATCAATCAAGGCATATAAGTTAATGTTTTACTATAATTATGTCAGAGAAATTTGGATTCTAGAGAAAATTCATTAGAAGGGTAGAAATAAACAGTGTTAATCAAAGATGCAAGGCACATAAGTTATAGGCTAGAGAAAATTACACATAAGGAGAAACAATTTTATGGGTTAGAGAAAATTATGAAACAACCAACATAAATTAGATATTAGAGAAAATCAATCAAGGCATATAAGTTAATATGTTACAATTGTGGTCAGAGAAATTTGGATTGCAAAGAAAATTGATTACAATTGCAAAAATAAACCAGTGGTAATCAAAGAAGAAACATAAATTGATAGTTCAGAGAAAATTGATCTCAATCAATCAAGGGACAATGAGGGAAACAAACCAGTGGTCAGAGAAATTTTGGAATTTCACTGAGATTTCAGTGGCGATAGAAATCTAACCTGTCGAGGTGCAAGAGAGTGGACTGGTGTCTTCTGCAACTGTTTCGTCAAGTTTTGTAGGTTTCACTTGGCATATCTTGAGAAGTCAGTTGTGTTACTGTCTTCCGAGTCAATGATATTTGCATGTTCACATAGCCAATACTGTGATAGGAATTAAAGTAATTAAATTTTTCTAAACACACAAATTTGTAAGTATGATAACTGCAAATTTGAATAGAAATTATACTTGCTAGTAATGCAATGACACACTCCGTAACTTTTTCTGGAGTTTTGTGCAATGCTATGATAGAATCAATCAATGTTGATGTGATTGCTTCTGGCCAATCATACAGTTTCATTGATTCAAAAGGTTCCACATACTTTATAAAAACCCACCCTATTGAATCCCCACTTGTTGCAAAAAATAGGGTGAGACACAAGTACAATGTAACAATGATTGCTACATCTTTGTAGTCAGTTGGTTGCTTGCCTTTCATTGCTTTGACCAAGGCATTTTTAAGAACAGGACCAGTGAGCCTTGTGTCCTTTGGGAATCTTCTCCTTATGAATGCAGATTTTGACTTTTTAAAGTATCTTAATGACATGGCTCCTTTTTTTCCTTGCAAACCGAAAATCAAGGTCATGTCATTGGTTGTAAAGGTCAAGTTCATTTTACCAACTATGAATGCTTTTGTTTTTTCATTGTAACATTGGATTATTACAACAACATCATCATTAGATTTCCTAGATTCCTTTGGATCCATCCTTCCAGTGGTTAGAGCTTGGTTCAAATACCAGAATGGAATCTTTCGAAGCTGTACAAGTTGATTTGAATTGAATTGAATTTAAGTGTTTGAAAAAAGGAGACAACATATGAGAGGTTGGATCGGTATTGAATGCTGTAATGAGCTCTTTTTCTTTAGAGTTTAACAGGTTTTTCCCCCCTTGAGCTTGAGTCTTTTGAAGTTAGGGTACTCATCTTGATGCTAGTTGCTTCATTACTTTGGACTTGTGTGTTTTGGTAAGGAGTTTGTTGTGTTTTGTTGGTTTTTGATCTTAGATCATAAGAAGACTGAGAGAGTTTATGTTTCTTGCTTGGTGTTTCCGATGTTTTGCTGCTTTTACGTTTTGTCATTTTTAGACAATGATGAAAACATAAAGATGTCAATATTAAATCCTAGAGAAAATTGAACATACCAGAGAAAATTGGACATATCGGAGAAAATTACACATAAGGGAGAAAACTAAGGTGGACAAGGAAAATTATAAATGTCAGACAAAATTAGACACTAAAAATTAAATATCATAGTACTAATTGTTTTTCTGTGGAATACATCTAGCCACAAAAAATTTCTATTCCTAGAGAAAATCAACAAAGCAACATAAACATGGCAGAGAAATTTTTAATAATTGTTAAAATTACATATAGAAGTAAAATATAGCAAGAGAAAATTGAAAAAAGAAACATATATCTAGCAAGCACAAAAAATGAATGACAAAGAAAAGTAAACATGGCAAGCCAAAGAAAATTTCCATTCCATAATTAGCAAGATAAAATAAACAAAGTAACGTAAACATGCCACTGAAAATTACACAACATTGAAACCAAGAATTGAACAAAATAAACATACCAAAGAAAATTACACATTCTTGAGAAAATTTCCATTCCAGAGAAAATTTCAAGTCCATAATATTAAAATGCAAGAGAAATTTACATACACAACCAGAGAAAATTAAACATGATAGAGACACACAAAGGAGAAAAGTGATGTGGCCAGAGAAAATTATAAATGCCAGAGAAACATAGACACAGACAAGAGAGTAATAGACATTCCAGAGAAAAATACATATTCTAGAGAAATTTACAAAGCAGAGAAATTTGTTAACAAAATCACAGAAACATGTTCAAGAATAAGATCAAAACACAAAGAAATAAATTTTTTTTCAAAATAAACATGCCACAGAAAATTCAAAGAAGAAACATACATTCCAGTCCATAATATTAAAATGCCAGAGAAATTTACATACATAACTAGAGAAAATTAAACATGATAGAGATACACAAGGAAGAAAAGTGATGTGGTCAGAGAAAATTATAAATACCAGACAAACTTAGATAGAGACAAGAGAGTAATAGACATTCCAGAGAAAGATAAACATTTCAATTAAAAATACATATTGCAGAGAAATTTACAGAGTAGAGAAATTTATAAACAAAATCACAGAAACATGTTCAAGAATAAGATGAAAACACAGAGAAATAACTTTTTTCAAAATAAACATGCCAGAGAAAATTCAAAGAAGAAACATACATCAAGCAAAAACCAGAGAAATTCAAATTCCAGAGAAATTTATAGATAAAATCACACAAACATGTTTAAGAATAAGTTCAAAACACAGAGAAATTACTTTTTTCAAATTCATGTAACTTTTTATTACGAAATTGAAACCCTAATTTGTGGAAGGTTAATATAAAATGCAATTAACTGTGTTTCCAGAGAAAATCTAGTTGTATTGTAGAAAAACTTATCAGAGTTAGGATGAAACTTTAATGACGCGCTGATATGCCCTGAAATGAAGATGCGACGTAATGAAGATGAACTGAGATGACGATGAACAGTGAAAACGAGGTTAGAGAAATTTGTGAGGAATGAATGAGAATGATTTTTGCAGAAGATAATGAAGCTCTAATGTCGATGGTGAAGATGATATTGAAACTCTAATTCTGCTGTTCTCTTGCTCATGAAAATGGTTGGAACTCACTCGTCGGAGTTCAGTTCAGTTTATGTGTTGATTTGTGAAGGGTATTTTGGTCCATGAGATAATTAAAAATGCGCACGATAATAGTTGAAGGACTTGATGCATTGCTCTTTTTTTTGGTGTCCTTTATCCTCTAAATTACTATTATTAGGGACCTTAAAAAAAATTCCCCAAGAATAAAAGGTGATGTGATAATTTATAATAATTTTTTTAACTTTTTAACTAAAATGTTTTTTTCCCAAACGAGGCCTTAAAAAGTTAAAAAAATTAAAAAATATATATATATTAAAAAAATTAAAGATTTTATTTTCTATTTATTTTTTTATATA
This sequence comes from Camellia granthamiana, assembly GCA_036172215.1. Taxonomy (NCBI): domain Eukaryota; kingdom Viridiplantae; phylum Streptophyta; class Magnoliopsida; order Ericales; family Theaceae; genus Camellia; species Camellia granthamiana. The sequence goes on along the minus strand of CM069914.1, from coordinate 86,519,722 downwards.
TATTTTCGTAAAAAGTCAAAAAATTATTTCAAATAAACTAATTTTTTTCACCTCATATTTTAATCAAAAATTTAAAAAGTTATTAAAATGACATATTCTCAATCCAACTTGCAATTTCTAAATGGGAATAATCACTTTCTCCCATTCCATTCTGCCCCGATACCCCTGGTCTTGTCTCGCAATGATTTTCCATGTTCTGATGAGGAATTGGGGCAGGGAAGAATTTTGCTTCTCCCGTCCTGTTTTCTCGACTCCACCCTGATTATATTTATATATATAATATATAATTTAATTTTATCATTATAAAAAAATTAAAACAATAAAATATTATAATTAATATTAATTTTTATTCCTTTATTATTTTATTTTATAATTCTCATTAAGTATAATTGTTTTCAATAATATACCATATTATTTATAATTTTTATTAATATTATCATTTTTCAACTTACAAAATTAACCTTCCAATTTGCTCGGCCCTCAATATCATTCTTCAACTTACAAAATTAATCCTTTGGTTTGTTCGGCCTAGATATAATCTGGAACATAGACAAATTGCTATAAACTCACTCAAAATTTGACGGTGATCATTCATAATTTTGAATGCAATCATTACATTTTTAAATATGAAATTCATATATTCAATCTAAGAAAAAGAAAAAAATATGAATTTTTTTTTTCTAGTGATACTATACACATCAATTAATATATCAATTAGTGTATCAACAAATACTATGACATTACAATTTTAAAAGTATAAATATCATCCATTATATAAATTATAAAAACTTCTTAGATAATGCAGTAAATACAAATTGTAACTGTCATGGATAGACTTCTTCTACAGAATGTTGACATTTGCCCCTCGAGTTGTAAGGTCATTTGGAAAGCTTTCACCAGCTGCTCGGGCTATGGTCGTCATACACCATCATAGCCATGTCTTCTAAGATATCCTAGGGCCCCTATTCTTTGAACTCTAGCTCATCTGCTATGACTTTCTTTCTAAAGATCTTTTTAAGTGCCCCACACTTTTCTGTAGGATGTCCTAGTGATCAGTGGAAAACACAATAATTTGGACCCTCGCGGTCCTTCTTCGGCAAAAGCTCTTCGACACGAGGTAACTTCAGTTCCCCGTCTGCCACCCATTCTTTAACTAAGGCCTTCACCTCCTTAACACTACACGGAAAATAAGTGTCATCTTTACAGTTTTTTCCTCTTTTGACCTCTGAATTCCTTCCCCTGCGACTTTCGGGTGGAAGATGCGGAAGCTGCAGTGACAGAACGTCCTCGGGAATTCTTGAAACTGGTTTTATAACTAGTCTCGAACTTGATTTCCTGAGACTGAGGTATGTTGATGTTCCGAGATGTTTCAATTAGTGTCGTGAAAGTGGATAACTTGCGATTAAGAAAAAGCATTTTATACCCGTTCAATGCCCCTTTAACACAGATTTGGACCAGATAGCTTTCCTCTACAGCCTCGTGACAGTCCACGGCTTTGTCTTGGAACCTCTTCACATGTTCGAGAATGTCTTCACACTCTTGCTGCTTTTCCTTACACAGGGCAAGTGTGGTCACTTTCTCGGCCACTTGAAAGAATTTGGCGTGGAATTTGTTGACCATCTCCTCCCAACATCAGATAGAGTTTGGGACCAAGTTAACATACCAACTATATGCTCGGTCGGTGAGGGACTTGGAGAATTCTCTCAGCCGGAGGACGTGGTTTGAACCATGAATACCCAGAGTCTCGATGAACCGCACAACATGTTCTCGAGCATTTCCTTGCTTACTATCGAATTTGATGAACTTCGGCACCGTGTACTCCTCCGGGTATGGATAACTCAACATCTCGATAGGGTAAGGTGACTTGACATCCGGATCGGGTAAAGAGGGTAAAGTCCTCATGCCCCGTTCGAGATCGAACATGGCTTGCACATCGGCAAGAGTGAGAAATTGTTGAGAGAGAGAGTTCAATGGTGGCATTCTTGGAACTTGGCTTATGGACCCGAAGACTGAGCTAGGAGCGACTTGGCCATTCAGGTGACACTTGACGATACTGGCCATCAGCGCCTATGGACAGGCCAGTTGGTGATGGGACATTGAACTGAGATCCATAAAGTCCACCGTATGGCGCCGCTATACCGGGTTGGGCTTGCAAATTTGTTGTCGGCACCAAAGAAGGCTCGCTTGGTACTTGAGTAACATTTACTGTTGGTGTAACAAGATTAGGTACGGGCAGAGCTCCTTTTTGTGCCATTATGCCCCTTATATTTTCCTGGACACCAACAGTTGCCGGAGCGCCATTCATTACACCAGAACCTCTCCTAGTTACCATTGGATCTTGGCTTGGCACGCCATGGAGCCTGGGTGTGGGCAAACTGCTGCCGCCTACTGTGGTTTGAGCATGTGTTACTGCGGCTGTGTTTCTATAAGCCACAGGCTGACTAGGGCCTACTTCTCTTTGGATTTGATTTTGCACTCCACGCGAGCATAACTCCACCACCAGTTTGATTTCCGTTTGGCACCGGTGCAAAATTAGAACTCATCATCAACATGGTGTGAGTGAGATTCTGAAGAGTGGTAAGAATCTCCTGCTGAGTGTTTTGAAGTCCTCGAATGGCTTCAATTAAAAGTGGTTGATCTGGAGCCACAGTCCTGTCATCACCACCATTAGAGGATCCTTGTTGGTGAACTTCATCTTCTCCCGCCATCTTTGCTGGAGTTATGTGGGTTCCAGATCTCGTTAAGACCATTAACCAATCTGCCTCCCCAGTGGAGTCGCCAAATATATGAGAGGGTTCAAGAAAGTAGTTGAAAAATTCGAAGAATTCGAAGATTCTTGAAGAAAAATTCGAATTCTCTAGAAGATGATGAGAGGCTTAGATTCTTCAATAGTCTCAACTAAGAACACAAAAGCAAGGAAATGATGAAGAAAAGAGATTGGGTGAAGATGAAGGCAAAGTAGCTAAAGAAAGAATAATGGTAAGGCTCTCCTATGGATCTCTCACTTTCACTCTCAATGTGGATAATGGAGAAAGGAAATTAGTTCTTTCCTAAAAAATGTCTCTCCAAAATTCATTCCTTGTAAAGCTATGGGTGTGTGCTATTTATAGGCACCTCATGATGTAGGATGGAGCCCATGTGCAAGGCACATGAGGAATATTCTTTCTAACCACGTTGTCCGAGGAGGTGACCTCTCCGAGGATGAGGAAAACCCCGAAGAGGAGATCAACCTCTCGGTGAACCCTTCTTCTTAGTCACACCTAACCAATGATCTTCAATCATCTCAAAGGGTTAGGGGTAGTCCTAGAAAACGTTCTGCTGCATAAGGGTCAGGGGTAGTTCAAGAGAACGCCCTGCCGCAAATATTGCCAACTCTCAGGGACCCCCTAGATCGTGCCACCTTGACCCGGGTATAGGCTAGTTTAACCGAAGAGTGAATTTATCTCCACTCACCGTCCTCGGGATTGGGTCCTTTGTTCAAACTCCATTATGCCCATGGTTCTGGTGCATAGATCCTAGAAAGCTCCGAGCCCGCAAGTGTTCTGAGACTCATTAACGGAGCGACTTTTAGATTGCGTCTGAATCCGTTCGAAACCAAGTGTTTCAAATCTCTAGGTTCGTGGATCCGAACCCTTTCGAGTCCGAGTGCTTCGGATCTCTAGGCTTGTTCAATACCCTTTCGAGTCCAGGCCCGAGTAAGTCTCTAAGTTCGTGGATCCGAACCCTTTCGAGGCTTAGAGCGATTCAGCCCGTTTGATGGCGATAAATCTGAGCCCACCAATCTTGGACTTGTGATAAATTCAGGCCCACCAACCTTGGACTATTAGGCATAAATTAATTTAGTGGGTTCAAATTAGCCCCTCTTACAATAAATTATAAAAGCTTTTTAAAATTATATTATATCATCTATTAATCGATGATATTACATGCACCAATTAGTGCACTAACTAGTGTACCAACGCTAGTTATGACATTATTATTGACTCAACTCATTAATTACATTACAAATTTTAAAAACCTCTTAAATTATGTCACATTATCAATTGGTACACTAGTATGTATACTAATTAATACATATACTAATTAGTACATATAATATTATTCTCTATTAATACACTAATTGATATTTTAATTAATGCATATAATTTTATTCTTATTAATTGATTATATTTTAAGAAAAATAATCTCACAGTAAATGTCAGGACAAAAAAAAAAAAAAAACACGAGGAACAATAACATGAATTTCAAACGAGGAACAATTAATTACAAACTTTCATGAATTTCTTCACGTAAGTGTGAACAATAACATTTTTTTGGGGGGAATCATACGGCAGCAATCACGTGACAAAAGAAAGGAACACGTGTCTGACGTCGTGAAATATGCGTCACACGCATGATATGATGATGATGATCGACCGCTAGTCCACCCAATCAGATTTTTTTAAAGAAAAAATGGACAGTATGATTGGTGGAATCATATAAACATTACTAGAGTTTTAATTTTGAAATTTTAAAAAGGGTTTTAGTGATGTGACAAGAAAAAAAAATATAGACACATACATGATATTATATGTGAGCCCCCACTCTTTGCTACATTACTAGAACTTTCTTTAGAGTTTCAAAATTAGAACTCTCAATCTTTATTTTAAATTTTAAAATAATAATACTTGTTAGTTCGAATTTTCATAACTCGAATGATTTGAATGTCTCAAAATGATGTCGTTTTAAGAGTAAAACAACATCATTTTGATATATTCAAATCATTTAGATTACATAAATTCAATCTACTAATTTTTTTCATTTTAAAAAATATATGAAATATAAGTGAATCTATAATAAAGTAAAAATAAAAATTAAAAAATATTTGGGAGTTCTAAATTATGAGCTCTAAAGGAGCTCTGTTCGGTGATGTGATGTTTTGATCTTAAATTTTTTTTTGTTTAAAAAACTTCATCTTCTTAGTATTCAATTAAAATTTTTAAATTAGAAAGATGAATCATTATTGATAAAAATTTATACAAGTTGCATCACTATATTTCTCTAATAAAAAATTTTCTGTCGTACTAGAATAATTAAAGTTAGCCATCACTTCAACAACTTGTACTGTTATATTCCTCAGAAGAGTGATAATTACTTTTCCATATTATATTTAAGAAAAATATTAAAAATAATTTTTAGGATAAATTACACTGATACCCTTTGAAGTTTATATTTATTACAGTATTTCCTCTCACGTTTTAGAAATTACATCTCTCCTGTGAAGTTTAAAGTTTCATTATAGATTCTCCCACTCAGCAATTTAATTTTTTTGAATACTAATTTTGTCCTCACTAGGTAAATTACATTGATACCCTCACATTTAAGAAATTACAATCCCCTCCCTAAGGTTTAAAGTAACATTACCAATTGCCCCCTCGGTTAGTATTAGTTGGAAAAAAAATTATTCGAAAAAAAAATTAATTGGAAAAAAAATTAATTGAAAAAAAAGTAATTGAAAAAAAAAATTATTTGAGAAAAAATTAATTGAAAAAAAAATTTATTAGTAAAATTTTTAAATTTCTATTTAAAAACCAACATAAACTCATGTCTTGAATTTAAATTTTTTCCTCAAATTTACAAACTAAGACAACATTTTACAAACCAAAAAAATTATCAAACAAGTTTTTATGACAGTTTTTTAAATTTTTGTAAATATAAATTGAAAACTGAAAACAAAATGGTTACCAAACAGGCCTCGGATAGTAAAAATGTCGTAAAATTAACAAATAATTAAATAAGTTGCCAACATAAGAAATGACTTATCAAAAGATTCTTACGCTATATATGGCTTGATTTTTAGAATTTTTTTTAAAAAAATTAAAAATTAATTTGGTTAAGAAATAAAAAATAAAAAATAATTATCATTTAAGGGTAAAAAATAATTATCATTTTAACTTTTGGACATGTTATATATATACGTATGGTTGTTTCAATTTAATTTGTAAAACATTATTTCTAATCCCTCGAAAGATAAAAATTAAGGGAATTTTTTTTAAGATCCCTGGTATTAAGATTTTATAGTATAAAGGATACTCAATATTTTCATAATGTCTAAGGTTCCTCAACATTGATTTAGAGAAAATTCAGTGCAGAGAAATTTCATTCCAGAGAAATTTTGAAATTTCTCTGGACACATCATAGAGAAATTTGGACTCCCCAAACCCAAAGAAATTCTCAGACAAACATTTTCAGAGATTCTCTCACCCAGAGAATTTCTCTGGACTCCACAACCCAGAGAAAATTCCCAGACATATTTCCAGAGAAATTCTCTCAACCCAGAGAATTTCTCTGGACTACACAACCCAGAGAAAATCCAGGAGCTTGCTTAATCCACCGAATAATTTCTTGATGAAGAAAATTTGAGTAATGAAACCTCAAACATGACTAGTCTCTTACTAGGAGGAGGAGAACCCAACAAATGGCATCACTGGCCATATTCTCTAATTCCAAAATACCATGCAAAACCAGATCCTCATACCTGACTTCATTTTCTACACAAATGCAAAGCTTTGTCTAACAGCCGACTCGGGCCGAAGATTCCAACCAAATTTGCGTAGTATACTGTTATCTCTATCGTTGCCGAAGAAGTAAACGCTGTCCGAGTCAGCACCGAATGTCCAGCTTGACTCGGTAATTGTTGGATCGACTCTGTCCTTATCATCATCATCCATGTCTCTGTAGCCACCACGATTTATATATACATATATAAAGATATGTGTATAATGTAAATTAAGAGGTGAATTGGGCGAATCGAGAACGGAGAAATGGAATCGTGAGCGATTGAGAGTGCCGGAACAATTTTACAAATTGAACTTTACGATCCCAAGCAACGTAATGGTGCAACGATGGTGATGTTGGCGTAGTGTTGATGCGAGCCTGTGAGAACGGAGGAGGTGTGTCACTGGTGGCGCCGGAACTGAGAATGGAGAAGTTTAGAGAGAAAGAGAGAGATGAGTTTTGATTTGGTGAGGTCAAATTTCTCTGTGATATGTTTAGCGACCTTAGACATTAAAAAATAATTTTGTGGATCTCTTCCATTACGAAAAGTGGGAGAGGGACCCTAGACTAATTTTCTCTAAAAATTATATAAAAATAATATTTATTTTTTATTTTTTATTTTTTATTTCTTAACCAAATTAATTTTTAATTTTTCAAAAAAAATTTTAAAAATCAAACCATACATAGCCGAAGAATCTTTTAATAAGTCATTTCTTACGTTGGTAACTTATTTAATTATTTGTCAATTTTACGATATTTTTACCATCTGAAACCTATTTGGTAACCATTTCGTTTTCAATTTTCAATTTTTATTTACAAAAATTTTAAAAACTGTTATAAAAACTTGTTTGATAATTTTTGTAGTTTATAAATGGTTGTCTCAGTTTGTAAATTTAAAAAAAAAATGTAAATTCAAAAAATGAGTTTACGTTGGTTTTTAAACAGAAATTTAAAAATTTTACTAATAAATTATTATTTTTTCAATTAATTTTTTTCCCAATTAATTTTTTTCTAATTAATACTAACCGAGGGGGCAATTAGTAATGCTACTTTAAACCTTAAGGAGGGGGTTGTAATTTCTAAAACGTGAAGGGTGTCAATGTAATTTACTTAGTGAGGGTAAAATTGGTATTTAAAAAAATTAAAGGGTTGAAGGGAGGAATCTGTAATAAAACTTTAAAACTCAGGGAAGAGATGTAATTTTCAAAACGTGAGGGGGGAACTGTAATAAACATAAATCTCAAAAAATATTAGTATAATTTACCCTAATTTTTATAATGGTTGTAGTATTAAAAAAAATAAAAAATTCTCCTATATAGTATATATATATCCTTTGAAAGAATGTACTATGGCCATGGATGCTCTGTATTGGCCTTCCTGCATTGTTTTCTATAGTGCACTAAAACGATATCGTTTTGATGCACACACTCAAAAAAGGAAAAAGAAAAAGAAAAGCAGAGGTCTCTCTCTTCCCCCCACAAGCTCTACAAGGAAAGTTAAAAATTATTTTTAGAATATCACGTGTTTATACTCTTAATTAATTATAAATTTTTTTACATTCTTATATTCTTTAATCACCTAATATAATACCCCACCTATCTACCTTCTCCATCAATCATAATACTATAGAATACCACATGTCTATATTCTTGAATTACTAAATAATTTGTAAGAAAATATTTTCAAAAAAATCAATTTAATACAAATATATAATAAATAACACAAGAAATTTCTTACAGAAATTTTATAAATTTAATGCAAATTGTGACCGAGACCAGTGTTTGAATATTGTGTCTTTAAGACAAAATTTTGCCCTCCCCTTTGGTGTTTGCAATTGATGAACATCCTGTATCTAGGATACAACGATCATCCCACACAGAAATTATACAACTTTCTATGTGTACCGCGAACCAATTTGTGCCGTGCACTCTCTCTTATATACTCGACTAGACATAATGTATAAATCCTAAAACCTTAACTTATGCATCAAAACCATGGGATGAGATGGGATGGGATGGTGTTTATAGAAGTACTTGTGACCTTTAGAATGGTCATGTCTCTTAGATTCACATCCTTTCATACAAATAGATATCATGAAAGATTGTATCATTTCATTCAAATGGACTCAATTCCCAATAACTTCTAAAATTTTCCAACATAATTACCCACTTAGCAAACCCTAGCCCCAACGGTAGCCAAGCCAGTGCCGGCGTCGGCATCCCTCTCTTACCTTCCCTTGCTGACATCCAGTTCTGTTGCACCATCGCCAAACCCCTCCATGATTGCTCATAATTGATTTTTTTTTCCATCTAATTTCCCTCTTCTGTCTAGTATCAAAATCATGAATCTCTCAACTAACAACTTCAATGGCCAAATGGGTCAGATATGGTTTAGAGATTTGGAAATGTGTTTTTCTTCATATTTACAATTTCAATTTTAACACTTCAAATGCCCAAGATTTCATAAAACCATCTCACAAAAATCACCAAAAAAAAAAAAAAAACACAAATCCATCTAAAAAAAAAAATCAAGAAACAAAAACCCAGATTAAAAAAGAAAAAGAAAAAAAGGCTTTAGTATTGGTTTTGTCAAATACATCATCATCAACTATTGTTTTGAGTATGATTGCAGATATGTATTGCATGTACAGGAAGAGAGAGAAACATAGAAACCTAGAGAGAGATGGAAAAAAATATCAGTGGAACAAGGCATTAGGTCCCGCGCCTCCCCGTCACCCAACTCTATTTTTTTACCAAAATCTCGCATGGTTTCATTGCATACATATATACCCGACTGTACATCACATTCTGAGTATATATATACATGCATAGCGCACAAATACTTTATGTATATCATCTATATCTACCACTTCAAATCTCTTTATATTTTCCATATTACAATTTCAATTCGATCTCACACATCAACAATGGCCGATTGGGCACACCGCCGAGATTCTCCCAACCCAAATCCATAAAACTGTCTAATTATATCTATTTAAAATTCATATTAACCCACCCAAGTTAATAAATGGCTCTAGATGGATTGTTCATTGTCAACCCAAGTAAAATTGGGTTTGCATAGGTTGAATATCTAAACCCCGTTTAAATGTGCACCACTTTTACCACTAATTCTAAAACATTTTAAATATTTTTTTTTTAAAAAAAATTATTCAAAAAAATGAAAAAAATAATTTTTAAATAATAAAAAAAATAATTTTTTTAAAAAAAAGATTAAAAAAATGAAGTAAACAGATTGGTTTGGTTCATTTGTTAAACCCATTTATTAAATGGGCAAGTTTGAGTTTTTTTTTTATTTTTTTTATTTTTAATGTAGGAAAATGTTAGATCCCAAATGTTTTACTAATATTTTTACCAATATTGGTAAAACATCTGAGATCCCTACCATTACTTGTAATGGACGAACTGGATAAGAGGGATTAGAATCTATCGGACTTAAATTCTGGGACTGTGAATCTCCCGGACTATTTGGTTGGATTGGATGTGTATCCCGTGTTTATTTTTTCATAGGATTAGATGTCTGGAAATGACTATTTTTTAGTGAATCTAATGTTTAGTTGGACGAATTGAATATGATAAATGAGCAAAAGACTATTTTACCATTTTTCAATTGTTTACTAAGTAATAGCAATATTAAACATATCTTTAATATTTTAATTATTTTTAGCTAGATTAAATACAAATTTATTTTATTTTATTTTTTACACAATTAAATAAATTTATTTTTTTAAAATAAAATAAATAAAATATCAATAAAAATATATGTTATTTTTTTAATTAAAATTTTAAATAAATTTATTTTTTTAAATAATAATAATTAAGTAATGAAGTTAAATAAAACATCTATTAAAATTTAAATAATGAAATTAAATAAAATATAAACAAAATTTTGAAATAAAACATCAATAAAATATCTATAAAAGATTATTTTAAAAAATTAAATAAATAAAACATCAATAAAAAGTTAAATAAAATTATTTTATTTTTAAATTGAGACATTTAAATTTTATTGAATTTTACTAAATATAATACATAATTAAATAGTAGAGAGTCAAAATGGTCATTTCACCACCTAATCCCAACAGTAAATAGTCCTATGAAAATTGTCCCACACACCCCCCCTTCAGGATAGTATAGTCCCTCATATGGGGGATAAGGAGTACAGCCAGATTCCATGTCCGGCGAACTAAAAAAAAAAATCAAACGCTAGATTGGATGCTTCTTCCGGATTACAATTTGCACAGTAAATAGTCCCCCCTTTTATCCTCCCAATCAAACACACCCTTGAATGTATAACCCGACCTACCCATACCTACTTATACCCGGCCATTGGTCACCTGTAGTTAAGACTCAGAAAGTATGAACTTATATAATTTTCTTTTATAATTATGAGGTGTATATTTCTAAGAAAATATATAAAAATGTTAAATTATTGATCTCTCGTGAGCTTTGAAAAAAAATATAGAGTCAGGCTGCAAACTCATAAATTTATGCCCAAATTTTATCTAGAATTTTCAACATATTGTTCATATTCATTTTACATATTGACCCCACAATACACTCATCTAATCTCCACCATTCATCTGCATTCTAGGTAAATTCTGGTACTTATTTTTTGGGTTCCCAGACTAATCCAAAAATATACTAATAAGATTTACTATGCTGATACATTGACTTCCCTTCTAATAAAATTTAAAAAATTGGAACTAATGCAGATAATATAAAGACATAAAGATAAATAAGGTAAAATAAATATTTTAATGTATTGAGCTTGTTTGGTTTTAGTCTTCAGAAAATAGCTTTCAGAAAATTTTACTTTTTTATTTTACATATTTTAATGTTTTCAATGAATTTTTTTAATATTTTAAACAAATTTTTTTAATTTTTAGACACACCTAACATAAATACACTTAAAAAGTACAATATTTGTGAAAAAAATATTTAAAAAATACACTAAATACCAAAAATACAAACAAAAATAAATAAAAATTCAGTACATTTTTCATATTTTTATGTATTTATTAATTTTTTAAGATATTTGTTCACAAATATTTTACTATGTAGATACATCTAAGTAATGTACATCTAAAAAAGTAAAAAAAATTGTTTAAAATTTAAAAAATATTCACTAAAAACAAAAAAAAAACACGAAAAACAAAAAACTCAATTTTTAAAAAACTGAATTCAGAAAACTAAAACTCAACAGATAATAATATTTTTTTCATCCGTATAACTACCAAATTACTGATGAAAATGGAGGTTAAGAGTGATGTGAATTAAAATTTTAAGAAGTCCAATAAAATTCTGTCAAAATTATAAAGTTTATTATACTTTTTTCAAATCTCAGAAAAGGTTAGTGTAATTTACCAAAAAAAATGAAGTGCAAATTTGACAAATTCTTATTAATAAAATTTACATGTTCAAAAAAAAAAAAAAAATCTAAAAATTACTCAGTATTTGAATTATGTGAATTAAATTCATTATAAATGTAGTACACAACACATGAAGTTATAATCTAGACTATATACATCCTCTATTTGGCTACATTTCATGGCAAAAATTTTAAGATTGTATATTTTTTTGAATTCATATTAATTTGGTTGGGAGAAGTTACATTATTTTTTTCTTGTTTGGTTAACAAATGAATCAAACTATTGATAAGTTTGATTCGACTCAATTCGTTAGGTAAATAAATACGTTTTTGAGCTCAAATTTAATAAGCTCAGCTCGTTTATTATTTATTTAAATAATAAAATAAATATATTATTTATATATTTAAATGAAATAAGAAATAATAAAAAAAAATTATGTTATCTAGATTCAAGAATCAAATTGATTAATATTAACAAGTCAAGCCAAATTTAAGCTAAATTTTCTAACTTAATAAACAAACGAACTGATCACAAACATTGCAAAATTCTACTGGCTCTATTCATTTACTGTCCTAATTGAAGCTATGATCAATCATGATACAAATATATATATATATACGGCTATTAGTTGTTGAAAATTTTAAAAAATAAAATAAAATTTGCAAGTAAAGAGCAATTACATAGTGCATTGGGGATAATGTCCTGTCCACTAAAGCTTTTGAAATATATGTATATAATATTTTAAATCATCAGTTATTAATCTAAATTATAAGATTTAACACTTTTATATTAAAATTTTAAGTGATAAAATACTAGGAAGTATCAATCTATTAATGGAATAGACATATTACTCCCGAAGTATTAATAATTACTCCACGGCGTCATGTGAGCCCCTTATATGAGATATGTCCCACATAATCATGTGATTCTTAGCACTAGTTCAGCATAATTAAAATAGTTATAAAAAAATAAAATAGGTTAAAAAAATTAATAAAATAAAATATCACATCTAAATCATAATTATTTTATTTTTTCTCTCACAAAAGTTAAAAAAATCAAAAAATTCAGCCCAAATAAGACTTTTTAGTCTCCAGCTAAAATAATAAAAAAACTAAAAAATTAAAAAAATCAACACACATCCCAAACGAGTTCATAGGATTGTTGGCCATTGCTCTAAGAGCATCCTCATCAAATTGGGTAAAATCATTTTTTAGCTAAACTAGTGATATAAATTTCAAAAAATCAAGTCTATCAGTCTTGCTTGTAACGCGGCAAAATTTGTGATTGCTACAGTATCTCACTACAACAAGCTGTAGACACCCCATTTTTGACCGACCTTAAGACTCAGACGTCACCGATTGAGCGCTCGGTGATGTTGCATTTTGTGCTCGTTCAGAAGTCTCAGAGTTGCGGCCGTGAGTCCTGCCTCCGGACTTCCGAACCCTCTTCTGTACCTTGTCTCGGTTTGCGAACCAGATTCGGTTTTCTCTGTTTCTCTTCCTGAAGGGAGGGAGAGGTCCCGTAGACCATCTCTCAGTGGCCGTGGGCTACATTTCGTGGCTGTAGGCCATTTTGCCCATTTCGGAGCCCGGTTCTCGGTTTTCGGAGCCCTCAGGCCGTGTGCCTCGGTTCGGGACCGCCTAACCATCTCCGACTGCTCCGGTTTTTGGCATGCATCTCATTTACTCCCTTGTGAGGGACACTGAGGCCTGAGAGGCCCGCTTCGTGGTCGAATGCCACTTTCGGTGCTTAACGGCCTATTTTCGGGACCCCGAACTGCGTGTTTTGGCCCCCGAGCATTCGTTTTGCATCGGTTTTCGTTCATTTTTGGCAGGTACCTCTGTTTTATCACCAGGAAGGTCACTGAAGGGTGGGAGGCCAGCAATTGTCTCAGCAACCAGTTATATTCCTCCGGCGCCCTCCGACGCCTGTTTTTCTCACTTCCGAGCCAATGTTGACCACCCTAGGGCCATTTTCTTCAACCCCAAACCACATATTTGTGTTGTAGACACCTGGGAGGACACAAATATCATATGGCGGGCCATTAATTCCATTTGACCCTTTTGAACCCCTCCTAAAAATGACTTGTTGTCTCTCCTGTTTCAGAGTTGCCAGTTTCCAACCATAGGGCCTTGTTGAGGAGACCTGGGAGGACACCAATATCTGGTGGCCGGCCAGAAAATCCAACTTTCCATTTTGCCCCTTGGCCGGCCGGCCATAGGGGGTAGCAGGCCGGCCACCTGCAGCAAAAGTGGCAGGCCGGCCATGCTCCTTGGGAGGTGTGCCTTACAGCTGTATAGCTGTTTCCCCCAAAATATCTGATTTCGGGGGACTTTTTGTATAGAAGGGAACTTAATCCCTTAAGCTACACACTTTGTCTCTCCCTCTCCTCTCCATCCTTGCATCAAGATAGCAGCTCCAACTCTCCTTCAAGGGCTAGAACATTTGGTTTGAGCATACATACACATATCTCCCTCTATCTCTCTCAAAATCCCTAAGTTTCTACCCCTTTTCTTCATCACTATCAAGCACCACCATCACCACTCCATTCCAGCAACAAGGAGAGGTTTTTTCAGAGGCTTAGAAGCAACATCCCTTGGTCCTAAAGGCAGCAAAGAGTAGTCTTCAAGGGTAAGTTCACATTTCCCCTCTTTGTAGCACTTTCTTGCACCTTTCTTCTAGCCTATTTGCTTACTGTTTTGGGCTCCGACCCTAACTAAAAGTAGGCCTTTTTTTGAGCCATTCTTCATGTTTGTTCAAGGGCTCAACCTTGTTTGAGCCCTCCATTGGGTACTTGCCTCAGTACCCCTTGGTATGTCAATATTTTGCATGCTTTTTCTAGCCTATGTGTGATCTGTTTTCGAGCATAATGTAAACTGTAAGTGGGCCTATTTTGAGCCCCTCTTCAACATTGAAGAAGGGCTCAATCCTTTTTGGGCCCCCTATCTTGCACTTACTTCATAATCCCTCCTATTTACCGTAAATTTGCATGATTTGTTTGGCCTATATGTAAATTGTTTTGGAGTGTGTCATGAACTGTGAATAGGCTTATTTTAAGTCCCTCTACAACATTGTAGAAGGGATCACCACTGTTGGGGGCCTCCATGTTGTACTTACCATTATACCCCTCTTTGGCCCCCACTTTTGTATGTTTTTTTTGGCTCATCTAGATTCTGTTTTCGGCCATGATCAGAACTGAAAGTGGCCATATTTTGGCCTTCTTGGCATGTCTCATCAAGGGTCTTTGGCTGTTTGGTGTCTATTTTGTATACCTCATGTTATAGCCTCTTTTGAACCTCATCTTGCATGACATTTTGAGCGTATTTGTATACTGATTTTGGGGCTGTCATAAATTGTAAATGTTCATATTTTTGGTCCCTCTTCAGTGTTATAGAAGGGTATTTTTTTGTTTGGGCTTTGCATTTACCATCTACTTCAATACCCCTCTCTTGGCCCCTATTTTTGCATGCCATTGTTGCCCTATCTATGCTTGCTGTTTGGCCATGTTTTAGACTGGAAAATGCTTGTTTTGGGGCTGCCTTGCTACTGTATTTTCATTCCATGTCCATATTGTGCATGCATTACATAGCTATAGGCCATTTCGGGTGTCTAAATTCGCATTTCGGGACCATTCCTTGCATTTGGTGTCATTTCGCCATCTTTCGGGACTGTTTTCCCCCGTATTTCAGTGCTGAAATTCCATTGGCATGTTTGCATGTCATTTTCCATGTCATTTCATGCCTTAATGCCATTTCCTCGTTTCGCGTGCCCGTGTGCACGCATTTCGAGGCAACTCATTTTTCATCTGATGGCTTCCTATGTGAGTGTGGCTGAGGCTCTCTCATGTTGGTGTAAGCCCATTATTGCATTGCGTATGCCATTTCATCCATAGCATTGTGTATGCCTGGTTGTGTATTACCTCGTATAGCGTGTATGTCATTCCATGACATTGTGTATGTTAGGATTGCATATTAGCTGCATTTCATGCATATTGCATTGTGTTCGGGATAGGAGTTAGCCCGGGCACGGGAAACGAGGCGCGTTTCGTACTCCGAGTAACGGAATGTGTCTCAATTCCCAAGTCACCGACACTCCGGATTATCCGTGATGGAGCTAGGTTTTGTTGTAGCATTCATATGCATCCATCCTATATTGAGTTGTGCAATTCGGCTCCTCGGCCATCATGCATCGAGATGCGTGATTGGTGACACGAGGATCGAGGCATGCATATATCTGTGAAATACATTGCTATGCCCCTTTCCTGCTCTTTGTTGCAGCATATCCAGGATCAGCGGTCTTCCGAAGCTTGGCGCGCTTTTCGAGAAACATTGCGAAACAGAGGCTGATTGGGGCATCCCAGTGGATTTCCGCGCAAGTCAGCCCAAACATACATCGTTCATCGGAAGCAAGGCAGTCCCTGGCTTGCATGCCAGTTTACAGTTTTCTTAGTTAATTTGTTAATTAATTAGGAATTTGTACATTATTCGGACTGTAATATTTGGACTGTATTATTCTTTTATTTGGGACTGTATATTCTTTTGGACCCTCTGCGCGAGGGCATAATTGTAATAAGTGTGGGTGAGTGTGATGTATGTGTTCCAACCTCACGTCTTTCTTCCCTTTTATTTACCTGCTTATGATGGTCAGATTAGGGCATATTTCAATTAGCATACAGTATGACAACATGTTTGCATCATTCATCTGTTTTGCACGCACCGGGCTCGGCGCATCATACAAACTGCATTTGTATTTCAATTCCAAATTGAATACTTGATAGCTGTTGCATTCCATGTACCATGTTTAGAATAGCCGAGCCTGCTATAGTTTGCATTTTCGCATGTGTTGCATTAGGCATTTCAGCATACTTAGGATCATGCATGATTTCTAATGTAGTTTCTATTTTGGCTGGGAGTACTCGGTGAGTTTTTATGCTTTAGCATCCTTGCATGCGTGTGAGTGACTGCCATGAATAGCATGCTTACCATGAGGCTAATTGCTTATGTGATATAACTGCCTTGAATGCCTGTGGGTGAATGTTGGGTTATCTGAATTGGAATAATGCATTGACTGTTTGTTTTAAGCCCACTAGATTGTGGCAACATCATGTTTTCTAAGCCCACCTGAGGGTGGCAAAATCTGCATTTTAAGCCTACCTGCGGGTAGCAAACCATCTTTCAAACAAACATGAAATGGGTTGTTCCAATTCAGGCGATTCAGTCTATACTTGTATGCTGTGCGCATCACATAGTAACCTAGGCTAATAACCGGAATAAGAACATACAATGTTTTCAAAATAAGATATCATGGTTAGTAGAGGCCGGTCTTTGACCGGGCGAGCGGGGGTGCTCACGAAGTGACCTTCCCCAATCGTACCCAAGTTCCCGAGCCGAGGCAACTTTGGTGATGACGGACACGTGGCCTTTGGCACCGAGTCAGGGTTTCCTAAATTTCCCCATAAAAAAATATTTAGGTGGCGACTCTGTATCTGGCAAAGCAGTCCATATTTGGCACTTCTTTCAAAAAATCTGTTTTCAAAACGATTTGCCGGATTTGGACTCTTTGGTTCGAGATTTAGAACCGTGACATTTGAGTCCTTCGAACTGTAGTGACCCAATATCGAACCAGAACGGGGAGGACTCGCACTCCTTCCCCGGGATGCGTTCGGGGACGTCTACAGTTTCTGGCGACTCTACTGGGGATTTAGAGAACTTGACTCGAACTCGTGATATCTGGTTTTGACTACACTTGTGTGTTTCTTTGCATTGCATTTGCATTGGTGCGCCTAGGACACTGTGTTTGCCATCTGCTATTCCTGAGCGGTTTGCCGGAGGCTTGTCTTGTCAAGGCATGTCCATAAGGCTGACCGGTTACGGGCTCTGCCAGTATGGGAACACAAACCCCGGTTTTACCGGGGCACCCTTTTTGACCATTCGACCTAGTGCATATTCGGATCTATAGTGGCCATTCCAAACTAGGACAGGTTGCTTACCCGTTTATAGGTTGTTTGAAACCGCTGCGTGCGTAATGAAACCCTAGTTCCTGACAAAATAGGACAGGGAAACCCAACCCCAACATAGGGGTGTTTTGGCTCTCACTTATCTGCTATGTGCTTTAGAGTGCGTCTCTACAGGAATACATGTATCAGTCTATGAGTTTGGGCATCAGGCCTGCGGGTACCAGTTCAGTAGTTTGGGCATCAGGCCTGCGGGCACCAGTTCAGTATTTGAGAATCAGTTTTACCCGAGGGTATCAGATTTGAGGCAGAATTTTGGGGGCAGAATTCAGTAGAGGGCACAGTCATCCTGTTATGCTCGTATCCGTTTTGGTGAAATCAGGCTGAGATGCTGCATGTTTTCTCTTTTGCTAGGTAGTCCTGGAACCATAGCTTCAGAAGGCTCCGATATCCCCCGGGTACATTGGACTAGTGCTGATAGACTTTGTTAGGTCAGAAATTCAATTCAAGGGCAACCAGCGTTCTTTTGCTAAGGCAAGGCAAAGAAAGGCCAGTCAGGGCTCACCGGTTCATCCGATCCGTCAGTCACCAGTCACATCACCTTTGTTCAGAACCAACAGCCCGTGATGGCACAGGGTTCGGAAGAATTTGTGGCCGTGATAGCAACGTTGAATTAGGGAACTGCCATGCAGACTGAGACCAGTATTGAAACGCAGGGCCCATCTGGGGCATCTGCCTTACATCCAGCTTTGGGACCCCAGCCGAACTTTGACCCACTTCCGCCAGTTGAAGATTTGCAATGTCCGAATCCTCGAGAAAGGTTGACCCAAGCCCGAGTTTTCGGACCCCTGGTGCAGCCTAATGAGAGGCGTTATCCCCTTGATGCTAATGACCTCGATCTGACCGCAGTGAAAATTGCGAACCTTGAAAAGCAATTCAAGAAGGCGCAGGGCCTTAACTCCATTCCCGACATTGAGGATGGGCACACTGAGTCTGCCGTCCGGCTCCCAGACAGATTCAAAATGCCACATATTGACCGTTTCGACGGGTCTGGGGATCCAATGATACATATCCGACTTTTCTTGGATGTCCTAAAGCCGATAGGTCTGACTAAGCCACAAAAACTCTCTCTGTATGGAAGAACCCTGTCGGGTGTAGCAGCCACTTGGTACGCTAAGTTGGAGGACAAAGTGAAGCAAAACTGGGAAGAATTGGCTGAGGCCTTTGTCGATCAGTATTCCTACAATACCCAAGTTGAAATGACCATCCAGGAGCTTGAAGCAACCCGCCAGAACCCAACAGAGTCTTTTATGGAATTTGTTGCGAGGTGGAGAGCAAAGGCAGCACAGATGACAGATCGCCGCCCTTCTGAGAGGGATCAAGTGCAGATGATGGTGCGAAACCTCGAGCATGATATGTTGCAAAAATTGATAGTCGCTCCATTATTCACTTTCAAAAGTTTGCATGAACTGGGGGTTCAGGTCGAGAATGCGTTCAACAGTGGGATCATTCCCAGAACAAGTGAACCGACAAGGAGGGTGATTTCAAGGAGTACCAATGCCGGAAGTAGTACTATTCCCTAACCCACTGAAATCAATACAGTCACCACAGCCAACCCTTTTGCCAAACCAAGCCTACAAACAACCAGCCCAGCCCGAGCTCAGGGCAGAACTTTCACCCCTCTCTATATGAGCCTGACTAGCGCACTAAAAGTCTTGATGGAAAGGGGGCATCTCAAACCCCTCGATCCTCAACCTCTTCCTGACCCACTCCCAGCCAGACATAACCCCGCCAAGTATTGTATGTACCATCAGCAGCGTGGTCATGGCACCGACCGTTGCTATCGCCTTCGTCATGAGGTCCAAAATCTCATCGACAACCGGATGATAGCTCCATCTTCAGACCCCAATGACCAAACATCTCCTGCCTACCTCAATCTCATCCATATACTGCCATCCACCTATGACCCCAGCATATACATCATCCCAGTCCATCTACCCAAGCCTGAGGTGTTCATTCCAGAAAGCATGGACTTATGCATGATGGATGCATCTGGACCCCAATCATCTCAAACCCGTGAGCCCACTACTTCTGAGCTAAAGAGAATGATCGAAGATCTTCAAAGAACTGTGACAGATCTAGCCTCTGGGACATTGGCTCCATCATCGACCACAGCACATGCTAGGAGTTTCACGACAAAAGGCTCCCCAATCTTAGAACGGGCTGTATTTGAGGAATGCCAATCCCGTGGCAAAGTGGAAGCGAGTGGAAAGAACAAGATAGGGGCGGGCATGGACCCCCATGAACATCTTCTGTTGGCTGTTGAGGCTTTGAAAACCGAGGGACTGGAGAAAGAGCAAGTCCTCACAGTTGTTGCAAAAACTGTGGATGACACTTTCGCTACTCAAGTCAGGAGCAGTCCGAACCAAAGGGAAAACCGGGAGAAGGGCCGTTATGCCAGAGGCAATCCTGTTAGCTCTAGCCCTCCACTCAGAAGAGATCAGCAAACCAGGCCAGCACCTGCCAATCCTTTTACTGGTGCGTCCAGCAAAAATCCACAAACCCAGAAGTACCAACCCCGAGGTCAGAGGGTCTTCCATGCCCTCTATATGCCTTTGTCCAAAGCTTTCCAAATCCTCGTTGGACAAGGCCATCTCAAACCCTTTGAGCCTCGGCCTCTCCCGAACCCTCTTCCGGCTACGCATGATGCTACCCAGTACTGCGCATACCATCAGCAAACTGGCCATACTACCAACAACTGCTTCCATCTTCGCCATGAAATACAGGATCTATTTGACAACGGGGCTATCCTCCCGCCGAGCTCAGCAAAGTCTATCGGTACTGGGTCAGTGAACTTGGGGGATAATGTTATATGAACGGGGGATGAACCACTTGCAGGCGGCGCTCGATTAACTCCAGACGTGGGAATGGCATGCACTGTTTTGAGCAATGTACAAGTGCTGTTAATTTTGCATTCTGACTTGGGTATTGGGTCAGTTTTGTTGTTTTGTTTTGAGCCTGTCTTTTGTTTTGAGTCAGTCTCTTTTGTCTTGGGTCTGTCTTGTTGTATCGAGTCAGTCCTGTTGTAAAGGAGTCGGGTGATTCCGGGGGTGTTACCTCGGGCATCACCATTTTGTTTTGTGTTTGTCTTTTCGTTTTATTTTGAGTCTGTTTCTGCCAGGGAGCCAGTTGTGCCAGCAGACTTTGAATAAACAGCAGTGATTTTCACATTCTTGTATTCGCTTCTGCCTTGTGCCAGTTATGCCGGAGTTTTGAATGAGATGGCAGTATTTGACTAAGAACTCTGTCTTTTCTATGCCTTGAAGTCATTGTAATGACCTGAGTTTTTCAAAACTTTTTGAACACTGCGGTGAAAACAAAGAGGGAGGAATTCCTCGGGATTTGCAAAACTTTGATCAAATTGAGAGAAAGAGAGCCGTGCTAAGCCCTTAATGATTGAGATCATGCTTGTTAATGTGAGTACTGAGAAGGACCCTAGCTTTGATCCAAATTGGTCCTACACTGTCTTCAGCACGAGTGATTTGTCGCTTTCTTAAAAACTTTCAAAAAATGTTTTGCGCTGTCCTGCGAAGACATGTGTGGAATCGCTCTTGAGATTGTGCAGCTTAGGATCGCTCTCGGCCTCGGGACTCAACCCCTTTGCTTTCAAACCTTGAACTTGGATTCAGAACATTCAAAGGACAATCATGATGTGAGGCCTGTGTGGCCAGATTTGAAGCAGCCCTCGAACAAGAGGCACCAAAGTCAGATCAAGAAGATCAGACCTCATCAGAAGAAGTTTGCGAAGCCGAATCAGAAATACCCTTCGAACTAGGAGCAGAGATGTCAGATGTGCTCGAAGGGCCGAAGATGAGTCCTCTTGCAAATCAACAGCCACTCTCCTAGATGCGGATAGCTTCGAGATCCTAAAACCATTTGGCATGGACTAGCTACACTTTTACCCTTGAGAGGCTCGCTGGGCCGAAAACCCGGAAAGGCGACCCAGGCAAAAGTTAGAGCGAAGAAAAAGAATGAAAAAAGAAAAAAGAGAAAAAATGCAAAGATACAAAAAATGCAAAAAAGAAAAGAAAAAAGAAGAAATGAAAAGAATTGAAAAGAAAAGAAAAACATAGCTCGCAAGGTTGAAAACCTGCAACAGGCGCCTTGGCAAAAGTTAGAGCATAAAAAGGAGAGGTTAAATACCCGAGTGTACCTTAACCCCGAACTACGTAAGGCTTGATTCCCATGTTTGGGATACGTAGGCAACTTTATTCTGAAGTCCAGCCGTAAAACACTTCAATTGTGTCCATGCGATGGTTCTGGTCATCTTTGTCTTCTCTGTATCTGAGGACTTGGTTGTCACTCTGAGGACTGACTATAATGCGCCGTGGTGCTATCCAAATAAGGGGCAACTTTCCGTTGCCATTCAGTGTGCTGCGGCGCCAGTCAAACAAGGGGCAACTTTTCGTTGCCATTCAATGCGCTGCGGTGCCGTTCAAACAAGGGGCAACTTTCCGTTGCCATGCAGTGTCCTTTAGACAAGGGGCAATTTTCCTTCGGGTCCGAGGTTGCGCATCTCAAGAGTAGGTTCCGTGCTTGTTGAGCATTGGCTGTTTGCGAAAATAGTTTTTGAGAATTTTTTACTGAGGTCTATTAATTCTCTCTAAAATTATTCCATCTTTTCCAAAATTGGACCATTTCCTGGACCCAAAAAAGGAAAATTTTCAGTGCTCATAGCCTGACTTGCATGATTTCAAATCAAAAATCGAACAAGCATGTTAATCTAACTCTCATTTTGGTCAAAATTGTTTTAGTGGAAAGCAAAAACAAAAAATGGTCAAAATGATGAACTAAGGGCACAGTTGAGTCAGGTGTTCTGTCTTTTCCCCATTGTCAACATACTTGCTGGAAAGGGCACTCTATTTGCCGGAAGGGGCACCGTATTCGCCAGAAAAGGACACCACTGAAGCTAACCGCAGAAGGGCTGAAAGCTCTCCCATCCTCCAAGCAGCGAGGTATCGAGCCAAGTGCGAAGCACGAACTGGAATGGGGCAAGATATTCCACTCCCTCATCTGGACAGATCTTATCACGTCCAAACTCCCCAGCAAAGCATCATCAACCGATGCTAGCTGCAGATTCGCTACACACCCAGTTGTAGCGCAACCCCTCTGTGGGAGGAATTCACTAGCTGTGAGCGGAAGAAAGAAGAATCTAGCTGAGTGCCAGGGGCGAGAGCCTTCAACTTGCTGTTTATCCATCAACCACCCAGGGGAGGGATTGAAAAATGAGAGATTGAAGAATAGAGAGATGTGTGATGAGAGAAAAAGTGAGAAAATGGCTTTTTTGTGAAAAACAGAGCTTGAGGGCCGAGTGATGTGAGAATCACAAATGAGAAAGGGTGGGAAACACTACCCGGTGAAACAGGCTCCCTGTGCACGTCTGAGTGTCGTGTCTTTTTGTTTTATCTCGATTCTTGTTTTGGGTCGTTTCGAGTGTTACTCGATGTGTCTAGGTTGTATGCCTTTATTTCCTTGATTGAGTTGTTTCGCTGTGTTCAGTCGTAGGCTCAATACCTGGTCGAGAACTTATTTCTCAATTTCAAAAATAAAATCGTTTTGTGCTCCGAGTGCCGTGCCGTGCCGTTCTCCACAATTGTGCAAAATAGGATTGGCTCTTTCATAAAACCGCAGGGTTCAACCCAGGTCATGTCAGAATAGTAAAGCAAGGACCTATCTGAAGCTATTTAGGTTCCGGACTGCAAAGCAAAAGAAAAAAAGAAAATTTGGAGCATCTTAGCATGTTTTAACTTTAGCAAAATCCGAGACTGCATCCCAGGTGCACCTTCTCAGGCCTCGCCATTTCTCTGGAGTATGAGTGTGTCTCGACCCCAAGTGTAAGCTTGCTTCAAGTCAGAATGGCAATCCAAGCAGCACCAGAGGGTTTCACATGCAGATGTTATCTCTCGCCAATATGAACAGGGTGTGCCCTTTTTGAGCTGAGTGTGTTGCAAAGTCCTCTAAGAGGCAAATCAGAGGCACCAGAGTACATATTTAATGATCCTCTATTGCATAGAATGTGAACTTTCATATACACTGCTGTTGCATGCGTGCTGCGCATCGTTATGATTCATGCATAGAATATGCTTGCTTTCGATTTCGCATAGAATATGCTTTGCTTGATTCATGCATAGAATATGCTTGCTTTCAATATTGCATAAATTGTGCTTCCATACTTGCATAGAAAATGCTTGTATCTATTGCATAGAAAATGCCCTCGTACTTGCATAGAAGATGCATTTTATCGCACTGTCTTGTGCACTTACACTTTGTATCTCACTTGCACTGTCATTGTGCATCTTGTGGTTGTATCTCACTCGCACTGTCTTGTGCATTTCAAATCACTCGCGCTGTTTAGCGTATCGCACTGTCTTGTGCATTTCAAATCACTCGCGCTGTTTAGCGTATCGCACTATCTTGTGCATTTCAAATCAATCGCGCTGTTTAGCGTATCGCACTATCTTGTGCATTTCAAATCAATCGCGCTATTTTGCGCACCTTAATCGCACTGTTTTGTGCAGTTTACATTCGCGCTATTTTGCGCATCGCACTATTCTGTGCAGTTTATCATTCGCACTATCTTGCGCACCTTAATCGCACTGTTTTGTGCAGTTTACATTCGCGCTATTTTGCGCACCATAATCGCACTGTTTTGTGCAGTTTACATTCGCGCTATTTTGCGCATCGCACTATTCTATGCAGTTTATCATTCGCGCTATCTTGTGCACCTTTTATCGCACTGTTTTGTGTAGTTTGCATTCGCGCTATTTTGCGCACCTCAATCGCACTATTCTGTGCAGTTTATCATTCGCGCTATTTTGCGCACCTCAATCGCACTGTCCTGTGCTTATCACACTCTATCTTGTGCATTTCAAATCAATCGCGCTGTTTAGCGTATCGCACTATTTTGTGCATTGTCTCACTCGCGCTATTTTGCGCATCGCACTATTTTGTGCACATTACTTGCATTGTGCATACATTTCATCGTGCTATCTTGCGCATCCCACCTGCACTTGTGAGTGCATTACATTTCACTCGCGCTATTTTGCGCATCGCACTATTTTGTGCACATTACTTGCATTGTGCATGCATTTTATTGTGCTATCTTGCGCATCTCACCCGCACTTGTTAGTGCGTTGCATCGCGCTATCTTGTGCACCTTACATGTATCACACTGCTTTATGCATTCACCCGACGGCACCGCGCGTGCCAAACTTTCGAAATCACATTGAATATATGTTGTTAGCATATTGTTCTTGTTGAATTTCTCTCTTTTGCAGGCATGATATTGTATGTACGGTTCATTTGAAGCTGGTGCGACCAGACGAATCGCGCAGGTATCGTATCTTCTCCGTGTGAGACGCGACGAGAATCAAATAATTCTCCGCATTCCTAACTGCATGAAATGTAATTATTGCTTTGCATTCTTGCTTAAAACTGTTGCATCTATTTGCGAATACTTGCTTCATTACAGCTTGCTGCATTTGCGTGATCATTAAGTTACATCTGGCTCTGTGCATATCGCTTTGCATTTTGCCCCCTGCCTGCGGGCACGCCTGTGGGCACATCTCTGTTTCATCTTGTATGATTGTCTAAGTCTTCGGCCTTGTCAAAAATGGGTCGTCTCTGGGCTTTGACATTCACTCCCGTCATTTTTATGACTTTCGAGTTCTGTCAAAGAGGGGCAACTGTAGACACCCCATTTTTGACCGACCTTAAGACTCAGACGTCACCGATTGAGCACTCGGTGATGTTGCATTTTGTGCTCGTTCAGAAGTCTGAGAGTCGCGGCCGTGAGCCCTGCCTCCGGACTTCCGAACCCTCTTCTGTACCTTGTCTCGATTTGCGAATCAGATTCGGCTTTCTCTGTTTCTCTTCCTGAAGGGAGGGAGAGGTTCCGTAGACCATCTCTCAGTGGCCGTGGGCTACATTTCGTGGCCGTAGGCCATTTTGCCCATTTCGGAGCCCGGTTCCCGGTTTTCGGAGCCGTCAGGCCGTGTGCCTCGGTTCGGGACTGCCTAACCATCTCCGACTGCTCCGGTTTTTGGCATGCATCTCATTTACTCCCTTGTGAGGGACACTGAGGCCTGAGAGGACCGCTTCGTGGTCGAATGCCACTTTCGGTGCTTAACGGCCTATTTTCGGGACCCCGAACTGCGTGTTTTGGCCCCCGAGCATTCGTTTTGCATCGGTTTTCGTTCATTTTTGGCAGGTACCTCTGTTTTATCACCAGGAAGGTCACTGAAGGGTGGGAGGCCAGCAATTGTCTCAGCAACCAGTTATATTCCTCCGGCGCCCTCCGACGCCTGTTTTTCTCACTTCCGAGCCAATGTTGACCACCCTAGGGCCATTTTCTTCAACCCCAAACCACATATTTGTGTTGTAGACACCTGGGAGGACACAAATATCATATGGCCGGCCATTAATTCCATTTGACCCTTTTGAACCCCTCCTAAAAATGGCTTGTTGTCTCTCCTGTTTCAGAGTTGCCAGTTTCTAACCACAGGGCTTTGTTGAGGAGACCTGGGAGGACACCAATATCTGGTGGCCGGCCAGAAAATCCAACTTTCCATTTTGCCCCTTGGCCGGCCGGCCATAGGGGGTAGCAGGCCGGCTACCTGCAGCAAAAGTGGCAGGCCGGCCATGCTCCTTGGGAGGTGTGCCTTACAGCTGTATAGCTGTTTCCCCCAAAATATCTGATTTCGGGGGACTTTTTGTATAGAAGGGAACTTAATCCCTTAAGCTACACACTTTGTCTCTCCCTCTCCTCTCCATCCTTGCATCAAGATAGCAGCTCCAACTCTCCTTCAAGGGCTAGAACATTTGGTTTGAGCATACATACACATATCTCCCTCTATCTCTCTCAAAATCCCTAAGTTTCTACCCCTTTTCTTCATCACTATCAAGCACCACCATCACCACTCCATTCTTGCAGAAAGGAGAGGTTTTTTCAGAGGCTTAGAAGCAACATCCCTTGGTCCTAAAGGCAGCAAAGAGTAGTCTTCAAGGGTAAGTTCACATTTCCCCTCTTTGTAGCACTTTCTTGCACCTTTCTTCTAGCCTATTTGCTTACTGTTTTGGGCTCCGACCCTAACTGAAACTAGGCCTTTTTTTGAGCCATTCTTCATGTTTGTTCAAGGGCTCAACCCTGTTTGAGCCCTCCATTGGGTACTTGCCTCAGTACCCCTTGGTATGTCAATATTTTGCATGCTTTTTCTAGCCTATGTGTGATCTGTTTTCAAGCATAATGTAAACTGTAAGTGGGCCTATTTTGAGCCCCTCTCCAACATTGAAGAAGGGCTCAATCCTTTTTGGGCCCCCTATCTTGCACTTACTTCATAATCCCTCCTATTTACTATAAATTTGCATGATTTGTTTGGCCTATATGTAAATTGTTTTGGAGTGTGTCATGAACTGTGAATAGGCTTATTTTAAGTCCCTCTACAACATTGTAGAAGGGATCACCACTGTTGGGGGCCTCCATGTTGTACTTACCATTATACCCCTCTTTGGCCCCCACTTTTGTATGTTTTTTTTGGCTCATCTAGATTCTGTTTTCGGCCATGATCAGAACTGAAAGTGGCCATATTTTGGCCTTCTTGGCATGTCTCATCAAGGGTCTTTGGCTGTTTGGTGTCTATTTTGTATACCTCATGTTATAGCCTCTTTTGAACCTCATCTTGCATGACATTTTGAGCGTATTTGTATACTGATTTTGGGGCTGTCATAAATTGTAAATGTTCATATTTTTGGTCCCTCTTCAGTGTTATAGAAGGGTATTTTTTTGTTTGGGCTTTGCATTTACCATCTACTTCAATACCCCTCTCTTGGCCCCTATTTTTGCATGCCATTGTTGCCCTATCTATGCTTGCTGTTTGGCCATGTTTTAGACTGGAAAATGCTTGTTTTGGGGCTGCCTTGCTACTGTATTTTCATTCCATGTCCATATTGTGCATGCATTGCATAGCTATAGGCCATTTCGGGTGTCTA
Organism: Camellia granthamiana; assembly: GCA_036172215.1. Classification (NCBI taxonomy): domain Eukaryota; kingdom Viridiplantae; phylum Streptophyta; class Magnoliopsida; order Ericales; family Theaceae; genus Camellia; species Camellia granthamiana. Next base: position 86,491,796 of record CM069914.1, on the reverse strand, counting down.
AATTCGCATTTCGGGACCATTCCTTGCATTTGGTGTCATTTCGCCATCTTTCGGGACTGTTTTCCCCCGTATTTCAGTGCTGAAATTCCATTGGCATGTTTGCATGTCATTTTCCATGTCATTTCATGCCTTAATGCCATTTCCTCGTTTCGCGTGCCCGTGTGCACGCATTTCGAGGCAACTCATTTTTCATCTAATGGCTTCCTATGTGAGTGTGGCTGAGGCTCTCTCATGTTGGTGTAAGCCCATTATTGCATTGCGTATGCCATTTCATCCATAGCATTGTGTATGCCTGGTTGTGTATTACCTCGTATAGCGTGTATGTCATTCCATGACATTGTGTATGTTAGGATTGCATATTAGCTGCATTTCATGCATATTGCATTGTGTTCGGGATAGGAGTTAGCCCGGGCACGGGAAACGAGGCGCGTTTCGTACTCCGAGTAACGGAATGTGTCTCAATTCCCAAGTCACCGACACTCCGGATTATCCGTGATGGAGCTAGGTTTTGTTGTAGCATTCATATGCATCCATCCTATATTGAGTTGTGCAATTCGGCTCCTCGGCCATCATGCATCGAGATGCGTGATTGGTGGCACGAGGATCGAGGCATGCATATATCTGTGAAATACATTGCTATGCCCCTTTCCTGCTCTTTGTTGCAGCATATCCAGGATCAGCGGTCTTCCGAAGCTTGGCGCGCTTTTCGAGAAACATTGCGAAACAGAGGCTGATTGGGGCATCCCAGTGGATTTCCGCGCAAGTCAGCCCAAACATACATCGTTCATCAGAAACAAGGCAGTCCCTGGCTTGCATGCCAGTTTACAGTTTTCTTAGTTAATTTGTTAATTAATTAGGAATTTGTACATTATTCGGACTGTAATATTTGGACTGTATTATTCTTTTATTTGGGACTGTATATTCTTTTGGACCCTCTGCGCGAGGGCATAATTGTAATAAGTGTGGGTGAGTGTGATGTATGTGTTCCAACCTCACGTCTTTCTTCCCTTTTATTTACCTGCTTATGATGGTTAGATTAGGGCATATTTCAAGTAGCATACAGTATGACAACATGTTTGCATCATTCATCTGTTTTGCACGCACCGGGCTCGGCGCATCATACAAACTGCATTTGTATTTCAATTCCAAATTGAATACTTGATAGCTGTTGCATTCCATGTACCATGTTTAGAATAGCCGAGCCTGCTATAGTTTGCATTTTCGCATGTGTTGCATTAGGCATTTCAGCATACTTAGGATCATGCATGATTTCTAATGTAGTTTCTATTTTGGCTGGGAGTACTCGGTGAGTTTTTATGCTTTAGCATCCTTGCATGCGTGTGAGTGACTGCCATGAATAGCATGCTTACCATGAGGCTAATTGCTTATGTGATATAACTGCCTTGAATGCCTGTGGGTGAAGGTTGGGTTATCTGAATTGGAATAATGCATTGACTGTTTGTTTTAACCCCACTAGATTGTGGCAACATCATGTTTTCTAAGCCCACCTGAGGGTGGCAAAATCTGCATTTTAAGCCTACCTGCGGGTAGCAAACCATCTTTCAAACAAACATGAAATGGGTTGTTCCAATTCAGGCGATTCAGTCTATACTTGTATGCTGTACGCATCACATAGTAACCTAGGCTAATAACCGGAATAAGAACATACAATGTTTTCAAAATAAGATATCATGGTTAGTAGAGGCCGGTCTTTGACCGGGCGAGCGGGGGTGCTCACGAAGTGACCTTCCCCAATCGTACCCAAGTTCCCGAGCCGAGGCAACTTTGGTGATGACGGACACGTGGCCTTTGGCACCGAGTCAGGGTTTCCTAAATTTCCCCATAAAAAAATATTTAGGTGGCGACTCTGTATCTGGCAAAGCAGTCCATATTTGGCACTTCTTTCAAAAAATCTGTTTTCAAAACGATTTGCCGGATTTGGACTCTTTGGTTCGAGATTTAGAACCGTGACATTTGAGTCCTTCGAACTGTAGTGACCCAATATCGAACCAGAACGGGGAGGACTCGCACTCCTTCCCCGGGATGCGTTCGGGGACGTCTACAGTTTCTGGCGACTCTGCTGGGGATTTAGAGAACTTGACTCGAACTCGTGATATCTGGTTTTGACTACACTTGTGTGTTTCTTTGCATTGCATTTGCATTGGTGCGCCTAGGACACCGTGTTTGCCATCTGCTATTCCTGAGCGGTTTGCCGGAGGCTTGTCTTGTCAAGGCATGTCCATAAGGCTGACCGGTTACGGGCTCTGCTAGTATGGGAACACAAACCCCGGTTTTACCGGGGCACCCTTTTTGACCATTCGACCTAGTGCATATTCGGATCTATAGTGGCCATTCCAAACTAGGACAGGTTGCTTACCCGTTTATAGGTTGTTTGAAACCGCTGCGTGCGTAATGAAACCCTAGTTCCTGACAAAATAGGACAGGGAAACCCAACCCCAACATAGGGGTGTTTTGGCTCTCACTTATCTGCTATGTGCTTTAGAGTGCGTCTCTACAGGAATACATGTATCAGTCTATGAGTTTGGGCATCAGGCCTGCGGGTACCAGTTCAGTAGTTTGGGCATCAGGCCTGCGGGCACCAGTTCAGTATTTGAGAATCAGTTTTACCCGAGGGTATCAGATTTGAGGCAGAATTTTGGGGGCAGAATTCAGTAGAGGGCACAGTCATCCTGTTATGCTCGTATCCGTTTTGGTGAAATCAGGCTGAGATGCTGCATGTTTTCTCTTTTGCTAGGTAGTCCTGGAACCATAGCTTCAGAAGGCTCCGATATCCCCCGGGTACATTGGACTAGTGCTGATAGACTTTGTTAGGTCAGAAATTCAATTCAAGGGCAACCAGCGTTCTTTTGCTAAGGCAAGGCAAAGAAAGGCCAGTCAGGGCTCACCGGTTCATCCGATCCGTCAGTCACCAGTCACATCACCTTTGTTCAGAACCAACAGCCCGTGATGGCACAGGGTTCGGAAGAATTTGTGGCCGTGATAGCAGCGTTGAATTAGGGAACTGCCATGCAGACTGAGACTAGTATTGAAACGCAGGGCCCATCTGGGGCATCTGCCTTACATCCAGCTTTGGGACCCCAGCCGAACTTTGACCCACTTCCGCCAGTTGAAGATTTGCAATGTCCGAATCCTCGAGAAAGGTTGACCCAAGCCCGAGTTTTCGGACCCCTGGTGCAGCCTAATGAGAGGCGTTATCCCCTTGATGCTAATGACCTCGATCTGACCGCAGTGAAAATTGTGAACCTTGAAAAGCAATTCAAGAAGGCGCAGGGCCTTAACTCCATTCCCGACATTGAGGATGGGCACACTGAGTCTGCCGTCCGGCTCCCAGACAGATTCAAAATGCCACATATTGACCGTTTCGACGGGTCTGGGGATCCAATGATACATATCCGACTTTTCTTGGATGTCCTAAAGCCGATAGGTCTGACTAAGCCACAAAAACTCTCTCTGTATGGAAGAACCCTGTCGGGTGTAGCAGCCACTTGGTACGCTAAGTTGGAGGACAAAGTGAAGCAAAACTGGGAAGAATTGGCTGAGGCCTTTGTCGATCAGTATTCCTACAATACCCAAGTTGAAATGACCATCCAGGAGCTTGAAGCAACCCGCCAGAACCCAACAGAGTCTTTTATGGAATTTGTTGCGAGGTGGAGAGCAAAGGCAGCACAGATGACAGATCGCCGCCCTTCTGAGAGGGATCAAGTGCAGATGATGGTGCGAAACCTCGAGCATGATATGTTGCAAAAATTGATAGTCGCTCCATTATTCACTTTCAAAAGTTTGCATGAACTGGGGGTTCAGGTCGAGAATGCGTTCAACAGTGGGATCATTCCCAGAACAAGTGAACCGACAAGGAGGGTGATTTCAAGGAGTACCAATGCCGGAAGTAGTACTATTCCCTAACCCACTGAAATCAATACAGTCACCACAGCCAACCCTTTTGCCAAACCAAGCCTACAAACAACCAGCCCAGCCCGAGCTCAGGGCAGAACTTTCACCCCTCTCTATATGAGCCTGACTAGCGCACTAAAAGTCTTGATGGAAAGGGGGCATCTCAAACCCCTCGATCCTCAACCTCTTCCTGACCCACTCCCAGCCAGACATAACCCCGCCAAGTATTGTATGTACCATCAGCAGCGTGGTCATGGCACCGACCGTTGCTATCGCCTTCGTCATGAGGTCCAAAATCTCATCGACAACCGGACGATAGCTCCATCTTCAGACCCCAATGACCAAACATCTCCTGCCTACCTCAATCTCATCCATATACTGCCATCCACCTATGACCCCAGCATATACATCATCCCAGTCCATCTACCCAAGCCTGAGGTGTTCATTCCAGAAAGCATGGACTTATGCATGATGGATGCATCTGGACCCCAATCATCTCAAACCCGTGAGCCCACTACTTCTGAGCTAAAGAGAATGATCGAAGATCTTCAAAGAACTGTGACAGATCTAGCCTCTGGGACATTGGCTCCATCATCGACCACAGCACATGCTAGGAGTTTCACGACAAAAGGCTCCCCAATCTTAGAACGGGCTGTATTTGAGGAATGCCAATCCCGTGGCAAAGTGGAAGCGAGTGGAAAGAACAAGATAGGGGCGGGCATGGACCCCCATGAACATCTTCTGTTGGCTGTTTGTAGACACCCCATTTTTGACCGTCCTCAAGACTCGGACGTCACCGTTTGAACACTCGGTGATCATCCATGTGTGTGTTCGTTTGGAGTTCCCGGAGTTCTCGGCTTGCGCGCCTTGCCTCAGGGCCTCCGAACTTGACCGTTTTGTGTCCGGTTTGGCACCAGACACCTGTGTTTTGCCTTAGAGGGGCAGGGAATGCTTTGTGAGGCATTCCCACACACCACCGGCTGTGGCTAGAGGCCACCGGCTGGCTGTAGTTTCCACCGGCACTATATTGTGCCGGTCGGCACTATTTTGTGCCGGTCGGCACTCAATTTTGTCAAAATGACATTTTTTGCCGGCCGGACACTGTGCACTTGCTTTCTGAGATATTTTCAGACAGCTGTGTGCAATTGGCTTCCCCTCCATACACGTGTATGGAGGGATGAACCCTTGTTTGCTTAGCTTGTAAGTCTTACAAGTTCTATAAGAGGAAGGCTCTTCTTCTTGGCTTAAGGTTGGATTTTCTTGAGAGGTTTTCAGCCATTTTAGACAGAGAGGAAGCTCTGGTTTAGGTTAGAGAATATATATCTATCCTATATCTATCCTTCTCTTGTTAAACTAGGTGTTTTGTGCCTTACTTTTGCACACTAGCACCTAGTGTTTCACCTTTCTCTTGGGACAGAGGTTCTAGAGGTTGGTTTTTGGTGATTCTTGGCTGGTTTTGAGCTCAAAGAAGCCACAACACCAAGCTTTGTGAAGAGGTCTACAAGGGTAAGAACTTAACTCCCTTTTTACCCCATTCTTGTACCTTGTTTTTACATAGTTTAAAACAGTTTTTGGGCTTAGTGTTTGGCACATAAAAGTTCTGATTTTTAACCCTCTTTGTTGTATATTAAGAGTGTTTAGTGGTTTGGGTAGGTTTGACCACCCTTAGGCCTTGAAAAGGTCACTTTTTGTGCTATTTTGTGAGAGATCCGAGATTTTGGTGATAGGATCTCTTCACCACTGAAATCTTGAGGGATTTCAGTGGTGAAGAGCATGCCTTGAAGTCTCAAAAAGGGGAGGGCCACCCCCTCTCCTTGATGTCCTTGAAAAGGGCAAGTTTTGCCTCTTGAGAGAGCACCATGCTTGAGTGTGTGTTGAACATGTTTGAGTTGTTTTCCATGCTTATATTGCCATGATATAACATGTCTATAAGTTAGTTTTGATCTCCTATGCACGCTTAGCATGGTTGCCTTGTAATGCCCCTTTTATGCCTTAACATGCCTAGGTTGTATGCCCTAGTTTCTAGCATGTTTTAGGCTTACATTTGTGAAGCTTTTGTGCTTATATTATCATGTTTTAGGTCTGTCCATAAGTATTTGGGTCAATCTTAGCATGCTTAATATAGCCTCTTTACATTTGGCTTGTTGGCCTTAAGGGCATGAGTGTGTAACATGCCTTGCTTGCATTGTTTTTGATGGTTTGGCACCATTTCATATGCTATTTCAGTCCCTTAGAGGTGCTTGTATGTTTACATTGCATGCTTCTTTGTGACTTCTTAAGCTTGTGTCGCATGCTCCATGTTTAGGCCTTATCGCATGCCTTTGAATTCAAGCTTCTTAGATGCCATCTAAGTAGTCCTTTGGGCCTATTTTGACATGCTAAAAATCTGTTTTGGGTTGATCAATGCATGCCATAATTACTTTGTCTTGGTTTGGTTCAAACCCCCATTGACTTGCCTTAAGCCTAGGCCATTTGCATGCTTTGTTTGGCATGCTTCATTGCATGATTTGGCATCATGTTTAACTTGAATTTCAGAGCTTTAAGTGCATACTAGTTGCCCATGTTTGGTCTCTTTAAGTGTGCATGAGAGTTGCTTTTGTATGCCTAAGTCTTGAGCCTTAACACTTGCATGTGTGTGTGTGCATTTGGTCTCATTTTCTACGCACTTTGGCCACTGATTTTAGGCCCATTTTGAGTCGCCTAATTCATGTATAAGTCCATCCCTCTTGCGGTTTGCATGCTTGCATTGTATGCTTGTTTGCATGCTTGCATAAGTGTATCACATTGTCCACATTGCATGCCTAGTTGACATACTTAGGATTTCACCACATTGACATGCATACCAAGCCTCTTGAAGTAAGTTTGATAGAGGTTTGGTACCCCTTTTGTGCCTATGTGATTTGCATGCATTTGAAAGTGAAGTTGCATCCGTGGTTCTTAGGGCCATCACGCATCGAAATGCGCGATTGGTGGTCCGGGAATCGAGGCACATGCCCCCTTGAGTCAATAACATGATAAGGGGTATGTTTAGTGCATAAATAGCTTGGATTGTATTGCCATGCTTGTTGTTTCCCTCTGCTGCTGTGAGTTGCAGGTTCAGCAGGAATTTTGTGCCGACCGGCACTAAAAAGTGCCGACCGGCATTCCTTTGGCAACCGATAAGGGAATTCAGTGCCGATGGCCTCATCCTTCAGCCGGTGGTGTTCTACCCCAGCCGGTGGTGATCCCCAGTGCCCTGGGAGGTAGTCCTAAGATTTTGGCAATTTTCTGAGGAGAGAGCAGAGAAAACAGAGGCACACCTGCATGGCAGTGCGATTCCGAGCGAGTCCCGGGCACGCGCATGCGTTGGACCCTCATCCCGAGGCCATTTACCGCTTAATTAGATTAATTAATTTATTTAATTAATTTAGTTGATTTGTAATATTTAATTAGCTAGAATAGTTAATTATTTATTTTGGTCTGTATTATTATTCGGTCCCTCCGAGCGAGGGCAAAATTGTAATAAGTGTGTGTGAGTGGGTGCATGTCTTCCAACCCCCATTTCTTTCTCCCTTTTATTTACCTGCTTATGATGGTAGATTAGGGCATTTTAAATTAGCATACCTTATGCAATGCATGTGTGCATTCATGCATTTGTTTACATGCATTCGGGCTCGGCACATCATGCAAACTGCATCGTACTTTCAATTCCAAATTGAATACGTGATAGTTGTTGCATCTCATGTGCCATGTTTAGGGTTAGCCGAGCCTACTCTAGATTACATCTCTGTGTGTGATGCATTAGCCACTTAACATGAACCAGGTCATGCATGTTTGCTAACTAGTTTACTGTTTTGGCACGGAGTACGATGTAAGTGTTTTTCGCTTTAGCATATCGCATGCGTGTGAATGTTGCCATGACAGTATGCTTACCATGCGGCTAAATGCTTATGTGAGATAAACTGTTTGAATGCCTGTGGGTGGAGGTTGGAATGCCTGAGTTGGGACAACTCATTGAAATCCGAATTTTAGCCTACTTGCGAGTAGCACAAAAACCAACACGTTTTTTTCGAAATAAAACGGATATGCAATGTTTATTTCCAAATTAGGCAATCTAGTCTATACTTTTGTGTTGTGCGCATCACATAGTAATTCTAGGCTAATAATTGGAATAAGAACGCATAAAGTTTTCAAAAACGGATATCACGGTTAGTAGAGGCCGGTCTTCGGACCGGGCGAAAGGGGGTGCTCATAGCTGACCTTCCCCGATCGTACCCAAGCTCCCGAGCCAAGACCACTTTGGTGATGACGGACATGTGGCCTTCGGCACTGAGTCAGGGTTTCCTAAATTTCCCATTTTAAAAATATTTAGGTGGCGACTCTGTAATCTGGCAAAGCAGTCCATGTTTGGCACTACTTTTTCAAAAATCTGTTTTTTCTTCAAAACGATTTGCCAGAGTTGGACTCTTTGGTTCAGATTTAGAACCGACATAAAATCGAGTCCGAACTGTAGAGTGAAGCCCACGGGCACGTCTACAGTTTCTGGCGACTCTGCTGGGGAGTTAGAGAGCTTGACTCGAACTCGTGATATCCTGTTTTGATTTCATCTATGTGTTTCTTTGCATTGCATGTGCATTGGTGCGCCTAGGACACCGTGTTGGCCATCTGCTATTCCTGAGCGGTTTGCTGGAGGCTTGTCTTGTCAAGGCATGACCATAAGGCTGACCGGTTGCGGGCTCTGCCAGTATGGGAACACAAACCCCGGTTTTACTGGGGCACCCTTTTCGACCATTCGACCTAGTGCATATTCGGAATCCATAGTGACCATTCCAAACTAGGACAGGTTGCTCACCCGATGCTAAGTTGATTGAAACCGCTGCGTGCATAGTGAAACCCTAGTTCCTGACAAAATAGGACAGGGAAACCCTACCCCAACATAGGGGTGCATTGGCTCTCTTTTTACCTGCTATGTGCTTTTAGAGTGTATCTCTACAGGGAACAAACATATCAGTTTGCAAGATTTGGGTATCCGGCCCGAGGGCACCGGTATTAGTGTTGTTGAGAATTAGCTGTGTCTGCGGGTATCAGTTCAGTTTTGATAGTGACTCCGGGGAATAGTGTTCAGTAGTAAAGCGCAGTTGTCCGGCTACACCCGTATTTGATCTGCTTGGGGCTGAAATGCTGCTTGTTTTCCGTTTCAGTTCAGGGACTCGGAGATTTGATCAGCTAGTGTCTTCTCCTTGCTGAGGCAGGACTGAACATGACGCAGAACTCAGAAGAGGTTGTGGTCATGACGGCCGCGTTGAGTCAGGAAGTCACCCCACAGGATGAAACTGCTGTCAACATACCGCATCCGCCTAGGTCGCCTGCCGCACATCCAATTTGGGTTCCTCAACTGTACCAGGCTCGTGAGCCTACTACTTTCGAACTAATGGGGATAATAGGTGATCTCCAAAGGTCTGTGACAGATCTCGCCTATGGAATGTCAGTTTCACCACCAGCTGCACCCTATGCCGGAAGCTTCGTACCCCAAGAGCCCCCGCTATTGGGTCGAATTGTCATCGAACTCAGCCAACCGGAGATGGCCTCCAACTATGGCGACGATGCATTAAACCAGGCTCTCGATCAGGCTGAGGCCAGAGACAGAGGCAAGATGAAGGCCGAGGCCGACCCTATTGAACAACTGCTGTGGGCAGTAGAGGCTTTGAAAGCCGGAGGAATGAACAAACAACAGATATCCGCAGTTATGTCCAAAATGGTGGAGGACGTTTTCCCCCACTCCGCCTGAGGGCAATTCCAGTCGATCAGAGAATCAGGATAGGCCCCGTCATGCCAAAACAGTTCTTCCCCCTTCCAGCCTTACATCCGGAAAGGATCAAAAATCCAAGGCCACACCCACCGATCCGTTTGCTAGTGCATCTAGCAAGAGTGCCCCAAAGTACCAGCCCCGAGGGCGCAGGGTCTTCCATGCTCTCTATATGCCATTGTCCAAGGCATTGCAGATCCTTGCCGAAAGGGGACACCTTAAGCCCCTGGAGCCGCGGCCGCTCCCGAAGAATCTCCCTGATACCCATGATGCTTCCCTGTACTGTGCGTACCATCAACAGACTGGCCATGCCACAGATAATTGTTTCCGTCTTCGGCACGAGGTGCAAGATTTGATTGATAACGAAGTTATCCTCCCTCCCACTTCGGCAAAGTCCGTCACCACTCAGTTGTTGGATTTTGAAGATACAGATACCGCGAGTATGTAAGCAGAAGGTGAACCGCCTGCGGGCAGAGTTTGGTACACTTTTGGACATGGCGTTTGGCACGCATTTTGGGCATCCGTGAATCTTGGCCTTGCACATTTTGACTTAGGTGTCGAGTCAGTCTTTGGTTTTGTCTTGAGTCTGTCTCATTGTCTTGAGTCAGTCCTTTTGCTTAAGGGTCTGTCTAATTGTAATGAGTCAGTCCCTCTTTTGTATAGAATACTAGGTGACTTCGGGGTTGTTGCCTCAAGCACCGTTTTGTTTTGTAAATTACTTCTTTTTGCTTTCTTTTTGGGTCCGCCTCCGCTGTGGAGCCAGTTTACACCCGGGAAACTTGAATGAAACAGCCGCGGCTACCGTGTTTCCATGTTTATTGATTGTATTGGGCTAGTTGTGTCAGAGAATTCGAATGGGGTGACAACACATTCCGCCTGCTCTTTTGTGCCCTAAAAATTATTGCTTTGACTTGAGTTTTTCGAAACCTTTTAAGCGCTGCGGTGAAAACGAAGAGGAAGGAATTCCTCGGGTTTTACAAAGTTTTGATCATTTTGAAAGAAAGAGAGGCGTGCTAACTTTTACTGAATGAAATCATCCTTGTCAGCGTGAGTACTGAGAAGGACCCTAGCCTGATCCAGACTGGTTCCGCACTATCTTCAATACGAGCGATTTGTCGCTTTCTTAAAAACTTTCAAAAACAAAATGTTTTGTGCGGTCTTGCAAAGACCTGTGTGGAATCGCTCTTGAGATTGCGCAGCTTAGGATCGCTCTCAGCCTCGAGACTCGACCCTTCATTTTCCAAACCTTGGACCGGCATCCAGAATTTAGTTATTAATGCAAGGCCTGTGAGGCCAGACTCGAAGCAGCCCTCGATCAAGAGGCACCGAAATCGAAGTTTGCAAGGCACCCATGATGGAATCTCCTGCAAAGCACTGCAACCGTCATTCTCTCGGAAAAGGGGAGGCGTCAATCTCAAAACCATTTAGCATGGATTTGTTACACTTTTACCCTTTGAGAGGCTCGCTGGGCCGAAAACCCGAAAGGACGACCCAGGCAAAAGTTAGAGCGAGACAAGAGAAATATATATACCAAAATGCAAAAAGAAAAAATGCAAAGATACAAAAAATGCAAAGAAAAAAAAAAGAGAAAAAAAATATACAGCAAAAGAAATAAAAAATGAAAAAAATAGAAAAAGAGAAAAGAAAGAAAAACAAGGCTCGCAAGGTCGAAAACCTGCAACAGGCGCCTTGGCAAAAGTAAGAGCCTGAAAATAGTAAAGGTTAAAATACCCGAGTGTACCCTTAACCCCGAACTACGTAAGGCTTGATTCCCATGTTTGGGATACGTAGGCAACTTCATCTTGAAGTCCAGCCCCCAACGCTTCCATAGCGTCTCAGTCCATGTAATGGTTTTGATTACCCATGCTCCCTCCGAATCCGATGTCTCGGTTGCAACAATTAGAGCTGTGTGATCAACTTCCTTCTGGAACCCAGTCACCAACGCTTTCAAGGCGACTGTGTCCATATATTGTTCGTGGTTGTCTTCGTCCTCTCCGTGCCTGAGAGCCCGATCGAGCTCAATCATCAATAGGCATGCCGCGGCATCATCCAAACAAGGGGCAACTTTCCGTTGCCATCTATTGCCAAAGTCGCCCTCAGTCGTCATCCAAACTAGGGGCAACTTTCCGTTGCCCTTCCTCTCCCCCTTTTAAGCCAGGGGCAATTTTCCAAATTGCCTCCGATCCGAGGTTGCGCATCTCGATGGTGAGTTCCGTGCTCGTTGCGCATCGACTGTATGCAAAAATAGTTTTTGAAAATTTTTACTGAGGTTGGCTAGTTTCTCGAAAACTATTTCATTCTCCAAAATTGGACCATGTTTAGACCCAAAAGGAAAACTTTCAGTGCTTGCAACCTGACTTGCATGATTTTCAAATCAAAAATTGCCCAAGCACGCTAATCTGGCGTTCATTTTGATCAAAACTGTTTTAAAAAAAAAAAAACAAAGAATGGTCAGAGTAATAAACCAGGGGCACAGTTGAGCCAGGTATCCTGTCTTCCCCCCACCGTCAGCACGCATTTGCCAGAAAGGCGCTCTATCTACTAGAAGGAATAGCCGCGAGCTAGCTGCATCGGGCATGAATCCGCCGCTTCCTATTCATCTATCAACCACTCAGGGGAGGGATGGAAAATGAGAGAATAAAGAATAGAGAGGTGTAAGCCGAGAGAAAAGTGAGAAGAAGGTCTTGTGAGAAAAACCGAGCTCGAGGGCCGAGTGATGCGAGAATCACAAATCAGAGAGGGTGGGAAACCTGCCCGGAAGAATTGGCTCCTCAAGATCTTTTGTTTTCAAACACGTCCGTGTCGTGTCTTTTGGTTTGTTAGTCTCAACTTAGTTTTGAGCCTTTTCCGAGTGTGTCTCGTTGTGTTTAGGTCGTGTGCCTTTTACTTTCTGTACTTGAGTTCTCCGGCGGTGTCCAGTTATAGGCTCGATACCCAGGTTAAAAAACCTCTCTTTACCTCAAAATCGTCTGTGCTCAGAATGCCATGCCATTCTCTACATCCGTGCAAAGCAAAAGAAGGGAAGGGAAAATTTGGGACATCCGAGTGTGTTTCAACTGCAACAGTGTCAGCTTTGTGATCTGTCTCATCAGATTGGGGCTATCGGTTCAGAGTTTGCTGTGTGCAGAATGAACCGAATACTGAGTTATGGGCTAAATGCAGATCAATCTCCAGCAGATTAGTCCTCAGCAGAGTATGGGCTGTATGTTCGGATTGAGCAGTGGTTTGTATGAGCTGTTTTGCTGTTTAGTTGGTTGGTTATTTGATTATTACAGTGCAAGTATTCAATTGTCAGACAACAGATCAATGTCATTTACATTTGAGGTGTAATATGATGCAATGCAGTGCGAAGTATGAAATATGCAGAGATAGACAAATGTAACATTCTTTTCAAACAAAAGTTCGTTTCATATCATCTTTTTCGAATACATAGTTTGAGAAAAGCAAAAACCTGCCTGCGGCAGTACATAGTACTCTATCTACCAAAAAGAGAAAAGTACAAGAAAAGAAATAAACAAAAGAAGCAGCAAAATCATCATCATCAGCAGCAGGCCTCATGCCTGAGGATCAGTCCTCGCCCTCTTCCTGGGCAAAAGCACAGGAGCATCGTCGGAGCTGTCACTGTCGGAGCCCGAGCCCGAGCTGTCCCCGGCCTCCTCCGCAAATGACTCCGTCCCCGCCTCCGACTCACCATCTCCTGGAACTGGAGCTCGTGAGCTGCTCCCCATGTGACCACGTCCCCCTCTGGTGCGAGGGAATATCCTGCCATCCCGAGTAGAGAGGGGAGGCCCAGCTGGAGCAGCGCCACCCACTGGAGGGATCGGGAAAGGAGGCTGAAAATACAAAGAACAAACACATCAGAATGCTGTGAGCAGTTTATCAGTACAGAATGCAGTGTATGAGTACAGTGTGTGAATGCCGTGAGCAGTTTATCAGTACAGAATGCAGTGTATGAGTACAGTGTGTGAATGCCGTGAGCAGTTTATTAGTACAGAATGCAGTGTATGAGTACAGTGTGTGAATGTTGTAAACAGTGAATCAGTGCAAGATGCAGTGTATAAGTACAGTGTATGAAAGCCGTGAGCAGTTTATCAGATTTTTGTGCAGTGTAGCAGATTGTGCGAAACAGAGTATGATTTGAGACTGTGGTCAGTAGAACATACCGGCAGGCTGTAGACGGCCAAAGCGTCGAGAGTCCGCTGCAGCATCCCCATCAGGGAGGCATTCAGCTCCACAGACTGACGGGTATACTCGGAGGAAGCCTGCAAAAGTATTAAATACATCAGTATTCTGTGGGATATCTGAATGAACTGAAATGAAATAACAATGCAAGATGCAGAAATAAAGTAATACATACCGGAGGCAAGTCAGGAATACCAGCCAACTCATGACCAGCCGGGGGAGGAGCAAAAGGGATCTGGTAGGTCTCCCCACTCTGCCCCCTATAAGTCAACATGGTAGGCAGAGCGGGCCAGCCCGTCCCTCGTCCCCTCTGCACTCCCCTCCTGCCGCGAGCTCGAGCCCTCTGTGACGACCCCACTCCTGCTCCTGCCTCTGCCCGGGCCGCTGGCGCCGCAGGTCTCGCTGGATCAGCTCGGGAGCCCCTGCTCAAAGGCCGCATCAAAAAGGTCCGGACGTACTCTGAGTAGTCGTCCTCGCCCCTGTCGGCATCTACATCCACGGCCCAGCCAAGGGTGTAGTCCTCCATCTGCTGGAAGCTGTACCCCTCAGTCTCCCTCATGCGCTCGGGAGGAAGGATCGGAACTATCTGCTCCGGCAACCCTAGGGTCTGGCGTATGAAACGCTCACCCAGGTACCAGGCCCGACAGACCGGGCCCTCCAGGAGAATCCGGTAGCGCGAGGTCTCGATGGCGCCGGCATACCGATCTCGTATCACCGCTGGTAGTGGAGCCCACGGCTGCCAGGTGACCTGAAATGAAGTACAGTTGATTATCTACTGATATAGAAATGTACGCTTGAAAGCGAAGCTTAAACGGACAGTAAGTAAAACATACCTCGGTGGGGGTGATGGTGTCGAAGAAACGGCGGAAGAAGCTGAATGTGTCTCGGGGCCTCCGAGTGCACCTCCCATCGTAGCGGCGGGAAAAGGGAACGACCAGAGGGGTCTCCGTCTCCGGCACTGGCTCTAGCCTGGGAAAGTAGGCATAGACCCACAACTGCAAGACAGATGTCAGTATGATCATCAGATAAAGCAGAATACAGAGTAAAGCAGAAATAGCAGAGCCGTGTGTTGTGCAGTGTATTAAGCAGAGTGTACAGTGTGAACAGTGTACAGTCAGTGTAAAGCA
Organism: Camellia granthamiana; assembly: GCA_036172215.1. Classification (NCBI taxonomy): domain Eukaryota; kingdom Viridiplantae; phylum Streptophyta; class Magnoliopsida; order Ericales; family Theaceae; genus Camellia; species Camellia granthamiana. The sequence continues at coordinate 86,476,790 of CM069914.1, read as the reverse complement.
GGAGTATGTGTGTGCCGTGTGTACAGTATACAATCCGTGTGAAGCAGACTACAGTGTGTGCAGTGTGCAGAATACAGAAAGTATAGAGCAGAAATGTAAAGCAGAGAAGAAGACGTACCTCCCAAGCTCGCCAGTAGCCCCCGAGCAACTGTCCGCTGGCGCGGGAAACTGAGCTCATGTAGCCATAGAGAGTGGCCAAAGCGGCGCCACTCCAGTCATAGCGCAAAAGATCTCGGACATCCACCAGTGCACTCAGAAGGCAGAGAGGCACTGTGTTCGCCCGGTCGGCGAAGAGAGTCGTCCCAAATAGAAACATCAAGAAGCCGCGTGTGTACTGATCCACGGCCTCCTGAGTCATCGGGGCTGCGTCAGCAAGAAGGGGCTCCACCCGAAACTGCACCTCAAACCAAGAATAGCGAACGAAGCCGGGGCGAGCAAGAGGTGGCACCGCGCCAAGTAAGTAGACCTGAGCTGCGGTCCACTCATCCATATCGGTGTCGAAAGGGATCAGATCACCCCCGACCCCGATGCCAGTGAGCACCGAGAAATCAAAAGGGTCATCGTCATGTCCCCGGTCGCAGATAGGTGGAACGAATCGGTGGTGTCCCACCATCTCTCTGCCAAAGCGGCAAGAAGAGGCCTGCAAGCAGCGAGCCTAGAGAGTCCCCAGCAGAAGAAGCCAAAACCCGCCTCATCGACAATGTGGCGAACCGCGTCTGGAAGCTCGCCATACCACTCGCGAGCAACGATGTTCCCATACCCGCGGATGGTATGGGAATCTCCCTGTTTACAAACAAATGGTTGCAAAGCAATATGAAACATGCAGTTCTGAGGAAACATGTTAAAATTGATATAAGTCTAGCATATATGCAGATTTTCAGATTCAAACAGAAACCGGGTACCGGTGTGCTTACAGTAAACTACAAGCGCGTGATACGTCAGTGTGTTTTAGGTGCTCCAGTGTAAACTTGGTGCATGTGTGCACATTTTTCAGATTCAAGCAGATATCGGGTTTCAGCGTACCAGTGGGTGGGCTACGGCCTGTGATATGTCAGTGCTCCTATGAGGATCAGTGTAAACAGCATGTGTGCGTGTTTTTCAAAGTTCAAATAGAAGCCAGGTCTCAGTATGTTTCAGTGAACTACAACGTGTGATGTGTCCGCGTGTTGGTGTAGTTTTGTGCAAATCTAGCATACGTGCGAGTTTTCAGATTCAAGTAAGCACCGGGTGTCGGTGAATTTGCAGTGCAATGTGTGCCGTGTGTTTGAGTGCTTGAGGCTAGTGCAGTGCGTGTGCATGTGTGTCGGTCCTAAGCAGATGTCAGTTATGAGTTTGTCTACAATCAACTACAGTACAGTCCATCAGAACTAAGCAGTTAATGGGTTCAGTTAGCTACGGCAGTTGACAGGAAATCCTACATTGCAGAAAATAAAAGACGAGAGTGTTACCTCGGCGGCGCCAAAAGACAAGTGGGAGGCCGGCTCGCGCAGCAGAAGTTCCGGGTCCAAAGCCCTGTCAAAGCCGCGGAAGTGGCGGAGTCCGTCGGGCGGTAGCACGTGGACCGCCGGGCGGTAGGTCGCCGGGTCAAAGGGACGCTCACTCAGTGGCAGGAGCTCGACCCCGGGATCCATCTCGTGGTCCGGGGGAGTCCCGACATGTGGAACATCATCGGCCATAGCGATGGAGATGAGAAAATAGCCGAAAAAGGAAAAACGGGCCGGAATGCGAAAAGTCAACCGACAAAGTCAACCCCGAGAGGGTCGGAAATGGCCGGAAGAGTCGAAATGTGAAAATACACGGAAACGAAGACAAAATCAAGGGGAACAAGTCCCGAAAAAGCGGAACTAGCAAAAAGTGCACCGAAACGAAGATTTGTTCGGTTGAAAATGTCCGAAACGCGAAGAATATCGCGAATCCGACGAGAAAATGGGTGTAAAACGTGAAGAAATCGATGAGAAATCAAGAAAACAAACTCTAGAGAAAGAGAGCAGGGATTTTCGGCGGTTTAGAAGTGTGGAAAATAGGGTTTAAAACCCTATTTTATAAAGCCCGGAGTGAAATGGCAGTTCTGCCCCCGATCAGGCATTTTCTGCCGGTCGGCACTATTTTGTGCCGGTCGGCACTTTTTTTGTGCCGGTGGATGAGTTCAGGCAGCCGGCGGCAGCCGGTGAGCACCCCACCCAGCCGGTGGTGTTCCCAAGAATGTTTTTAGGCAAGATAATAGGTTTTTGGGTCTTCGTAGCTCAAGAAAGGGCAGGAAGGTGCATCCCCGATGCTCGACCGGCCTCCGTTTCGACCTCAGACAGTGTCTTCTGCGTGTGGCACTCAGATTCAAGCAGAGATTGTATCCTTTTGTATCCTTTTGTCTTTTATAAAGATTCAAAAGTTGCCCTGTGTGCGTTGTTGCATCCATCACTTTGTCTAGTGCGGCATGGCGCGTCGTTTTGCACGTCCTCTGCGACTTGCATCTTTTTTTGTATTTTGTGCGGCATGCGTGTCACACTTGCATCATTTTGTACTTTATGTTGCATGCATGTCGCACTTAGCATCCATTTCATATTCGCGTGAGGTGGGCCACCTCACGTGCTTCATTTGCATTTCATATTCGCGTGAGGTGTGCCACCTCACGTGCTTCATTTGCATTTCATTATTCGCGTGAGGTGTGCCACCTCACGTGCTTCATTTGCATTTCATATTCGCGTGAGGTGTGCCACCTCACGTGCTTCGTTTGCATTTCATATTCGCGTGAGGTGTGCCACCTCACGTGCTTCGTTTGCATTTCATATTCGCGTGAGGTGTGCCACCTCACGTGCTTCATTTGCATTTCAATTCGCGTGAGGTGTGCCACCTCACGTGCTTCATTTTCATTTCATATTCGCGTGAGGTGTGCCACCTCACGTGTTTCATTTTCATTTGCATTTCAATTCACGCGAGGTGTGCCACCTCGTGTGTTTCATTTTCATTTTGCATTCATTTCAATTCGCATGAGGTGTGCCATCTCACGTGTTTCATTTCATCTCAATTCGCGTGAGGTGTGCCACCTCACACGTTTCATTTGCATGCATTTCAATTCGCGCGAGGTGTGCCACCTCACGTGTTTCATTTGCATTCCTGTAGATGCTATGAGGCATTCAAGCCTCATTTGCATTGTATTTCAAATCCTATGAGGTGTGTGCGCCTCATTTGCCTCACTTGCATTGTTCGCGCTATTTTGCGCCCCTGCCTGTCTGCATTGTGCGTGCATTTCGATTAGCCGGTCCGGCGGGACCTTAAACACGCCCGGTCTAGGAGACCTTAAATCCTCGGAGGGTGCGAAACCTTCGTCAAATGAGGTATGTGTGCCTCATTTTGCATTTCATCGCATCTCGAGGTATGTGTGCCTCATTTTGCATTTCATTGCATCTCGAGGTACGTGTGCCTCGTTTTGCATTTCATTTTCCATCAGATGAGGTATGTGTGCCTCATTTTGCATTTCATCGCGTCTCGAGGCACGTGTACCTCATTGCACTTCATTTTCCATCCTTTGAGGCACGCGCACCTCCTTGCACGCGCGTCTCGTTTGCCCCATTTGCATCCGCATGCGTGTCTCATTCGCATCACACTCACTTAGAGTGTTGTGTAATCGTTGCCCTCTGGTCTGGAGAGACCTTAAACACGCACGGTCTAGGAGACCTTAAATCCTCTGAAGGTGCAATTCCTTCGGTGTTGTCGTGCCCGAACGACTTTCGGTGGTCTGGTAAAGCCACCTGTCTGTGTTTGCGGTGAGTTCCTAGGAGACCAATGGGGACGGTGAAAACTAGAGTTTGAACGGCTTATGCCTAGAACGTAAAGGTTCGGAATTTCCGAGACTAAAGTCTGGTTTAAATACCCAGGGGGTGTACCCTCGGCTTGAAATCTGTATGGAAGCCCCATAGGTTGAGGCGGCGTGTCTACGCCTCAATTCTGGATACTGAACCAACCTAGTATATCGCCCCGTTGGGAGAATAGGGAAAACTGCAATCGTAGCCATTGCATCATATTGCATTTATCATGCATCATTAAATATTGCATATGTCATGCATTCCAAAATTTTCAAAAAAAACCCAAAACAAAAAAACAAACATGCATTTGTCATGCATCATTAAATATTGCATATGTCATGCATTCCAAAATTTTCAAAAAAAAACCAAAAACAAAAAACAAACATGCATTTGTCATGCATCATTCTAAATATTGCATATGTCATGCATTCCAAAACCAAAAAAAACCATGCATATGTCCTGCATTTCATTGTAATATAGTGTATATGTCATGCATTTTCTGTAAAACATCCAATGCACATTACATCGTAGGTTGCGTGCATTTCACTGCATTGCCTCCATCTATGGCTTGCGCCTTTCTTTGTTGAGCTTGGTCTGGTATGTGCCTATACTTTTCACGTCAACGCACAATTCTGTATGCGTGCAGTTCTGTGATTAGACATGGCTTGTATGCGTGCATGCCCTTTCCTAAGCGAAATACGGTTTGGCCCGCGAGCCATATCCATTTTATATTACATTGTAGTGTAATTATTGCATCCTGCGTTAGGATCATTGTCCACTCATCAGCGGGTCGTTTCCCCACTTATGTCAATCCACCCAATACTTGTTCTTGCGTTCGTGCGTATTACTCATAGATCAGACATCGTTCTATGGGACACGGACTTGTTGCTTCCATCAATCTACCTGACATTTGTGTGGTTTTGAACCGCTCATGATTGGATCATGATTCGATTGCATTGCATATTTACATTGCATACTATTTGCATTGTTTATATTTGTTTTTAGTCTTGCATATCATTTGCATTACATTTAGATTCAATTGCATATCATCGCACTTTTTGTGCACTTCATTGCATTGTCATGCATTGTTGCTAACAATATTGTACCTGTTAAGTTTGTTTTCTTTTCAGGCACGATATTGTATGTACGGCTCATTTACCGCTGGTGGAACCAGACGAGTCGCACAGATATTGTATTTCTCCGAGTGAGACGTATTGAGAATTCCATAATTCTCTTACACCCTTTCTGCATTGTAGTGTAGACTGTTGCACGTTAGCTTATAACTGTTGCATGTATGCTTCATTACAGCTTCCTTTGCATGATCATAAGTTATGCTCGGCTTCTTGCATGTTCAGTTGCATTTCGCCCCCGCCTACGGGCGCATATCTTATCCTTGGCATGTGTGCCTCCTGCATGAACTACGCTGGTTTGATTCCCTGAGGGATACGTAGGCAGCTTGCGAGTTCAACCATTTGCGCTTTGTATGATTGTCCAAGTCTTCGGCCTTGTCAAAAATGGGTCGTCTCTGGGCTTTGACATTCACTCCCGTCATTATTATGACTTTCGAGTTCTGTCAAAGAGGGGCAACTGTAGACACCCCATTTTTGACCGTCCTCAAGACTCGGACGTCACCGTTTGAACACTCGGTGATCATCCATGTGTGTGTTCGTTTGGAGTTCCCGGAGTTCTCGACTCGCGCGCCTTGCCTCGGGACCTCCGAACTTGACCGTTTTGTGTCCGGTTTGGCACCAGACACCTGTGTTTTGCCTTAGAGGGGCAGGGAATGCTTTGTGAGGCATTCCCACACACCACCGGCTGTGGCTAGAGGCCACCGGCTGGCTGTAGTTTCCACCGGCACTATTTTGTGCCGGTCGGCACTCAATTTTGTCAAAATGACATTTTTTGCCGGCCGGACACTGTGCACTTGCTTTCTGAGATATTTTCAGACAGCTGTGTGCAATTGGCTTCCCCTCCATACACGTGTATGGAGGGATGAACCCTTGTTTGCTTAGCTTGTAAGTCTTACAAGTTCTATAAGAGGAAGGCTCTTCTTCTTGGCTTAAGGTTGGATTTTCTTGAGAGGTTTTCAGCCATTTTAGACAGAGAGGAAGCTCTGGTTTAGGTTAGAGAATATATATCTATCCTATATCTATCATTCTCTTGTTAAACTAGGTGTTTTGTGCCTTACTTTTGCACACTAGCACCTAGTGTTTCACCTTTCTCTTGGGACAGAGGTTCTAGAGGTTGGTTTTTGGTGATTCTTGGCTGGTTTTGAGCTCAAAGAAGCCACAACACCAAGCTTTGTGAAGAGGTCTACAAGGGTAAGAACTTAACTCCCTTTTTACCCCATTCTTGTACCTTGTTTTTACATAGTTTAAAACAGTTTTTGGGCTTAGTGTTTGGCACATAAAAGTTCTGATTTTTAACCCTCTTTGTTGTATATTAAGAGTGTTTAGTGGTTTGGGTAGGTTTGGGTAGGTTTGACCACCCTTAGGCCTTGAAAAGGTCACTTTTTGTGCTATTTTGTGAGAGATCCGAGATTTTGGTGATAGGATCTCTTCACCACTGAAATCTTGAGGGATTTCAGTGGTGAAGAGCATGCCTTGAAGTCTCAAAAAGGGGAGGGCCACCCCCTCTCCTTGATGTCCTTGAAAAGGGCAAGTTTTGCCTCTTGAGAGAGCACCATGCTTGAGTGTGTGTTGAACATGTTTGAGTTGTTTTCCATGCTTATATTGCCATGATATAACATGTCTATAAGTTAGTTTTGATCTCCTATGCACGCTTAGCATGGTTGCCTTGTAATGCCCCTTTTATGCCTTAACATGCCTAGGTTGTATGCCCTAGTTTCTAGCATGTTTTAGGCTTACATTTGTGAAGCTTTTGTGCTTATATTATCATGTTTTAGGTCTGTCCATAAGTATTTGGGTCAATCTTAGCATGCTTAATATAGCCTCTTTACATTTGGCTTGTTGGCCTTAAGGGCATGAGTGTGTAACATGCCTTGCTTGCATTGTTTTTGATGGTTTGGCACCATTTCATATGCTATTTCAGTCCCTTAGAGGTGCTTGTATGTTTACATTGCATGCTTCTTTGTGACTTCTTAAGCTTGTGTCGCATGCTCCATGTTTAGGCCTTATCGCATGCCTTTGAATTCAAGCTTCTTAGATGCCATCTAAGTAGTCCTTTGGGCCTATTTTGACATGCTAAAAATCTGTTTTGGGTTGATCAATGCATGCCATAATTACTTTGTCTTGGTTTGGTTCAAACCCCCATTGACTTGCCTTAAGCCTAGGCCATTTGCATGCTTTGTTTGGCATGCTTCATTGCATGATTTGGCATCATGTTTAACTTGAATTTCAGAGCTTTAAGTGCATACTAGTTGCCCATGTTTGGTCTCTTTAAGTGTGCATGAGAGTTGCTTTTGTATGCCTAAGTCTTGAGCCTTAACACTTGCATGTGTGTGTGTGCATTTGGTCTCATTTTCTAGGCACTTTGGCCACTGATTTTAGGCCCATTTTGAGTCGCCTAATTCATGTATAAGTCCATCCCTCTTGCGGTTTGCATGCTTGCATTGTATGCTTGTTTGCATGCTTGCATAAGTGTATCACATTGTCCACATTGCATGCCTAGTTGACATACTTAGGATTTCACCACATTGACATGCATACCAAGCCTCTTGAAGTAAGTTTGATAGAGGTTTGGTACCCCTTTTGTGCCTATGTGATTTGCATGCATTTGAAAGTGAAGTTGCATCCGTGGTTCTTAGGGCCATCACGCATCGAAATGCGCGATTGGTGGTCCGGGAATCGAGGCACATGCCCCCTTGAGTCAATAACATGATAAGGGGTATGTTTAGTGCATAAATAGCTTGGATTGTATTGCCATGCTTGTTGTTTCCCTCTGCTGCTGTGAGTTGCAGGTTCAGCAGGAATTTTGTGCCGACCGGCACTAAAAAGTGCCGACCGGCATTCCTTTGGCAGCCGATAAGGGAATTCAGTGCCGATGGCCTCATCCTTCAGCCGGTGGTGTTCTACCCCAGCCGGTGGTGATCCCCAGTGCCCTGGGAGGTAGTCCTAAGATTTTGGCAATTTTCTGAGGAGGAGAGCAGAGAAAACAGAGGCACACCTGCATGGCAGTGCGATTCCGAGCGAGTCCCGGGCACGCGCATGCATTGGACCCTCATCCCGAGGCCATTTACCGCTTAATTAGATTAATTAATTTATTTAATTAATTTAGTTGATTTGTAATATTTAATTAGCTAGAATAGTTAATTATTTATTTTGGTCTGTATTATTATTCGGTCCCTCCGAGCGAGGGCAAAATTGTAATAAGTGTGTGTGAGTGGGTGCATGTCTTCCAACCCCCATTTCTTTCTCCCTTTTATTTACCTGCTTATGATGGTAGATTAGGGCATTTTAAATTAGCATACCTTATGCAATGCATGTGTGCATTCATGCATTTGTTTACATGCATTCGGGCTCGGCACATCATGCAAACTGCATCGTACTTTCAATTCCAAATTGAATACGTGATAGTTGTTGCATCTCATGTGCCATGTTTAGGGTTAGCCGAGCCTACTCTAGATTACATCTCTGTGTGTGATGCATTAGCCACTTAACATGAATCAGGTCATGCATGTTTGCTAACTAGTTTACTGTTTTGGCACGGAGTACGATGTAAGTGTTTTTCGCTTTAGCATATCGCATGCGTGTGAATGTTGCCATGACAGTATGCTTACCATGCGGCTAAATGCTTATGTGAGATAAACTGTTTGAATGCCTGTGGGTGGAGGTTGGAATGCCTGAGTTGGGACAACTCATTGAAATCCGAATTTTAGCCTACTTGCGAGTAGCACAAAAACCAACACGTTTTTTTCGAAATAAAACGGATATGCAATGTTTATTTCCAAATTAGGCAATCTAGTCTATACTTTTGTGTTGTGCGCATCACATAGTAATTCTAGGCTAATAATTGGAATAAGAACGCATAAAGTTTTCAAAAACGGATATCACGGTTAGTAGAGGCTGGTCTTCGGACCGGGCGAAAGGGGGTGCTCATAGCTGACCTTCCCCGATCGTACCCAAGCTCCCAAGCCAAGACCACTTTGGTGATGACGGACATGTGGCCTTCGGCACTGAGTCAGGGTTTCCTAAATTTCCCATTTTAAAAATATTTAGGTGGCGACTCTGTAATCTGGCAAAGCAGTCCATGTTTGGCACTACTTTTTCAAAAATCTGTTTTTTCTTCAAAACGATTTGCCAGAGTTGGACTCTTTGGTTTAGATTTAGAACCGACACAAAATCGAGTCCGAACTGTAGAGTGAAGCCCACGGGCACGTCTACACTGTTGAGGCTTTGAAAGCCGAGGGACTGGACAAAGAGCAAGTCCTCACAGTTGTTGCAAAAACTGTGGATGACACTTTCGCTACTCAAGTCAGGAGCAGTCCGAACCAAAGGGAAAACCAGGAAAAGGGCCGTTATGCCAGAGGCAATCCTGTTAGCTCTAACCCTCCACTCAGAAGAGATCAGCAAACCAGGCCAGCACCTGCCAATCCTTTTACTGGTGCGTCCAGCAAAAATCCACAAACCCAGAAGTACCAACCCCGAGGTCAGAGGGTCTTCCATGCCCTCTATATGCCTTTGTCCAAAGCTTTCCAAATCCTCGTTGGACAAGGCCATCTCAAACCCCTTGAGCCTCGGCCTCTCCCGAACCCTCTTCCGGCTACGCATGATGCTACCCAGTACTGCGCATACCATCAGCAAACTGGCCATACTACCAACAACTGCTTCCATCTTCGCCATGAAGTACAGGATCTATTTGACAACGAGGCTATCCTCCCGCCGAGCTCAGCAAAGTCTATCGGTACTGGGTCAGTGAACTTGGGGGATAATGTTATATGAACGGGGGATGAACCACTTGCAGGCGGTGCTCGATTAACTCCAGACGTGGGAATGGCATGCACTGTTTTGAGCAATGTACAAGTGCTGTTAATTTTGCATTCTGACTTGGGTATTGGGTCAGTTTTGTTGTTTTGTTTTGAGCCTGTCTTTTGTTTTGAGTCAGTCTCTTTTGTCTTGGGTCTGTCTTGTTGTATCGAGTCAGTCCTGTTGTAAAGGAGTCGGGTGATTCCAGGGGTGTTACCTCGGGCATCACCATTTTGTTTTGTGTTTGTCTTTTCGTTTTATTTTGAGTCTGTTTCTGCCAGGGAGCCAGTTGTGCCAGCAGACTTTGAATAAACAGCAGTGATTTTCACATTCTTGTATTCGCTTCTGCCTTGTGCCAGTTATGCCGGAGTTTTGAATGAGATGGCAGTATTTGACTAAGAACTCTGTCTTTTCTATGACTTGAAGTCATTGTAATGACCTGAGTTTTTCAAAACTTTTTGAACACTGCGGTGAAAACAAAGAGGGAGGAATTCCTCAGGATTTGCAAAACTTTGATCAAATTGAGAGAAAGAGAGCCGTGCTAAGCCCTTAATGATTGAGATCATGCTTGTTAATGTGAGTACTGAGAAGGACCCTAGCTTTGATCCAAATTGGTCCTACACTGTCTTCAGCACGAGTGATTTGTCGCTTTCTTAAAAACTTTCAAAAAATGTTTTGCGCGGTCCTGCGAAGACATGTGTGGAATCGCTCTTGAGATTGTGCAGCTTAGGATCGCTCTCGGCCTCGGGACTCAACCCCTTTGCTTTCAAACCTTGAACTTGGATTCAGAACATTCAAAGGACAATCATGATGTGAGGCCTGTGTGGCCAGATTTGAAGCAGCCCTCGAACAAGAGGCACCAAAGTCAGATCAAGAAGATCAGACCTCATCAGAAGAAGTTTACGAAGCCGAATCAGAAATACCCTTCGAACTAGGAGCAGAGATGTCAGATGTGCTCGAAGGGCCGAAGATGAGTCCTCTTGCAAATCAACAGCCATTCTCCTAGATGCGGATAGCTTCGAGATCCTAAAACCATTTGGCATGGACTAGCTACACTTTTACCCTTGAGAGGCTCGCTGGGCCGAAAACCCGGAAAGGCGACCCAGGCAAAAGTTAGAGCGAAGAAAAAGAATGAAAAAAGAAAAAAGAGAAAAAATGCAAAGATACAAAAAATGCAAAAAAGAAAAGAAAAAAGAAGAAATGAAAAGAATTGAAAAGAAAAGAAAAACATAGCTCGCAAGGTTGAAAACCTGCAACAGGCGCCTTGGCAAAAGTTAGAGCATAAAAAGGAGAGGTTAAATACCCGAGTGTACCTTAACCCCGAACTACGTAAGGCTTGATTCCCATATTTGGGATACGTAGGCAACTTCATTCTGAAGTCCAGCCGTAAAACACTTCAATTGTGTCCATGCGATGGTTCTGGTCATCTTTGTCTTCTCTGTATCTGAGGACTTGGTTGTCACTCTGAGGACTGACTATAATGCGCCGTGGTGCTATCCAAATAAGGGGCAACTTTCCGTTGCCATTCAGTGTGCTGCGGCGCCAGTCAAACAAGGGGCAACTTTTCGTTGCCATTCAATGCGCTGCGGTGCCGTTCAAACAAGGGGCAACTTTCCGTTGCCATACAGTGTCCTTTAGACAAGGGGCAATTTTCCTTCGGGTCCGAGGTTGCGCATCTCAAGAGTAGGTTCCGTGCTTGTTGAGCATTGGCTGTTTGCGAAAATAGTTTTTGAGAATTTTTTACTGAGGTCTATTAATTCTCTCTAAAATTATTCCATCTTTTCCAAAATTGGACCATTTCCTGGACCCAAAAAAGGAAAATTTTCAGTGCTCATAGCCTGACTTGCATGATTTCAAATCAAAAATCGAACAAGCATGTTAATCTAACTCTCATTTTGGTCAAAACTGTTTTAGTGGAAAGCAAAAACAAAAAATGGTCAAAATGATGAACTAAGGGCACAGTTGAGTCAGGTGTTCTGTCTTTTCCCCATTGTCAACATACTTGCTGGAAAGGGCACTCTATTTGCCGGAAGGGGCACCATATTCGCCAGAAAAGGACACCACTGAAGCTAACCGCAGAAGGGCTGAAAGCTCTCCCATCCTCCAAGCAGCGAGGTATCGAGCCAAGTGCGAAGCACGAACTGGAATGGGGCAAGATATTCCACTCCCTCATCTGGACAGATCTTATCACGTCCAAACTCCCCAGCAAAGCATCATCAACCGATGCTAGCTGCAGATTCGCTACACACCCAGTTGTAGCGCAACCCCTCTGTGGGAGGAATTCACTAGCTGTGAGCGGAAAAAAGAAGAATCTAGCTGAGTGCCAGGGGCGAGAGCCTTCAACTTGCTGTTTATCCATCAACCACCCAGGGGAGGGATTGAAAAATGAGAGATTGAAGAATAGAGAGATGTGTGATGAGAGAAAAAGTGAGAAAATGGTTTTTTTGTGAAAAACAGAGCTTGAGGGCCGAGTGATGTGAGAATCACAAATGAGAAAGGGTGGGAAGCACTACCCGGTGAAACAGGCTCCCTGTGCACGTCTGAGTGTCGTGTCTTTTTGTTTTATCTCGATTCTTGTTTTGGGTCGTTTCGAGTGTTACTCGATGTGTCTAGGTTGTATGCCTTTATTTCCTTGATTGAGTTGTTTCGCTGTGTTCAGTCGTAGGCTCAATACCTGGTCGAGAACTTATTTCTCAATTTCAAAAATAAAATCGTTTTGTGCTCCGAGTGCCGTGTCGTGCCGTTCTCCACAATTGTGCAAAATAGGATTGGCTCTTTCATAAAACCGCAGGGTTCAACCCAGGTCATGTCAGAATAGTAAAGCAAGGACCTATCTGAAGCTATTTAGGTTCCGGACTGCAAAGCAAAAGAAAAAAAGAAAATTTGGAGCATCTTAGCATGTTTTAACTTTAGCAAAATCCGAGACTGCATCCCAGGTGCACCTTCTCAGGCCTCGCCATTTCTCTGGAGTATGAGTGTGTCTCGACCCCAAGTGTAAGCTTGCTTCAAGTCAGAATGGCAATCCAAGCAGCACCAGAGGGTTTCATATGCAGATGTTATCTCTCGCCAATATGAACAGGGTATGCCCTTTTTGAGCTGAGTGTGTTGCAAAGTCCTCTAAGAGGCAAATCAGAGGCACCAGAGTATATATTTAATGATCCTCTATTGCATAGAATGTGAACTTTCATATACACTGCTGTTGCATGCGTGCTGCGCATCGTTATGATTCATGCATAGAATATGCTTGCTTTCGATTTCGCATAGAATATGCTTTGCTTGATTCATGCATAGAATATGCTTGCTTTCAATATTGCATAAATTGTGCTTCCACACTTGCATAGAAAATGCTTGTATCTATTGCATAGAAAATGCCCTCGTACTTGCATAGAAGATGCATTTTATCGCACTGTCTTGTGCACTTACACTTTGTATCTCACTTGCACTATCATTGTACATCTTGTGGTTGTATCTCACTCGCACTGTCTTGTGCATTTCAAATCACTCGCGCTGTTTAGCGTATCGCACTGTCTTGTGCATTTCAAATCACTCGCGCTATTTAGCGTATCGCACTGTCTTGTGCATTTCAAATCACTCGCGCTGTTTAGCGTATCGCACTGTCTTGTGCATTTCAAATCAATCGCGCTGTTTAGCGTATCGCACTATCTTGTGCATTTCAAATCAATCGCGCTATTTTGCGCACCTTAATCACACTGTTTTGTGCAGTTTACATTCGCGCTATTTTGCGCATCGCACTATTCTGTGCAGTTTATCATTCGCACTATCTTGCGCACCTTAATCGCACTGTTTTGTGCAGTTTACATTCGCGCTATTTTGCGCACCATAATCGCACTGTTTTGTGCAGTTTACATTCGCGCTATTTTGCGCATCGCACTATTCTATGCAGTTTATCATTCGCGCTATCTTGTGCACCTTTTATCGCACTGTTTTGTGTAGTTTGCATTCGCGCTATTTTGCGCACCTCAATCGCACTATTCTGTGCAGTTTATCATTCGCGCTATTTTGCGCACCTCAATCGCACTGTCCTGTGCTTATCACACTCTATCTTGTGCATTTCAAATCAATCGCGCTGTTTAGCGTATCGCACTATTTTGTGCATTGTCTCACTCGCGCTATTTTGCGCATCGCACTATTTTGTGCACATTACTTGCATTGTGCATACATTTCATCGTGCTATCTTGCGCATCCCACCTGCACTTGTGAGTGCATTACATTTCACTCGCGCTATTTTGCGCATCGCACTATTTTGTGCACATTACTTGCATTGTGCATGCATTTTATTGTGCTATCTTGCGCATCTCACCCGCACTTGTTAGTGCGTTGCATCGCGCTATCTTGCGCACCTTACATGTATCACACTGCTTTATGCATTCACCCGACGGCACCGCGCGTGCCAAACTTTCGAAATCACATTGAATATATGTTGTTAGCATATTGTTCTTGTTGAATTTCTCTCTTTTGCAGGCATGATATTGTATGTACGGTTCATTTGAAGCTGGTGCGACCAGACGAATCGCGCAGGTATCGTATCTTCTCCGTGTGAGACGCGACGAGAATCGAATAATTCTCCGCATTCCTAACTGCATGAAATGTAATTATTGCTTTGCATTCTTGCTTAAAACTGTTGCATCTATTTGCGAATACTTGCTTCATTACAGCTTGCTGCATTTGCGTGATCATTAAGTTACATCTGGCTCTGTGCATATCGCTTTGCATTTTGCCCCCTGCCTGCGGGCACGCCTGTGGGCACATCTCTGTTTCATCTTGTATGATTGTCTAAGTCTTCGGCCTTGTCAAAAATGGGTCGTCTCTGGGCTTTGACATTCACTCCCGTCATTTTTATGACTTTCGAGTTCTGTCAAAGAGGGGCAACTGTAGACACCCCATTTTTGACCGACCTTAAGACTCAGACGTCACCGATTGAGCACTCGGTGATGTTGCATTTTGTGCTCGTTCAGAAGTCTGAGAGTCGCGGCCGTGAGCCCTGCCTCCGGACTTTCGAACCCTCTTCTGTACCTTGTCTCGGTTTGCGAATCAGATTCGGCTTTCTCTGTTTCTCTTCCTGAAGGGAGGGAGAGGTTCCGTAGACCATCTCTCAGTGGCCGTGGGCTACATTTCGTGGCCGTAGGCCATTTTGCCCATTTCAGAGCCCGGTTCTCGGTTTTCGGAGCCGTCAGGCCGTGTGCCTCGGTTCGGGACCGCCTAACCATCTCCGACTGCTCCGGTTTTTGGCATGCATCTCATTTACTCCCTTGTGAGGGACACTGAGGCCTGAGAGGCCCGCTTCGTGGTCGAATGCCACTTTCGGTGCTTAACGGCCTATTTTCGGGACCCCGAACTGCGTGTTTTGGCCCCCGAGCATTCGTTTTGTATCGATTTTCGTTCATTTTTGGCAGGTACCTCTGTTTTATCACCAGGAAGGTCACTGAAGGGTGGGAGGCCAGCAATTGTCTCAGCAACCAGTTATATTCCTCCGGCGCCCTCCGACGCCTGTTTTTCTCACTTCTGAGCCAATGTTGACCACCCTAGGGCCATTTTCTTCAACCCCAAACCACATATTTGTGTTGTAGACACCTGGGAGGACACAAATATCATATGGCCGGCCATTAATTCCATTTGACCCTTTTGAACCCCTCCTAAAAATGGCTTGTTGTCTCTCCTGTTTCAGAGTTGCCAGTTTCCAACCACAGGGCCTTGTTGAGGAGACCTGGGAAGACACCAATATCTGGTGGCCGGCCAGAAAATCCAACTTTCCATTTTGCCCCTTGGCCGGCCGGCCATAGGGGGTAGCAGGCCGGCCACCTGCAGCAAAAGTGGCAGGCCGGCCATGCTCCTTGGGAGGTGTGCCTTACAGCTGTATAGCTGTTTCCCCCAAAATATCTAATTTCGGGGGACTTTTTGTATAGAAGGGAACTTAATCCCTTAAGCTACACACTTTGTCTCTCCCTCTCCTCTCCATCCTTGCATCAAGATAGCAGCTCCAACTCTCCTTCAAGGGCTAGAACACTTGGTTTGAGCATACATACACATATCTCCATCTATCTCTCTCAAAATCCCTAAGTTTCTATCCCTTTTCTTCATCACTATCAAGCACCACCATCACCACTCCATTCCAGCAGCAAGGAGAGGTTTTTTCAGAGGCTTCGAAGCAACATCCCTTGGTCCTAAAGGCAGCAAAGAGTAGTCTTCAAGGGTAAGTTCACATTTCCCCTCTTTGTAGCACTTTCTTGCACCTTTCTTCTAGCCTATTTGCTTACTGTTTTGGGCTCCGACCCTAACTGAAACTAGGCCTTTTTTGAGCCATTCTTCATGTTTGTTCAAGGGCTCAACCCTGTTTGAGCCTTCGAACTGTAGTGACCCAATATCGAACCAGAACGGGGAGGACTCGCACTCCTTCCCCGGGATGCGTTCGGGGACGTCTACACAAGCGAGGCACTATTCATCGCTACAACAAGCAGATTAGTGTTACCGACTGTCCGCTCGAAAGTCTGGCCGAACATCCGACCGGTCAACGATAAATTTATTTTATTTTATTATTTTTTTTTTACATTTTTTAAGAATTGTTTAGCAGGTAACTTATCAATTTAATAAAAAAAAGAAAAAATAACAAACACAATAAGAAAATAACATTTTAATAAGATTATGTTAGAATAGAGAGTTTGATGCAGTAGGTACTAAAGAGATGACTAGCTAAAATAGTAAAATAGGTTTTTAAACTCTAATTTGATTAAAAATTTGAAGAGACTGGTGTGAATGCTCTAAGTTCACATAAAATAGCGAGCATGTTCCTCCATTTGTATTGGAGCTAAATAATCACAAAAAGACAAAATTGACTATAAAAGTTAACAAGACAAAATATTGGTTTTTATCCATAATCATTATACTTTTTTCTCTCACAAAAGTCAAAAAAATCCCAAAACAAAACCAAACAAGGCTAAAAAAGTGTCAACACAAAAAAGTTGGTTAAAAAAGCCAATGCCAAATGAACCCTAAATAACTTTAAGTCAAATGTCACTCTAATTTTACAGTTAGATTTATTTTTTTAATTTAAATAATATAACAATCTATTAAAATATTTAAAATAATTTTATTTTTTCATGTATTTATTAATCATCAATTAATAATTTATTTTATACATTACTAAATGGGTAAATTATAAACACACTCCTGAGATTTACTTAAATTACAAATTATCTTCTATGGTTCTAGAAATTACATTATTCCCCCTAAGGTTTCTAATTTCATAACAAATAGATCCTTTTATTAATAAATCATTAAGTTAATTAACAGTTTTTAATAATTTTAAAATTTTATTTCAATTAATAATTCAGATAATTTTATTATTGTATAGGTGAACAATTGGAAATTTCACTTTTTCAATTAATTCTGTTAAATAAAAAATTCTGACAAATGAGGTATTTGTAATTTTTCAAATCACAAGAGGCAATTCGTATTTTAAGCAAATCTCAAGGGGTATATTTGTAATTTACCATTACTAAATTTAAGGGTAAATTACACTGATACCTCTTGAGGTTTGTCTTTAATGCGAGTGTCCCTCTCACGTTTTAAAAATTACATCACCTCCCTAAGGTTTAAACTTTCATTACAATTTAATCCTTCCGTTAATCAACTGTTAAAACAACTAACGGAAAAAACTAATATAAGAAATTAATTTTTTTAAATACCTATTTTACTCTTATTTAAAAAAAAAAAAATTTACTAGATGAGTAAAGAAAATCTATAGGGAATTACAAAAAATCATTCAATACATATATTATCATACTATTAATTATTTAGGTAATGCTATGGTACACAAGCTTTTGTGGTGGAAAAATGAGTGAGACCACTAAAAAGAGGAGCACTAATAGTTCTAAAGTGGTGTGGGTCCCATATGATGGGATGTTTTGCTCTTGTGTGTGTGTTTTTTTTTTTTTTTTTTTTTAAATTTCCACTTCATTAGTGGTCAATTAGTGCTTCCAAATTAGTGGGATGAATCATTGTTGTTTGTGGTGTTAATTATCATAGATATTATAATTAGATCCATTTTAATCATAACTAAAAAATAAGAATTATAACCACACGTCGCATAAGATATAACAAAATACCTTTTGAATCATAATCAAAATAATGTTATAATCAATAGTTATAATTAATAGGTCATAACTAAATACCACAACTGGGGCATATAAAATTTTTCTAAATGGTAAATTATTTGTCTATTTTATATATGCAAACAAGGGTAAATAGGTATTTTAAAAAATTAATTTTTAATTTTTTTCATTGGTTGACTTAACGGTTGACTGACGAAATGATTAAATTGTAATGAAAGTTTAAACCTTAGGGAGGGAATATAATTTATAGAACATGAGGGGTTACTTGTATTAAAGACAAACCTCAATGAGTATCAATGTAATTTATCCTTAATTTAAAAAGTAAATTTCAATACTATTTTTCTAATTTTAATAATAAAATATTCGAACAGTAACACTATTATTGCAAGTTAGGTTATGATTTAAGTCCAAAAAAAAAAATTATTACGCGGGTTGGAAATTTATTGCCTCTACAATAATATGTGATTAAAACTAAAAATTAATAATAATTACATGCCTTCCTATTATTCAGGGCACTGGGCCACAGCATTTCTGGGAACACCAAATAATTTCAAGTGTCATGACACAAAAATAAATAAATAAATAGAATCAAATGATTGAAGAGAGAATCATATTAAATATAACGGTAACATTAATATCACAATTTTGCATTGCGGTAGAAACTACATCATAATTGAAGGTCCCGCTTATCCCAGGTTTGAGATTGAGATTGGATCGTCTAGTCTGATTTATGGGTTTATTTTTTGGTCCTGTTTTGATAATTCGAACCGTTCACAATGTAGAATTCGTCGAGTATTATATCTGTGAAAAAAATCACATTGATCGAATATCAATAGTTATTTGATCGGAACAGATTTGTAATAAAAAAAGACGGTGAAAAAATAAACGGTTAACAGATATTTGATCCGATCAAGTAGCTATCGACATCCGATCAATGTGATTATTTACAGGGATATAATACTCGACGAGTTCTACACATTGAACTGTTCGGATTATTAAAATGAAACTCAAAAATAGACTCATGGGCTGGACTAAATGGTCCACTTTTGATCTCAAATATAAGACAAGCTGGACTCTAATTGAACTAGTAAGAGATATAATAACTTATCTAATTAATTTTATTTTTGGTTTTTCATTAATTTGTCACCTAATAAAGATGATATCACCGTTACCTATAATATTACTTTCAATATTTTTACGAACACTGAGGACCGTGACTTTTTTTTTTTTTTTGAACTGACCGTGACCTTGTATATAGCATAGTGTATGTGTTGCAAGAAGCAACCACGAAAGCGCATTCCATAGCTGTTTCCGAATTCTTGCTTTGGCAGTTTCACAACATCTCACTGACATCACATGGACGGATCATCAATAATGAAAAAGAGAAAGATTATATGCCATGAAGAGCATGGTAATAATCATACTGATGAGGAGTTGGAGAAGCAGGATGAGGATGAGGAGAAGAAGATGGAGGAGTTCTTTGCCCTAATTAGGAGCATTCGCGAAGCCCGCAATCATATACTTATGCAGAAGCAGAAGATTGCAAAGAACAACGACAACAATGAGAGGAAGAGGAGGGTGGTTGATGGGAACGAGAAGCCAAAAGCAGTGTGGAATCCGTCTTTCCAACGCGAAGATTTCATGGAAAATATTCAGTTCAGAAGCTCTCCTCCAATGGCTTCTTCTTCTCATCATATCAAAGAAGCAAGTAATGGTCTCAATCAAGAGATCGAAGACGGCTTAGACCTTAAGCTTTCCCTTTAATTAATATTACTACTTTCTAAATAATTCTAAAGTCTTGTTATAAGATGGATTGCTGGTATGTGTGTGTCTTAAGTGATGATGATTGTTCACATTGATGTAGTGGTAATAAACTAATTAATATATATCCATAATTAAGCTCTATTGTTTTTGCATTTCAATTAATCATTTTTTTATCTCTCCCAACAATGACTTTTGAAGGAAAGCAATAGCTTCTGGTAATTTCAAAGTCAAGTTTTGGTAATGGGTTCTAATTATACTTCAATGAGAGCATTATGAAAAGATGCTTATGGTACCCAACTCATCATGGTCTCATGTACAAGTCAAAAAAGGTTTAATCTTTATAGGTTGAAAGAGAAACAATATCAATATATGCCTAGAAACTCTAATACTTTGAGTCTCCAAAATTTACCTAACTCCTATTCTTCAAAGGCAAATGTTACCAAGTGTTCTTATGCATTGTTTAATATTAAAAAATCTGTATAAAATGTCTTAAAAATATATAAAATTATTAAAAAAAAAAATATTGATTTCATTAAAAGTGTATTGAATTTAGTGAAAGTGTCTTATATTCTTCAAATTTTTTGTCTTTTACTTATACCCTACTAGTTAGCAAGACCCTTCTTCAAGTTGTGATAATTGTTAGGGAGATATATCATAAATTAACTAGAACTACTTCAAACTGATGAAATACAATATTAATAATATACAACATATAACAGTGACCTCTAGGATCATTGCTGACATGAGATCCAAGTTGTGTTCTTGGAGGAAATTTGAGCATTCTCGGTAGAACTATCTAATGTGCTCTTCTTGGGGGCATTTCTAAGTATATTTTATTTCAGTAATTGCGTGAGTTTCCTTTGATAACTGTAAGGGCAGCGTATTACCCTTCTTGTTTATTTTTTAGCTGAGTTTTCCTGTTTGGAATCGTCTTACAGGTTATTTGTATTGTATTTATTGTCTGTAAGTGTGGAAAGTCGAACATCTAAATTTCTAATGAAATGTAGAGACTTTGATCAACGGATTAATCTGTCATAATTAAATTAAAAAAAGTGCTTTAGAGTATCAATAATAAAATATATATATTTTTTTTTAATGAAGGGTTGTATAAATTATGAGAGATTCTTTTTTTTCTTTTTAAACTGAAAAAAAAGGATATTCTGGTGTCATCACAATATCTGTGGACCCAGGTTCTAGGATAACCGATAGCCAACTTGACTTGATCCAACTCATAGGAAGGAACCCACGACCGAGACACCAGTAAAACTCATTAACCAACTTTAACAAGACCAAATTTCGATCAAAATACAACGTGAAATCTCAGAAAAAAACCACCAGAAAATCCAACGTTTTCGCGCCCACAGGAGTCTAAAATTATGAGAGGCTTGATCAGCAGAATTGGTAGTACACTTTTTTTTCCATGGAATGTGCAGTACACTTTTTCACATGGTCGATCAGTTCTTTTGTCGTAAAAATCAGTACGAATTAATGGTCATTTTGGTCCAGTCACGAGGAGAGGAGGGGAGTGTGTCATTTTACACATTTCTATTAAGTTTAGAAGGTATTTGAATTATAAATTTAAATATAAATTTATAAAATAAATAAATAAATAATTAAAATATAATTATATTTTATTTATATTTTACTCATCTTTTATAGACAGTTGTTTTGGTTGAGGTCAACCGCTTTTATTTGGTTATTTAGTGAATTCAGTTGGTTTCAAGGGCCTACTTGTTTTTTATTTTTTTATATTGTGTTTGGATTATAAATTTAACTCAAAAATTAAAAAGAGAAAGAAAAAAAGTATATTAAATATAACTATATTTTTTTCTATTTTTTTCTTTCTCCTTTCTAAATTTTTATCCAAATTCATTGACCAAACACAACATTAAGTAATGTTGTAGAAACATACAGAACTTGGAAACTGTTCTTACCCATAAATGTGATTCACATCATGTTAGTTTAATGATTTTCATTCCAAATTTAAAATATTTATTACTAAAATTAGTTTGAGTTTGTGAGATTTATATGTTTGTGTGTTATTTTGCTTGAATAAATTACACTTTTCATATCTTCTAATTTTTTATTTGAATTTTATTTTTGTCCCTCACCATTTAGTTATAATAATTAAGTTCTCAAATTTCAATTAATATTTAATTTGGTCCTGTTGGTACCCTATCATTTAAAATTTGAGTGGAAGTTGAAACTTGAGGAACAACAATAAAATTTAAGTAAATTTGAAAGATAATAGGTGTAATTTATCCTAAATTATTTTTTCTAATATCCCTTACGATGTTTTTGTCCAAATTTTTAATTGTGAGTAACAAAATAACTATGATTAAAGTGAAATTTTAATAGAAATTGCAAAGATAAAAAGTGCAACTTTTTTTTTTTCTTTTCCATCACTTTTAAAATTTAATGAATCTCACATATACATGACACTTATTACATAAATTGGCGAAATAAATAAAGTGATAAATATTTTTTTAAAATTATTAGATATTTTTGAAGAATATTACCCTCGAATTATTAATTGATTTTTTTTTACATTATCTCCTAAAAAACCAATAGAGGCTTATTATTCTAATGCGACGTAGATTTAGGACTAAATCGACTACAAATTTAATGTTGTCATAAGTTGTTCAAAAAATATTGAATAACTTCTCAATCACGAGTCTAATTTATGGGCAAAGTCTTATTGCAATAAATACCAAATGGGTACTAGGCAACCTATGAACCAGTAAAAGCCCAAAAAACCCCTTGGTTGGTGGCTCAACTGAGGAACCCCAAAGCTATTACTATCAAACATTGAAAAATTAGACGCATTGGACCCAGTCATTAAAGCAAATAGTATTCCCTTATGTTTCTTTAATCCAATTTGATTTACATTGGAATTCAAAACACATAATTGATTTATATTAAGGGGTGCTTAGCAATTAGTCCTATTAACTAGACTTATTTACCTATAGGTCCTAACTAATAAATTTAACACTATAAAAATAAGAGATTGATAAATTTATCACTATAAATTTATTCATAAAAACAAAGAGACTGATAAATTTATCACTATAAATTTATTCATAAAAACAAAGAAACTGATAAATTTATTTTTATCACTTAATAAATTTATCAATAGGACTTAATGAGTAATAAGTCTCAAAAGTAGGACCTATTAGTAGTTTACCCTTATATTATTTAATAGAGTAATCACTTGCAAATAGAATAGAGTTTTATACGTAATAATATGATTTATTGTGATTATTTAATTTTTAATCAAAATGCTCGATACTTTCCTCGCAACGTTAAAAATGTCATTGACACACATCATTTAGAAGTATTTTCTATATAAACAAATCATTTCAAATATTCCATATTAATATTAGGCACAACGTCATGGGGATATATGGTTTCAAAGAGCTCTAGTTGTCTCCAGTTTATTATGTTGAGTAAATCTACTATGAATCCTATTTTAATGATTTAATTCATTGATTTTTAAGGTCTCAGAATGTAGATCAACCATTTATAATATTTTTTTTTTTTCAAAAAAAAATACTAAAAGTTAAAATTGATATAATAATTGTAAACGTATAACTTCATCACACTGGTATTCTAAAAAATATACAACAAATATAATTTTGAAAATAAATCATCTATTTAAAATATATATATATAATTAAATCATGTGATTATAATTACTAAATTAAACTTTTTTTTTTTTAAATAATCAATGCACAATTCAAAAAAAAAATTTAAAAATCAAATTATTTAATTTAGACGTGTGAACCCACCACAAACGCCATTTTATTTCATGATAAATTACAAATACATTCCTGAACTTTGCTTAAAGTATAGATTGCCCCCTGTCATTTGAAAAATTACAAATACCCCTTATTAAAAAATTTATTTATCAGAATTAACTAAAAAAAGAAATTCATAATTGCTCTCCTATACAATAATAAATTACCTAAATTATTAATTGAAATATATATATAATATCATTAAAAACTATTAATTGACTTAATGATTTATTAATAAAAAAAGGCAATTTGTTACGAAATTAGAAACCTCAGGGGATGGAATATAATTTCTAAAATTACAAAGAGCGATTTATATTTTAATCAAATCTCAAAAGGTGTATTTGTAATTTACCCATCATTTTAAAATCTCAGAAGTGAAGCATTTTTCTTGCAGGTGATGCGGTCCATTGACTTATTTAGTCCAACAAGGCCCACTACAAGGCCCAATTGTGGAATCAAATTTCAATTAAGTTCAATGCAATAATTACGGTTCACATATAGGGCCATCATTATATATATATATATATTTTTTTTGAAGAAAAGAAGTTATTAAATTATTAGCTAACACCAATTAGATTTGTGAATGCATTTAAATCTTATTATGTAATACCCTCAATAATTAAACTTCCAAATATCGGGTTCAGAATTTATCCATTATCTCTCCTCCATAGAAAACAAAACCATGTTACTGCAAAATGCATTCAAACTCCTTAAATAAAAGCACCTTAAAAAAAAACAACAAAAAAATTTAAGTTTAATTGAGTCAAGACTTGGAACGTATTTCTAGATTCTCTAACGATGTGTTTAGTTGAAGAATTTAGGAATAGAAAAGGAAAAGTGTGTACTATTTCATTTTCTCTTTCCAAATTTATTATCAAATCTTTCAATCAAATAATCAAGAGGTACCACGATATTTTTTTAAAAAAAAAATAATAATAATCTTTAAACATAAGTTTTATGCGCCAAAAAAAAAAAATTCAAAATAATGTGACTAATAGTTTTTAAATTAAACATTGCAGTGAATAATGGTTTGGATTTATCATAAAAGGACACATCATTCAATATAAGAATTACAGTGGTGATTGGGAGCTCTAAAAGAGCTGCTCTAATGAGCTACCATAGAGTTAAAAAAAAAAAACAAAAAACCCATCACATCAGTAGTGGGTGGGATTCACTAATGAACTGGTTTTAGAGTTCAAGAATTAAAGCCTTAAAGCATTTTTCTAAAAATTATGTACAAAAAAAATAAATTGTAAAACATTATTTAGAAAAAATCACAACCATAAATAATATTATACAAACTACAAAAAAATGACACAGAGAAAAGTTTAAAAAAAAAATGATGTAGCTAAATTGATATTTATAACTTTAAAACAAACTTTTTGACAAATAACTTTAATTACGAATATAATGGTATTGTTGTCAAGTTTTTGTATAAATATTAAAAGACATTTCACAATGCGCACCATTTGATAAACAATGGAATATCGTGATGGTGCTTTTTAAATGACGTCACCACGCTAATAAGATTGTCTAAATTCTATAGTTACAAAAAGAAAAATGCTTAGGTCTCAAATTTTCTATCAAATGAATTATTAAATGTCTCATATGAGTGTGGAGTCTACAAAATTATAGACTCACGTGAGACATTTAGTCATTTATTTAGTAAAAAATTTAGTATCTATAACATTATCTGAAAAGGAAAAATTGGCACTCATTAAATAAAAGAGTTTTTAGTTTATGATACTTGAAATTAAAATTTTATAAAATAAATGATATATAATATTTTTATAATAATTGAAATTTTTTATGTTTTAACAGAGAAATTTTGGCTCAACACATAAAAATTTCTTTAATATAATCATAAAGAAATTTCAAATTTTATTTGGCATAATCATAGAGAAATTTCAGCGATAAACCTCAGTTAATAAAAAAAAATATTAGAAATTTCTCACTATTCAAAATTAAAGAGGTATGTTGCACTCATTTTCCCTAAAATAAAATATGAAAATTGTTTGAGGGCTCGAATACGTTGGTTTGAATGGCCCGAAAACGTGGGCTCACGCGCCTATCTCGCCCTCTGTCACCCAAACTATCTCGCCCAAAGTCCTCGTTTTTGTTCTCATACCCAAACTCTCAAACTCTCTCTCTATTGCTCTGTTTGTCATCGTTCTGAATAATCATTCGAGTCTATCTCCTCCGAAACGACTCCGGAAAGAAGTTGTTTTATCACCTCCTCTCTCCTCTCAATCTCAGGTAAACTCTGTAAACTCAAAAAACTAGGGTTTGATGATTGAGGGTTTTGTATTTTGCCCCACACTTGCAGCTTGTGAAGTAAGCTATTGTTCTATTTGTTGTTGTTGTTGTTGTTTTTTTTTTTTTTTTTTGATTTGAGATGCATTTGTGAGAGGAACAATGGATATGCCAAATTGTGTGACTTCATGTCTGTTAAAAAAAAAAATGTTTGGTTGTTCTGGAATCAAACCCTCGGTTAAACATCTTCCATTATATTGATGCATTCCAAGTGTTTGATGAAAGTCCCCAACTGATTTTGTTCCCAACTGATTTTGTTCATTACAGAAATTCCCTTCCTGTTTTAATGAAAGTCCCCAACTGAGACTCTGTGTAAACCTCTTCCATTAGATTAAAACAGGAAGGGAATTTCTAAATGTTTAACAAGGAAAAATCAATTTCTGAATGTGTAACAATATTTGATTTGTGAATGTTTAACAAGGAAAAATGAAGAAGCAATCAGGAAACATCTATTTTATTTGTGAATGTTTAACAAGGAAAAATCAAGAAACTAGAATTATGTTTAACATGGGTTTTATTTTGCATGTTTCATTTGGTAAAATGAAGAAGCCAGAATTATGTTTAACATATGTTTTATTTGTGAATGTTGAACAAGGAAAAATCAAGAAGCCATCTTTCAATTGAGATGCATAAGAACAATTTTGTTATTATACATCTTTCAATTTTGTTATAAGCCATCTTTCATTTAACAAAATTGTTCTTATACATCTTTCAGATGAATGTTGAAGAAGGAAAAATCAAGAAGCCATCTTTCATTTGGAACAAACAAATTGAGAATTTATAGCAGTGAGTTGAACTCTGTAAAATTGTTCTCTATTTTTTATAGTTAAAGTGTCTAATGTCAATTTCAAAAATTCATATACTATGAAACAACATACAAGACCTTAATTATTCATTTAACAAAATGTGTAAAAGTTTTCCTTTTTGGATGGTGTTTTGGGAAGATTAAAAAAAACAGAATGTATAAGACACTTGTCAAAAAACTCAAAGTGTTTTTTGGAAAGATTAAAAAAAATTGAAAGTTTTCCTTTTTGTTAAATGAACAATTTAACTGTCTGTTGTTTCATTTTTATAGTTAAAGTGTCTAATGTCAATTTTACATAATTTATTTGTTCTCAATTTATTTGGGCAACATTCCACTCACTGCCATAAAATCTCAATTTTGAATTTTGAATGTATAAGACACTTGTCCGGTGAATATTATAGAGCATTGAAGACATGAAATATGGAAACATGGTTTGAAATTAATATTCAAATATTATGAATTTTGTTTATGCAGATAAAAAATGGCTTCTTCTTCTACTAATAACATCAACATTAGATTAAGACCAAGAATGTGTGATTGTGGGAAAACAGCTGCAATGTATATTATACGAACCAATGAGAATGGAAATTAAGGGCGTCTCTTTTTTGTTTACCCATCCAAATATGTAAGTATGTGTTATGAAATTAAACTTGTAGTATTTCGGAAATTATTTGTGTAAATTAAATAATTGATTGTCATGCATTGTAGAGTAAGAGTAACAAAGAATACTACAATTACTTCAAGTTTGCGGACGATGATGATGGGGACGTTACCTCGACAATCCATTCCAATAGTGGACCTCGTAAAGCTATCCGAAAAGAAGAATTGAATGATGTCAGGGCAAGGCTTTCTGAGATGGAAAATGAAATACATGACTATGGTAGAAGGCTTCAAAGGATGGACAACAAATTCAACACTATGATTTATGTGATTGTAGTGTGTATCGTTTTGTACTTTATTATGTAAGAATTGAAATGCTTGACTGTTAGTTTTTGAGAAATTTGATGAATGTAATTATGGATGTAATGGACATGTTGAATATTAGTGTTTGAATGGATGTAATGGACATGTTAATTTTATTATAGATGTAATTTTATTATGGATGAGTGGAAAAGTTCTTCTAACATTCTTCTAATCAATTAAGAAAAGTTCTTCTAATATTCTTCGTTTGGTACAAATTCTAGCTCTGGCAGATTCATAGACAAATAGATTGAGATTGAACATTACACCTTACACCACTGAATTTCCTCACTCCAATCCAAAACACCTCTGTTGGTTTGATAAATCTTTAATAGATTAAAAATGGTTAACAGATTGATAAATCTTTAACAGATTTAAAGAACCATAACTTGTTGAACTGTTTAACAGATTGATAAATCTTTAACAGATTCATAGAGAAACAGATTTAAAATCTGGCAGATTCATAGACAAACATATTCAAAATTTGGCAGATTCATAGACAAATAGATTGAAAATCTGGCAGAGAAATAGATTGAAGCATCAATTTGAAAATGTGGCAGATTCAAAGAGAAACAGATTGAAGTAAACAGTCATAAGCACCAGTCATATAACAGTTTGAAACACTTTATATAACATACAACTTGCCATCATTCATAGTTAACCATCGACATACAATTTGCCATCATTTATAGTTAAACATCATTCAACACCATTCATAGTACTCTACAAACAAACTCATCTCAAGAGTATTCCACACAAAAAAAATAATAATAATAAAATAAAATAAAATAAAAGAGAGTAAAAGTACAATGCAAAACTATAAAAAAAAAAAAAAAGAGGACATTTGGATCCGCATCTACATTGAAGTGAACAAAATTTGAAGTGATTGTCGAACTTTGACTGCTGATGTTGTTCACCATTCCTGATTGAGTATGAGATGTGCCTCCAATATTGTCCACCGTTTGCATTTGACTAAACTGTGTCTATTCAATAAACAAGTACACTTTACAAATATTGTCTATTCAACATACATATCAATTAAAACAAGAACCAATATTTTATTTTAGACATTGAACACATACCGATACATACATACTCTGTTGCATGCCATCCATGCAAGGAAAATAGTAAGGTTGAGTTTGCGTCGCCTTATGATCATAGTAACACAATTTCATTATACATAAAAGACATTAAAATAAAAAACAACCAACAACATAAAAATTCAAATACATACCGGGTCATGATAAGTATTGTATTACATATCATCTGTACCAGGAAAATTTAACTTCTGAGGCTAACATTGAGGAACCGTACATCCCTATAGTAAGACACAGACACATTGGTGAATAATTTATCTTAAATACATTCAACAATTTCCATATCACACACAAGAAAAGAACTTACCTGTGCTTTTGGAGGCTTTTTACTCTTTCCCTTCAACTGATTCATTATTTCATCCACTTTGCTAACCTTCCGTTTGGTAAATGGATGTCCTCTTCGGCGAGCAACCATAGGACTAAGCATTTTGCGAGACATGCTTGCTTTTGTAGTACTACGAGCAGACGAACTTTTCAGCGAACTAGTAGAAGGTGGCACGTTACTAGTAGAAGGTGGTACATGACTCGCACTACCCGATTGATCTTTTCTTACTCTATCCTTGATTTCTATTAACCCAAGATCAAGCACTTCGTGTTTACCATCATCGTTGGCAGCAATTTCTATGATTTCATCCAATATCTTGTGGTATTTATCATGCAATTTTGCATTAAAAACAGCCCGGGCTTTAGTGTATGTGGTTAGAATGCACGTGTACCCTCTTTCGATAACTTTTCTCCATCTTTGTACAATGTATTTATCGGGCACCTGATATATACACCTCTCAAGTAGCACAGTAATTGCATGGGCACACATAATGCCCCTAAACTCAAACCACCGACACAAACAATGCAATTCACATTCACTTGCATTAAAACACACAACAAATTCCACAGTCTTCATTTTCTCACCAACAAGAACAGCCTCCTTCACATGATAAGTACAAATTTCTCCCTCATTTTTGACAAGATTCGCATGACAATACAATAGTCGCTTCAATTCTACTTGCACTTCTTTAAATTTTGCATTCGTGTAAGCTGCACGAAATTGCTTCTTAAACTCATATACCGTTAAGCAATCATACAATTTGTTTCGAGATTTAAAGTCTGCTTTCATCTCTTTCTCAACCTTACTTCTCAAGGCATTATAATATTGTTCAACAAATTACTTTAAAGTTGTCTTTGAGCTCACATATCCATCAAAAAATGTGTTCATACTCTCACTTCGTTGTGTAGTCGACATGCTAGCCCAAAAAACATCCTTCACATAGGCAGGAATCCACCTGTGTCGCTCATTGTATAATACCCCCAACTACTCATTATCATCTAGCTTGAACTTTGCAATCATCGCTTGCCATTCTTCATCAAATTCATCTTTTGTAAAACAATCATAAACTGCATTTTGCAAAGCAAACTTGATGGATTCATATTGGACATATCCTCTTAATTTCTCCGAAATTTTCTTCATTATATGCCATAAGCACTAACAATGTCGAGCTTGTGGAAAGACAACTTCAATGGCATTTTGCATAGCTCTGCACTGGTCTGTTATTATAGTTTTTAGAGGAACGTCATACATGCAACTTAACCATTCTCTAAATAGCCACACAAATGTTTCAGTGTTCTCATTAGATAACAGCCCACAACCAAGCAAAATTGACTACCCATAGTGATCAACTCCTACAAATGAAGCAAATGGCATATCATATTTGTTTGTGAGATAAGTTGTGTCAAATGAAACCACATCCCCAAATGCTTTATAAGTTGCCTTACTCCTTGCATCCGCCCAAAACAAGTTTCGCATGCGACCATCTTCATCGAGGTCAATTGCAGAATGGAAGTTGGAATTTTGTTGTTGCATCCTATAAAAATAAAGTGCAACTGATTCAGCATCTCTTACCCCAAGCCTCAATCTTCTCATACTCTGAATATGATTCCTTGTATCTCGTTCATCAAATGTTAATGCCTCATACCCCCCTACTTCAACAACTATAGAATGAAAATTCCTAGCCACCCATATCCCTGCTTCATCGTTTATTTCTAGTTTTCTCTTTACAGGGGTAAAGATTCTCTTATTCATTGCAAAATGTCGTGAGTCACTACGAATCAAGGCATGCGTATGTTTAAGCACAACTGTGGTCAACTTAAATCTTCCATCCTTTTGTAGAGTTGCTCTAACCTTTGCTTTACATTCAATGAATAATGACAAAGATGGTTCGAGAGGGTGTACTTCTGATCGTTTTGTTCTCTTGCGTGCCCTAGTACATTCAATTCCAAAGTATTTTACTTCCCCATCTTGTCCAATATTCTGTGTTCTATAAGCTATAGCAAATCCGAGGTGCTTCGCATATTTTGCATAAAACGAATATACTTCTTGCTTTGAGCTAAAACACATGCCCTTCTTAGGTTCTTCAACTTCACCAATCTCATTTAATGACGGATTGTTCTCCGCTTCTTTAACTTCCTCACTCCCATTCAATGAAGGATTGTTTGAATCAATGTTCATTGAAGCGTGTAGTTCGTGTAGCTTCAAACCAAATAGAAAATAAAGTGTAAGTGCATGTAAGTGCATTTCAATTTTTCTAAGGTTCTCCAACTTAACTAGTAACCACATCGATTTTCATATTGGATAGGGATATTTCATTTCAAGGTTAATTAATACCATATAGATGGTTTGAGAGGGTGTACTTCTGATCATTTTGTTCTCTTGCGTGCCCGAGTACATTCAATTCCAAAGTATTTTACTGCCCTATCTTGTCCAATATTCTGTGTTCTATAAGCTACAACAAATTAGAGGTGCTCCGCATATAACGATCCAGAATTTTTCCGTCCACTCAAGCAGGGAAGTTGACGCTCGAGCGGACTTGAGAGGTTTCCAGCATTTTTGCGGACGGCCTAAAATTCTGAGAATTGTGAATCTCCGCTCGAGCGTGGGAGTGGTCACTCGAGTGGATGGCTTTGTTGGTCTGTGCGCGCTCGAGGGTGAGAAGCGACGCTCGAGCGTGGAAAGTGAGATTGCCCTTGACATTTTTATAAGTGTATTTGGAACATCCTTATTTTATTTTGGGGTATTGATTGAGGTGGTAACGTGATGGTAAAGTAAGATTGGACCAAAAATTTTAATTCGAATAATTTTTCTTACGAACAGCCATCACTCTTTTGCCCTTTTCTTTTTCCACACTTTGAATTTGGGTGTGAGGCTAGAACCATTGGAAAACTTATTTCGGGGGCTTCGATTTGGACACAAGAACGACCTAAAACGGAGTTCGAATGAGAGAGTTATACCTGTTTGAAGTTTTGGAATCTGTGGTGGAAGCAGGTACGCTCGAGCGGGAAAAGAGATGCTCGAGCAGACTGCGCGAATTCAGCAAGTTTAAAACCTCATTTCTAGATCATTCTTTGCATTTTCCATTTCCTTTCTCCTTTCTCCCACCCAAGGTCCGAAAACCCTAGGTTTTTTATCCAAAATACTCTCCATTCTTCTAAGTTTTAGGCAAGATCCCTTACAAGAAAGTGAAGAGGCTTGAAGATCAACATTTTCTACCGATTGGAATTTCAGATTTGTGAAGGAATCTCATCAAAGCTTGCTCTTTTGCTCAATTCTTGAGGTAGGGGTCCTAGTTCTTCTTCAATACTTCCATAAATAGATTAGATTTGTGGTATTTTGATTATACACATGCAAAATCTTCTTTTTTGAGCATATGGTGAACATCATGAGGTTTGGGAGTTTAGGGTTTGAAGTGTTGGGGGTTCAATGGTTGGGTTAATATGGTAGATTATGAACCTTAGGTGTATAATCTAGAGGGAGATTGAAATTAAAAGCAGTGGTTTAAGAAGTTTGAATTTTTATTGAAAATCTTAATTTTTCTTGAAAATCCTAAGTTGATTCATTATTATAATTAATGATTTTGCCCAAATTGAAAGTAGAATCATGAAATTGGTAGATGAAATTATATATGTACAAGTTTAATTGGATTTTGGAGGTGTTTCAAAATTATGTTAAAAATTAGCGATTGAACTTTTATTATGAACATTGTAAATCATGCTATAATGTGAAAGGAAGATTGGAGAAATGATTTATTAATAATATGGATGACATAAACTTGGTTATGGAATGTTGAAATGGAATTCAAGAAGTTATCTTGAATTATGTTGAATTGCAAATAGTGTTGTTGAACTAAGTGATGTTGACTTTTGTTGAATTATGTTGTGTTGGATAATGTTGAATTGAATGGTGTTGAACTATGATGAATTGTGTCTGAATCATGTGAATTGTGTTGAGTTGAGTTGAGTTGTGTTGTGTTGGGTGTATTGAGTTGTGTTGGGTTGTGTTGAGTTTGAGTTGTGTTGTGTTGGGTGTGTGGAGTTTGGGTTGAGTTGTGTTGGGTGGTGTTGTGTTGGTACCCGCATGGGGAGTTGAAAAATGATTTTAAAAATTGAAGAAAAAGGTTTTTGGGGGCCCACGTCCCGCCGTATAGTAGCCGGCAAATATGGGAGGTGGTTTTGGATTAACGGTGCCCAATTGCCTTGTCTAGGCTTATCGCTGGACGAATGTGGAAAAATGTTTTTGGGTGTCCACACAGTCTCGCAGTATAGTAGCCGGCGAAAGTGGAAAAATGATTTTTGGGTGTCCACACAGTCCTACCATATTGTAGCTGGCAAAAGTAGAAAAACGGATGGTTTTCGAAAATGTTTTGAGTGCCCACATCCCGCCGAATAGTAGCCGGTAAATGTGGGAGATGGTTTTCAAAAGTTGAAAAATAGTTTTGGAAAAATATGATTTTTGGAAGAACATGGCTTTTGAGAAAAAGGTTTTTGGGAGTTCACTTCCCGCCGTATAGTAGCCGACGAAAGGTGAAAAGTGTTATGGATTGGGTGCCCGCTATCCCGCCGTAGTAAGTCGGTAAAAGGTGGATTGTGTTGACATATGTATTAAGTTGATGATGCTATTTGTGACTTGTGATGAATCTATGAAATTGTAAATTGATGTGTATATTGATATAAAGAGGAAATGTATATAGACATTGTTTGTAATGTATGGAACCCAAAAATGAGTGGGGGATTATGGATTGGTGATGGTGAATAGAATGAATTAGTTGTGACAATAAAGGTAAATTGTGAGTGTTGTTCTGTAAATAAACAAGAGATTGAATTGAAAAGGGGTTTATTAATCTTGTGTCATCTTGAAATGAAATTTTAGAGTGTAATTAACGGTGTAAATTGAATATAGGAAAATCGTTAATAAATTAAAAAGGGAAACTGAACTTGAAGTGATGGAGTCTAATTAAATATAATTAAAATGAAAGAAGAATGAAAGAAAAAGAGGAATATTAAATTTGGGAAATTAAATGAGAAATATTTTGGAATGAGTTAATAAATACAAATGATGTGCTTTCTTAGATATAAATGTTTTAAAAAGGATTTATGGTTTTCTAATGAAAAGGAATAGTTTTGATGGCCGAAGGTTTTCCATAAATGTTCACATGAATTTTGAGAAAAAGATACTCTATGTATGGTATTTTGAAATTATAAAACGCCACTCTACTATATGATATCACCCTGCATGCATGATCATTTCTATCTGTGTGTTAGTTATTGATTGAGAACTATGAGATTCCTACTGGGCATTAGTGCTAACCCCGTGATTGTTTTATCTTTTTACAGGAAGAAAGTTTGGATTATTTGATTGAAGATTTATGGAGTTCTTGAGTCCCTTTGTATAACTTTGTAGTAGATGTAAAGGAAATGGATCTTATATTTGTATTTATTTATTTGTAGCACAGTAGGAGACTGGCATGTATTGTTGTCATTGTAATATTCATTGAGAGAGAGAATATGTTTGATTGTATTTCTATTACTCAAGTATAATAGATATTTGTATATGTATTAAAAAAAAATGGACCTAATTTAAAGGCTTTGGTAATATTTTCGAGTAATTAAAATTTGGGGCGTGAAACTGCATATTTTGCATAAAACGAATATACTTCTTGCTTTGAGCTAAAACACATGCCCTTTTTAGGTTCTTCAACGTCACCAATCTCATTTAATGACGGATTGTTCTCCGTTTCTTCAACTTCCTCACTCTCATTCAATGAAGGATTGTTTGAATCAATATCCATTAAAGCGTGTAGTTCTTGTAGCTTCAAACCAAATAGAAAATAAAGTGTAAGTACATGTAAGTGCATTTCAATTTTTCTAAGGTTCTCCAACTTAACCAGTAACCACATAGATTTTCATATTGGATAGGGATATTTCATTTCAAGGTTAATTAATACCATTTGTTTTAATGTCCATGAAAGTTCTATGTCATATCAAACAACATTGAAATGGTTTACAATGATTTTCAAGTTCTTAGATGGTAAATGATTTTCAAGTTCTTACAATGATTTTCAAGTTTTCAAACAGTAATGTACAGCAATGGATGAGAACACTGAGATTAATTCAACACGTTGATCTCAGTAATGAGTTAATTCTTACACTAAGATGATCTCAGTAATCAGTTGATCTCAGTTAACTAATGAGAACACTGTATGTCAAAATTAATTAATTCAAACATAATTTAAACATAATTTAAGTCGGAACACTGTATGAGAACATAATTTAAACATAATTGGAACATTGTATGAGAACACTGAGATTAGTTAAATTACCCTAAATGTCAAAATTAGTTAATTCAAACATAATTTAAGTGTTCTTGCTAAATCAAGAAAGATTAACATCATGTCACTAAATTAGTATGACACAGATTAGTATGACACATAATTAATTTACTTGTTTGTTTGAAAATAATTGGCATACATCAGGAATCTATGGGGATAATTTCATCAACCAAAACAATTGCCATGCATCAGGACTTTCATCAACCAAAACATAAAAAATCAGAACAATTTCTCTATGGGGACTTTCATCAAACAATTGGCATGCACCACTACAATGGAAATGTTTAACAGAGGGCTTGTTTCCAGAACAACCAATTTTTTTTTTTTTTACAGACACAGATCAAATAAATTGCCTTTTACGAATGTATCTCAGAAAAAAAAAATGTTGACCAATAACGAGATATTCAATTTGTTTAGGACAATAAGTTATTGGTTCCTAGAGTGCACAGATAATCTGTTTATCTGTTTATGAGATTTATGAGTAAGAGACAAATGAGATTTATCTGTTTATAATCTGTTTATCTGGTTCCTGTTTATCTGACAAATGAGATTTATAATAATCTGTCTATCTGTTTATCTGTTTATCTGCACAGATAATCTGGTTCCTGGAGTTCATTTATTTATGAGATTTATGAGTAAGAGACAAATGCATCTCAAATAAACCAATAACTTACCTACATACACAGATAAAAAAATGTTTAGGACATTCGACATGGAGATTAAGAATAGTGGTGGACGGTGGTCAGCGACGCTCGTCGTGGTCATCTCTCTTGTCATCATAAAGTCTTGTAGTCTGGTTCGCAACCTCTTTCTCTCTTTCTCTCCCTTCTCTCCTCTCTTGTTTTTGTTTTTTGTTTCATTAGTTTGCTTTGTAGAACACGTGAGCTCCACGTGCATCAAATTTTCGGAGGGAAACCAATTTCAAGCCGTTGTATATTCGGGCCCTGTAGCAGCTCTGATAAAATATAAACGCAAAAATAACAAAAATATGTTGTAGCTCGAAAAAACTAGGCTCAAATGGCCCGAAATATGACTTATATTTTTTCTCCTCTCCTCACACTCCAAACCAAAACACCAAACCTCTCCCCGCTTAATCGCTGATCCAGGTCCCTCTCTACTCATAGGTAACGACGATGCCCAGATCCCTCTCATCCGTGCGCTGAAATCCTCTCATCCCTCTCATCCCCCTCATCCTCATCTTTCATAAACCTCCCTCTCTGAGCTCTGTTAAACCTTCTTCTATACTCATACACTAACGGAGCCGAACGACGAGCGACGACGAACGACGAGCTCTGTTAAAACTCCTCATCTACCAGCTCGATGCCTCTTATACGCTAACAACGCCAGAAACTCGTCATTGCGTACCCGAAGAAAACGAATCTGAGGTAAACCCAAATTCAACAAAACTATGGTTTATGTTTTGGCTTCAATATCTGTACGAATTCGTCGATTTTCTCATTATGGGTTTTCCCTTCAATTCCACTTTGTTATTTTGATTATGATTTTGATTTGAAACCAAATTTGTAACTTCTGAACTTTGTACATTTGGTATGGAAATCTGTTGATGAAATTTGTTGAATCGGTTGTTTGAAATGTGGGTGTTGCTTTAAATTGAACATGTGCAAAAATCTGTTCGGTGAAGCTGTTCTTTGAATTTGTTCTTCAAACAATCTGTTCTTTGTACTTGTGGTGGCCGAATAATCGGAGAAGATAAAGGTGGTATATTTCCAAAGCTTGAAGCTATCCGGCATATATCCCGCAAGGATAAGGGGCCGAATATGATGAATACGCCGAATAGGAGAGGATCCCTATAGCCGAATAGAGGAAAGGATAATGATTGAAAAAAGTAGGCCCTGGCCCCGAGGATCAGAAGAAACGAGTATAAATATAATGGCGATGGACTAGAAAAGGTATGTAAGAATCACTTCTAAAAACTTAGTAAACAAGCTTTCTTGAGGAGAGGAACTGACTTGTCCGTCGGAGTGCTAATTCCGGTACCCCCGACCGGAGTATTTGTATCTTTGCAGGTGACTAGCTGAGGATCATTGGCGTCTTCTAGGATCTGAAGAGTATTTCCAAACCACTTCCCCACAATTGGCGCCGTCTGTGGGAATACTCAAATACATCCATGGAAGGCGTGACCGAAGATCCTCCGATAGCCACCGACGAGATCACACAGGGAGACGACCTCACCCCAGCTAATATGCTCGGAAAAGAAACCATCGCGGCACGACGCGTCTTGAACTTCGATTCGCCAACAACTTCAGCACAAGAAACAATGCAGGCTATCATAGAACAAGCAAAGCAGAACGAACAAAGGCTCGAGAACATGATCGCTGAGAACGAACGACTCCGTCAAGATTTGGCCCTGGAGGTAGCAAAATCTAGAGAGGCCATGCGCCAGGAACCAGAGCGACCTCCGAGGGCAGACGGGCCAAGACCTCGGGCTCGACCAAAGGATACCGATAGCAACTCCAACTCATTATCCACGGAGCTCGACGCAAGGGGACGATCCGAAACCTCCAGCTCCTCCGAAAAGGTTCTGCGACCAAGGAACAAGCGCAGGAGAAGCAGCTCAAACGAGGAAGATCAGCACGATCCTTTCGTTCGACGGATCGCAAGGGCGTCCCTTCCCAAGAAATTCAAAGCTCCGTCATTCACTCTTTACGACGAAAAATCAGACCCCACCGATCATATCCGTCATTACAAACAGGCCATGACGCTGCATGCAGACAACGAAGCCCTCATGTGCCGAATATTCCCTAGCAGCCTAGGTCCACTAGCCGTCAGGTGGTATTACAAGTTGGAGCCAGCTTCGATTAAAAGCTTCCGCCAACTGCAGAAATCCTTCAGGGCCAGGTTCATAACCAACGAGGTACAACCGAAATAGGCCGACTCCCTCTGGGCAATGCAGATCCAGTCGGGAGAGACGCTCAAAGTGTACTCGGCACGATATTGGGAGTGCTTCAACCTTGTTGACGACGCTTGCAACGACTCCATGGCTATCACCGCCTTCAAAATGGGCTTACACCCCGACAGTGCTCTGCGCAGTTCCCTGACCAGAAGGCCCCCCAAAACAGTCTGGGCGTTGATGAAGAAAGTTGAGGAATATTGTAAAGTCGAAGATGATGCTCTGAGGATAAAAGCCGGACAAATCTCCAGCAAAACGGCCCTCCTCGAAATTGCTCGACCAATAAGCTCCGTGCCGCCACCAAGCCCTGAGCCAAGGCAACGAACCAAGCGAGACAAAAGGCGGGACTCCCGCCGATCAAGCGATCAGTGCTCCCACCGAACGAACGAACAATTACAAGTCGACAGCAGACGCTCAAGGCGAACCGACAAGAAGTATACGGAGTTGACAGAGCCGATCGCGGCAATAATGACCAAAGTCCAGCACCTTCCATTTTTCAAGTGGCCGTCGAAGATGGTGGGGCCTCCCGACACACGGAGGAGGGACAGACGATGCGAGTACCACAAAGATCACGGCCACGAAACCGAGAGCTGTTATGCGCTAAAGGATCATCTGGAGGAACTGGTGCAAGATGGTCGACTACAGCAATACGTGAGCAAGGGAAGGCCGACCAAAGCATTAGCCCTGAGACAGGATTCACCTCCACTTGGTGTGATCCACATAATCTACGGTCTGCCGGCATCCCCGACCGTGCATACGATCCAAGCGCACCCAATTCCCCAAAAACATAACATGTCAGCCAGCAGGCCCAGAGAAGCACCGACAATTAAGTTCGATGACTCCGACCTCGTCGGAACAGTGGCCAGCCAGGTCGATCCTTTGGTCGTCAGATTACGCGTACGACGGTTCAGCGTTGAACGCATTCTCATAGACCCAGGAAGCACCTCGGAAATCTTATATTACAGAACATTTGTTGAACTCGGCCTCAACGAGTTAGACCTATCACCGTCGCCGCAGCCACTGTTCGGCTTCAACACAAATCCAGAGTATCCGTTGGGGAGGATCATGCTACCCGTTCGAGCAGGCTCAAAAACGGTCGACGTGGAATTCTTGGTTGTGAAGCTTCCATCGCCGTATAATGCCATCATGGGGCGCCCCTGGTTGCACGTCATGAAGGCTGTCCCAAGCACCTACCATCAGCTTATGCGCTTCCCAACAGACCGTGGCATTGAAGAGATCCGTGGCACACCGCAATCCGCGCGAACCTAGGCTGTATGAAAATCCATTTACAGACCCGACTTGTGGGATCTGATGCTTGTACTGGTACCAAGTTTTAATGAAAATCGATTTTCTTTGTCAGACTCTCCTCCAACTCCCCCCTTTGGTACATGACACCTTAGGGCCGAATAAGTCTCCGGATTCGGAGCGCCCTTCGTGGATGTCAAGATTGGCCAAAACAAGTCTCCGGATTCGGAGCCCCCTTTGGTGCATGACACCTTAGGGCCGAACAAGTCTCCGGATTCGGAGCACCCTTCGTGGATGTCACGATTGGCCAAAACAAGTCTCCGGATTCGGAGCCCCCTTTGGTGCATGACACCTTAGGGCCGAATAAGTTTCCGGATTCGGAGCCCCCTTTGGTGCATGACACCTTAGGGCCGAACAAGTCTCTGGATTCGGAGCGCCCTTCGTGGATGTCACGATTGGCCAAAATAAGTCTCCGGATTCGGAGCCCCCTTTGGTGCATGACACCTTAGGGCCGAATAAGTCTCCGGATTCAGAGCCCCCTTTGGTGCATGACACCTTAGGGCCGAATAAGTCTCCGGATTCGGAGCCCCCTTTGGTGCATGACACCTTAGGGCCGAACAAGTCTCCGGATTCGGAGCCCCCTTTGGTGCATGACACCTTAGGGCCGAATAAGTCTCCGGATTCGGAGCCCCCTTTGGTGCATGACACCTTAGGGCCGAATAAGTCTCCGGATTCGGAGCCCCCTTTGGTGCATGACACCTTAGGGCCGAACAAGTCTCCGGATTCGGAGTGCCCTTCGTGGATGTCACGATTGGCCAAAACAAGTCTCCGGATTCGGAGCCCCCTTTGGTGCATGACACCTTAGGGTCAAATAATTCTCCGGATTCGGAGCTCCCTTTGGTGCATGACACCTTAGGGCCGAACAAGTCTCCGGATTCGGAGCGCCCTTCGTGGATGTCACGATTGGCCAAAACAAGCCTCTGGATTCGGAGCCCGTTTTAATCAACTAATTAAGCCGGAATTAGCAATACGGTTCGCCGGACAAGACGTGCCTTAGCCGGCCCACGAGTACGACCCATGCCGGTTAAACTCGTATCCCGCCTAAGGCAAGGGCCAATCCCTAAATACGGAAAAAATACTTCAGCTACACAAAAGTTCCGATAGCAAACTAATAGCAAACTATTAAACCATACGAAATGACGTGCTCAACCATTCAAAGTTGGGATCAGGAACATTCATCCGACATAGCTAAACAAAAGATTTTCAGAGTAAGACTCAACTACATGAAATAACACTTTTTATTTGATTAAAAAGTTGTTACATAGACGCAATCCGCGTTCGAACATTACAATATCTATCTCTAAAACTCTAAGACAAATCAACCCATCGATCCAATTCTTGTCATTTGAACAACCATCGCGGCTCAAAACGCATCGATCTACCCGCGCCCGAATCGGCATGTCGCTGGGCCTCTGACACCATCGACAACGTCAGGGCCAAGATCCAAGACAATGGAGGATAGGGGCAGCGGTCGTTGTGTCTCCTTTCGGGGCGATCTGCTTCCACGACTTGGAGGCTGACGTGTTGTCAGTTTCTCCTTCCAGCGGTCCACCTCCCACACCGGAGAATCCTCCGCCGCAAACCATCTGAGCGCCAAGTTCGGCCGGAATTTGAGCTCCTGCAACTATCATCACCATCTGATGGTGAGAACTCTTGATCATCCCATGCAATAGATGCTGGCGAGCGAAATATGTTCGATTTCATGAGGCGCCTGCCGCTTTTATTCTCAGTAATGACCGTGATCTCGAGGCCCAAATCTCGAAGTGATTTTATTAACACTAAACCCCACGAGACAGGCGTCGGTCAACATTCTCCATGACCTAGTTAAACCAACGGTTGGTTAAAACGCGCACAGGCTGCGCAAGGGCAAAAATTATCTAGCCCAATCGGCTAGACATCTGGCATTCAAATTTCACGGCTTCTTCAAATTTCAATAACACGCCGCAATGGCTTTATTCAAAAGTAAACGGCCATTACATGTAGGCCGATCACTCCAACGAATCGGCGCATCGATTTAACAGATGCTAAGTCCGATTGATGTATTTACGTCTATCCAAACATTTCTGCAAAAAAATTAAACACGCACACGCCGAATGCGGGAGACAATTTGATATCTTCAATAAAGCGTCTTTTATTCAAAAAACCAGAAATTACATAATTG
Organism: Camellia granthamiana; assembly: GCA_036172215.1. NCBI lineage: Eukaryota > Viridiplantae > Streptophyta > Magnoliopsida > Ericales > Theaceae > Camellia > Camellia granthamiana. Next base: position 86,435,168 of record CM069914.1, on the reverse strand, counting down.
CGAACGCGACCAGCGTTCGAACCTTACAACAATTAAAGTCATACGGCGTCGCCCTCATCCTCGCTCTTCTCAACCTCGAAAGCAGAAAACGGAAAGTCCTTACTGTGGTAGAGAGGTGACGCCGAATCGATGCCTGACAAGCGAAGAGATTCGGCGAATTGAGACACCTTGATCCAACCATGCCTAAACCCACGATTTTCACATCGGCAAACCTCTTCGGCAAGCTTCTCCTTGGTCTTTTGGATTCCAACCAAGCGCCCTTCGTGAAAACCTTTTTCATAAGACCTTCCCTTTGCGGACTCCAATGCGAACATGCTCGCCGTTTCACGATCGGCAATGGCAGCGCTTATAAGCCGACTGGTAACCCTCTCTTCCACGATTGGATTCACCTGCCCTGTTGGTTGTGCCTGAGCCGCTTTGATCTTGCTTAACTCACGTTCAGCCGCCTCCACACGAGCCTCCAAACAGCGGATATGCTCTTCCTTTTTCTCCATTTCTCGGCGGGCGTCGCGCAATCGCATGCAGACTTCATAAGCCGTATAGAGCCCTTTTACCGCCCCATGAATGCCCTCGCGGAACACTTCGTAGTCCTGTCGACCAACCATTGACTGCTGAACCTCCGGAGGAAATATTTGTCGAGCAAACTCGACCGCCACGTCTGGATCTCGAACGATCGAATCCGCTTCCGTCATGGGCTTATTCTTCACAAATACTGCAAAACTTAGCGGGCGCGGATTCGCGTCTGATCTCCTTTCGACTTGGGCGTGTGACGATCTCCCCTGAGATTGCCTATCCCGTCTGGGCGACCTACTACGACGTCGAGGAGATTGACGCCTCTCTCGACCCATAGAACTCTTACTCTCAGCACGCAAGGGCGCACCACGGTGTTCACTTCGATTTATATCACCGCCAAGCTCAGCCAATGTCTTGGCTTCCCCTTTGCTGTTAAAGAAGAGTTTTCTCGACATTCGCACAATAGATTTTCTCTCAGGAGTTTGAATCAGATACCTATCAGACTCTTAAAAGCTGTACCTTTGATCATTTAAAACTCGCAGAGGCAGCATGATCGAGGCGAGTTCATTAACCGCGAAACCCAATCGCCTGTCGCCGACTAAGTTGACGGCAGAACAAGCTTTTGGCTCAAGATCTTCAGCCGGCTCACGAATGGATTCCTCAGAGCCAGAGTTCTTTTCATGAACCCCCTGGGGCAAGGGCAGATTCATCAATCTATTCGGCTAAACTACCCCAGCCGGCTCACGAATGGATTCCTCAGAGCCAGAGTTCTTTTCATGAACCTCCTGGGGCAAGGGCAGATTCATCAATCTATTCGGCTAAACTACCCCAGCCGGCTCACGAATGGATTCCTCAGAGCCAGAGTTCTTTTCATGAACCCCCTGGGGCAATGGCAGATTCGTCAATCTAAGGGTCCAAGATCAGTAGGCAGTGAAATTGCAAATGGTGATTTCGATGGGATATGTATTGAGTCTGCAGGAACTCAAATATTGACCCAGAGCCAGAGTCCTCATCATGAACCCCCTGGGGCAAGGGCAGACTCACCAATCTATTCGGCTCAAGTACCCCAGCCGGCAGATTCATCAATCTATTCGGAACTCAAATATTGACCAATCTTTTCCTCTCTACCTTCAGTGGTTAGCGACATAAGTAAGGAAAAAACTAAAGTTTGGACAAACGATATTGTATGTACGGTTTGTTCAGAAGAGTTCTAGATAAAATCATCCGGCTCACGAGTTGACCATAAAATCATTTGTCAATCTATTGGCCACAGCAGATTTATCAATCTATTCAGACCAAATACCCCAGCCGGCTCGCAAATTGATTCAGAGCTAGAATTCTTTTCACGAACCCCCTGGGGCATGGGCAGATTCACAAGTCAGGGTTTCCCCACAGTATATGTAATTCCATTTTACTAAATGCATTGACAAACACAGAACTCTTTCATTAAAATTTAACCACAAGAACTCTTTCATACAAAGTGTGTAGTGGCAGCAAAAATTACAAGGAAAACCACAGAACTCTTTTATACAAAGTGTGTAGTGATAGCAAAAATTACAAGGAAATTTTCATTAATAAATTGCGCGCAGATGCCAACCAATTTATACATGAAAACCACCCTGAACCAACAAAGCACGAAGAAAAACAAAAACAAAAAAGACGCTTGCTCAGTAAACAGCTCCCAGATCACTCGTCGGTATCAGACTCAAGTGGCTCAACATCCACCTGCTCATAAGGAATTAGAAAATCCAATGTAACCTTAGCGGCAGCAAGGGCTTTAAGCCACCCATGTTTGAACCCGCGATTCTCAAATTTGGACACTTCTTTAACATATTCCGTCAGAGCGGCGCCTCTCCCTGCCTCAAAGGCATCCGATTCGGCTTTCTCACGGGCCGCCTTAAGCTCCTCTAACTGAGCTTCCGCTTCAGCAAGTGTTTTCTTGGAAAGTTCGAGCGATTCCTCGCTCGCATTTGCCCTACCCTCAGCATCAACACGAAGCTGTTCGGCGACGCGAGCCCTCTCTTTTTCCGCCTCGGCTCGCGCGCTCTCCATCTCGGCTCTCATAATTTCGAACTCGGCCCTACTTTTCTGACCCTGCATCTCTGTTTGCAAATGGTCAATTCTCCCGAGAGCATCACGCAGGCGCCGACCCAAGTCGGTGATCCTCCCGATCGTCTGCAAAACAATTCGGTATGATTAGATGCCTTTAACAAACAAGAGCGAAATGAAGGTGACCTACAGGAGTGCCGATTGAGCAGTTAGGGCAACGGCCATAATATCAGGCACGGCACCGAAGGCTTTGTTGTCAGCCGGCAGAGAAATTGAAGCCGCTAGGCTCAGAGCCACGGCTGGATCCTCGATGGCCGAAGCGTCGGATAAAATCGGCATATCCCTGATTTTTGGCTGAATAACGAAAGGAGCGACCACGCCCGGTTCGTCAAGCCGAGGCCGTTTGCTACCAGGGCCAGCTTCTGAACTCGCTTCTCCCTCGGCACCACGCTTTTGGCCTTGCTCCGGAATCAGCCGTTCCCCATCGGCCTGTTCTCCACCCTCTTTCCCCGTGTCGGACACAGCAACCTCAATCGTCCCCTCAGAAACGGGTACGAAGGGCTTGATCAAGCTTGGATCTGATGCGGCGCATTCAGCCTTCTTTCGGGCGGCCATCCGCTCGGCGTTTCTTTTACGCGCCATCTGCGTTAGGCTTTCCTTCGCCATACCCTCAAAGAAATCGCCGGGTAGATCCCCCAAATTTGCAAAAATATCTCCAGAAGAGAAATCTGTTCGTCCTGAGGCGGATGGCTCGGTGGCCTCAAATGCCGAGCGTACGGCCTCGTCGCCCTCTACAACCCCCTCAGTAGACTCCCCAGCCGGATCGGCAGTCACCTCTACAATCGGCTCGGCGTCTTCCCCCGAATCAGAAGCTATGAGACCGATCTGCCTAAGGTTTTTGAAGCTGGAGAAGATAAGGGCCGAGAGCTGTTGATCGCCGGATGGAATCGGAATGTTATCTGCAGCCGAAAAAGTAGTGTAAGTGGGTTCGTACCGAAGGAGAATATGGGCGGCCCTCCCTTGCTTTTGTACGTTTGGGCGGCCGAAATATGTGAGTGCAGTCTTGATTTCCCCAAGAACTACGTTGTCAACCGAAGTTAAAATTTTCTTCAACCTATTAACTGCAGAAGATAAAAAGCGATTTAGGGAAAAGAGCCGAATAAGAGATAGACCAACAAACATAAGACTTTGCGTGGCAACTTGGGTCACTCTTATGTCTGGGAATAGGGTCCAGGCGATCCTCCCCTTCAGCGAACTCCCAATTGCCTCGGACATTGACCATCACGTCGTCAACCCGCTTACCAGAACTGGCAAGCATAGTCACCAAGTGATGGTCAGTATCTTTGGCCCTGAGAAAATATCGCCCCAGCCGACCGGAGGATTTGGCTAAGGCGTAACAATGCCGGATGGCCGGAATCCCAAGGTTAATCCTAAGGCGTTGATTCAACTCTACAACCCCCATGATGATTCGAAAGAAATTTACATTGGGTTGAGAAGGAATCAAACCCCAATAACGGAGAACGGCCCTAAGAAGTGGGTGTAGGGGGAAACGAACCCCACCCTCCGCAATGGATAAAAGAGGGAATACGATCGTGTTTTGGTCTTCCCTCTCCATGTCGAGAGCGTTGTCCGTTACAAGGGATAGATGGACGTCGTCAGGAATAGAAAAATGTTGCTGGAAACCGGAGATACGATCCTCAGAAATGAGGTCTTTCAAATGTTTGGCCATCTTAGCAAAGGACTAAATATTCGCCGAAGCTAAAATAGCAAACAGAAAATAGGATTACAAAGAAGGGAGAAGGGGACTTACGAAGAGCAGGTGAGACAAGGGAAGACGGGAAGAAGTTGCAGAAAACGCGAGTCGCGGAGGGATATGCACTGGTGATCCAAAAGTCTCAGAAAATCGACGAAATGCGAATTCGAAAGGACCAAAGTTTCAAATCGCAATAAATGCTGAGATACATACGAATAGAGCGGGAAAGCGTAATGATGAGCAGAAAAGGCGTGCGCCTCCTGACATATATTGGGGCACGCGAAGCCGCCTGGCGCTAAACTCCTCAAATTCTGAACCGAACACGCCGATTAACTGCCGTCAACAGGGAGTTCGGAGGGCAATTGTGGTGGCCGAATAATCGGAGAAGATAAAGGTGGTATATTTCCAAAGCTTGAAGCTATCCGGCATATATCCCGCAAGGATAAGGGGCCGAATAGGATGAATACGCCGAATAGGAGAGGTTCCCTATAGCCGAATAGAGGAAAGGATAATGATTGAAAAAAGTAGGCCCTGGCCCCGAGGATCAGAAGAAACGAGTATAAATATAATGGCGATGGACTAGAAAAGGTATGTAAGAATCACTTCTAAAAACTTAGTAAACAAGCTTTCTTGAGGAGAGGAACTGACTTGTCCGTCGGAGTGCTAATTCCGGCACCCCCGACCGGAGTATTTGTATCTTTGCAGGTGACTAGCTGAGGATCATTGGCGTCTTCCAGGATCTGAAGAGTATTTCCAAACCACTTCCCCACAGTACTCTTTAAACAATAAAATTATGTTTTTCTGCCTTCGCCTCTTGTTAAACCACAGGACACAATGTTCATATCTGGTAGATTATAACTCCTTCAAACCTGTCAAAAGTATGGCAGAGAGTCATTCTGATTTTTTTTCACTGCAAAAAATTAGATGTTGTGCATGAAGATAACAATTACCCTTTGGAACCAGTAGTGGCAAATGTGATAAGAGGCTATTGAGAATGAACTTGATGTAATTGTTGCAAACATTTTTCATTTTTCTAGGAAAAGGAAATTACCCATTTTGTACCACATGTTGGGTTGCAAAAAGGAAAATGATACACCAAATGACCAAGTTATGGTGTTTGGATCATGGATTTGTGGAGTGGAAGGAAAGGAGAAGGGAAAAATGAAGAAAAAGAAAAATAACTTATAATTCATTTTACTTTTTCATTCCCTTTTCCTTTTCTCAACAAATTCATCATTCAAACATGGTCTTAATGTTTCCCTAATCATCATAACACAATGAAATTCAACCGTTCATATATATGTGTGTGTGTGTGTGTGTGTGTGTAGTGTAGTGTGAACTATGTAAAGAAGGAGATTGGGAAACATTCTTAAGAAGTGGAATAGAGTTGCTGTTATATGGCAATATACATGAGTCATCTTGTTCTTCTCTCCTCACTATCACCCTTGGATACACTTCAAAATTGACAAAAACATCATAATATAATATTCAAATGAAGTAAAAAATAACATGATATATTTATTAAAATACATGAAAGATTTAATTGAAGGAGGGAAAAACAGAATAAAAAATGAGAATAAAAAACAGAATAAAAACATAATATGGTGCAAGAACCTTGGAGTTTTAATTTAAGAAGGGAAAAATAGAATAAAAAATCAATAACATGTGTGAGTTGAGTGGAGTGGCTGTTAAGAGTCAAAAGAATGTCAAACAAATATTATTAGAACTGGATAGTGCCCTTTCTTCCTCCTTGTTCCTTGACTGCAAAACCAAGAAGGTGCATTAGTATGAGGCTTGTCCATCAGTTTAGGTAGTTGAATATATTGTGCGAACCAATGAGAATGGAAATCAAAGGCCTTTTTTTTTTTTTGTTTGCTCATCAAAATATGTAAGTATCTGTTATATAAATTAATCTTTTAGTATTTACAAATTTCATTTGTGTGATTTGATTAACTGATTCTTGTGCATTGTAGAGTGCGAAGGAACACTGCAATTACTTCAAGTTCGCAGATGATGATGATGACGTTACCTCTCAAATCCGTTCCAATGCTGGACCTCGGACAGTTATAAGAACAGAAGAATTTAATGATATAATGAGAAGGCTTGATCAGATGGACAATGCAATTGGTGAAATAGACAATGCAATTGGTGAGCATGGTAGAAGACTTCAAAGGATGGAGAAGATTTTCAAGGCAATGACTTATGTCATTGTATTTTGTGTATTTTGGTACTTTATGATCTAAATGACTCATTTGTTAGGTTTTGGACAATGTTATGAATGTAATGAAAACTTGTTTTCCATTTTGTTGAATGTAATGAAAACTTGTTTTGGACAATGTTATAAATGACTCACTTGTTGTTTGTTTTCTATCTAAATGACTCACTCGATGAAAATGCACATTTCTTTTTGATGAATGGGCACATTTCTTTTCGATGAATGGGCACATTTCTTTTCTGTTTACAGTTTGTATAATATGCACATTTCTTTTAGGTTCAATAGAAAGCTTCCCAATGACTAAAAAAAAAAAAATCATGCTCAAATCTGCTTTTGTAACAAATTCTGGACATGGAACAGCCTGGACATGGAATGCTTTTGTAACAAATCCTGGACATGGAACAGCCTGCTAAAAAAAAAAAAAAAAAAAATCCTGCTCAAATCTTTTAGGTTCAATAGAATGCTTCCCAATTTATGTAAAAAATCCTAGACATGGAACAGCCACCAAGTTCCACCAATTGGAACAGCCTACTTAGATGGACATGGAACATTTGAATTACAAGCAATTTTTATAAATGGACATCGAACAATTTTTCACTTAAAATGAACCTGTAATTGAATTGAGCCTAAAATGAAGCCAAACCGTCACTAATCCCACCAATTGGAACAGCCACCAATTCAACCGGTAATTCAATTGAACCTAAAATGGAGCCAAACAATCACCAATTCCACCAATTGGAACAGCCACCAATTCAACCTATAATTTAATTGAACCTAAAATGAACCTGTAATTGAATTGAACATAAAATGGAACAATCACCAATTCCACCAATTTTCAAGTAAAGCTAAACAATCCGAAGTTTACAAATGAAATTCACCTAAAATTAGCACTTCGAAATTGTAAAAAAAAAAAAAAAAAAAAAAAAAAAGGCATTCGGATCCGCGTCTATATTCAAGTCAACAAATTTTGATGGTACTATCGAACTTTGATTGCTGATATTGTTGACCATTCCACTTTGAGTATGAGACGTGCTTCCAATGTCGTCCCCCATTGTGCTAATCGGTGCCTATAAAATAAAGTAAATATTACACAAAAACATCCACAAACATATTCACCACTGGCAGCATGAATTAAGGAGGTGAAAGTAATGATTGTGGCTCCTTTCAGAGGTAAAATTCATGAATCAAGGAGGTGAAATTAGGATTAGATAGAAAATTAAGTGAGGTCTCTGTGATTTACACCTTTAGTTTTTTGGGGGAGGGAGGGAGGGGTGATTTTAATGGGTCTCAAATGAGAATTAAATTTTACAGATAACATAATTGTCTATTCTAAAATGAAAATTTTGAAATTATTTAACATGAAGTTCATTACATATATTTTCAGTCATTTGTCATGGATTAATCAATGAGTTACGAAAATTTAAAAACATAGGGTCTAACAGATTTTTGCACACACAGTGTTCCTTATTAACAGAAGATTCAACATATTTCATCAACGGTGTGTGCAAAAATCATATGAGTATGACCAGCCATCCTCTTAATTATTTTTATTTTTCGAGCTACAACATATTATTCATATTTCCACGTAGCAGATTTTTGCATAACATATTCACCCAATGCTTGGAAACATATATATTCAAAGAACATATTCAATGCCCAGAATATATTCAATGCCCAGAACATATATATTTGCAAACATATATATTCATCCAATGCCCAGAATATATTCAAAGAACATATTTTTGTGGCTTGTGATCCATTTCTGCCATCAATCCTTAATCACCCAATGCAAAATCCTAAATAAAAAACAAAACCAACTAATGGGTCAAGGAGCATGAATTATAAGCAACATAAAAATATCATAAGTAGCATGAATCAAGGAGCACCGACGACACCTTTCAGCAGCGGCAGCACCCTTTCGCACACACAGCAGCAACGGCAGCACCCATCGGTACTAGTAGAAGCAGCAGCAGCCTCGTCGGCGGCACCCTTTCGCACACACAGCCTCGTCGGCGCTAATGGGTCTCTCTCTCTCTCTCTACTCTGTTCTTTTTTCTTTTTCTTTTTTTATTTCAACTGAAATGTCTGAGTTTTGTATTCTAACACAGATGATCTGTACAAAGAAATGGGAGTGGGTGTAGAAAGAACTCGGGCCAACTCGAGCCTCGATCTTTCGAGTTACAAAACGAGCGTCAAGATCCTCTGGAATAAAAAGCCTAGAGTGATCTCCTAGAGTGAGGAGATCTAACGGCTGAAAATAAAACTACATTGTTTTTTTTTTTTTCAACTTACTAATCAAAACGACATCATTGTAGTTAATTTTATTTTTAGCCGTTGGATCTCTCACTTTAAGAGATCACTCTAGGCTTTTTAGGTCTATTTTGGGAAAATGGTTATAATCAGTTTTTTGATGAAAAACAGTTTATAAGTAACTTTTTTGTGAGAGAGAAAATGGATTATAATCTGAGAAGTAGATTATAACTCACTTCCCAAAATAGACCTTACTCTGGAGAATCTTGAAGCACAAAATAATGCTGGCAAAAATAACATCACCGTTAATGCAAAAGTTACGTCACCACACTAATAGAAACATCATTGTTTGGAAAAGGTTTTAAAAAGTTATATTTTTTTTAGGACCTTGCTACATCTCCTAAAAACACCCTTCTTAATTCCCCTAATTTCTATATCAAGTAAAAAAAAAAAGGAAACAGTTGCCTAAATTGGAAATTAGGGGGATTAGGGAGGGTGTTTTTAGGGCTCCAAATCATTTTCCTTTTTTTTATACCGTAAAAGGCTCCAAAAAGTTAAAAACTATTGAAAAAAATTAAATTAATGTGTTTGGTTTGAATTTTTTAAATTAAGTTATTTGAAAATTGAGTTTTTTATTTTTCATATTTTTTATTTTTAGTGAATATTTTTAAAATTTTAACTTTTTATTTTTTACCTTTTTAGATACATCTTACTTAGATATGTTTAAAAAGTAAAAAATATTTGTGAAAAAATATTTTAAATTTAATAAATACACAAAAATGCGAAAAATGTAATGAATTTTCATATATTTTTTTTATATTTTTGGTATTTAGTGAATTTTTTAAAGATTTTTTCACAAAAATTATACTTTTCAGTATATTTATGTTTGGTGTATCTAAAAATGTTTTAAAAAAATCTTAAAATATTATAAAAATTAAGTAAAAATTAAAAAAAATACGAAAAACAAAAAAGTAGAAATTTCTGAAATTTTTTTTTTAAAAACTCAAATCAAGCAAAGTCTTTTTTTTTTTTTTTTTTAAATTTAGAAAGTTGAATTCAAATAGCCTTTGATGGACTTTAAAATAAGTTAGAGTCTTCAAGTCTAATAAGACTTAAAAATTTAAAAGTTTTTTAAATTTTTTTTCAAAAATATATTAAAAAATATTTGTCAAACCATATCTTACTCCAAAATATTAACAGTCCCACTAAATCTCTTAATTTTATTTTCTCTAATTTCACTCAAATGACGTGACTAAAACCCGTATTATGTGTTTCCACACTCTCTAATTCCACATCATCGAGGGGAATTGGAAAACAAAATTAAGAAATGAATTATTTTTCAAACATTAATAGCTGTTTTTTTTTTTCTTTAAAGATTTCACATTAAATAGCTTATACGTGTGATTAATTAAGGTGACCATTTGATCAAAATAACAAGAGATAAGCTCTCCTTTATGTCTCATATTTTCATATATATATATATTTGAATTTTAATTCAGACTTATACCAATGATTCAAAGAAAATTTGAATAATTAATATAAATTTGAATCAAAACTCATAAAAAGAATATAAAAAGTATGAAGGAAAACTTATATCAAATAATAGAGAGAGAGAGAGAGAGAGAGAGAGAGAGAGAGAGATCTTTGGTAAACCCATAAGGGAGGGCAATTAACTGAACATGATGTCACTGTGTATACGTCATGATCAACTATGACCATCCCTTTCGATTATTACGTAACGTAAAGGCCCATTCAACAAATATAAATGACGCCACCAGCCATTACCCCCAATCGACCACCACCGTCACTGCGCAATTACGGAAACGCCCCCGAATAAACCCTTTGGTCTTGTTTTGGAATTTTGGCTTTTGATAAAAAATCGAAAAATCATTACAAATTTATTACATTATTCTTTTCATTTTTACAAGTATTTTTATAAAAATTTTAAAAAATATTTTAAAAAGAATTTTGTTAACATACATTCTTAAGGCACATGTTAAGAAAATAATAAATAATTTTAACAACTAATTTTAGAAAGGTGAAACAAAAATATTAAATTTAATATTTTTTAAAAACTAATTTTTGCCCACAAAAGTAACTCTTTTTATGAAGAAACTATTCAATGCTCCTGATCTAGAACTAATCATTAAATACCAAGCGTAGGGGTGTTAATTTGACCCTGCTAGACTTATGTTGAGTTGCACAGATTCTCATTAAAATTTGGGCTGATCCAAGCCACAAGGCAGAAAATTAGGTCCAAGTCCAGAAGCTATTCGATCCTTAGGTAGGTCGGCAGGCTTAGGCTGGTCTAAACATTTTTTTTTTCCTATTTTTTTTAACCAAAATTTTATTCTTTTGCATTAAAAATAATATTAGGTCTCGGGTCGGACTTTGAGCGAGCCGATGGGCCAAACCACGCAGACCAAGCTCCAAAACACACTGCCTAAGCTCAGGCCCCAAGGTCCTGGACTGGGCTCAGACCTGAGTTTAATCTGGTCGAGCCCGCCTAAGCTGAGGACAAGTTTCGGGCGACCTAGGGGCCCAAGGGCCATTTTAACACCCCAGGAACGGTTTAACTACAATTGACCAAGGTGCTGTCACTTGCGAGTTGCTGCGCTGTCTCCCCTCATGATAAGGCGCGTGTATTGTGGGTCATATAATTAATTGATTGTCAATTTGATTGTCAGGTTTTTTTAATTGATTATCAATTTGCTGTCTCTGGAATAATAAATAGCAACGGGAATTTTTCCTTTCCTTTTCTCAGATAGGTTCATTTGCTAATCAAGGTCTGAAGCCCATTGATCTATGGATTTCCTTTGCAAACCAAATTGGCAGATAGTGTCGGGACAATTAGAAGCTTCACCAAAACTAAAAATAAGAAAAGAGAGAAAACTATTAAATAAGAAAAGAATGAGGGGAGAGAGAACCACACAGAAAGTACTTAATTAGGAAAGAGAGTGAAAGACAACAATTAGAACGCCTACTTTCATGTACACCATTACTGGTATGGACCACAATACACGTGTCTTATCATGAGAGGAGACAACGCAGCAATCGCAAGCCACATCACCTTGGCCGACTGTAGCAAAACCGTGCCCCATACACCATACTGCTTTATGTTTCCCAACACAAAATTATGAGTCATATTTTCTCCATCAATTACAATATCTTAGAGTATCATGTAACCGTACTACAATAACACCCAATAACCACTCTCATTTATGTGTAATATTATGGTGTTAAAACAAAAAATATATATAATGTTTTTTTTTAACTGTACTAACACAATGAGCACCTCAAAATACTTATATTGTAAAATAAAACTTTTTAGTTGCAAAATATTTATATTTGGTTGATTTTTAAAAATTAAAATTTAGTTTGATAAAAAAAAAAAGGATATTTTAAAATTTTAAAATTACTTGTTTCTCAAAAAGAGAAAATTATATAAGAATAATGAGTGTTTATTATTTTTTTCATCAAACTAATTTTTTATTTTTTCCAAAAAATAAATTCTAAAAATTCAATCAAATTAATAGTTTATTTTGATAAACTTAAATCAAAATTTCATCAAAAAATTTAAAAAAAAAAAAAAAAAAACTAACACAATCGTGAACAAAAAATAGTTGTCTACTTTCATATGGATGAGTGGGTGAAAAGAAAATAATAAATAAAAAAAAAAGGAATACAAAAAGTAAGAATTGTGATTTCAAGAGACAAAATGAAAAGAAAATAAAAAAGACATTTTGGTCTCATTATAAAAACATTTATTTTTTTGTTACAGGAAAATCCTCCCTACCCTCCCGCAGGTCCAAGGCAGCGCCCCTTGCAGAGATCACCAAGGTGTCCTGTTAGCCGTTCCGAGCGAGGAGAATATAACCTGAGAACTTGCCCCGACCTCCCAAGACAAGCTCCGCTTAAGTCAGGACTCGCACAGTGGGGGAGCATTGAACCCACACCAAGTGCTGACTAGACAACTTGAGGTCCAACCTCCTAACCAATAGTGTTGCGCCCTGGAGATTGGCCCAAGGAGAGGAATTGAACTTGTGACCTTGGGGCTTAAACCCCAGGGCCTTACCACAATGCCACAACCCCTTGGGTTTATAAATACATTTATTGAGTTGAAATAGCCTTAAAACTTTTTATTCTTTTTGAGTGTAGTTATTCTCATTTAATGTTTCCTTAACAAAAACTTTTTTAAAAAAAAAAAAAAAAAAAAAGCCTTTTAAAAAATCAATTTCCAAACACGTCTTTATTCACAAAGCAAACCAGCGTTCAAAGTCGGCAAGGGTATTTCAGTCTTCTCACACAAACAAAAACACGCTACAAATAGTTCATTCTTCCCCTGCAGTACCAGTCGAAGAATTCGAAAACGCAAACAAACATACATATCTGAGAGAGAGTAAATTGCAGACGTAACGTAATTCATTTGTTTGTTTCTCTCAATTTGTTAGATTAGAATCGTTTTCGTCGTTGTTAATGTCAAAAAACAACAACATGGAAATTGGTAGAATCAATGATGATCGTCGTGAGGCGGCAGAGGAGGAGGATGTGGATGAAGAAAAGATGGACAAGTTCTTTGCTCTGATTAGAAACTTTCGGGACGCTCGAGATCGTCGAAGGAATGAATTGAAACAATTGCAGATCCGAAACAACAACAACAACAACAACAATAGCGAGAATCTTAAGAAGAGGAAAGCAGATCAAGATCATCATCGTCGTGAGGAGCAATCCAGGAGTTGGGTACCCTCATTTGAATGGGAAGATTTCAATGATCATCGAAAAACTCTGATCTTTTCAAATCCTAATCCTAATCCTATCAACAACAATCATCAACAACAACAACAACAGCGCAAGAATGAAGATCAACAATGTGATGAAACTGGCTTGGATCTTAAACTCACCCTCTAGATTCTTGTTAAAGAAAAACAGGGTGTTGTTTGTTTCATCTCTCTTTTAATTTCTGTAATTAATTATTTGATTTCTTTTTATTCAATTTATGAAAACCCCCCAGAATGCTCCAATATGAAATCTAACACTCTCTTTGGATCAGTGGAGGAGGGTGAGAAAAGAATGAAATGTTTATGTTTCTTTTCTTATTTAGGTAAGGGACGAAATGAAATATTTGTGTTTTTTTAATATTAATTTTGGATGGGTGAGGTAATATGTGAGAATGACAATCTTGGTACTATAAATACTTCACAATCAATTAATTTGTTTCTCATTAAGGGATTATTTGAGGTTGATATAAATACATATATTTTTTTGATTTTTTACCCCAAAAAAATGTAAAAAAATAGAATGTTGATATAATTCAAAAAAAATTAAAAAAAAAAAAAAAACTACTTTAGAAAATGCCAAATAATCCCTAAATCTCACCATTCTTAATAAGAAATGAAATAGATTAATGAAAAAATTTCTTTCTCACTAAATTTATAAACTAAGGCCTCGTTTGGCATATGAGGGTTTTAATTTAAAAGTTAAAAAGTTACTAAAAAAATTCAAAAATTTTATTTTCTCTCTACTTTTTACACATTTTTTTTCGTAAAAAACTAAAAAGTTATTTTAAATATACTAGTTTTTTTACTTCATATTTTAATCAAAAAGTTAAAAAGTTATTAAAATAGTATATTCTCAAATAAGGCCTACGAGTAATACTAAAGACTCCAAAAGTTCTATCAAAATTTCAACCAAATGTCTCACATAGGTGTGGGGACTCACACTATGTCGGTTTTATGTAAGTCTCATACCCATGTCAGATATTTGATAGAAATTTTGATAAGACTTTTGAAATCTCTAACATTTTTGATAAATTAAACATGAAAAAGAAATTTATTTTCGTATCATTTCTAATATTCTAAATACTTTTACATTTCAATAATACTATATGTATTAATTAATGTACTAACTAATATATTAATTGATAATATAACATAATTTATAAAGTTTTTAATATTTATAATTTGTATAATCACATCCGTTGATCCCATTAATTAATGGAGCAGGTAACTTGTTCAATTTTTGATCGGTTCACATAAATAACACTTTCCAATGTAATTGAAAATATCAACTGTGGAACAAATTCCCATTAATTTTGAATAGGAAGATGTCAAAAACAAAAAATAAAAATTCCGAAACAATGTTTCACATTAAAATTAATATTATATGTATTAATTAGTATGTCAATTGATAATTTGATATAATTTAAAATATTTTTAGTATTTACAATTTGTATAATGAGTGAGATCAATAATGATGTCATAAGTAGTGTTGATATACTAGTTAGTATACTAATTGATACATGTACCACTACTCTTCACATTAATATATCTACAAAAATGTTGAGTCTGTTTGGTTTGTGTTTTGAGATAAATTTTAAAGAAAATTTTTGAGAGAATTTAGAAAAAAATTTAGCTTGTTTGGTTGTAAGAGAGAGAGAAGAAAAAACAAAAAAACTGTGGTGTTTCAATGAATAATACGAACAGTTTATATTATAATGTTTGTTGAATAGAAAAAGGGACCAATGGACCAAGGATCGCTGAATAATTTTAAAATTATTCACCACAGATTGCTGAATAATTTTTCTCTGCAAGTTGCCAAGGACCAAGGGATAGTCACAGCAGCAATCTGTGGTGTTTCAGTGAAAGTTTTTTTTTTTTTTTTTTTTTTTTATGATACGAACTGTTTATATTATAATGTTTGTTGAATAGGTCAATTAGAAAAAAAATCAAATTGATTGGAAATTTATAATTTTATAATAAGAACACATTTATTTTTAAAAAATAAACAGTTAATATTATCTTGATAATTTTTGTTTAACAATTTTAATCTAATCATGGGATTGTAAATTTCTGATTAACTTAATTTTTTGTATAAATAATATAATTCAACAAATCTTATGATATAAACTATTCGCATTATAAAAAAAAAAACTCAAAAAAATCTCCCACCAAAGTATCACAGATCCCTTAACAGTAAGATTCCCGAATTCGCTGCGATATATACAAAGCAAGGGAGGGGAGGTGCGATGCGAGTGTTGATCTTGGTTGGAAAGACACTTTTTCCAGCTGGTAAAGGGACAACTATCATCGTCTGTAAGTAGGCATGGGGCGTTGCGTGGTTAGATGCTTAAAAAAAAAACAGAAACAAAAACAAAAACAAAAAAAACGTGATTAGATTAGATGCTTCCCCCAAAAAATATATCTATCTATCTATCTATCTATTTATTTATTTATTTATATTTATTTTATTTTATCTATACTATTATTAAAAGCCAACAGGAATTTTGATGTCTTGATTAGAAATTTTTTCCCATCTTTCCTAAAATAACCATATCTTTTTAAATAATTATATTATTTTTACACTAATATCAATTTCTATTTAAGGGTAACATGATAAATTCAAACTAATCAACTCCACTACCCACGTTTTCAAATTGCATAGCAGTTCAAAATTGAGTATTAGAGGGTTTTCAAACTGCACAGCAGTTGCAGTTCGAAATTAAATGCTACAGGATTTCCAAACTGCACAGCAGTTCAAAATTGAATACTATGAGAGAAAATACATGTAATAAAGAAAGAGGGAAGATGTAGAAAATAATGGAGAGAGAGAGAGAGAGGCGATTTAACAGAAGAATAAGCAAAATGGTGTATGGGGAAGAGAATGAAAGAGAAACAAAAACAAGGAGGAAAAGAAAGAAAGACCATTATCGCTTCACGCCTCTCTACTCTCTCTCTCTCTCCTTTAATGGTGGGAAGGTTTTCATCGAATCTGTTCTGGATTGGTATATAATCATTCAACTATCTCTTTTGGTTTTAGGGTTCGCTGAGTTTCCCTTTTTCCAGGTAAATAGGTGCGTGTGTATGATTTTTTGGGGGCTTAATTTGTTTTTTTGAAATGCCAAGTGTTGATGAATTGTTCTGCTTTTTGTGTGTTTGATTTATGTGTTTTGAAGTGGTATTTCTGGCAAAGTTTTCTGAGTGTTGATCGTCTTAGAAGTTTGATGAATTTCGACTTTATCTTCACTGGTCTTTGGGTTCACCAGAAATTTGGATTTAATTTTGTTTTTAATTGAGAGGGGGGGCTTCATCTTTGTGAGTATATTTTTATTTTCTTTCAGATAATGTAGAAATATATGAGAATGTGTGTATATATATTATATTAAATTCATAAAAAGAAACTATGCAATTGAAGACATAAATTAAATAAATAAAGAAATTAAATGAGGATGTATTAAAATTTTTATCAATTGAATTTTCAAATGAGTTTGCACACGCATCGCGTGTGCGCGGCCGCTAATACTATTATAAAGTGAACACCTCTTATGGTGTCTTGAAGCCTTTGTTTCTTTGTTGCCATGTGTCTATTTTTTTATTTGAAATTAAAAAAAAAAATTAGATAAATGAGAAGAGGGGATTTAAACCTTAGACTTATATCAAATGAATAAGATTCTTACCACTTAACTAGCACACAATATATGATAAATGTTTTATTTTATTTTTATTTATTTAAATTACACACGCATCACGTGTGGCAACCACTAATATATTTATATTTTGGTGGCTTTTGGCTATAATAGTCTAAAAAATTAAAATATTTACTATTTATATATTTTTAAAAATTAATTAAAATAATCCATTTCTAAATAAATCCTCAAGGCAAGCATAGGCGATAGTCCCTAATGTTTTTTTGAGACCAGAGAACTTTTTTAGCATTGGGTACCGAATTTAGATAATAAAGTTTAGGGGATTTTTTTTTAAGGTATCTAATAATAAGATTTTATAGCATAAAAGACATCCAATATTTTCATAATATTTAGGGTCCCTCAACATTGATTCAGAGAAAATTCAATCCAAATTTTTTTTTTGAATTATCCAGAGAAAATTCAATTCAGAAAAATTCTCTTCAGAAAAATTTTGGGAAAGCTAGAGAATTTCTCTGATATGTTCACAAAATTCTGTAATTTGCTCAATTTTCTCTGATTTACTTACAATTTTCTCTGTGTTTTGATCAAATTAGAGAAAATTGTGTTTTCCACTAATTCCATCCATCAAACCAATTCTCAAACAAGAGTACAGTATCAACTTGCCTTGCTCAAACTATCAAATATGATCTCACACAGATTTCACAAATTTGGAAAGAATTGAACATCAAGGAGTACCTGTGTAGTTTATATTGTTGTAGTTCATTAAAAGCACCATTTCACCATTGAAATTGACAACCTTTTTTCTAATTTTACCCAGAGAAAATTTGATTCATAAAATTTCTCTGGACTTTCCAGAGAATTAATTTTGGGAAGGCCAAAGAATTTCTTTGGCATGTTCACAAATTTCTCTGATTTGCTTACAATTTTCTCTGTGTTTTGATCAAACTAGAGAAAATTGTGTTTTCTACTAATTTCATCCATCAAACCAATTGTCAAACAAGTACAATATCAACTTGCTTTGCTCATACTATCAAATATGATCTCACAACAGATTTCACAAATTTGGAAAGAATTAAACATCAAGGAGTACATATGTAGTTTATATTGATGTAGTTCAAATAAGCCTCGTAAAATTACATGTATTTTTCCACAGATTTCTTAACAACCAAACACGAGCAAAATAAACAGAGCTCTCTGTACCTTATAGGGTGTCTTGGGCACCTTTCTAGGTGGCTTAAGAGGGGTCGAATTCTCCAAATTGAACCCAGTATTACTTCCCAAAATCGACGGCGAGTAAGGCGCGTTGGGCCCTGAATGATCCGTCTTGAACCTCAACATGTTCTTGCTAGGACTCATCGGCGATCCCCGACTTGCAAGAGAAGAAAAAAGACTCAAAATCAGACTAAAAAAACTCTAATTTCAACAACCTCGATTAAGCCTTGTTCCCTCTTTCTTTCGCGAGAGAAGCCTTATCGACGAGCCCAAAAGTGTGGACCCTCAAAGACGATCGGCAAGGTATGAATCTGTTGTTGCAAGACGCCGATTTCAACGAAGAAGGCGAGGAAGACAATTTGGAGATCATCCAAGGAGACATAGTCCTCAGGGATTGAAGATTCGATACGGTGTGAATTGGAGAAGAAACCGAGAAGATGTCGAGACGAAGAGCACTCTCGGACATGGTAACTGGGGGATTGATCTCGCTTTTCCGTCTCTGCTGAGAGAAGAAAAGGAGAGAGATAGATCTAGGGAAGGAGAGAGAGAGAGAAAAAAAAAATCTAGGGTTTTGAACTGGTAAATGGAGATAAAATCTGGTAGAGATCGACGGGAAGGCGAAGACGATCTCATTGTTGAGATCGGCGAGAGAGAGAGAGAGAGAGAGAGAGAGAGAGAGAGAGAGAAAAGAGTAGTGGTAGAGAGAAGAAATGAGGTGTGAGTCTGATAGAGAGAAATAGAGAGCGTGTGATATATCAAATTTCTCTGTGATACATGGTGTGGGATTGAGAAACCTTAGACATCATAAAATAATATTGTGGATCTCTTTCATTACTAAAAATAGAAGAGGGAAGTTGCATCCGTCCCCTTGCAAGCACCTATAATGTCATGATCACATTGGTTTACCCTTTTTTCTTTGGTAGTTTAACGGACGGTCGCCCCTCCAGCAAGAAAATGTATAAATATGGAAACTTCTCTGCCATTTGGATCGGAGAATTTATGGAGGAAATCGGGTTTTAAATTCCCAGGGACCTTAGATGAATTTTCCCTAAAGTTTAAGACAATTATAAAAAAAAAATTAAGACTTTAATATTGTAACAAAATAAATTTTGACTTTTTAATTTTGTCAATTTAAACTCTAACATTTTGATTTGTTTTCAATATAAACTATTCACTTATTTTTGTTAAATAAAATTGATTAAAAAAAGTATCTTTTAGCCATTAAATTCAATGTAGGTATACATAAAATATCTAAAATACTATTTTCATTAAGTTTAATGACTACAATATCTTTGTTCATTAACCAAAATAGACAAATGATTTAATTTAAAAATAAATAAAAATTTAGGGTTTGATAAAATTTAAAAATTAAGATTTATTTTAGGATAAATTACAAATACACGCCCTGATATTTGCTTAAAATACAAATTGCCTCATATAGTTTGAAAAATTACAAATACCCCCATATTAGAATTTTTTATTTAATAGAATTAACTAAAAAAATAAAATTCATAATTATTCTCTTATACAATAACAAAATTACCTAAATTATTAATTGAAACATGGTTTTAACATCATTAAAATTTGTTAATTGACTTGATGATTTATTAATAAAATAGGCTATTTGTTATGAAATTAGAAACCTCAGGAGGTGAAATGTAATTTTCAAAACCATAGGGGGCGATTCATATTTTAATCAAATCTCAGGGGGTATATTTGTAATTTACTCTTTATTTTATTACAAAACTAACTCTGAGAATTTTTTCATAATTTCACCATAAAGTTTTTTTTTTTTTTTTTTTTGTGGTTATACCATATATATTAGTAGGAGTTAATTTGTTAGTTGTTAATAAAGAAAGGGAATAATTTGAACCTAAAAAAAATCTCAAATTGTACAAGAACATTTAGGATGCAAGTAAAGCAAGTCTAACCCGAACTTGAGCTCAATTGAAAATTTTAATTCTTAAATAATATATATTGAAACAAAAGATTGGGCGGATTGGACTTAGACGGAGGTCTTGGACAACCCAAGCTCAAGTTCTACATACATAATTTATATTTTATATTTTATATAATAGAAAATCTAATTCACTCTAATCAATGGAATTTTTTGTAATTATTTTTCTGTGATATATATTTTTTATTTAGATTGTGCATTTATATGTTTTTTTGTTTGTTTATAAATAAGCTATAATTAGGCCTCGTTTGGGAACATGCTAATTTAGTAACTTTTTGATTATTTGGCTAAAATATGAGCTAAAAAAAAACTAGTTTATTTGAGATGACTTTTTAACTTTTTACAAAAAGATGTGCAAAAAGTAGAGAGAAAAGAGAATCTTTGACTTTTTGATATGGACTGTTGGCTTTTTAACTTTTTTAATAACTTTTTAACTTTTTAGCTAAACCGACCTGTTGCCAAATGAGGCCTTAGTCCCCCCAAAAATTCAACATTTGTTGTCCAAGAAAGATTAAAACCAATAATCGTGCATAATTTTTTGTGGGTTTGGTTGGGTTGGGATGTCTGCCAAAGCCTACTTTAAATTGACAGGAAGCTTCTTCGGGTCCGCCCAACTTTCTAGTGAAAGGTCCCCGAACCTAAAAAGCCCATTCCTGCCGACCTCAATTTTATTTAGCATGGGTTGCTCCTGACAATTAGGCTAGGCTGGTTAAAGCCCTTGTCTGGAATGCGACTTTTTTGAGGTTGAGAGTTAATTTAGTCATAAAAAATTAAAATAAGTTAAAATGTTAATATTATATATGAAAAAATCAAAAAATCCAATTCAAACCAATTTTTTAGGCACAGACTAAAAGCCGAAAATGCTGTAACAAAAAAAAAGCCGAAAATGCAATCCCCAAACAAATTCTTTATTTTTGAAAAAATTAACGATATGCTTAAGATAAAT
Organism: Camellia granthamiana; assembly: GCA_036172215.1. Taxonomy (NCBI): domain Eukaryota; kingdom Viridiplantae; phylum Streptophyta; class Magnoliopsida; order Ericales; family Theaceae; genus Camellia; species Camellia granthamiana. The sequence continues at coordinate 86,413,851 of CM069914.1, read as the reverse complement.
TTCTTTTTATTATTTTTTTTTCTATTTTTATCCCATTGTCGCCAAATCACTACCAAACATCACTGGATTGTTGTTGGCCAGTAGCAAGAAAATTCACCGAAGGTGGCTAGCAGTAGCAATTGGTGATAGTGATGATAGAGACAAATAGACATATTATTATTAGGGCTATCACCCAAAAGTTTTAAAATTGGACTAATAGTCCGATTATCCCTTACTTTTTAGATTATTATTATTATGGACAAATTTCACTTTACCTCCTGTGGTTTGAGCAGGGTGTGGATTACCCCCGACATTCGGAAATCACCACATAGCTTCCATGTGGTTTGTGGACTAAAACGCACACTAACTTCTATTAATAGAACGTGTAAATTTATCTTTATGCCCTCGTCTTCTTCCTCTTCTCTCTTTTAAATTAAACCTGCAAATATATATATATACAAACACCTATTTTCTTTCTTCTTCCTTCCATGCTACCAACCCTAACAAATTTCATTCCAATTTGTACAAGAAATCCAAACGGCACACACATCTCCACACCAAAAAACTAGTCACTCATTCTCACCACTCATCAACAGTAAATGCATATATATTATCCAATCATTCAATATTCTACAAATCAACATAAAATCTAAATACTAAATTCCTAAAATCATTCACAATAGATAAGGTCTGCCACTATTCCTCTAAAAAAAAAAAAAAAAAAAAAAATTTGTCATTTGGCATCAAATTAAATTATATTGGCACAATTTGCTTATCCATTAATTGAAATTGACTATGTAAGAACTCAGAACGTGAATATATACTTTTTCATCCTAAAAGACTCTTTTATCTCTGCCATCACTACTCAACAACCCAAATTTCATTCATATATGCATATATAATGTAAATATATACACAGAACTGAAGGTCCCTTCTAAAGATAGATCCAGTTGGTTAGTGGATATTAAGTTTTAGCTTCAAAAAATTTTGATTGATGCAAACCTAACATTTTTCTTCCAAGCTTTATTATTTTTCTTATTAACTTGAAGTGGCCATGGAGTTGTAGAGAAGGACGTCGGTATAGCCATGTGAATAGAAGGGAAAGGAGGTACGTGGTGGCATAGAGAGGGAAGATTGGTGGGGGGAGAGGAAGTTGAGGTGGTACAGTGGGTTGGAGTTAAGAAATATAAAGAGAAAGAGAAGGAAGAAGCATGACATGCCATTGCAAATTTAAAGATGTCTAAAGGGTATTTTGATCTTAAAATGTAACTTACTCTCTTTATGGGCGTTTAAACTACATAGTCAATTAACTCTGATGGAAAAGTGGACGGTGTGTTTTAGTCCACAAACCAAATGGGAGTTATGTGATAATTTCTGAATGTCAGGGGATAATCTACACGCAGCTCAAATCACAGCGGGTAAAGTGAAGTTTGCCTATTATTATTATTTGTTGACAATCCATATGAGATAATTTACAAATATTATGACTTACATTGTAGTGGACATTTAATTAACCCAAAATTTTAAAATTAGACTTATGATTCGAATGTCCATTATTTTTTAGATTATTATTATTATTTTTTGTTGACAATCCATATGAGATAATTTACAAATATTAAGACTTACATCTTAGTGGACATTTAACTAGCCAAATTAAGTCTAGCATATCAATTAAGTGATGAGATACTGAACATTCTACCATTTAAAAAAAATTGACAATACATTGCTAGAAACCCAACTGTTAAAACAAACAATAGAGGAGAAAGACTTTTACTAACGCTATGTTTGGTTGGGAGATTTGAGAAACTTTTTTAAATTCCTTCTCAAATCTCCCAATTAAACATGGCGTAAGTAGAGAGGTGATTTTATGATTCTCTACCATTAAACCCCTAAAATCATTTTATCTGATATATAATGATCTACTTTAGAATCACACACCTCCTTTTTTCTCATATCAACGAGTCATTAATTTAAAAATTTGTATACCTCGATCATTACAAGCCATTTGTCACTAAGTTATGAAATCAAAATTCAATAAGAGTATAAATTATGAAACTAAACAGGATAAGATTGTATTAAGTGGAGACAAGGAACATAATTTTCAAACTTCTGAAATATTTCAATATCCTCATACAACTTTGACTATTTTTAAATGAAATTAGTATTTTGGCTGCTCAAAATCTATATAATTTTACTTTTTAATCTCTCCAAAATTTAAATAATTTTATCTTAACCTCAATCCAGTTTTTACATTAATAAAAATAGCAACACACCCATTTATACACCAACAAACACATCCATACAGGGAGCGGAGAGTGGGTCTCTATAGATGTGTTGTGCGGGTGTGAAGCATTGTTATTTATACATATCTATGTCAGCCACTAATACAAGTCTAGTTGCCTAGATGTTGATGTATGGTTCAGTGGTGTCAATCCAAGAAAAAGAAAGAAAGATGCATTCACTATAAATCTTACCTTAGAGAGAGAGTAATAAAAGCATATATCACACACAACCACACTTGGGACAGAAAAATACAAGGAGCTACTGCAGAATTGGATATGAATGAGAGAGTAAAGTTATATATAAGTTGAATAATGAATAGGGTTTGATTGATTGTGACAGAGATTGGACATGGCCATGGTCAACAAGCATATCAAATCTTCATTTGGACTCATTCCATTTCCCATTGGTATATACCTTCACTTCATTCTTCTGATTTTATAGATTATGTCTCAATCTCATCTTTCATGTAAAGCTGCCTTTTTTATCAAAGAATATCAAAAAGATGATGATGCAAGGGAAAGGGTGGCCTGCACTACTGTCCCTTCCCCCTTTCAGTCTACAGTCAAGCTAGAATCAACAATTCAAACACAAATAATAATAATAATAATGTGGAGTTGAGGTTCATTTGAAATGTGAATTTCACTAGAATTGAAAGGCAAAGATAGACATGTCCATGAGAGATGTGAAGAATGAATCCCCTCACTTGGCAGTTGGCACTTAACCACCTATTGCCAATATGCTATTGAAAATCACACACTCCTCTCCTCTCCTCTCTTCTCTTCTCTTCTATTCTCCACCTTAATTTCACCAGCATTTCTCCACCTTTGTAGTAGCTCCACATGCAATGAGCATGCCAGGGCAACATTTTAGCATTTATAAGAATCAGTGTGAAATATTTATTTTAAAAAGAACAATTTCAAGCTAGTATTTCATTACAAGAAAGCAATATATATAATACGATTAAAGAACAAAAAGAAGGAAGATTTTACATCAATGCCAACCAAAACAACATGGTGAGAAACCGACAATAATACAACATACAAGCCATCTCAAACTCTACAATACATAGATAAAAAAACCAAGTCAATTTTCTCCCATCAAATTGAGTTCCGGGGACTCATCCCCAAGTTTGATGGCCTTGGACTAACAGGGCCTCCTCTTCCACTAAACTGAGGACTTTGCTCTGCTCTCAGTTCACTAATACGAGGGCTGAACGTTTTATCTGACAAACGTGGGCTCTGGAGTATTTTGGAATCTTTTGCTGGTGTTGCAGTGGAGCTCGTGACCTTTGGACTGTAAACATGCTTTATCTCACCACGGCTTCTGGTAATGATCTCATCTAAAATCTCTCTATCCTCTGCAAATGAAGCTCTTGCACCTAGCTCTGTCTCCTGTTTCAACAAATTCAACATACCATGAAATTGATGGTCAAATTTCCCAATAAACTTAGTAAATGATAATGGAAGTTATTGTAGAAATCTTACTGTAGCAAGAGTGAATGGTAAAGCCGGTGCCTCTTCATACTCCGCCGCATCTAAATCTTGAAGGTGTGCTCCTTTGAAAAACTTGGGAAGAAAATATTGTCTTATGGGAACCAAAAGCATGATCATCAGAGGGAATAAAAGCCCTGCGATTGGAACCCATGTGATCCCGAAACAAATAAGCAAGTATGTTGTTTGGAATATTGTAAATGTAACGATTGTCTTGAATGGCACAGTTTCCACAAAGGTGGTGTGGTACTCCTCAAGAACTCTGCAGAGACGATGAGTATTTTCCTACCAAGGTTAAGGAAGATTGAACATGAAAAGAGACTGAAAGAAAAGTGTATGAAGGCCTTACTTGAACCTTCTGCTTGGAGCAGTGAATAGTAATAATATTCTTTCCCAAAACTGGTTACCAGGTAAACTTTCAATTGCCATAAATGCAAAGTATCCCCAGAGCACCGAGGTTGGAATCATCTTGAGGAAAGGCATGGCAGCAACACATCCTGCCACCATTGTGGCTTGAAGCAAGTTACTAACACGCTGTTCTTTGACCTCAACTGGTAATAGATCATCAATCTCCTTCTCAATGTCGAAAACTGTCTCATCAACTGGAGCGTTAATATTCCCCATGCTTGAAGCTGATTGAATTGTTGATTCTTTTAATTCATTTAACTCCTGAACCAAAAAAAAAAATTACTAAGTTCAGATATTCTTGCAAGATTGAGCTAAAATCATGATTTCACTGAATAATGCAATTGTTAGATTTGAAATGATTATTGAAGTGAAGTCATTTGCCAATTAATTGTTGATTTGAAATTGTTGAGTTGCAAAGAAAGCTAAGCAGCAAGTCCCATATATTATGGAAATGAAACAAGGTGGGTGTTTAGGAAGTTGCTATTTATTTTAGTAGGCTATTTTAGTAGGTTAAAATTTGTGTGTTTGGGAAGATAGTTGGATTTTTTTATAGTTGGATGTGATGTTTGTAAGAGAAAAAGTAAAATGCTTATGGCTTTGACGTGACATTTTGTCTTATTAACTATTTTAGCCTATTTTGTCATTTTGTGGATTTTAGCCCCAAAAGCCAAAAAAAAAACCTTTGCCAAACAAGTTTGGAATCATACTCGAGCAGAGGGGTCCTGGTAGGTCAGAGGGGTCTGCATTTGTTGATAGGCTTCTTGCATATTCCCATACAATTGTCCCAAGCTTGAGTTCTTTCTCATACTTTGGCGTGCTGTTGCAACCAGTCGATTCCGAAGCAACTGCACAATCAGGAGGTATTCCTCTCAGTGAATCATATTTGGAGAAGTAATTGAAACATTTAGGGTCAAGTATAGGCTTGTCTACCATCTTAATTGAAAAAACCAGGTTCAAAGATGCATGAACACTTTTTGAGAATGAAATTTCATGTTTTGCTTTGAGGTCTTGGAATAATTACCTGGTGTTTAAGAGTGGACAGACTCTTTGTATGCATCGGGGATTGTGGGATCACACCGTTTGATGGAGGGATACCAATCAGACCGCACATTAAGGTCTGTCATTAAGAAGCAGTAATTTAAACATATCATCCAAAAAAATAGCACAGTTAGAAAACTAAAGAGATCATAAAAGAGAAAATAAAAGTGAACAGGAAGCAAGAACTTGCATACCAAGAACCCCAAAAGAAGCAAGTCATAATGGAAAGAAGGTGGCTTTCTCAGATTGAATTCTTTCTGCTGAGCAAGCTGAGATGCGACGCTGTGGTCAAAATAGTAAAGTACTGCAATCATAGTTGCAGGAATAAAAGCTCCAAGTATATAGAGAATGGGCACGTTGAGCATATCCTGTCAGTTTGAGTTGAAATTGTTAATTTACTACCCATCATGAGTCAAGTCAACAATAAATAAAAGGCAAGTCTTTTTGGGCCAAAACAAAACTTGATTAACATGCCTTAATAACTGTCCAATTCTCATATGCACTAGGTGACCACGGATTTGGGCTGAAGAGGCGTCGTGGGATTCCTTTGGGAACACTTTCAGATGGAATGTAGGAAATGGCTGTCCACACTAGAACCATAAGTGGCACACCATAGTCTGCTACAAGGCTTCTAAGCCAACCTGTGGAAGGACAATTACGCTATCAAAATAAATAGGTGTTCACCAAAAATCCAACTTTGGCAACTTAAAAGCAATTTGTAATTTTGCAACACATACTTACCAGTCCCATACCGCCATGACCTTGCTTTTCTGCTTTTTAATGCAGTTAGCAGAAGACCGAATGACAGAACCAAAGCAAACATCCCATTTGCAAACCTCCATGAAGGTATGAACTCAATCAATTTTAGATTTTCTCGTTTTGGTATGCGAAACTCATCCACAAGTCCCTGGAAACCAAATCAAATCAAAATAATGTTAGATTTAACTCTAAAGTGGTATAGAGGTGCTCATAGTTGAATATGGCCAACATATAGAGATGTTAAAACAATTAATATTGAGCCGAAAAGATCTAGTCATGCCTTCTTCGAAAAAGTTCAAGGATTGACATTCATATGAGGAATTCAAAGATTAGAAAATGTAATCCTATCACAATTTTCCTCACCTTGATTGCTTGTTGCATAAACAGCATGGCAATAAGCAAACCAAACAGTTCTCCTGCCACACGAGTAAATCTGTTGATAATAGAGCAAGCTCCTAAGATAGCCAGTAAGAACAGCAAGATTGCAGTCCACACACACACCCTGAAAGATCAAATAATCAAGTTTTATTAAATAAGTTTAACGGAACAATTTCAAGCAATAAAACTGCAAGACATTCAAAATCGTACAAACAATGATAATTCATTAGGGAAAAATAAAAAGATATAGCTCACCATCCAGTCCATGCAAGAAACAGATTGCGACCCAACTCGGGTCTCTCTTTAGCAAAGTTGAACATGAATGTGTACATTATTACAGTGGGCTCTGCAACTCCCAAGATCAGCAAAGGTTGACCTCCAATGATTGAGTGAATAATCCCACAAATTGCAGTGGATGATAAGGTTTGAACCGCTGTCAATACTCCTTCTGCAAGTGGCAGGTGGAGCATATAATGTAAAACCATTTTGATAGCAATTTAATTTAGCCTCGATAAATATCGTGGATTACACTCTGTGTTCTAGTATTTTCCTATTGACTTCTTATTCCTTTTTCTTTTTTTTTTTCGAATAATTAAATTGCTAAGTTGCAGCTATTAACAACTGTGACACATCTTTGAATACTTTTAACATGTATTCGAAAATATAGAAGAAATTTCAATGCCAAATATACAATGAGAAAATTATTTGCAGTTTATTTCCCATACCAGTATTTCTCTCCAGTTGTTCCCCAAATGAAATGACTGGGATTGCTGAGGCAAAGAATATATATGTGGTAGGAGCCAAAATCCTGAAAAAATAAAATTGTATTATTTTTAAAATTCACAAAAAAGAAGAACATGTATTAAAAAAAATTATGTTCAAACAGAAAGGTTGCAACTTGTCAAGTATTGTCTCAAAAGATTTAGTTGGTACGAATCGAACCAACGTATATCAAGCTAACACTCCCCTTCACATGCAAACTCACATACGTAGAGATAAAGGTGCACCAAGACAAGACAGACCGACCAAAGTGCACAACAACGGAGACAATAGGGCAACAGAACCACCAGAATCTCCTGGAACCAGAGCTATGAAATCATGTTGAAGTTACCAATTAACCCAAAAAGTTAAACCTTATAGGAAACAGGCCCAAAAATATACATGAAGCTAACACAACAACTAAACATGTATATGCATGGAGTGAGACAGGAAAGGAAGATAGAGAAGGAAAAAGAAACATTACAATTAAAAAGCATACACATGATAATAATTAATTAGATTATGAGAGAGCTGAGTGAGTATATACTATACCTGAAGCCTGCTCTAAAGCCTCCAGTCCAGTCTTGCTTGTAACACAGCAACCTTCCTTTAAGATCATTCTTGATTCCTCGAAAAGGCACAAATGTCTCTTCCATGTTTGTCAGGAAAAAAGACCAAAACACTCCTCCAAGGGGTCAGGAATAATCTTTAGCGACCCCATTGGGGTTTAACATCAAACAATGAGATTGCCATTGAAAGGAGATTTTTTAGAATATCCCAGAAAAATTACATGACTTGGGTATTGCCAAAAACTATTTGAAAGAACTTGAACAAGAAAAATATTACATAGAAAGTCCAAAAAAAGCAAGTGCCCAATTGAAAGAAATCGAATTGCAAGAAAGAGTGGTGTTGTTGATGGTTTAAGGACCTAGAAAGAGTCCCCCAAACATGTCGTTTGGGTATGCTTTGTGGAAACAATAATGTGTGGGCAGAGAAAGAAGAAAGGAAAGATGGAAATATATATAAGCAACAAAAGGGTTGAAAACGATACTTAGGCCCCGTTTGGTAGACACGTAGAAAAGTGATTATAGTTTATAGTTTAATAACTTATAGCTTATAATTTATAATTGTAAACATAAGTTGATTTTTGATTTATAAATTAAGCTTCTTATCTCTCACTAAAAAAATAAGTTAATTTTTAATTTATAAAAAATTATAAACTGTATTATTAAATCGAATTAAACATATCAAAATAACTTAAATTAAGTTAAAGGTTAAAATAAATTGAAAATAAGTCCTGCGACGGGCCTTACTAGTTGTAGATTTGATGCACAGAAGGAGAGAGAGAGAGAGAGAGAGAGCGCGCAATACAATACGGGTCAAAAGCGAACTTCACTGTCATTGTTCAGTGCTGTGCTGTGAAGTGAGTCCGGATCCTCTCCTTGAGGAGGGTCCTTCACTTCCTGCGGGCAACGGCTCAGATGAGCAGTTGGTCATCCAACGGCTGAGATTAAAAAAAAAAAAAAATTAAAAATGAAATTTTTGAGAGTTCCCGCCCAAACGAAACAACAACACAGCTCAGAGCTCCATTCCCTACATTCACTCTCACTCTCACACAGCACTCACACAGCCCTTCTCCTCCGTCGAACCCATCTTCACCGACGACCCAATACCGGCAGCGACCCACTATCGACGTCGTTGCCGATCCGACGACGGTAACCCAGTCTCAAATCGTTCCAGATTCTGTAAAGGCACTCAATCTCTATCTCTCCCTCCCTCGGTCACTTCTTCTTCCATTTCTACTGCTCTATCTAAATGTGTTGTGTTGTGGTTTGAATTGCATTGAGATTTTTGAGCACTGACAGTGTGCGTTGAGAAATGGGGGCTTGTGCTTCAGTCCACAAGGACTCGTTTTCGAACATGAAGTTCCGACTATCATTTGGCTCTAAAACTGATAAGGTTGTGATTCCTTCACCAATCCATGACAAACCCATCGTCAATGGTGACCGTCCGATCGCCGATGGTGGTCTCAAATCTCAACAGTCTCCATCTTTGTTCAACTGTTACTTACCAGGATAAAGAAATCTCTGTATATCTTCTTTTGGTTCTAGAAATCTTTGTAATCTCTTCCTCTGCCACTCTATGTTAACTCTGTGTTCAACAATTACCATTCTGTTTTAAATAGTTGTTTGTTTTATGACTGATGATTTGAAAATGGTTTGTTCATCTATGACTGTAATTTCAAGTTACATCTATGACTGATGATGAATTTTTTCATGTATGACTGATGAATTATTACACTCTGTGCTTTGTTCATGTATGACTGATGAATTTTTTGCTCAAATTTCATAAGAACAATTAAATTTCATAAGAACAAATTTTTGCCTCAAAAAAGGGTTGGATCCTGCACTCCTACTTCCAAATTATATGTCCTATTAGATTTAATGAACTTGGGAATGATTTGGATTTAATGAACTTGGGAATGTTTTAATTTAGAGGACAATCTGTGAGATGGTTTTTACAAAAGTTATGGTTTATTGTCCTCTAGGCTTAAACTTCATTTATGTTGGTTGTGGTTCATGTTCATTTAACTTAGTAATAGGACATAGAATTCATTACCAGCAGAATTCATTTACCAGCTTCTAGTTTATGAATTTAGTAGATGCATACCAGCAGAATTCACCAGATATGAACCAGCATACCAGATGCATTTACCAGCAGAATTCACCAGCAGAATTCATTTACCAGCACATGAACCAGCAGAATTTACCAACAGAATTCATTTACCAGCATATGAACCAGCATACCAGATGCATACCAGCAGAATGAATTTACAAAAACCATATCAAATGAATTTACAAAAACAGAATCATGAACCATAATACCAGTGTTCAAGGGTCCATCTGCAATTCAAAACAAAATCTGCATAACAGTGTTCAAGGGTCCTGAATCTGCAATTCAAAACTGTTAACCATTTCTTGATACACATAATACCATAACCAAGTTAAATGAACATGAACCATAACCAACATAAATGAACATCAACCAACATCAACCAAGTTAAATGAACATCAACCAAGTTAAATGAACATCAACCAGCATACCATAACCATTGTAGACATAAATGAACATCAACCAACATCAACCAAGTTAAATGAACATGAACCACAACCAGCTCACTTGGGTTTAACATATAAATTAAAATCAACTGTAACTGAACATCAACCAATACAAGTTTAACATCTAAATTAAAACATTGGTCCATCAAAATTGACACATTGGTCCATGTAATTTAACACATTGGTCCATATAATTTAACATTTGAACACACATTCCTCCACATCACTTTCCAGCAGCAGTTTGTGTCACAATTTCAGAGGCCATGACTTCACTTTGCAGCCCAATTTCAGCATCAGTTTGCTTCTGTTTTTGCTTGTCCATAGCCTACAAAAAAGACAGAATTTTTAGCAAGTAAATACATGATATCACAGAATTTTCATCAACTAAAAACCCAGAATTTTCAGCAACTATAAATTAAAAATACATCAAGGACGAACCTGACTACATTATACTTTCTGGTTGGACATATGTCCCATAGGAGCAAGCAAGCTTCTGGTTGGACATGCTGCAGAACACATTATACTTTCTCTTTGTGCTGTATCCAAAATGGAAGAGACCATACAGAGTAAGAAACATATGAGGCAAGGGTTGGTGTCACTATTGGTAAGTAAATCCCAAGTCTCCAACTTATTTTCTCATCCCATTAATGATTAAAAGTCTCTGTGTGTTCATTTGTATGGCAGGTATATATGGTCTTATCTGATTGTTTTTGGAGATGAAAATTTCTAAATTATAATAAACATCGGAGCAAATTTCATGTTGTTTCAAATGAAATGATCAAATTTATTTTTCTTTTATCAATCTGCATGTATGTTAAGGGAGAAGTATTGAAGTTGGTAGCTAAGAATATGATGTGTGTATGTGCATGCATATTCTGAATTAGTGGGTGTTTAAATATATCTAATAATGGCAATTATGATGCATTGTCAATTAGTTGGCCTCTTTCTTTTTTGGAATATTTCTCTGTATTTTTTAATGGCATTGCTCTTTCTTTGATCTCGTTCAGAGAATAGTGGGTGTTTAACATACTCATGGTGTTTAGAATTCATCTAAACTAATAATATGCATCAAAGAAGAAGAAGAAGAAGAAGAAGAAGAAGAAGAGGAGGAGGAAGCCCAAATCAAAGCCCTAAATTTGTATCGTTGGAATCCCAAATCAAAGCCCTAATTTTGAAATTCCAAATCTAAAAGCCCTAAATTTTTTCAGACGTTTCAAAATCCCAAATCAAAGCCCTAATTTTGAAATTCCAAATCTAAAACACAAATCAAATCATGAAAAACACAAAAACATCAAATTTTTTTTTTTAATAAAAAAATCAATATATTGATGATCATACCTCGTCGTATTCCTTCTTGTCAGCCTTGGGTTGCTTCAAAGGCTTTGCTTTTCCACCTATACAAACACAGGTATCACATATACTTTGTTATTCATTCATTGTGATAAAAATTAAAGAAAACAAACACAAAATTTGGTTCGCCGTCGGTGAGGATGGAGTTCGCCGTCGGTGAGGATGGGTTCGCCGGTGAGGATGAGGATGGTTCGACGGAGGCGAGTGCTGCGTGAGAGTCCTTGAGCTCTGTGTGAGAGTGGAAGAATGAAATGAACACACTGTGTTGTTGTTTTGTTTTGGGCGGGAAGTCGAAATAATTCATTTTTATTTTATTTTATTTTTTTTTATCTCAGCCGTTGGATGACCAACGGCTGATCTGAGCCGTTGCCCGCAGGATTTCAAGGACTCTCCTCAAGGAGAGGATCCTTACTCCTGTGGAGTATGGCTGCTCCAAAGGATTGTATGGGCATTGGGTAATCGAAATATATATAGGATATTTTTTTATACAATCTTTAGTTGTTAGGTATTTTGTGAGTATAGGATGGATACATTGGGAGTATACTAAATTATAAAATATTGGTGAAAATATATTTAATTTATTAGAGGGTTTTGATTTATTTAATGTAACAGAAATGAAAAATGTATTATTCAATAATGAAATTGATGGAAGTGAAAATTAAAGTTTTAAGTTTTTAAATTTTACTTAACTTGTTTTTGGAATGAAAATTTGTTTTTGTAATTTCTTCTATTTAATGACATTAAATTAGCTTATGGACTTTACTTTGGTATTAGTATTATTAAATTATAATTTCCCTTTTAATTTTGGTATTAAACTTTAATTGTAGGTTGAATTTGAAATTATAAATTATTAAAAAAATAAAAAAATTATTAACGTACTTTTTTTTTTTTTTTTTGATATCCAGAACATTCCCAAGGCAGGATCCTTAGGATCCACCCTTACAAGCCAAACTGGGAGAAGCTAGCCAATCCACCTAAACCGTCGGACTTCCACTTGAATAGTAGGGGATTCGAATCCTGGTCAATAAAGAGAGGAGCATATTCCCTTACCAACTAGGATGGCCCCTTGGTGGTATTAACGTACTTAGTCGTACCCGTAATCCATTATTTTTAGGCTTTACTGAATCTGTGCACCCATAACGTATCCATATCCGCACCCGTGCTTTATAGGTTCAGTGGCACTTCTTACACTTTATTATTTTTTACAAAAATAATTGATGCAAAGAATTTGAGCTCGCGTGAATTGACCAAATTATATAACCCAGATATTTGATCGGATGACTACTCAGACAATCAACATTTTATACGGGATGATGATCAAATGACTACTCAATCGGTGTGTCAATTGACATTAGTCCAAATTATCGGCATCTTATATTGGACCACTACTCGGATGAGTAGCATACACAAATTCAAACAATTCAAACGAATCTAAATTTAATAGATATAACAATGCTCTTATTGTTATTATTTTTTTAAATTGCAATGTACATTACAAAAATAAATAAATAAAAATGCTGCGAAGCCCCAACGAAGAGTGATAAGTATCTCTTGCATCTCACTAACATGATCTTTGCCAAAAAATAATACTAATAATAAACTAAAGTCTAGTTCCACCAACCCAACTCCCAACCCCTTCAAAAAAGTAAAATACCATATGAAAGCGCCAATTAATAATTGATGCCATCATGCCACTATATTCTCGTAGAGTGGCCCACATTCAAACAACGCCAACACCATGCATTGTACGCACAGTAAGGCTGTTGTGCTCTCTTGTGGAGTGCCTTTTCGAGTCTCTTTCGATAATTTGAACTGTTCATATTGTAGGATTCGTCGAGTAGATCATTCATGCAAAAAATCAAGTTGATTGGATATGTGTAGTCCTATAACCAAAGCACATTTGTTTTTATAAAAATTAATGGTTAACATACCTTTTATAAATTTTTAAAAACAATTAAGCCCTAATCATGGGTTATATATAAATTTTTTTTGTATGAATAATATTATTGACGAACCCTACAATATAAACGGTTCAGATTATCAAAAAAAAACATTCAGGACAAACTCCCACAACAAAGCACAGCAGACTGCTATGCCTCAGCCACCCCAAGTCCACGCATGTACAATGAATCTAGTTCAAGAAATGTTCATTCCATAAATGTTCCAACTGCTTGGCTGATCATTAATTATTCAATACTTGTGGAGGAATTTATGGTGATATTTTAAATGAATTGTTATTGAGTTAAATCATTAAATTTATTACTTATGTATTATAATTCAGTGGTGTTACATGTACTAATTAGTGTACTAACTAGTGTATCAATACTAGTTCTGACATTATTATTGATCTCACTCATTATGCACATTACAAATATCAAAAATCTCTTAAATTATGCCACATCATCAATTTGTACACTAATTACTGCATATAATATTATTTATTATAATTTTAGGAAATAAAGTAATAAGTGTCAGTTTGTAAATAAAATACAATATTACTCTAAATTTATTTGGATAAATTTTAACTGAAAAAATTGCACAACTGATGATTGCCTATGCCATAGCTACCCATATGATCGACGAGTGATACTACATGTACCAATTAGTGTAATAACTAGTATACTAACACTAGTTATAATATTATTATTGACCTTACTCATTAATAACATTACAAATATCAAAAAATCTCTTAAATTATATCACATTATCAATTAATACACTAATTAATATACTAATTGGTACATATAGTATTATTTTATGATCGACCATCCAAATAATTCAACAATGTTAAGCAATCTTTAAAGGTTGTGCGCTCCCATTTTTCTATCTTTTCCAAAGCAAAATTGGGTATATATTATGTTGAATTAATGGTTCCAAATGGAGCTTTACATCATTAAGCCTCCGTTTGAGAAGTGAGTTGATTTTTTGATTTTTTAATTTTTTTTGACTATTTTAACTTGGGATTAAAAAGTCTGATTTGGAAAAGACTTTTGGCTTTTTTGACTTTTTTAACTTTTTTATGAGAAAAAAAATGTAATGATTATGGATTGGATGTGATGTGATATTTTGTCTTATTGGGCTAAAAAGCCTATTTTGTTTTTTTTTTATGACTATTTTATTCCAAAAAACCTCAAAACCAACTTACCAAACGGAGGCTAAAATAGAGAAACCAAAAAATGGTGTTTAGTTTTTATTAATTTGTCTTTTATTGTTATGTAATAGAAGAAAATTTAGCAGCCAGTGATTTTTCTGTGTGTGATAATGAATTCCCGTAATTTAACTTTCATTATACATTTTTGTCTTTTATTGTTATTGCTATTAGTTACATTTTTTCTTTTCAAAATTTAAAATGTTATAACTTTCATTATACATTTTTATTTTTTTTAATTTATATTTTTCAATTTATTTATCAAAATCTATCAAATAAGATCAAATTGAATATGAAATTATGTATTAAAAAAATCTCAAAATGTCACTCAATTTTCACAATTTGTAAAACCATGAAATTTCAAATTTTCTATACTTGAGATGTTGGGAAATTTCACAATTCTGTGTTTGAGAAACTGTAAAATTTTATAAAAATTGACAAATTACACAATTTTTTAAAAAGTGTAAAATTTCACAAAATTGTGTATGGTTGAGAAATTGTGAAAGCAGTTCTATGTTTACAAAACTAAGAAATTTTATAGTTTGTTATGATTTAAAAACTAAAAATTTTAATATGTTAAGCCTCGTTTGCGGAGTGGCTAGTTTAGCTAAAAATTCAAATTCTGTGTTTGAGAAACTGTAAAATTTTATAAAAATTGACAAATTACACAATTTTTTAAAAAGTGTAAAATTTCACAAAATTGTGTACGGTTGAGAAATTGTGAAAGCCGTTCTATGTTTACAAAACTAAGAAATTTGATCGGTTGTTATGATTTAAAAACTAAAAATTTTAATATGTTAAGCTTCGTTTGGGGAGTGGTTATTTTAGTTAAAAAATCAAAAAGTTACTAAAAGTTATCACATCACCTCTCTATTTTTCTGTACATCTTTTCGTAAAAAATCAAAAAATTACGAAAATAATCTGTTCCCAAACGAGGCCTAAATATGAAATCTAAAAAACGACAACTTTTGCTACTGTATATGGTTCCCGCAAATGATATGGGTACATCTCATGGTTACTTAGACCGAAAGTTAAATCACAATCATGTCAAAATAAGACTTGCCATTATGTTAAGTGGGGTGAGTGTGTGCAGAGGAAATGGCATTATCATGTTTACATCAATTGTTTTTCATGATGAAACTGAGAATGACTCAAATTGACCAAAGGGCTAGCAAAGCATTGAGGCACGAAATATACTTGATTTTTCACTTTAGTATGATGTGATAGGAAAAGTGAGATTATAATCTTTACTAATCTCGACTCTTAAAACTTTTTTTTCTTTTTTTTGGTTAAATTAATGAACCTTTCTAGTCTCCATTAAAATTTTATTTTTTATTTTTTATTTTACTTTATGAAAATTTGATATTCCAAAAGTTCATAATACACCAACCTCTTAAAATGGTGTGTATTATATATAATTTATGTCTCAATAAATTACATGTCGGAGTCAATTCATAAATAAAGATTGTAAAGTTTGGGTACTTTTTTAATATATTTCCTAGGTACGTAGACCTAACAGTTTGCTTTTCTTTCAGTATAGTGCAATTGGTGTAAGTGGTGGACGAATGTAAATTTATCGAATCACATAAATCTATATATCATATATATATTTTACGTATGATTGTTTTTTCTTGCTATTATTTGTGTGTAGTTTATTCCACAACAAGTGTTTGATGTTATTGACATTCATAACTCAAAAACATGTTTCATGACTAGAAGAGTTAGCTCAACCCCTATCCTTAGTAACAACTGCTTGATATTATTGACATCCATGACTCAAACATATAGGGCATGTTTGATTGGGTATATTAGAGCATGGGATTGGGATTATTAATCCGTGAGCCCAATTATTCTATATTTGTTTTAACATTTTGGTTTAGGATTATTAATCTAATGGATAATTAATCCAACAAATTTGTAGGATTATTAGTAATGGGGTAGGGGTGGGATTATTAGTCCAATGGATATTAATCCAATTGGATAGTGAATACTACACTAATTTAATAGGATTATTAATACTTCACTATTAGTCTTGTGAATCAAACATGACCATATTTCACGACTAGAAAAGTCAGCTCAAAGAACCCACCTCTACTGAATCAAATTGCAATTATTCTTGCTTCTGTATCTTAATTAATTAATTGCCAACATAATCAATGCCTAAGAAGACCCAATTGGTCCTCACTTTTTTTGTCATTACAACTATTTTAAATATAATTTGTATCACATTCACGAGCTACACAATATATTTTTTGTATATATATATTTTGTATTTTAATTTTGTGCACCTACAGTTAGTGCTTTCTCACACTTTTGGACCCTAATTTGAGATTAAAAGATCGAGTCCTCATTACTTTGCCAGCACCATCAACATATCATGTATATCATTCTAATAATTGCTTTGATTCCAAACACCACTAACATAAAAAGAAAAATTAACAAAAAGTAAAGAAGATGGAACAGATAGAAAGATTGGAAGTAAACTACTAAGAAAAGGACTTCCAATTAGATCTCTATATCATCACTTGGAATCAAAAGTGTTTGGCAAATCAATCACTTTTAGATTCTAAAGATACCTTACCACGCCTCTTTTATGTTGTCCTCCACACAAACACACATGGAGAGAATTAGGGGTATTATTGAAGTGAACTCATCATGAGTCATATTCTAACATTTTAAACAGTTTATTCTATTTAACTATATGAATAAATCATTTATAATATAAAGGAATAATAAAAAATCAAATTGATTCAGTATTCATAATCATATAATTTCATTAAACACTACAAAACTTTTTCTTGCTATAATACTGGGATATTTGTTTCTCTATTCATTTTTAAAAATATAGTCTTTTTATTTTTATCTGGATTTTTCACTGTCGTCATAATTCAAACATTGAAAAATGTTTGCTTCATAGTGCTCACAAACTATCATTGAATCAAACACTAGTTTTAAGGAATTTACATTAATTAACTTAATTTTCAAAATCTATTTATTAAAGACTTGTAACCAAGTACTTCATTTGAATTGGTGGAATTTTGGTAGAAGAGGCAAAAGAAAAGAGAGGTGTACCCATCACAATTGAACAAATAAATAAATAAATAAAAATTAACTTCACTCCAAACATACCCACGAGAGGATGAATTAATTAATCTTTTTGTTTTTTGGCCTAGGAATTAACTAATCCTGATAAAATAGCTTTCTTCTTGACAGAGATGCTCACAGCAAGCAAAGAAGTAGAGCAATCATAAAAGAAATTGAAAAAGAGAAAGTGGGCATTATTGTTTTACATATAGAGACACTTTTTTGGTCAATGCCCTTATTTTGGCTTTCATTGAATTATTGACCTGTAATTTATAAATTCTGATTTTCATGTAAGACAAACAAAGAGACATCTGAGAAAGAAAGAGAGAAAAAAGGAAAAAAAACAAAAACAGTCTCTTGAAACATCACATCCTTTGTTTTCTGAGTGCATGATTCAATACTTTCAAGCTCTAGTCAGGACACAGATCCATTCTTTTTATCATTGAACAAACTGAAAAAAAATTGCCCACTCAGGTTCATGTCTCACAAGAAAACATGTTGATAATCTGTGTTCATTTTGTGAAAATCTTCTATATTCATAGCACAATTGATATGAAAATTCCGAACCTATGTTTTGATCATGTATTTGAAAAGAAAATAGAGCAAAAGAAGTTAAATTTACTTCATTAAAAAATTCAATATCCAAAGATGACATAAAATTTTAGATTTTTTTTTTTTTTTTTTTTTTTTTTTTTTGTAATTTTCATTATCTTTGTAACATTTTTTTTTAGTGTTGGGGTTCCATTCAAATGATTTTGTCTGGCACAGAAGTTTATTTTCACTCATAAATCATAGCACCCGGAAATTATTGAGGAATTGTAAGGCAAAGACAAAAACACCTGTAAAATAAAAGGAAGATGCATCATTTTCAATCTCAACCATTGACTAAGTGGTAGGCCATTTGATGATTGATATATTAAATAATAATTGAATGTGTGAAGTCTCTTTGTAAACCATCTTCTATCAATTGACAAAAAGAAGAAATAAATATATTTGTCTGCAATGATTTCTGAAATAAACAAATTTAACTTGTGTAATGGTTTCTGACCTCTGCAATGACCATCTCTTGTGATTATTTGAGAGTTATATTTGGACTCAAGTCTAAGTGATCTCAAGAGGATACTCAGTTGCTCGTGTGAAGTCTTAAGTTTGAGTCTATAGAGAGGAATTACACTGCGTGGCAATCTAATTATTAACTCACTAATATCCTATCTTATGCAAAACAAAAACAAAAAAAAGAAAAAAAAAGTTTGAGTTCTTTTTTTTTTTGGTCCTGTCTTACACCAAGTTTAATTGGAGAGAATTCAAGGGAGGTACGAATGACAAAATGCACAAATTTAAACTATGAAATTTTTAATTAGGCATGTCCAATTCTCTTTTTGTTTTTGGGTAACAGTATTTATTCAAGGCCGTGCATAGCATGGATTTTATGCTAGTATTAGAGAGGAAAGGAAGACAGTCAAACTCATGATCTTCTAAAAACAAAAAATAAAAAATAAAAATAAAGGTCACAAATTGCAATTTTTAGTTAAAAATCAAGCTGGCCAGAATTGTTCAAGCTTTACCGGAGGTGTGGAATAGCGCACAGACAAAATACTCGTCGCAACAACATGATTTGCAGCATCAGTGTAATGAACTCCATCCCATATTATGGCCCGAGAGACATTTCTGCAGATGCTGTAACCAGGTTGCCCACATGTTGCTTTCACATTGTAATTGTTTGGAAGCCCTCCGTACCCACAACAAGCCATCAATGGTGCCTCAAAACCTACGCCAAAAAAACAGTTTCATTAACTAGAGCCCCAAAAAAAAACAAAAAAACAAAAAGCAAAATTTCCATTATTCAGGTTTACATTGCGACACTTTGATCTTCTTCTTACCATATCGTTTGTAGTTGGCGAAGAGACTGTACTTGATGGCATATATATCAACATACACAATTGTTGCATCCGCATATACTAATCTCATTTCTTTGCATAGCTTATGCAGTCCTTTGTTGAAAGCTTTCGCAACATCATTATGAACACGAAGGCATCCAATCCGATCCAAGTCACTCTCCTTGTGGGGATGCAGAGCAAGTTCTTTAGGCGCACAACCCAAAGGTCCAGTGTTGTGTATCCAAAATTTTCTACCACCATATTGATAAATATTCTGCATTCGAACCAATTAACAAAAATGTAGAGAATTAATCAAACAAAGATTAATTTTTGCCATATTAAAGTCAAAAAATGCAAGACAGTACTCACCTGGATAGCTAGTTTAATTTCTGCAAGAAAAGATGGGATCCTTGCTACAACTGGTGAATAGGTGAGATTTGATGCATACAAGGCAAGTAGAAGATCATTCTCTCCGATATCAATCATGTAAAGTGCACTACGAAATCCAGATTCATCAATGAAATTTCCTGAACCTGCTGCTTCAAAGCTTGCATTAACTTATATGACATACTACTAGAAAAATCACTTTTTGCAATGAGCAGGCAGTTGCAAAAGCCCTTTTGCAACTGCCGTGCATCGGTAGAAAGGGAGACACCAATATGGTGGTGGCAGGAAGTGATATTGGTGTCACCAACATGGACACCAATAAGCCGTTGCAAATATCATTTATTTGCGATCACCAATCAAGCCATTGCGAAAGGTATTATTTGTGACGACAAATGGGCAAAAATGGAACGGAAAAATGACATTTTTGTAGTAATGACACCCTACGCAAAAGGATACTTGATGGCATATACGATGATACGACAAAACCACTAAAACTAGGATACAGGTACAGCCATGTTGAAAGGGAAACAAAAAAAAAACATTATAATTTTTAATATTACATTATACATGAGCTCAAAGAATAGCGAGGAACCATATTTTAGGAATTAGATTTGAAAATGTAGAGTACTATTTTAATCTCAGTATTTTCTTCTTCCGTAAAAAAATAAAAATAAAAAATAGTTTGGATACAGAACGTAAAATGCCTAAAAAGTATCCGATAGCTCTTAAAATTATCATCAAGTATCAGATATGTATCCGTGAGAATCCAAGGCATATGGATATTCGATATAGGTACAATATGCATGCGACTCTTTTTTAGAGTATCCGTGCTTCATATCATAGATGACACCTGTATATATATATATATTTCTAGACATCAAACAAGAGAAAACCAAGGACCTCAACTCTAATATGAATTGCCCAACTTGAACATCTAATATTTCTAGACATTTAATGGCGCAAGCTGCAAATGAACATTACCCATTGATAGGAGTTCGAGTGAGCGGTTCTTAAAGCGGATGAATTGCCGAACTTGAACATCCAGTGCAAATGGGACAAACTGTGGTAGAGTGCATGCTCCACTTACTGCAAAGTTTACTCCACTTGTAAAATTAGGCGCTAGTGAGTCCAGATATGGACTTAAGTAACTCAAGTTCAGGTGTTCACCTAAAATCAAATCAAATTTAAAAAAAAACAACAACAACTGGGACATATCAGATTAGGAGCAGCAGCTAAAGAAAAGCAAACATAAAAGAGCAGAAGAAATCACAGGAGGACAATTCAGAGAAGGAGATTGATTGATAATAGAAGAGACTGTGGTTGGGAGATATTGGACTCACAGAAGAAATCAATCACGAGCCGCCCATCGCCAAGGCGGCCTGTGCCTCGGTGGAAAAAGGTAATGCCATGAGGAAGGCCAATGGGAAGTCCAGTCCCAGCAAGTACTCCTCCAGTGTCAGAATTGGAATCGCCAAAGTTCACTAGTATCGGTCTCTTCTGGCTGGAAACAGAGAGAGCTAATGTACCAAACAACACAAACAATAACAGTCGATGAGATAATCTTCTATGACCCATCTTTTGTTTTACCTAAACACTGTCTTTACTTGTGATATCAAGATCTATAATCGATACCTAATCTGCATCATCAATGGTACAGTTGACCGAGATATTTAAATATACATATATATCAACATGATTAAGTCAATTTGCTATTATCTGTCTGGTTGGCTGGCTGAAGTATTTAAAAGAAGTCAAACTTTTCTGTATGAGTAGTGTTAATATAGTAACAAAACATTTTTTCCTGACAAACTCATGTGACAGGTATTCAATGCACATTAGTCTGTAAAATTTATGCCCAAGAAATTTACATACTTACATATCAGCATACACTACTGTAGCATTTCTTCTCAGATCTTAGTTCTTTGCACAAAGCAATTAATTTGTTGTGAAGAAACTTTCGCACCCTTCTCTTTTCCTTTCTATTTACAAATTCTCATCAAATCATTGATCCAAACACAAAATTAACCTTAATAGGCCCAAGTAGAAACCCATCAAAGAGGTAATGCAATATGCTCTACATTGTACCTTTTTGGCATTGGCTTGAGGCACCCAGCATGGGGGAAAAAATGTACATGAATGTCTCGGCCAAAAGTATATGCTCCAGTTTTGGAATTGAAAAACGATAGAGATCCCGACTAAACAAATAATTTATTTGCAAATTACACGCATTAGTGTGAGGTACACAGCCATATGTGTAGTTGTTACAAAAGTTAATAATTTAATAAGAATATGTAGCAAAGTTGTTTGGAACTAGATCACCAAGAATTAAGAAGCCACACAATTCAACAGTACTCACTTCAATGTAACATATATTTATGGGTTAATTATACTAATAGTCCCTATAGTTTGAAACTTGTGTCATTTTGTTCCCTGACTTTTCAATTATTACACATTTGACTCTGAATTTTGAATCCTGATCCAAATAATGACAATTGAAAATATTATTAGATTTTTCAAGGGTAAAATCGTCAATTTAATAAAATATAAACTAATTTGATAAAAATAAATGTCCAAAAAATATTTTTAATTTTTTTAAAATTATTTTTATCCACCAATGATGAAATTATGTAAAATTAATAAAAAATACAGGATTAATTTTTTAAAATTAATTTTACATGATCATCATCTAAATACATAATAAAAATTAATTTGGTAAAAAAATAAATAAATGTCTAAAAGATTTATCAATTTTACATAATTTTATTTTTAGTATGTAGAAATAATTTTTAAAAATTCAAAAATATTTGTTTGACATTTATTTTTGTCAAATTAGTTTATATTTTATCAAATTGACAATTTTACCTTTGAAAAATCTAATGATATCTTCAATTGTCCTTATTTGAAACAAGATTCAAAATTCAGAATCAAATGTGTCACAATTGAAAAATCAGGGACTAAAGTGATACAAACCCCAAACTATAGGGACTATTTATGTAATTTGCCCTATATTTATAGTTGAAGTTATCAGCTCGAAAACCATTGGGAAAGGAAGAGACAATAAAATAAACTAGTTTATTATTGACAACGTTACCCATAATTGAAATACGGTGGTGTTACATATATCTATTACTGTACAAACTAGTGTACCAACATTAGTTATGATATTATTATTGACCACACTCATTATACAAATTATAAATATCAAAAACTTCTTAAATTATACCACATCATCAATCGGTGTACTAGTTAGTACACTAATTGATACATATAATATTATTCGTTGAAATACGATGGTGCTACATGCATCAATAACACTAGTTATGACATTATTATTGACCTTACTCATTATACAAATTACAAATACCAAAAACTTTTTAAATTATACAACATTATCAATTAGTATATTAACTAATGTACCAATACTAGTTATGATATTATTATTAATCTTACTCGTTGTACAAATTATAAATAGTGCGGCTAAGTTATGTAAACAAGATTCATGCAACATAAGGTCCACTTACCTACCCTTTGATTTGGCCATAGATATAATATTGAAAATTCAACACAAAGTTATCTGGGGTAGAAAAACTCAAAACAAAACAAAACAAAAAAGGATCAAATCTTTTATGTAATCTTCCTAAGCTTTTCTTGCGCCATTTTCCCGGCCTTCTTCCCATAAAATTTGTGAAAGAAAACCCGAATCTCCTTCTTCGACCCATCAATGTTGTCATCATCCGCCGCTGCCGCCATAGTGCTCATCAGTTTCTTTAGGGTTGTTTGGCGTTGAGGGTGATTAGGGTTGTTGTTGCTATTATTTTTCAAGATAAATTACAAATACACCCATTGAAATTTGCTTAAAATACGAATTATTTTTTATAGTTTGAAAAATTACAAATACTTTCCTGTCAGAATTTTTTATTTAACAGAATTAATTGAAAAAGTGAAATTTCTAACTGTACACCTATATAATGATAAAATTATTTAAATTATTAATTGAAATAAAATTTTAATATTATTAGAAACTATTAATTAACTTGATAATTTATTAATAAATTGACCTATTTATTATGAAATTATAAACCTTAAGGGCATAATGTAATTTCTAAAATCACAATGAGGTAATTTGTAATTTAAGTAAATCTCAAGAGTGTGTTTGTAATTTATTCTATTTTTTAATTACAAACGGATTACAATGATTTTATTTTTATTTTTTTGGAGGAAGGATTACGAAGGTGACAACAATGAATTGTTTATTTTTTCCAAATATGCTAAAGATTCTAAAAATTTTATTAAATGTCTATAGGTGTGGAACCTCGGACCCACATTGTATGAGTCTCACTCATGTGAGACCTTTGATAAATTTTTAATAGAATTTTTAAAATTTTTAACATTACTCTTTTTTTAATTTTTTTTTTTTTGGTTAAATCAATACAAAATGACGCAAATGAATCAAAATTTAATCAAAATTCACAAACAAAACTTAAAATTTTTCAATTATTTATTATTTTAATAAACTTATCAATATTATTATCACTATTAAATGATCATTCCATCTAAGAAAATTTCAATACGCACTATTTATGCAGTTTAGATAAATTTTTGAACAAAAGTCAAATGTTCGGACATTAATTTCTAGAAGGGAAAAAAAAAAAAAAAACTTGTTCGAACATAAACAATAAAACCGAATGTATATGTGAATAATTCATTTTTGTTCGAAAATTTATGTCAAAATATTTAATTTTTATTCAAAATTTATATCCGACGCAAATAGTGAATGCTGAAAAAAAAATTACTGTGCAATCCAATGGAATGAAATTAGATTAGCAATCCAACACCAATGAGAACGTCAATTGTACCAAAATAATGAAGTCAACTATTATATAATGAAAATCTTTTAATTTCAATTAAATAATAACACCATATTAATATCCAAACAAACCCAATTTATCATACATCTCCAATCAAATACTACCATATTAATAATCTCATTATCCAATTACACCATATTCATAATTCCACCCAACACAAACCCAACCAATCCAATAATTAAACATGGCCTAAGAGCATTGTGACCTTGTTTGGTTTATCTCTTGAGAGATAATTTTTGAGAAAAAAAATTCAAAAATCACCTTTTCTCTCCTCTTTCTTTCTCTTCCATTCTACACATCAATCAATAACTTTTTCTCTAACACTTATCTATTCAACTACAATAAATAAATTAATTAATTAATTAAATTATCACAAACTCTAAAACACCAAAATTATTTTCAAAACATACAACCAAATAAATTTTTAAATTTTGTAAACTTGTTTTCAAAAAAAATATTTTTCAAAATTATTTCACAAATACAAACCAAACATGGTCGGTAATTCTTCATCAATTTTTTCATCAAACTTGAGTAAAAATTTGGACCAAAAACTTCATTTGATATAGCTCACCCCAATGGTGGCAATCAAATCACCACCACCACCTGCCCCCGCAACCAAATCACCATTCTCTACTGCATAACATTGCACCTCTCTTTATCCAGTCAATTCAAATCATTTTAAGCACAATCTAGATTTGGTGAAAGGGTTGGAGATGCAAATTAGCTTTTACTTTTTCATCAAATTGAAATGAAAAGTAAGCTTTATTGGACGTCTCATTAAAGCACCCGACAACACAACACAGCTCCCAGGCAACCCAGATATTATTTTTGCTAACAATAATATCTACCCCATAAAAATCATTAAGTTCAATGCGAAGATGAAAATATAAATGGAAAATGCTAGGGATACCAAATTTTTTACCAAACAAATGACCAAATGTCTCACATGGGTGTGGGGCCCACAAAATTGCGGACCCCACACCCATGTGAGACATTTGGTCATTTGTTTGGTAAAAGATTTGGTATCCCTAGCATTACCCAATATAAATCCTTGTTAATTATTTAAGTAAATTGATTTCACGAGCATGCAGACAGATTAGGCAAGGGTAATAACTGCCGAAACAAACAATCTTCCAAAATAGAAAAAATTAAAATGCATCAATAATTGATTAAGCCTCTGTTTGAGAATAGGCTTTTAGGACTTTTTTTGGCTAAAATAGCCACAAAAAACAAAATAGGCTTTTTAACCCAATAAGACAAAACATCACATCCAATCCATAATCATTACATTCTTCCTCTCACAAAAAAGACAAAAAAGCCAAAAGCCCTTCCCAAACCAGACTTTTTAGCCCCAGGCTAAAATAGCCAAAAGTCAACCCACTTCCAAAACAATGCCTCCATGAACCACTAGCTGTAATAATTCCATGCTTAAAAATATGAAGGGGCTTAAACATATAGAGGGATTGCCTAACAGAATCTTTGAAAGCTTGAACAACATTAACAACACAATCAACACAGACAATAAATTGCCAAGCGGAAGCTTGAATCTGGGTAGCAGTATGTAATGACAAACACTGACAAATCTCCCCATTTGAACTAACACCAAATCAGGTAGAGACACAAAGATGAATGACAAAGCTTGTTGCCATTCAACTTAGCAAACTACAACTGAATTGGCCACCCGATAAAGTAAGCTTCTCTGCTTTTGTAACTGCATCCAAAGGGAGAGGACTGAAACTCCGAGATGGACCATAGAAATGGGGAAAGACATTTGAGGCATCTACAGCTTCGTATACTAGTCCTTCTCCCAGCTGCAATAAAATGCATGCCAAGAAGGACGTTGTCAAGCCATGAGGACAATTAATTACAAAAAGCTAGGGCATAAAAGAAAAAATGATGTCAACTTGATGTTAGAATTTTCCATATGTGGACCAATATGCCAATTGATTTTGTTTTATGGAAAAATGGATAGATTGTTGCTCGGTACATTAAGGCATACCAGTGATCCCATCAAGCCCCTAGTGATTGGTTTTACATGGGATTAAGGTACACCTTAGTTACACCATTTCCGTGTAAGATAAGGATGGAGGATCATGACAAGGGCTTTCTCTACAGTGTCCACAATGAGGAGGACTGAGGATTACTACTGATTTATATGATGACTAGGTACCTATTCTCACCCACATTCTGCTATTCAATCCCATCTACATACGATACGATCCTGTACATAGAGTATAAGACCTATACTTGTTTGTTCAATTCTCAACAAGAAAACACCATGGCAGGCGAATATCTCATTGTGTTTCAATCAAAAGCTTTGGTTTCATGCTTCAAACGCATGCCAAATTCATTCCAACGATTCTAAGTGACGGAACGAAAATTGTACACAAGACTAGATATCATTCTAGCAGGTTGAAGAGCACCTTAAATCCACAAGGAATAAATGAATTCCCAAAGAGAAACTGAATAATATTGATCAAAAGTTGTATTACCCTAAGGCATACATCATTATTTATAATATTCAAAACCCTAACTAAACAAGAAAACAACTAATTAGGCTAATTCTTTACTAGACACAGAAATAAATAAAAAGAAAAAGAAAAAGAAAATTACCAAAAATGACATATTTAGTTAAGCCCAAATCCGAATACTAGACAACACTAGAAACACACCAAAACAAACGGTGCAAACAACAAACTTCCCAAAATAAAGTTATTGCTAAAACAAAACTTTCCTAGAATAGCAAAATCCATAAAGCATATAAGAGTTTTAGGAACCAAGCTTTTTGTCCCCAAAAGTCAAAACTTTGTTGCAAAAAACATTAAGAGACCAGTTTCAAAAGTCAAACGAAATGATGTTTAGCAACAAAATATTAAAAACGTCATTATTAAATGCACTTTTAAGGATTCACGATTCGGTACGAGACCATTTCAAGTCACGATACGAATCCTGATTTGACAACTATGATAGTTATTCATCTAAAACCTTAATTTCTTGTGGTGATCGCTAATTTGAGGGCTTAAACAAAGAAATTTGGCTAAAATCCACCATGCAACATGACCGAGGACAGCGATGACTTTGATTTAAAACATAGTTCCCGATCAAACTACCAAATTTGTAAAAATATAATATTTTAACGTGTCTCAAGCATGTCGTGTCCTGCATTTTTTGAAAATCAACTTGTTAGCATGTTTGTATCGTGTTGCATGTCCGTGTTTGTGTTACTTAGAATATAACCGTTGAAGAAAAAAAAAAAGAGTAAACAGAAAATATTTAAATAGAATAGAGAAACAATAGAGAGTTTGGTAATTGTAGCTGTATGCACTTAATAATTTTAAATGCTTGAAGGCTTCCCTATTAATAGCAGGTCCAATTGATCATAGATGTCACCAGATACTTTCAAGTTTGAATGAAATAAATGGCTATGTCATGCTAAGCTATTCCCTAGTCAAAGCAAGCAAGGATAACATTAATTAATCATCAATGGCAATTACCTTTTTAGATTCAATTTGGAGGAGGTAAAGGTCCCTGTTACTGTTCAGAAAGAAGTTCTGCAAAGTTGACTGGACCTGCAAATAGTAGTAACCACATTAAGATGTTAACATTACAAATCCTAGAAGACTCAACTCATGACAAATCCTAAGGCATAATCCGTTAATGATTCAAATAGTTTACCCCTATGACTTGAAACCATGTTTTCTGCTCTATGACTTGCAATATTATTCAAGAAATGGTGGAAAATATGATTACGGATTAACTTGATGGGTTTACGATCACTAATGATGACTTTCTGAATTCCCAGTTGGAATCCATGCACATTCAAGCAATATTTGAATTATAGATTTGTGAATGAATTTATTAAGACAAATGAAAACAAAACAAAAGGATAAAAATAAACAAAGTAAAAGAAGCTAAATTTATTTCTTTCAATTCCTTGTCGTTTTCCTTTCCCTTTGATAAATCCAATATCCAAACATATTCATTAAATTAGATGATTTTTCAAGCCAAAAAAAACCCCAACTTTGGGAAATATTATGCCCAAGGTTCTGAAAAGCAATTGCGGTTGCGGTCGCTGTAACGGTGGCGATGACGCGGTTGCGGTTGCGGGGTGTAAAGGCCGTAGTGTAACGGTTGCGGTAACCAGAACTGTGCATTTTTTTATTTTTCGCATAAATTGAAAAAAACTTATAGATACGCATATTTTTTTTCCATGATCATATTTAGTGGGTTAAAAATAAATATTGATCAATTTTTGTAAATTTTAAAGTATGATCCAATATATTTCATTTTTTTAAATCACTATAAACTGAGTTTTTTACATTTTATTTTAATAATTAATGACTTTATATTATACAAAAAATCAATCACTAACTATTATATACAAGATAAACAATGACAAAAGTAAGAATAAATAAGAGCCTAAATATATATATACATATTTTAATCAAGCCAAATAGATAATGACCACACTTATTCTTATTATTATTATTATTATTTTCAAACAATATATAGATAGACACACATAAACAAAATGGTTTAGTGATAGTAGCTGAATAGAATAGCATAGGTCTTATAGTTTCAACAAATCAATCACATTCTTCATCTTCCCTCTTCTCTCTCTATCTCTTACTCCTCCATTTTCTCTCTTTATCTTCCCTCTTCTCTCTATCCCTCTTTCCCTATTTTCAGCCTTTTTTTGTGTGTTTTTTTCAAAAGAAACAGTTTGGAACCGTTACGTAACGGTGCTTTACAGGCCGTTATGGCTGTTACGGCAACCGCTACGGCCGACACACCTGTGAATCTCAATCACACTGCAAAAGCGGCCGTAACGGGTGGCGGTAATCGCCAAAACCGTTACGTAACGAACCATGAAAAGTAAATAAAATCCAAATCACTAGGTGTAGGGGCGAGTGCAGTTCGGTTTGGTTCAGTTTAAAAGAAAACCAACGACCAAACCACTACTTACGGTTCCATGAAATTTAAAACCATACCAAATTATGAAAATCTTAGAACCAAACTAGACCAAACCAATGAAAAGTGGTTGGGTTCAACTTAGAACCATGGTTTCTAAAAAAAGGGTCTAGGTCCTCTCCATTGCATATCCAATAGTTATAAAATAGGCATGTAAATTTATCATTCTTTCAGATTAACAAAAATAATTACACTCATTGAGCTACTTTCGGCACAACCGTTGGATGATGTAATGGAGAGGATCTCAATCCCTAGAAAATTGCCATCATTCGCAACGTATTCACAAAATATTGCTCACAACCTTCTCAAACATTAAGCAATTGGCCATCATTTTTAGAGCTAGTTCTACCCATTGTTGTTAAATCATGGATCAAATCGTGAATCATTTTGCTAAAATAGTGAAGCGTGAATCATAAGATTCATTTTATTTAGCATAATATGTAATTTTATATATGTGTACACCTATAAAAATACACTTGTAGTGTTAAAATAAAATAAATATCAATATAACTTAATTGTATGTATGTGTATATATATAACCTCGTATATCAATATAATTAGTATATCTCTTTTTTTATTTTGTGAAAACAACGTTGTTTCATACATTATGCAAACAAAACTAAATCACTTAAATCATTGACATTGTGAATCACAACGAATCATAGTGGATCACAATTAAATCGTAAGATTAACTCAATTTAAGATTCAACTACATGAATCGAATCGTGAATCACAAAATTTTAACCACCATAGTTCTACCTATATACAACAACACATCACTTTCACTTTCTTAAATTTCATGTAACAAAAGTTGCACAACTTATAATAACAAAATTTGTTTTTCGTTAACCTATGGTTCAGAGAGTTTTTAAAATCAGATGTTAGTTATATGGATATTAATCAAGTGCTTGAGTATAACATAGGGATTGTTTGGAATGATCTAAATATTTACGAAAAGATGTGTAGAAAAGTAGAGAGGTGATGTAGCCCAAAAAAGATAAAAAGTGCAATTTTGTAGTTTATCCCAAACAACACCTATATATATACAGTAAATTGCACTTTTTACCCTTATAGTTTGAAGCAAATTTTATTTCTGTCCTTATTGTTTTAATTTGAACAATTTGGTCCCTATATTTTAAGTCTAGTTTCAATTTAATCCTTCCATCTAAATTTTCATTAATTTTTTTCTAAGAACGTAATGTCACGTCCAACACAGTGCCCAACACGGACACTTGTCGGACACTTTTCAACGTTTAGACACACATTAAACACATTACAAATTTGAATAAAATAACTCTGCATCCAATGATAAAACAAAAATAATAAAAATTTATAACTATACTTTAGAATTTATTATATTTTACTTAAATATTCATATATACAAATATATAATAATTATTTATCTTTTTATATGACATAATAATAAATATATAAATTATATATTTTGCACGTGTCCCTCACGTGACATGTTCTAAATTTTTAAAAAATTTCACGTCAGCGTGTCAAGAAGAGTCGTCAGGGGTCCATGTCCATGCTTCTTAGGAAGATAGGAAAAATAAAACTAGTTGACTTGTCCCCTAAAAATAAATTAATTAAATAAAAAAAAATGCCACGTGCAACGTTCCCATGTCAGACACCGCTATTGCACATGTTTTGAAGTGTCGGGACTTCATAGTGTACACCTCATGTGACTAACAATTGTCTCAAAAATCGTACATTTTAACTTACAACTACCAACTTGAACAGAATGCCCAAATTGTTCGATTTAAAATAATAGATTCGTCCATATAGATATATCTATCTATACTATTATATATATCTATACTATTATATATACGAGCAGATGACTTAGTGACTAATAGTGTGGTGGCTTCTCTTTGTGCACATGATAAATTTCCCTATTTTAAAATAAAAAAATTATTATTCAAAGGCATGAGCAAGATTTCATTAAGAACACTCCTATCAACATACATATTATGATATTAATTTCTTTATTATTATTTTTATACTTATTACTTATCTGAATTGCACACCCACTAATAGATATATAAATAAAAAATGTGGTTCACTAACAAATTGGAATCCTAATTACGTACAGAACCATGAAATACAATACAGAACTGTGAATTGAGAGAACCGAACCAAACCAAACTAATTAGATGAATGCCATAGAAAACAAACCCTAAAATCCCGAGGAAGCAAACAAGATGAAAATGTACCCCAAACCCTAAAATCCCGAGGAAACAACAAGATGAAAAAACAGAAATCAGTTAGCTCAGCAATTCCAATGACATAAAATTTTTGGATTGTATGAGATGGAAACAAAAATGGTTATGGAAAAAGTTAGAAAAAACAAACCTGATGGAGGTTGCTGAGATGGATAAACCCATCGGTTTTGTCAAGTTCACCGCCCAAAGTAGTTCCAGTTTTCTGAAGAGCCTCCCACTCCTCGCTTGTGCTGATTCTGTACACGAATTCTTCTTCTCCTCCTTTCCTTCCTGCCATTCTTTTCCCCCCCACTTCCACTGGAGACGATAAAAATGGGACAAAAATAGCATATTGGGGTTACCTCTTTATAATTAATAATACTTCCTCCGGTCCAAAATAATGGTTCCTTTTGGAATTCAACTTTTTTTGGTAGTATAATTATTGTATTTGAAAAAAGTTGATTTTTCAAAATTATCTTTTTGATAGTACTTTTTTAGAAATATCAATGTCATAATTGTACTTTTTATATTGTTTATTAATTTAAAAGAAGGGCAAAATAGGAAATTTATATTATTTTTGTACTTTATTTTTTAAGATGGGCTAATATTTTAGAACAATGAAAAATGGAATAAGGGACTAATATTTTGAGACGGAGGGAGTAATATAAATGAGATGCCAAATAAATATTACTCC
This sequence comes from Camellia granthamiana, assembly GCA_036172215.1. NCBI lineage: Eukaryota > Viridiplantae > Streptophyta > Magnoliopsida > Ericales > Theaceae > Camellia > Camellia granthamiana. The sequence goes on along the minus strand of CM069914.1, from coordinate 86,381,052 downwards.
TACATAATATTTTAGTGTTTCATTTTTGTTATTGTAACAAAATTAAATTTAAATTTTATTTTTTGTGTATTCAAAATCTCTTCTTATTTGAAAATAAACAAATAATCTCATATTAAGCCCGTAAACAATTATGCAATAATTTTATTGTGCTAATTATGAATATTTTCATCATTTTTTGAAAGAAAATTTTCATTTTAACTTTTAATTTTTTATTCTATGGATAATTTCCTCGTCTTATATTTAAAAATAAATAAATAATTCCATTACATTCTAACACGTATTTACACTTACTAATTTATAGTGAAGACAACCCTAGCCCTTATCCTATCTCCTCTTCTTTGTTTTCATGATTTTCCCATTAGTATATTTGTTTGACAGTATTATTAAGGATATTTATTTAGATAAACTGGATAAGAAATTATTATAATGTTATAGGCTATTAGTCATGAGATTAATAGCTCTTAAATTATTTGGTCGTAAATGATATGTATTTAATTATGATTTTAATTTTAATTTTTTAACGAAACGTTAAACTAAAAAATTTGTTAGAGATAGAATCCAATCTCATGAAAGTAATTTCATTTTTACATATTATCTCATACACATGTTTAATTTTTGGATAGAAAATACAATTGAATCAAATAATTTTATTAAAAAATTAATTTCAAAACAATAAAGATATTTGCAAAAGAAAAAAAAATTATCATAATTTCTCAAATATTAATGTTTAAAATCGTTGATAGAGTACGATAATTTTTTTCTAATACATGCATCTTTTCTGTTTTGAAATTGATTTTTGAATAAAATTGTTAAGTAAATTAGAATAATATTATATGTACCAATTAATGTACACACTAGTGTACTAACAGATAATGTGTCATAATTTTAGAGATTTTGAGTATTTGTAATTTGTATGATAGGTGAGGTCAGTAATAATGACATAACACTAATTGGTATACTGGTGTGTACACTAATTGGTGCATGTAGCACCACCGAATAAATTATGGCAGTTGTTCATGTACTTCGGTCATTGTGTTATTTTGATCATTGTAATTTTAATTCGGTGGTGCTATATGTACCAATTAGTGTACACACTAGTGTACTAACTAGTGTTATGATGTTATTGACCACATTTATTATACAAATTCAAAATATTCAAAACCATACAAATGATACTACATCATCTATTAGTACACTAGTATGTATATTAATTAGTACATATAGTATTATTCATTTTAATTAACTCAATTTTCAATTGATCAAATTGATTATAATTCTTAACATTTTTTTTTTTTATAAAAAAATATATATATAAGTGGCATGTATTATATTTTTAAGAGTAAAATTATAAAATTATTCAACTCAATGAGTAAACTTTAACAAATTCAATTATTATTTTATGTCAAAACATTAATCAATGTGTTTGATTTGAGTTTTTTGAATTAAGTTTTTTAAAAATTGACTTTTTTGGTTTTCGTGTTTTTTTGTTTTTAGTGAATATTTTTTAAATTTTAAACATTTTTTTTTACTTTTTTAGATGCACTTTACTTAGATGTATTTAAAAAGTAAAAAATTTATAAAAAAATATTTTAAAAAATTAATAAATACATAAAAATACAAAAAAATGTACTAAATTCTTATATTTTTTTGTATTTTTGGTATTTAGTGAATTTTTAAAAGATTTTTTTACAATTTTTTTACTTTTTAGGTGTATTTATGTTAAATGTGTCTAAAAAGTAAAAAAATTGCTTAAAATATTAAAAAAAATCAATAAAAAAAAAACATGAAAAATAAGAAAGTAGAATTTTCTGAAAAAGTATTTTTTGAAAAGTGAAAACAAGCAAGGTGATTACATTATCTATTGAACTAAATTGACATAACATTTAAAACTGAAGGCCAAATTAAACAAATTAAAAATATAAGAATCAAAATAACATAAGAAAACAAAATGTAAGAATCACCTATATAATTTATCCAAAATTATTTAATTCCATTGTATTTTTCTTATAAAAGAAATAATATTAGTTTTATTTTTTAATTTTAAAAAGGAAAATACTTCGTAACTCGAAATTCGGAGCCCGAATTTGGCTCGAAACAGAAAAGAGAGAGAGAAGGAGAAAAGAGGAAGAGAGGAAGAGAAAGAGAGAAGCAGAGGGGAAGAGAGAGAGAAGACGATCGTCGCCCCCGCCCAGCCGCCAATCCGCCGATCGTCGCCCCGCCCAGCCTCGCCGCAGCCTCCGACCGCCGTCGCCCCGCCTCCGCCTCCTCCTCCCCCGAATATTATGCCCCCTCCAATCCTCCTCCTCCTCTTCCTCCTCCTCCCTCCTTCCTTCGCCTCCTCCTCCTCCTCCTCCTCCTCCTCCTTTCTTCCTTCTTCTACTGCAAAATAAGAGAAGAAGATAGAGTTGAAAATAAGAAAAAGAAAAGAAAAAAAAAAACAAAAAAGGGGGTCGAGCCACAGTCGAGCCATAACTTTCGAGTTACGAATCGGAACCGTTTTAAAAAAATATATTATAGAAGGTGAATAATAGCATCCAAAAATTTAGATTGGAGCAAGTAGCAGAACCTGTTACCTTTTCCTCGATCCAAGCGTCCTCCATGCGTGAATGTCATGCGTTGCTTCTCTCTCCAGACAACACTGACTCTCAAATTCAATCCCTCTGTGTCTAATATCATCTTCAATAGTTGATCAAATTTATTATTAAATTAAAATTTAATGAAAAAAGTTATTTTTGTTATTCAAATGATTCATCAAATTCATCATTAGATTCAAAATTTTAATTTTTTTAATTATTTTTTATCAAATCTTTATTTATTAATTTTTGATTTTCAGCATTGATATCTTTTTTTATAATTATTTTTTATCAAATCACTATTTATTAATGTTTGATTTTTACTATAAAATATCTTTTGTTTTAATCGTTTTTCTATCAAATGAATATCTTTAAATAACCACCACAAAATAAAAAAGTTTTAAAAAAATTAGGCTAATCAGTCAACCAGCTGATCGGCTATCTAATTGATCGATAATTAGATAAAATTACAATAAAAATATTAAAAATCTTAAAAACCCTTATCAAAATTTGAACCTTGCTAAATACTCCCAGTGGGGGTCGCACCCCCAGTGAGGTGGCGCGCCCCCACTGGTTGACAGTCCCAAAAAAAAAAAAAAAAAAAAAAACAGTTTTTTCCGGCCAATCCTGTGCCTCCACCTCACTGGGGGTGACCCCCAGCTGGGGGTATAACTCATTTTCGTCAAAATTTTTATAGTAGTTTCACTATGAAACTTTTAGTAAGACTTTGGGCCTCTAACTTTACTCAAACTACGAACACTTCGTTGGAAGCCTTGATATTAAAATTTTTCCTCAAATTTAACGAAAAATTTGATACATATAAAACCCCGATATCGTTAACTGCGAGGTTCACTCTCTCTCTCTCTCTGTCTCACTCTCAGATTCTCAGAGCCTTCGACGCCATGGCTTCTTCAATGGTGAAACCAGGTGCCCTCACTCCCCTCTACTCTGGTCTCAATGACTTCCCTCTCATCCGTTCGAGTTCAATCCCTACTACTCCCAAATTCGGAGACTCTCAACTTTCTCTGTTCAACATCACTCTGAAGCGCCCCAAAAATGCGCCTGTGCTTCCTGTAATCAGAGCCCAGAGCTCTCCTGGTATGTTTTAGCGCTCCCAATTTGTTAGTGGGTTTTCAGTTTCCCTTAATCCTTTATATGATTTTGTGTTTTGTTTACTGTAGATTATGTCCCTGATGCGAAATTCTACAAAGTGGAGGCGATTTTGAGGTGCAGGATATATGTTTTCCTTCTTCTTCTTCTTGTATTTATGTGATTATTGAATTCCTTGATGTTAGTTTTTGTGTGGATTGTGTATTGTCTTTATTTCCCTGCAAAAAACTTATGTTTATATTAAAATTTGACTCATTGAGATTTTGGCATTTCTAATTCTTGTTGTTGCTTCTGTTCTGCTGGTGAATTGCCGAAAAAGTAGGCCCTGGCGAATCCCGAAGGTTGCATCGGTAAGAGCTTCTGAATCATGCCTGTTATGCTGTTCAATTCATGCTATTATCACTTCACATTGTTGGTTTACGAATTCTACCGGCCATTCAATTTATTGTTTAGCAAAATTGAAAGAAATAATGTGTAGGTGATACTCCATTTTTAATACCAAGCTGATAACCTCTTTATTTAAAAATTAAATAGCAAGTTAAAGCAGCCGTCTCTCAATGTGGACTTTAGCATAAAACTAACATTTTGCTTGGGATGTAAATCCATTAAAAAAATTAAAGAAAAGAGGCACCTCATTATGTTAATTATAATAAAAAAATTCCACAAATTGCAATAAGTTACCAGCTTATCTTTAAATGCATTGCTATTTTCAAAATTGGAAGCATAGTTGTATGAACCTCCTATTTGGGGTATGTTTTTGCTCTAGAACCACAAGAATGTGGTTCGGAGTAAGAATCTTGTTAGAATTGAGTTTCCGTCAAGATAGAATTGCAATTTCAGTTGGGATGGGACCACTTAAACATATTGTAGAGGGTCAGATACCAAACGGCATCCCGGACCGAGCACCCATGGAAAATAGATCATGAACAAGCCATAGGTCAAGCCAATCGTTGACCATGCAACTAAAGGTCGGGCCGTTCAAAATAAGCCAAGAGCACGTCCAATAGACCGAATGGCGTCACACCGTTGAATACACATGTGATGTGCCCTTGAGGATGGACAATGCACTCATTGGGCCAAATGGCCGGCCAGAGAGCCAATCGGCCCAAATGGGGCCTCTTGATCAACACTTGGCCACATCATCATGGGCTGGTGATGATACGGGCTAGATGTGACCACGTCACAAGAAGGGTCCATGTCACCTATTGCTCGAAAATTCAGCTAGAGGAAAGTTAGGAAATTGCAAAGAATTCGCCCTGCAACAAATCGTTCTTGCCAAAAGCTAGCGTAGAAGACGTTTCCTCCAGAGAGGTCGAGCATGGCGGGGACTCATGCCAGAATCACAGGCGAGGAGCAAAGCCACTCCAGAAAAGGTACGTTACAAGTCCATTCAAGGACTCAACCTCTAGCATCCTCTACTTCCTTGACATTCTTTCACTCTCTTTGACATTTTCCTAACTTAAGCATCAGACAGGCTTTTCAAGCCACATCCCAACATGGCAGCACTTGGTGTTCATTGTCTTGCAGGAAACCATTCTTGATCATTCTTTGTTGACACAATATGACATAGGTGTGGGACCTGAGTCGAATATGACACTCTTATCTCGGACACAACTAACTCGAGAAAGAAGTGTGTCATAGGAGTGAAGAAAAATATGTTGTTACAGGAAATCACTAGGGGAGAAGCGTTAACCGAATCGCGAATTAAAATCACATACAAAGGCAAATGAAAAAGTACTTACAATACAAGTCATTGACGGTGAGGTTTTTCAACCATCTCTTCACGGATTACTCTCCTGCAATCCTCGGCCTCTCGTCATCAATCCATATGGGAGACCTAGACTCCTTGCAATTGATGAAAAACTAGGGTTGGAAAGCAAAGACACCTTGGAATAGGAAAAGCCCTAGATGAGAGCCCTTGGAAAGTGGGGATGTTTTGGAAATGTATACTATATGGATTTAATTGCGGATGGTGTGTACATAAGAAGATACGCTTGACTTTCATTATGACATGCAATCTAATTACTTTAAATTTGGCTTTGAAATATTTAATCAATTGTTGGGACTTTCCTAAATCAAGTAATTCTATTCGCACACTACAAAAATTGTCAGTTCACACCATTTTGTCATTTAGATGTCAACTTTCGAACAAACACCAATTGTTCAGATACAACTCATGAACAAAAACTCTTTTCAGTAATTGATATATGAACAATTAATTTTTGTTTGGAAGTTGATATTGGAACAAAAAAAATAGTGTGAACTTAGACAAAGTGTGTAAAAGCGTGGTCTACACATAGAAGCTCCCTCCTAAATATTAAATTGTAGCACAAAGGTTTCCTTATTATATGTACCATAACCAACAAATCATTGATATTTTCAATAAAATCATTTACGGAAAGGGAAAAAAATGAATTAACTCAAACTTAAGGTTTTGTACATTATCTTTTTAGTATTCGTTCATCTCCTCCTCCCCTAATTCAACAATACATAGAATATTTATTTTTGATATTTGTATTAATATGGTGTGTCGCTTTAACCGTATCCAAAATTTGGACACTTTTTAGTTGTGTCCCCGTATCCTATAATTGGAAAAATATGTGAATCCGACTTCTACCCATACCCGAGTCCGGGTAACTTAGATTCTTATATCCTTATAACATGAAGTAGTGAGCCCTTGTTGTACTCGTATGGGTACAATTTGGACCATGAAGCCTTCCCTAAGGCAAGCATACACATGATCACTGACTTCTTGTAAGGACAATTTCTAATGTTTAATTTGTTGGAAATTTGAAACACATTTATGCATACCATCCCAATTTTCACATAAGGAAATATACCTAACTATTAGTACCAATAGTTAAAACCATGCCCCTTGCAACCCATCTAACTTTGTCATATTGACACTATATAGACAATTCTGTGACTGAACCCGTCCATGGAAGTTTCCCTTTATTTAGTAATCAGCTAAATAATTTGTCCAAACAATGTTAATGTGGCTAAGATTGGTAGATAGAGGGCATAGTTTTATATTGATGCACTTGATGGTGTATTGCTGGCATATATGTGAAAACAAAGAGAATAAAATAACACATGACAAGAATCAAAGTCTGAGTAGTCAATTTTAGTTTTTAAGGTGGACAAATTTTTAAATAGGATTGTCTGAACCCAACATTTCCCTGAAGTAATGGTTTTTTTATTCTTGATGTCATGAATTTGGATGGCAGGAGTCAAAGACTAGGAATGGGTATCTTGTTCCCAGTAATATGATATCTAGAGCGATCTCATTCAGGTGTTTGTATAATTCAAAAATCTTAACTGGGGAACAAATATATGGGGATTTAATAGGAAATAAATAAACCTCAATCTTTTTCTATTTATTTCTCGATTAAGTAGGAATTTGAAATTATTGTGTGAGTACTAGGGGAATCAAATTCCTCCTGCTTGGGAAATTAATTCCGGTTGAATTGAGAAATCAGTAATTACATTCTCATTCCAATTTCATCCAAATAGTGAAATCATGGGGATTCAAAATCACATTCCCATTTCCCCTGAAAAATTCCCATCATCCAAACTTAGCCTCAGGGAATTTTGTTAACCTTGAGACATAGCCTTCCGTAACTCTAATATGTATTAAATTCTACATTGGTTTCAAGTGACAGAGGAAATATTAGGTGCCAAACATTTTTATTCTGTTTACACTATACAAACAACTAGCCATAGAAAATTATAAATAAGGAAAGTATCATCAATAGATGTGTTCATGGACATCTTAATATAGCAATACTTGTTCAACCACACTGTAATAATATAAACGATAGCCTCAGGATATGTAATCCTTGATTTACTTGGAAAACTAAATTTTCATTCTTTGAAGACTTCAAATCTATTAAGTCACCAACTGTCCCATAAGCTTAAGCTGATAGGAAATGAGTGCAATAGTGTACATCAAGTTATCTAACACCCTCCTCATGTGCAACCCCGTTTTGCACGTGGAGATGTAAACTTTCATACATACAGACAAGGGAGCATGCGAACAAGAGAGACTTAATGCAAACAGGGACCAAATGCAAACTGATAGACTTGAACCCAAGACCTCCCCAACTTGAGCTCTGAAACCATATCAAGTCCTCAATTGCCCCATATGCTTGAACTGTTAAGAAATGGGTCCAACAATGTATCTCAAGCTATCTAACAAAATCTACATAAGAAACAAAGTTTTGTGCTCATTAAAGAAAAAGGTGGAAAAAAAAACATGAGATATAGCTCATATGATGAATATATCTTATTTCAAACTCAAAAAGTCATCAAAATTTGAGATTTAATCTTGTATTCTATGTCCAAATTTGTTAGTTTAACTGAGTAATGAGCATTAGATTTAAAGGCTAAAGCTCACAGTGTTGGCTGATAAGGGACAGACTATAGTACTGAGTCAAAAGAGGCAGTGGTTTTCCTAGGCCTTTTTCTGTTCTTATGATTCCAGTGTCTCTGTTGACGTTGCAATTCATGATACTGCAACCAAGGGATTTTAGCATTTTCATGATATGAGGCCATGTCTTTGTCTTGTGTATTGCATTTGTTGTCAAGTCTCGGGGCAATCTCTTTGTGCACTATGACAAAAGTTAGGTGTGTACTCAATTTTTCCCCTCCCAAACACACATTAATGTGTACTAATTGGGCTTCGTTTTTTTTATTTTTTATTTTTTTCATTCAGCCTCCCAACAATGTTTGTATATCAAAATGATTAAATAATTCCTTAATCTTTATGCTAAAAATGAACTTATTTAAATCTTCTCAAAATTTTGAACATTGCGTCAGAATATATTTGAAACAGATCAACAAGTTACGGAACTGTTTGTCGTATTTCATTTTTACTCGTGAGAAGTCGACAATAAAGTTTATGAACCTGACCAAAACGTACACATCATTGTTCAGTGTCTTTTGTCATTTGGCCACGTTTTCTTCATTAACTATTGAGATCTCTTGATTTTACTATTTATCACATCTGGCACACAAGAAAAGGGAAGACAAAACAAAACAGTTAGGACAGAAACTTTGTTTTTAATACCAGTAACACATTTCAGTTCTAACTTGTCATATCATTTATAAAATATGCAGGCTCTTCTGAAAATGGGTATTCGTGGTGTTACGGTATCTGATGTCCGAGGTTTTGGTGCTCAAGGTGGTTTGACGGAAAGGCATGCAGGTAAGAGCTTGTCTTGTTGGGGTGTTGAAATCAAAGTTGTACAGTTTGGTTAACATGAGTTTCTTGGTTTTCTTGGTTTTATCTTCGTCTGGCACAGGCTCTGAATTTTCTGAAGACAAGTTTGTTACTAAAGTTAAGATGGAGATTGTGGTGAGCAAAGACCAGGTATAAAAAAATATGAAGGCTAAGAGGTCTTTCACAAGTTGTTTTGTCACTATAAACTGAAGCATCATTTTATTTTATTTTTCCTTTATAAGAATTTTCCTTTTATTTTCACCCAACAAATTGTTGATTGGTGAAAATACAGTCTTGCTTCGCATATCACTTATTCAAACTATCACTTTATATTGTTTCAGGTGGAATCTGTAATAGACAAGATCATTCGAGAAGGAAGAACAGGAGAAATTGGCGATGGCAAAATTTTCCGTAAGATTTCAGACCTTTTGCTTTCCTTTTTCTTTTAAAAATTTTTAATTGCTAAATTTCGGAATCTTTTGATTTCTTATTTCACTGATCTTTAGACTGCAATTGATTTACTTTTAACCAAAGGATTGCATTCTTTTTTTATTTTTTATTATTACAACATATACATAATCATGAATGTGTATTTCAACTACAAGGAACTGTAGAAACTCGAAGCACAAAAAAATGGGGGAACAAGTCGCAACTTATAATCAAATTAGCATTTTTTAAGGAAATTTCTTTTATTCTGGCAAAAGTGCTTTGATGTTTTTCTGAGAAGTTCTGCATTTATCATTGGGGTTTGTCAATATACAGATCAAATTCTGGCCATAAATAACAACTTAATAATAAGAGGAAATTAAAAGTAAAACAAGGAAAAGAAAGAAAGTGGAATTGGAGGATATGATCATAATACATGAAATCTTAGTGAAAGAATTGATGCTAATAGCACATGTGGTTATTTCTGTCCAATTAAGAAGATTAAATTTGATGTCTTCTTGGTGAGGAAAGAGAAGGGATGTAGTATTATCCTTGGGTACAAAGGCGTAAGGTTTGAGGCGAAAGTGAAATATATTTTGGTTGTCTACTTGTGAACGCAATCTTGTGACTTTTCCTTTTCAACATTTTCGCTGCATTTAACCAAAAAAAACTGTAGATGTACTAATTTAAAAAATAACAGAAATGAATGAAGTGAGTAATTGAATGTTGAAAATGTTATCTATGATAACCTGGATGGCAGTCGCCATCTATTGAGAATAGCACCCAGCTACTTGTAATCGGATCGTCACCGTCATGATACAAGGACAATATGTGTACTTCATGCCCCTTATTCTGTAATCGGGTATTTTTTTAAAAATTTATTTATGAAGCTTGTATTCAGGAAACCATGCAAAATATTGAATGGATTGATGATTAAATTTCTAATGAGGTTCCACATTTTTGTGCAGTGGTGCCCGTGACAGATGTAATAAGGGTTCGCACTGGTAAGTTTTTGCCCTTTTTTTTCACTCTTGAGTGAGCATCATTTTTAAAAGTCACACATGGTTATAGGAATGTCTTTTATAACTCCTGAGTTATCGTCGACACGCAATTTTCAGGTGAGCGGGGAGAAAAGGCTGAGAGGATGATGGGAGGGCGAGCTGACATGATTAACTTTTGATCATCAAGTCAAGTATTACCACCCCTTCTCTTTGGTGCCTTCTAGAAATTAGGAGACTTCTAGTTTCTATGTGCAATATCTCTTTTGAGTTTGGAAAATAAAAGCAAGGAGACTAATCATGTAGTTTCACTATTTGTTATATAAACAAAATCTAATAGTTGCCGAAGTTGCCCTCTTTAATAGATCAGTTACTGTTGTTTGTGCGCCTAATCGGCATGGAAATGGCCGGTTAAGAAGTTTTAGAAATTTATACCGGTGCTGTTTGGCAGATGAGACAGACTTTTCATTGTCTAAAAACTAAGCAATTCATTGAACTATCTTAGGCCAGGGGGTCTGCATCATTTGTTTCTGTTGCAGGTGCAGAGACTCATAAGCATTTGTCATGGGACTGAGGCAATGGCATTGCCAATCAATGAGTTTGGTTTTGTGCTGGTTTGTTGAATTGAGTTGACATTGCTTTGGACTGTTTCAATTTTGCAGTTAAAATGAGTCTCTTTTGATTTCATGCGCATTTATAAGCATCCTGGGTTATAGCCATGTACGCAATCATGCAAGGGCTTTCCTCCTATGGATATGTTTGAATATGAGACAAACTAGAAGTTGAAAACTGGATGTGCCAGTTATGTGAAAGAAAGAAAATTTTGAATGTAGAAGAAAATTTGGATTAAAATTTTAGGAAGTTATGTTAGGGTAATTGTGATGTTAGAAAATGCGGCACATAGACATTCAAACCAAGTAAGTTGTATGCTTGGCCCCCATTTGGTAGAGCTGTGAGAAAGTGATTATAGATTATAACTTAACAGATTAGAACTTATAACTGTGAACATATGTTATTGACCTGTTTGGTGCAGCTATAGGATTATGGATTTAAGTAACGGAGTAGTGTTTGGTGATAAGCTGCAAAATAATTTTTTGTTATATAATTGTCATTTTTGGCCTTATATGATATAAAAATGATTATTTTGTCATTTTTTTCAGTTTTAATTTTAAAAAAGTTATTTCATTAATAAAAGTTAATATAATTGGTATTACAAAAATTATTATTTTCATTAACAATATCAATTAGTATAAAATTATTTCATTTTTTTCATTATAAATTAATTAGTGTCAATTAATGACTTAATTAGCATTAATGTTTTCTTTTTTCTTTTTTCTTTTTTCTTTTTCTTCATTTCTTTTTTCTTTTTCTCCTTAGTTTCTTTTTCTCCTTAGTATTAATGTTGTGATGTCATTACATTATTTTTTTTATATTAATTTCAATTAGTTATTTAATAGAAGTTATATTAATTTTAATTTTTTTTCATTGCAATTAATAATATAACAATTGTTATTTTTTTAATTTAGTGATATTTCATTTTTTCATTTTATTTAGTGATATTTCATTTTTTTCATTTTTAGTAATTCATTTATTCATTTGACAAATCCTTTCATTTTTTTCAATTTATATAAATTTTTTTTTAGTGATATTTCACTTTTTCATTTTTAGTAATTCATTTATTCATTTGATAGATCCTTTCATTTTTTTTCAATTTATATCAATTTTTTTTAGTGATATTTCATTTTTGAGAAAATTAGTCTAAGGTCCTTCCCTAATTTTTAGTAATAGAAAAGATCCACAATATTATTTTGTAATATCTAAGGTTTCTCAACTCCCACACTCATATATCACAGAGAAATTTGACTCAAGTCAAACCTCATTTGCAAACTGAATTCATAGGCAGAGCAAGATTTGAGAATCACAGATGCATAAATAGATACATATGTAAGTATGTAAATGTAGAGAGAAAGAAAGAAGGGAACCTCCTTGGAAGAACCTAGATCCGAGCTTGGCGTAAGAAGAGAGCTTGACGTCGAGATCGCCCTTGATCTTGCGAGCCTCCTTTCTCAATTCCTCCCAACCTGACTCCTGCAATAGCTCCATAGTCGGATCCGACATTAACTTTATTTGCTTTCATAACAGGTATGTTCCAACACATTTACATATGATGGTTTTTGAGTTGGTTAAGAACTCCTTGCAAACCATCTCCATGGAAGGACCTACAAACCATCTCCATGGAAGGATATGGTAAGTTAATTATTGTAATGTGTTGCACCGTACATAAATGCAAGGATCCCTAAATGTATCAAAATCAACATTGTGCACATATAATGTGCCTCCATGACTGTTGTTGTCTTGTTGTTTTGAGTTTACCACAAAATGCTTGTTATTGGACATCCAAAGTTAAAGTTACAATGTTTAGTTGATATCTGGACCTGTAGTAGGAATTTTTTCTGATCCACGATATTATTTCTTTGGGTTAGAAGGAATTTTCTTTGGGTTTTTGTGAATTTCTCTGGATTTAAGGGAATTTTCTCTAAGTTTTTATGAATTTCTTTGGGTTGGAAGGAATTTTCTCTGGGTTTTTGTAAATTTCTCTGGATTGGAAAGAAAAATTTAAAAAGGCCATTGTTGATCAGAGCTTTTATAGATATCTATGGGTACTTTTTGAAAGCTGTTTTGGAAGATCTCTTTCTTTCTCTCTCTCAATTTACTTGATGGGTTAGGTTCTTCTTCAACTCTTTTTCTGTGGTGGTAATATATCATAATCTGTGCTCTTTCTCAGATTTTCTTCCAAAGAAATTTGGTGTTAGAGGTGTGTAAAATTTGTCTGTGATGTGTCCAGAGAAATTTTGTATATGTGATGTGTAAAATTTTCTTTGTGATATGTCTAGAGAAATTTGGTGTTGGTGAAGTGTCCAGAGAAATTTAGAATTTTCTCTATGATGTGTCCAAAAAAATTTGGAATTTTCTCTGTGATTTGTCCAGAGAAATTCTCTGGATCGAATTTTCTCTAAATTAATATTAAGGGACCTTAGACATTATGAAAATATTGAGTGTCCTTTATGATATAAAGTCTTAATACCAGGGACCTTAAAAAAAAATCCCCAATTTAGGAAAAATTAATCTAAGGTCCTTCCCTCATTTTTAGTAATAGAAGAGATTCACAATATTATTTTATAATATTTAAGGTCCCTCAACTCCCATACTTATACATCACAAAGAAATTTGACTAAAATCAAACCTCATTTGCAAACTAAATTCATAAAGTAGAGCAAGATCTGAAAATCAAATATGCATAAATAGATACATATGTAAGTATGTATATGTAGAGAGAGAGAGAGAGAGAGAGAAGGAAACCTCCATGGGAGAACATAGAGCCGAGCTTGGCGTAAGAAGAGAGCTTGACATCGAGATCCCCCTTGATCTTGCGAGCCTCCTTCCTCAATTCCTCCCAACCCAACTCCTGCAACAGCTCCATAGTCGGATCCGACATTAACTTTATTTGCTTTCATAGCAGGTATGTTCCAACACATTTACATATGATGGTTTTTTAGTTGGTTAAGAACTCCTTGCAAACCATCTCCATGGAAGGATATGGTAAGTTAATTATTGTACTATGTTGCACTGCACATAAATGCAAGGATCCTTAAATGTATCAAAATCAGCATTGTGCACATATAATGTGCCTTCATGACTGTTGTTGTCCTGTTGTTTTGAGTTTACCACAAAATGCTTGTTATTGGACATCCAAAGTTAAAGTTACAGTGTTCAATTGATATCTGGACCTGTAGTAGGAATTTTCTCTGATCCACAATATTATTTCTCTGGATTAGAAGGAATTTTCTCTGGGTTTTTATGAATTTCTCTAGGTTTGAGGGAATTTTCTCTAGGTTTTTGTGAATTTCTCTGGATTGGAAGGAATTTTCTCTGGGTTTTTGTAAATTTCTCTGGGTTGGAAGGAAAAATTAAAAAAAGCCATTGTTGATCAGAGCTTTTACAGATATCTATGGGTACTTTTTGAAAACTGTTTTGGAAGATCTCTTTCTTTCTCTCTCTCAATTTACTTGATGGGTTGGGTTTTTCTTCAACTCTTCTTTTGTGGTGGTAATATATCATAATCTGTGCTCTTTCTCAGATTCACTTCCATAGAAATTTGGTGTTAGAGATGTGTAAAATTTCTTTGTAATGTGTCAAGAGAAATTTGGTATGGACGATGTGTAAAATTTTCTTTGTGATATGTCCAGAGAAAATTGGTGTTGGTCCAGAGAAATTTGAAATTTTCTCTATGATTTGTCCAAAGAAATTTAGAATTTTCTCTATGATGTGTCCAGAGAAATTCTCTGAATCGAATTTTCTCTGAATTGATATTGAGAGACCTTAGACATTATGAAAATAGTGAGTGTCCTTTATGTTATAAAATCTTAATATTAGGGACCTTAAAAAAAATCTCCATAAATTTATTTCAATTTTAATTAATTATTATTATGATTTTTTAATTAAAAAAACAATGAAAACCTCCACACAAAAAAAAACACTGAAATCCATTGCCAGAGACAAACGAACGCAAGAGAGAGAGAAAGAGAGAGCAACAGCGAAGAACCAACGCCGGACGACGACGGATGGTTGATCGTCACGCAGTCAATCGTGACTCTAGGGTTTTAGATTGCGATCGCTACGCAATCGATGGTTAGAATTTCGATCGCGAAGCTAGGGTTTCGATCGCTGAGAGAGAGAGAGAGAGAGAGAGAGAGAAAAGAGATCTAGTCCGCGAAGCTAGGGTTTCAATTGCTAAGCTAGGGTTTCGATCGCTAAGAGAGAAAGAAAGAGAAAAGAGATCTGGTTCGTGAGTGTGAGAGAGAGGGAGAGCACTGGTGAGAGAGAGAAAGAGAGGGGGAGAGAGAGAGTATTGGTTCGTTGACCGCCGAAAATCGCCTCTCTCTCTTTCTCAAAGAATGAACAGTGATGCTTGGTGCTTTATATAATGACAATTTAGTAATACTTCAAATTAGCAAAGGGCATTTAAGTAATTTTGCCCCTCAATTTGTAGCTTCCCGCTTAAGCTGAATGAGTAAGCACCTCGGAGGCCATTTAGCCAGAAAGCACTTTTTTGGCTTAATTTAAACTACAAAAAGTGATTTTAAATTTTACCAAACACACCAAAACAACTTAAAATAATCTAAAAACTAAGTTAAGCAGCTTTTAAGTTCTACCAAACACCCCCAATATAAAATAAATATAGCCATGGAAAATGGAGCTAGTAGGAAAGGGAATGATGTAAAGCAATTCTTGGTGGTGTCGTCTGTATGCGAGCTCGTGATGAATTGATGATTTGATCAAAGAGCTCTAATCGACTTGCTTTTAGTTCACTTTAGTCAAATTTAGGGATTTGGCTTCTCTCAGCATTTGGATTTTGTGGGCTCATTGTGAACTAAAACAGTTCACTTTTTAGCACTCGTTAAGAAGAATAGTCATATAAAAAATCAAAATGATTGAACTTTGATAATTATATATTTGAATCACATTTATCTTTAAAAAATGAATAATTATTCTTGAAATTATATTGGTTGTCTGTTTTTTTAAGATAAATGTGATTCAAATATATAATTATCGAAATCCAACCATCTTTATTTTTTATATGAATATTCTTTTCAACGAGTACTAAAAAGTAAACAGTTTAAATCACGGATATTGGACTCACAATGGCCCACTAAGCTCAAATGTTTTCTCAAGTAAAATTGTAAATATGAGAAAAACTGAACCCAACGCATATCAATATTAGATCTGGGGAAATAACATGTTAGTGTGGAAGCCCAAAAAATTACTTTAGATAGATGGAAAAGCTTGTCAGATTCTCTTTCAATGTTACAAACTTAATCATTACTTTGAATTTTTTTAAAATTGGCACTAAAATGATATTTGCCCAATAAGATATGACCAAAGCATATTTAATTTAATTACCATAGCGTTGCAGAAATCATGTAACACCATCATCAATGGAGCCTGATATGAAGAGACTCAAGTTACATGAAACTGAAACTGTTGCACTACAAGAATTATTTGAATAATTTTAAAATGAATTATTTGCTCATGGTGAACCTGTTTTCTGCATGCATTTCCAAAATCACATAAAAACAGAATTTCTGATAAAACATTAATAAAGGCATCTCTAGCTTCAGAAGACGAAAAAAATAAATAACAAAAATATATGAATAATTCTGAAACTATAGGAAACAAATGGCGGCAATGCCGGCAACAGAAACCCCAAACGGTGAAGTAGATGATATAACAAATTAACAAGATTGAAAATCCAAACATCAAAAGAAATGTTAAAACTCTATTCAGCACCAACACGAGAAACCATACTCAGCATCCAGATGTCTATGCCTGCAAATGCAAAATTACACAAACAATGAGGGGAAGATCAACAAAGTTGACAATGATGTGATGTGAATCATGTGGATGATGAGTTGAGCTCAACCTTATTTGCAATGTTGTTTGAGAGCCAGTCCAGTCCTTCGTACAGACCTTCCCCAGAAGTGGCACAGGTGCTCTGGATGTACCTGCAGCATCCATACACAGTCAAATTCACGCTCTGTTTGGTTTCAAAAAAAAAAAAAAGGAGAGCGAGAGAGAGGCACTTTTTGGCTACTTAAGCCAAAGACATTTTGGTTGTTTGGTTTCTTTCAGCTTATTTTAGTTGACAATTGAGGTAAGGGAAAAAAAAAATTAAAAAAAGAAAAAAAGAAAAAAAAAAAAGGATCCATTATGTTTGGCAAGTGCTAAGAAAGCCACATTTTTTTCCTGAATTTTATTTCTAGTCTAGAAGGGTCTAAAAATATATATTTTAATAAAAATTTCAAAGGGTTCACAATAGGCAGAAAAAAAATCCTAACCCCACTTAAACCTTCCCAATAACAAAAAAATTATATATTTTAGAATTTGCCAAACCAACCCCTCAGATTGAATTTGACTAGCTCCACTATCTATTCTATGATCATGTGCATGCAAGTGCGGTGCAAGTGCGTGCAGAGAGATTGAGAGAAGGGGGAACAATATTTTTTTTACCAGTGGCGTTGACGGAGGGAGTGAAGGCCAAGCTTATCAGTAATCTCAGCAGCATTCATTGCATTTGGAAGATCTTGCTTGTTTGCAAATACCAGCAGCACAGCATCCCTCAATTCATCCTGCAAAGGCCAACAACTTCTAATTACCAAAGGCAGGGAATATACATTTCTAAATGTGTGACATTACTACAGTACAGTATTTATCCCAAAAAAAAAAAAACCGTTATTACAGTACAGTAACAATATTTTAAAAAGGGCATTGTTCTCATATGTACTGAACTGATGAAATAAGAAATTCTCCCCTACCTCATTTAGCATTCTGTGCAATTCATCTCTTGCTTCAACCACACGATCTCGGTCATTGCTATCAACCACAAAGATAAGTCCCTGTGTGTTTTGGAAGTAATGTCTCCACAAAGGTCGGATCTGGGAAACAATAAGTACAGATGGTCATTCACTCGATTGATTGTGCAACACACAGCTATGGCTATTAACTTTAAATCAATTCAAAGCATCTAGAAGATGCTCCAACTATGACCAAATGAGGCCATTTACAACAACAAAAATGCAGAAGTCAACAATGAGCACTAAACTGTCCATAAGCATGAACCTCATATACAGCATCATGTTTTGATCATCACTAGTTAAATAGCTCTAGTGTGTTATACAACATGATTGCAGACAAGAGTTATCAACTCAAAATGTTGGCCACCAAAGAGCCTTTCCTCCTTCCATAGATGACCAAGGATAACTATAAAATATTTAGCTATATATTGTAAATTTTAAGCTTATTGTATGGAATTACATCAGAGCATCATTGGAACGTCCATCAAAATTCCAGTTTTGAAAAAACATAACCACATGATGACGCAATTGCACGCACTCATTTCCAATAATAAGAACACATGTAAATATTGTAAAAATTCCAAAGAAAGCCTACCAAATATAGTTAGATCAATTTAATTCCACCATAGTACATTTAAAAAAGAAAAAGATCATGGGATCAAACCCACAAGACCGATAGAGCTAAGGTAGCTCAAGTCATCTGATGTACTGGCTCAATTGAGTTGAGACTTATCGAGATCCTCCACTAAGAAATGTTACCATAGTGATTTCTACGAACACGCCATAATAAAGTTGGTGAATAATTGGTCATTTTCTTTTCTTTATTTGGCAGTCTGGTTTTCCCTGGATCAAAATTTAGGCCAAGTTTGGCATCCATCCAAAAATCCAAAAAGTCAAAAAGTCACTATCCTATTTAAGTCACATCATCTTATTTAAGTCACATCACCTCTCTAACACATCACTTCAAACCCAACCCAAATCCAACCCATATTTCATAAAAAGTCAAAAAGTACACTTATTTAGTCTTCCCAAACTTGACCTTAATCTTTTGAGTAAAGGTGGATTCAATCCCTATAATGAAGAAGGAGGGGGGGAGGGTAAAGAAAATTTGTCACTAGAAAACAACGCATCATAGTTCTTTTCCACAACAAACTCATCTTGCATATGTCTCAATTTTTAAACAATGTACTTCATCAATACATTTAATCTGTTTAAGGTGATGTTGGTTCTTTAGTATGCATTTGATGGAGCTATATTTTAATATCACAAAAAACTACTCAGTATATTTTATCATTTCATTGCAAAAATATAATGAAAACCTAACCCTAGTGCAAATTAACATCCAAATGACAGATAACCACAACATCAATATTCATTGTGAAAAGTCAACATCTAAGAATAATGAAGATTACATACCTTGTCCTGGCCACCAACATCCCAAACAGTAAAGCTAATGTTCTTGTACTCCACAGTCTCCACGTTAAATCCTGACCAAATAATAAATCCGAGTGCAGTCCCATCACATGAATGGAAAAACTAAGATAAAATATCTCACTCAACACTACAGTTGGCAATGGCAACCTTTTGAATGATGCCATAATCAACTCACTGCAAATAATGCATCTTTGCCAATGTGAAAGTGTTATGGTTTAGGCCAACACAATTCAGTAAAACAGAAAAAACTATTCTATCTCTACCAAACCAATTCCATTTCCTAACAAATGGTGCCAAAGTTTGTATTACTACAATCTATAAGTATATAATAAAAATCTACTGAAAATCTGAGTGAAACCATGAGTTAATCTGATCAAGATCTCAATTCCTACAATAAGATCAACATAAGAGAACCTGGATCACTAACATCTATTTTGAAAAAGGAAAGAGAGAAAGAAAAAAAAAAAAAAAAAAAAAAAAAAGTGGCAACAGACAAATATTACCTTGTTGCTACAAAAAACCTATGACAAATGTCAAATAGCAATCAATAAATTTGATCTTCATTAAACTTACCAATGGTAGGAATTGTGGTGACTATCTCTCCCAGCTTGAGCTTGTAAAGAATGGTAGTCTTACCAGCTGCATCAAGACCCACCATCAATATGCGCATCTCTTTCTTTGCAAACAGCCGACTGAAAAGCTTGGTGAAAGACAGCCCCATTTTTGGGTCTGAAAAACCCAACAAAACAAAATCAATCCATAAATCCTATCAACCAAAATATTTAACATAAATTGCCATAGTTACAAGTTTTCAACCAGAAAACACCCAGCAGTGTTCTAGCAATGCAAATTGTTTCTTTCAGAGAATAAACTGAGACTCATATAGAACCCGCCGAAACTCTTTAGCACTTGGATTTTAGACAATGTAATTGAATTAGATTCTTTCAAAAGACTTTCCCTCGTAACAAAGCAACAAGTGAAATCAGTTCAACTATAATGTAAAATACGATAGAAAATAAAATGGAACACAATTATGAAAGAAACAAAAATCAAGAAACAGATGCTACACTGTATTAAGTTGAATTCCCGTAGGATTGGTAAAACAAAAAAGATTGACATGTAACTTTGACAAATGATCTGATTCCAAACCCAAACAAAGCATCTAAACCAAATGATATTTACATACAACTTTAAACAAAAAAGAAAACAAAAACAATAAATTTAAAGGAAGAAAAAAAGATCTGAAACCTAAGTGTGATCCAAATAGAAGAGAAGAGAAAAGAAAAAGATAATAATTCCTCTCCTATCTTGTTTGGTTAAACTACTACAACAACAAAAAAACAAAAAAAAAAGAGTTTCATATTATATTATCAAAACAACTTTTTTTAGAAGAAGAAAAAAAATGCAATTAGTTCATTTCTTTTCTCTCCCAATCTGGTGGATTGATAGAGGGGTTATAAGAGAAATGGGTCCATCTCCATTTCTTCTTCCCGTTTCTCTCTCTGCTTATTCAAACAAATGATATGAACAAAGAAAAATCTTTTTTTTTTCCTCTTTTCTTTTCTTAACAAATCATCCAATCCAAATGGGCTGCAAGATACACACTAATCAGAAACAAGAACTACGTGTTCCACAATCTTTATCAAATTAAAGAGAACAATCATCATTAGATTACAAAATTTCAACGAACTCACATAGCTGATCGAAATGCTATGAGGCCACTCGTTGGATCACATTGAATGAGATCCCAAAATATAAATGTCATTGAATAAGATCAAATCATAGATAAAGGTAAATCAAGATCCAAATCTACAAATGCGACCATGAATCTATCCGATCCTATCAATATACAGATCAACATATCTAAAGAAATAATCATAAAATTTTGTCAAACTTGGCAATCTTTTAACCACAAGAAGAAAACAAATAACAAGTTTATGGTAGAAAATTTCCAACGATCAGATCTAATGTGTAAACAAAATTCAAAAAAAAAAAAAAAAAAAAAAACTGTACAGAAATGTAATCATTGAAGTCGAAACACACAGATCGGCATGAAGCGAGAGAGAGAGAGAGAGAGAGAGAGAGAGAGAGAGAGATGCATATTTACCTGAGGAAGGAAGCGAATTGAGAGACAAGAGCGAAACAGATCTCGTCTCTCTCTCTAAACCAGAAGAGGTCCCAGACTCTCAGAATGGACCAGCACCCTGGTGCACGACCAACAATAGCACAAAAGATGAGGATGGCGCATTGGCGCTATATCCTATATATAGACACCAGTTTTATTTTACTTTTTTTTTAAAAAAAAAATGTTTCAGACCACAGAGGAAGACTCCACCACTCCCGTTGCTTTATTTAGGCCAAATTTGGTATCTATTATATAATTCATCTTTTTATCTTTTTATCTTTTTTTATCACATTATTACTCTATTTTTCTGCACATCTTTTCATAAAAAGACAAAAAATATACTTTTTTAAGACATTCCAAACCAACTCTTATTATTGATGTGTTTAAATTATTTTAAGAATTGTATTTGATAGCGACATAAATAATTTAGATTATTTTGAGAGTTTTAGGAGTTGTGTTTTGTATGGATGTCTGTCATTATTACACACAAAAATTGTGACTCGGGTAATAAAATAAATTTTTTATTTTACTAATTTAAATTTTAATACTTTGATTGAGGCCAATTTTGAAAAGTGATTCTTTTTAATTTATTAGTTTTATAAAAAATATATAAAAAAATAAAAAAATGATATGACCAAAATAAGTTAATAAGTCGATAAGATGGTTTGTTTTTTGCCTTCTCAAGAGACTTTTAGTTCCAATTTATTTATTTATTTTTGTTAAGTAAAATTAAAAATATATATATTAGTTATTAATATAGTTTTTTGTTAGTTTAATGACTCAATATTGATTTTTTTTTTTTTGGTAGTTTTTCCTTTTTTTAATACACAATTTTGAAAAAATTATAATAATCTAACCGTTACTTTATACAAAATATTACCAACAAAAAATCTAAATTTTGATTTTTATAACAAAATAAATTCTTAATTTTAAATTTTATCAATTTAAATTATAATATTTTGATTTGTTTTTAATTTAAACTATTCACCTATTTTAGTTGGGAGAAATTATCAGAAAGTCCTATGTACCAAACTGTTACTCTTTATAGTCCTAAATTGAATCTTTTGGATTGGCAAATCCTATTTTACACGTTTGGTAGACAACCAAATCCCATTTCAAATTATGTGAGGTGTGGGGAGACTGATTTGCCCTTTTTTGTTATGGCATGTACGTGTATTATGGGATTCATTGAATATTTTGTGGGATACGTTGCTCTGTCACGTTGGCAAGTTGGATCTTATGTTTTGGGGTGTGATAATTTCGTGGGTCGGGCTGAAGACTTATTGTGAGTTAGCAAAGTAGGGTTTCTTTGTCTTCTTACTGGTGGTGAGAGCTGTGTGCAGTCGTCAACATTGGTTATCATTGCAGGTACATAATACGTTTATATCTTTTTCATAGTTAACACGCCATTGCCCTGCAGATGACGTGTGCCCATGACCACGTTTTTACATCCTTCGCACTGTCCACAATTGTTCTACTTAAGTTTCATTGTGATTTATCTGCCTATGATTTTTATTTCCCCCCCCACACCGTTCCTGCGGGGTGATAGGATTCAGTTTTTTTTTAGTTCATTACTGTATTGATTTTTGTTGGTACTTTTTTTTGTTTTGTTACATATATAACATGTGTTTCACCCATGTCAGTGTGTGCTCGACGGTATGGAAGGGAGTTTGATGTTGTTGTGTTCCTATCGTAACATTAACGCAGCCTACAATCTCCAGGATCATGGCACGTTTGCTGAATTAGTTGATTTTCTGTGTTCCAAGTTCAGCGGGATAGGTCCCCATAATGTGGGATTGTCGTACAACATTCCAGGTTTGAACAGTTTTACTTTACAAGATGATGTTGATTTGGAAAACCTTGGTAGTCTTGCCCGATCGTTCGGGTTGCAACACGTTTGTGTGTTGGTTGATCAGCATGGAAGGTTGGATAGTGTAAGTGCGGCCACCGAACAACATACTATGCAACCCAAACCAGTGTCCGGAATAATCGTTAATGACCAAGGACAAAGTGATGACGAGGTTGATTTGTTGCCTGATTTCTGCCCCCACAAAAATAAAGTACTCCTAACTGAATCATGGGCGCGGGGTTTAACCCACGTCGGTCAATGCTTTTAGGGGGGTGCACACGAATTTCGTACGGTTTTGTGCAAGTACGCCGTGGAGTTTGGGTTCAATTTCAGATATGTTAAGAACGATTCCGTACGGGTCACAGCAGTCTGCTCCATGTTGGAGGATAAGGGATGCACATGGTCTGTACATGCTCGGGTGTTGAAAGGAATCAATTTTTCTACATTCGGAAATTGAACAGTGTGCATAGTTGCGGTGTATCCGTCCGGACATCAAATCACCCAAGGGTTGGATCTGATATGGTTACTGACATTATCACAGCTCGTGTTCGGGACAGACCACTCACACGTCCAACTGATGTCGTCTTAGATTTGAAAGATGATTATGGGTTGGACGTCAACTACCGGGTTGCGTGGTTAGGGGTTGAGAAGGCAAGAGGGGAATTGTTCAGCGCCCATTCCGTATCATTCGACCAATTGCGTTGGTATCATGAAGCCGTCATGCAATACAATCCTGGGAGTTACGTTGACATTGATTACGATGAACACAACTACCAGTTCCGCCGTTTTTTTATTTCGTTCAAAGCATGCATTGATGGGTTTCGTCATTGTCGTCCATTACTTTTCCTTGACGGAACCTTCTTGAAAGGCAGGTTCAAAGGGTTTCTGCTAGCTACCACAGCGAAAGACGGTAATCAAGGTGTGACCTATTTCATTTTCAAAACAATTTTCTTTTATGGTTTGATATATTGTACACGCTACTCATATTCTCATCATTTATAATAGGTTTGTTCCCGCTTGCTTATGCCATTGTGGACTCTGAAAACAACGCGAATTAGGGTTGGTTCTTACAACATCTTGCCAACGTGGTACCCAGTGACAGGACACTCACGTTCGTGTCTGACCAAAACGTAGGACTTATGGAAGCAATGCCTACATTTTTTCTTACATCTCACCATGCATTCTGCCTCCAACATTTACAGAGAAATCTGCAAGACAAACTACGTTATGTGAACAGCATGCATCGGATTGGGCTTGTCAACAAATTCCGTAAGTGTGCATACGCACCCACCATAACAACATTTAATCAAAAGGCTGACGACTTTCAAAAATCTGGAAAAGCCATTGCCACGAAATTCCTTACGGATGCACATCCACAACACTGGGCGAACGTATTTTTCAAGTACGGATATTTCCGTTACGCGACGCAAACGTGAACACACCCAATAACAAACGAGCATGTTTCATTCTTTACATTTTTTCCCATTCGGATTTGCAGAGGTAGACGATACGGCGAAACGAGCTCCAACGCTGCCGAGTCATTCAACTCTTGGATTCACGAAGCACGGAATTTACCAATCACCAGAATGGTTGACAGCATTAGAGGTCAGATTATGCGACAAATGGCAAAGCGGAGGGTGTCGGACCACACATGGACTGGCGCAATTTGTCCCAGAATGGAATCCCGGCGAGAAGAAGCTTACAACAAAAGTCGAGTATGGAAAGTGAGTCAGGCGAATAACGACGCGTATGAGGTCCATTCATTCTCATCTGTTATGGTGGACATTGCCAGCCGTATATGTTCGTGTTTCCAGTGGCAAATGAATGAGTTCCCATGTGCGCATGCTATTGTCGCAGTGCGAAAAAGTGGGAAAAACCTTGACGACATAGTCGTACCTTGGTACCATGTGTCCGAATACTGTCTGACGTATGCGCCCACCATCTACCCAATACCAACAGTTGAAAAACCACAATTCAACCCCACCGACTACGTCATTTACCCACCAAACGTCAAACGTCCACCTGGGAGGCCGAAGAAGAAGAGAATACCGTCTAAAGGTGAGAATGTGCAACAAATACGGTGTGGAAGGTGTGGTCGTATGGGAAACCACAACAGGAAGACCTGCAAAGAACCTATTTAGACCTAATCCCAATACGTCAGACATCCCTATTTATATTTAGTACGTTTTAAGTGGTTGTATACTTCGTGCATACCATTAAATAAGAATGTGATAGTCACATACAGTTTAGTATTTTAATAACTTATTATATGGATGTTTGTGTTCGCCTATAAGTACAACTGGCTTACAGTTTTTGTTATGTTTTATTTTTTTCTCAAATATATTCTGCGTACCTTTGCTTAAGCCATATTTTAATTTTATCAAAGTTTTTGTGTTTCAACACATGAATGCAGACCCTGCCTACATGTACTGTGCGTGTAAGTTTACTTACATATAAACGTACACACAATGACAAAAATATGAAAACGTGGCCTCCCTAAATTCACTTAGCAATTAACGAAACTCTCGTTCACACCACACACCCCCCACATCAACATCACCACCATCGACGCTAAATACTTATAATTTACCAAACACATACTCATCATCGTACTACGTATACATTAAGTCAAATAACAGCATCCAACATCACACTAATCGCGTCATGCAGATAGTCAATCCCTTAAACTCATTGACACCTAACTGATGTTCACTCAACACAATGGACTAGAACGTGTGGCTTATTCAACTGGTAAACCAATTTCAATCTGCTTTGGTTGACACATTATCCATCAACCAGTAACATTCTAGTTTCATACACTTGTATAGCTTCGATTCACACTCAACTTTATGTATCGTACATGACCTCCCATTATGCAAAAAACACACAACTATGTAACTTACGTACAACGTACATCCCACATAAAAACCGATGCCTCCCTAACTCCAATTAACAGTTACTAGAACACCCATTTACACCACACTCCCCCAAATTAACATCACCACTGTCGCCCATAACAAATTACAATACGCCACTCGTGTACTCACAGAAATAAAACAAATTACAATACACCACACTATATCAAATAACAGCATCCCACATCACTCTAAAACCCTGTCATGCATATTTTCAACCCCTTCCACTCATTCACACCTGACTGATGTTCATGCATATCTCAGAGAAATAAAACAAGCAACATACTTTGCAGACAAGCACATCATTCAACACAATACGCATACGTTACACAAAAGTGCAAGCAAAGCATATCATAATATTTCCCCAAAAAATATTCCAGCTAACTTCAGACAGAATGCTGTACACGCCTGTCACGCGTTAAATCACGACAAACCATCCACCAGACTAAACTACCAATATGAACAACCCATAATCTGTGCTAAATAATGTAATGTGCATAACCCAAAAGATAAACATTTGCGCATCATAGCGTACACAATCTGGAAAACCCATATTCTACCTTCCTAATATTATACCCAAAAATAATTGTGTGTGCACCCCTATACACTGTGAACGCGTCATATGTGCGTAACCCTCCCTCAGTCCAAATCGTTCTTCAATCCACGCAGCGGGTCATTCACAAAAGACTTGACCATGATCGCCCGCAACACACTGCAGTTGCCCGCATGTAGCGATCTTCTAACTTCCACATGGCGCACATACTGGCGCATCACAGCACACACAATGATAGCACAGTCAAGCCTGTCCAATAATTTCACATCGCATGTTATTAATGTCATAAGTACAAATGAAGACAATTCATGTACTGTACCAGGGTTTGTCGTTGAGAAAATTAAAATGTGCTTACGATTCGGGACATTGTTGCGGATAATCCGCCACTGATTCTAATGGCGGGTCATAGTCTTGCGTATCAATCGAGTCATTTCCAATGGTCTGCCTCTGCACCTCTGACACAATGTTTTTCTACACCACTGCATACATAAGTCAGCCAATACAGTTGTCATGTGGACACACACACCCATACAATTTAACATGTTCAAATCTTACCAGGAAAAGTGCCTCTATGTAGTGTACGTCCACAATTCCGCTCCTTGGCCTCATCGAGTTGAAATGCTTCCAACTCTCATCCTCAGTGTCATACATGACCAGCGTCCAGTGTGAGTCCTTGCAAAGCGGGAAATGTATGTAACGGAAGAGCTTAGCTGCTGTAACGACCCTCGTACTGCTTACCGAATAACCACTGAATTATATACTGATTACTGCTAATTGAGACCGATAATGACTGATAAGTGAACTGGATAAACTACCGAACTGACTGAATGAAATTGAAACTGAAACTGAATAAGTTATCTACTGAATTGCATACTGTGTCTGTTGATTTATGTGATTATCTGTTCGAGTTTATATGTTTAAATTGCTATTTGAAGGCCTTCTCGGCGGCCGATTGAGAAACCGTTTAGTGTTTTGAAATCAGTAGAATTTTCCGGATTTAATGGTATATTTATCTGAAAATTGATTAGGAATGATTAAATTAGATTAAACGAGTTAATTACGAACTTAGACGTATTTACCGAATTGCCATCCATAGTGGACATTTTGTTTAATATTATTATTGTGCCTTATACACTTAGATGAACATCTTCATCAGCCCTTATTCTTGGATCCCAACCGACCAAACTTAGAGAAATAGAGGGAGAGTGAGAGAATTAAGCTCATTTGTTGAAATTGCTCAAGAGTTTGAAGATTTGTAGCATAATTGCTAAATTAAGCTTGCTAGACTTGTGATTGACACTCTAGGTAAGAAAATCATCATCTTCTTGTTGTCTTTAAGCTTTATCTTGCATGATTCTTGCTCAATTGTAGAATTAAACCATGTTTGAGTCCATATAGGTTGATTCATGCTAGAATTCATGCATGCATGTTGAATTTGTGGACTTTTGAAGTTGAATTCTTGAGAATTGTACATGCATGTTCATGTTTGTATTATAGTCCATGTTTTCAAGATGTTTTGAAAGATTGGAGCTCTTTGGAGCAAGATTTGAAGATTGAATTTGGTTTAAAACTCATGCATTGCATGTGTTCATATTATTCTTGAAATTGGGTTTGAATTGGAATTTAATTGACTCACCTTTGGGGCTTGAATTCTGAAATTGGCTTTTGAAACTTGTTATTCTTTGAGTTGGGATGTATTCCCCAGAAATTGGGCCCAAGAGGTCGAGTTTTGATGTATAGAATGCTTGGTTTGAGCTTGGAAGGCAAATCTGGAAATTCCAGATTTGGCTTCTTCGCTCGAGCGAAGGATTCCTCGCTCGAGCGAGCCCTTTGATTTTGCAATCTCGCTCGAGCGAGCATCGAGCGACCATCGCGCGTAAAATTCCAGCAACCAGTACTTTTACTGTTCATGCAGATCGCTCGAGCGAAGGATTTCTCGCTCGAGCGAAGCCTTTGATTTTGGAAGCTCGCTCGAGCGAAGGAAGGCTCGCTCGAGCGAGGTGCCTATTTTCAGCAACTTTTGAAAAATGCCTTCCAAGTGTATTTTTGCATCCTCATCCCATCCTAGGCATTCTTAGGCCTAGTTTAAGACATCTTAATGAGGATTTAGACATAGAACCACACCGAGGGAATTTAGGGATTTAATTATCATCCTTCCAACTGTAAACTTAGTGTGTGTTCTATTCTGTTTACTGTTTAGGGTTGGCTATCGGGGACGCGCTCTAGCTGCTATAAGCCTAATCTCTGTGAGTAACAGATGTGTAAAGATATGTTCAAAATGGTTATCTTTTGAATACTGAACTAAACTGTTTACTGAACTGATATCGTTTATTGAATGAATGTATGTCCTGTTTCTGAACTGTATTGTGGCATCCTTAGCACCCACTGTTATTGACTGTTACAGAGCTCTGTCGGTTTCCTTGTGAAACCATACTGTTTACTGAATGATTGGCCATCATTACTGTTGGGTCTGTTAAGACTCAGTCCTTTTGGACCTACTGTTATAGGCTATTGGATGTACCACATATGACTGTTTGACTGAAATACTGAAAGACTGAACTACTGTTTAATGAATTGTTTTCATTACCGTAAGGACATTCATTCATAACCTCTTTACGCTTTATGTTATTCACTGGGCTTTGGCTCACTGTTTATATATATATGTAGGTTCCCAGCAGCCAGACCGGAGCTAGGAGCGTGGGTTAGTCCCCAGTTTTGTCAAGCCAGCCATTGTGCCTCACTGTGAGGTTCCGAGACGCCATGCCATGGCTTGGGGTGTTTTTGTCTTCCCCACTTGTCTCCTACTGTTTTGTACCGACTGTATAGACTGTCTACTGTTTTATTGTACTGTTATCGGGGGATTGGGTTCCTGTACTGAATGTTTGTAAATGATTGTATAAACTGTACTGTTTGAACTGTTTGAATGCATAAAAATGTTTTTGGCATACAGATTATCACAGCTCAATGGACACTAGTTATTGACTGTATTGGCTTCCGCCAGGCCCTGAACTCTGTTCTATTGTATTATTGTACAGCAGGCCTTTGGTAATATCGGATTACTGGCCAGTTACGGTGCTAAACCCATAGGGCCGGGTTTGGGTCGTGACAGCTGCACGCAGGTTGTCCAATACATATCTATTCCTTGACCGTACGTTGTTGTTCTTCATCATGTCCTGCATTATCATGCAAACATGTTACACATTATTACATCGCATAAACAAACTTAACATTCACAGTCACAAACTTACTACACATATACTACTGAAGAAATAAGATTTGTCTGCAACATCAACACCCTCATTTATCCTCTCCTGTTTAGCATTTAGCAGAACAGCATATGCATCGATCACCTGTGACATTTTCATATGTTGGATTATTGCATAGTTGGAAAAAAAAATAATAATAAACATCAAACACATTCAATAAATCCCCTTGTACGCAACTTACATTCCCCCGTATCTCAGATTGGCGCACAAGTGATTTCACATCGGTGAAATACACAGCCACACCATGACCCTGCCCGTCCCACATCACAGCACTGCATACAACACACAACACACGTCATCGCACAAAAAAACGTATTACATTAGCAACGATAAACCTACACACTTACTCCGTACATACCTATTACCATCCCTGTTGTACGCGTCGGTTATTTTCTTCTTCTCCGCAACTGTCATCATTTTCCATACCGCGTGTCTGTTGTTAATGTCAAATCCTGACTTCTTCTTTGGTTGTACGTCAACATCGTCCACATCAATTACATCCGTGCACCCAGTATTTCTGGAATTGCAGACTACATTACTCATGGATGAAGGAAGATGCACCACGTTCGATTTGTTCGTCTGCCCACTTACACCCACGCACTCAACTCCCGTCAGTGTAAACCCCTTCCTTTCTTTGCGTTTGACATCCCACATAAAAGAACTTTTCCCAACATTCAACCTACCACCTTCTGCCATGTTTGGACTGATAACCACCACCTCTGTTCTAGGCGTTACTGTAGACACCCCATTTTTGACCGTCCTCAAGACTTGGACGTCACCGCTTGAACGCTCGGTGATCTTCCATATGTGTGTTCGTTTGGAGTTCCCGGAGTTCTCGGCTCGCGCGCCGTGCCTCAGGACCTCCAAACTCGACCGTTTGTGTTTGGTTTTGCACCAAACACCTGTGTTTTTCCTTTGAGGGGCAGGGAATGCCTTCTGAGGCATCCCCACACACCACCGGCTGGGGCTAGAGGCCACCGGCTGGATGTAGTTGTCACCGGCACTATATTGTGCCGGTCGGCACTATTTTGTGCCGGTCGGCACTGTTTTGGGCGAAATGACCATTTTGCCCAGCCGACCACTGTGCACTTGCTTTGTGAGATATTTTCTCACAGCTGTATGCAACTTGTTTCCCCTCCATACACGTGTATGGAGGGATGAGCTTGCTTAGTGGCCAAGCTTGTAAGCTTTTGGCCTATAAGAGGGAAAGCTCTTCCTCTTGGCTTAAGGTTGGCTTCTTGAGAGACTTAACCATTGTTAGAGAGTTGGAGCTCTGGTTTTTTTTTAGGGTTAGAATAGATATACTTACTATCTCTCTCTTTCTCTTTGAAATCTAGGTGTTTTGTGCCTTACTATTGCACTAAAACACCTAGAGTTCCACCTTTCTCTTGGAACTAAGGCTCCAGCAGGTTGTTCTTGGAGTTTTTGGTGGTTTTTGGAGCTCAAGGGACCAAGCACAACAACCTTTGTGAAGGTAGTCAACAAGGGTGAGAAACTTACACTTTTTTCCCCATTTTTGCACCTCATTTTTACCTAGTTTAAAACAGTTTTTGTGCTTAGTGATTAACACATAAAATCTCTGTTTTTAAGTCCTCTTTATTGTTCATTAAGAGTGTTGTGAGGTTTGGGGAAGTTTGACCCCCCTTTAGGCCTTGAAAAGGGCCCATTTTGTGCTATTTTGGAGAGATCCGAGATTTTGGTGATAGGATCTCTTCACCACTGAAATCTTGAGGGATTTCAGTGGTGAAGAGCATGCCTTGAAGTCTCAAGAAGGAGAGGGCCACCCCCTCTCCTTGATGTCCTTGAAAAGGACAAATTTTGCTTCCTTAAGGAGCTCTATGCTTGAGTGTGTGTTGAGCTTGTTTGACTTGTTTTCCATGCTTATATTGCCATGATATAACTTGGTTTTAAGTTGGTTTTGGTCTCCTATACATGCTTAGTATAGTTGTCTTGTAATGCCCCTTTTATGCCTTAACATGTCTAGGTTGTTTGCCCTATTTTCTAGCATGTTTTAAGCTTAGATTTGTGAAGCTTGTGTGCTTATTTTGCCATGATTTAGCTCTGTCCATAGCCTTTTGGGTCGATCCTATCATGCATTATATAGCTCCTTTGTATTTGGCTTGTTGGCCTTGAGAATATGAGTGTATAGCATGCTATGCTTGCTTCATTTTTGGTGGTTTAAAACCATCCAACATGCCATTTCAGACCTTATGATGTGCTTGTATGCATGCTTTGGTTGCTTCTTTAATGCTTTAAAAGCATGTGTTGAATGCTCCTTGTTTTGGTCATATTGCATGCCTTTGCACTTGAGCCTCTTAGATGCCATCTAGGTGCTCCTTAGGCTTTGTTTAGGTCTGCTTGTGACCTATTTTAGGTCCCCTTAGCCTTGTGAGGCTTGGTGGATTTGGCCTTGGTTTAAGCCTTCATGGCTTGTTTCAAATGCTTGGGCCATTCATTGCATATTTGGCTTGTTTTGTTGCATGATTTGGCACCATGTTTAGCATGATTTTCAGAGCTTTAAAATGCATGCTATTAGTCCATGTTTGGCCTCTTTAAGTATGCATGAGAGTTGCTTATGAATGCCTAACTGTTGGACCATAATTGTATGCATGTGTGTGTGCATTCTAGCCTTCATTTTCGAGCATGTTGGCCACTGTTTTTAGGCCTTTTAGAGTTGCCTAACTCATGTCTAAGTCCATCTCCCATGTGGTTTGCATGCTTGCCTTATATGCTTGTTTGTATGCTTGCATAAATGCCATGTCATTGTCCATCTTGCATCCTAGATAACATGCTTAGGATGGCACCACATTGACATGCATACCAAGCCTCTTGAAGTGAGTTTGATAGAGGTTTGGTACCCCCCTTTGTGCTTATGTGATTTGTATGCATTTGAAAGTGAAGTTGCATTCTCGGTTCTTAGGGCCATCATGCATGAAAATGCGCGATTGGTGGTCCGGGAATCGAGGCACATGCCCCCCTTGAGTCACAAACATGATAAGGGGTATGTTTCGTGCATAAATGCTTTGAATTACATTGCCATGCAATTTGTTGCCCTCTGCTGCTGTGAGTTGCAGGTCCTGCAGGGATTTTGTGCCGACCGGCACTGTTTAGTGCCGACCGGCAGCCTAATGGCAGCCGATAGCTTCTTTCAATGCCGGTGGCCACATGCTTCAGCCGGTGGGGTTCTACCCCAGCCGGTGGTGATCTTCAATGCTCTGAGAAGCACTCCTGAGATTTTGGAAATTTTCTGAGGAAGATAGCAGGGAAAATAGAGGCAAATCTTGCATGACAGTGCGATTCCGAGCGAATCCCGGGCGCGCGCCGCATTTGAGCCCTCCCCCCGAGGCATTTACTGCTTTAAATAGATTAATTATTTGTTTAATTAATTTAGCGGGTTTGTAATATTTAATTAGCTAAGAGTAGTTAATTATTTATTCGGTTTTGTATTATTATTTGGTCCCTCCGAGCGAGGGCAAAATTGTAATAAGTGTGTGTGAGTGGGTGTATGTCTTCCAACCCCCATTTCTTTCTCCCTTTTATTTACCTGCTTTGATGGTAGATTAGGGCATTTTTCGATTAGCATACCTTATGCAATGCATGCGTGCATTCATGTATTTGTTTACATGCACCGGGCTCGGTACATCATACAAACTGCATCGCAATTTTCAATTCCAAATTGAACACATGCTACGTGAAACATTTCACATGCCATATTTAGGGTTAGCCGAGCCTACTCTAGATTGCATTTATGCCTGTGTTGCATTAGCCACTTAACATGAACTAGGTCATGCATGTTTTGCTAACTAGTTTACTGTTTCTGGCACGGAGTACGATGTAAGTGTTTTTGCTTTAGCATATCGCATGTGTGTGATTGTTTGCCATGACAATAGGATTGCCATGCGGCTAAATGCTTACATGATAAACTGTCTGAATGCCTGTGGGTGGAGGTTGGATTGCTTGAGTTGGGAGTACTCCTTGAAATCCGTATTTTAGCCTACTTGCGAGTAGCAATTTCTAACACGTTTTCCAAGACAAAACGGATATGCAATGTTTATTTCCGAATTAGGCAATCTAGTCTATACTTGTTTGCTGTGCGCATAACATAGTAATTCTAGGCTAATAACTGGAATAAGAACATATAATGTTTTCAAAAAAGGATATCATGGTTAGTAGAGGCCGGTCTTCGGACCGGGCGAAAGGGGGTGCTCATAGCTGACCTTCCCCGATCGTACCCAAGCTCCCGAGCCAAGTCACTTTGGTGATGACGGACACGTGGCCTTCGGCACCGAGTCAGGGTTTCCTAAATTTCCCAAAAATAAAATATTTAGGTGGCGACTCTGTAATCTGGCAAAGCAGTCCATGTTTGGCACTACTTTTCGAAAAATCTGTTTTCCTTAAAACGATTTGCCAGAGGTGGACTCTTTGGTTCAGATTTAGAACCGACACAAGATCGAGTCCTGCGAACTGTTAGATGGAAGCCCCACGGGCGCGTCTACAGTTACACTATGCTGCATTTCACTAACACTGTTTGTTTGTTCCCTTACCGACGTGACATCCCAAACTGGAACTGCATCCCCAGTCACTGCAAACACTCTGTTGGGGATGGCATTGTTTGTTAGGTCTGCAACATGTTCGTTTCCACTCAAACCATAATTCACACCTTCTACATTCACGTCTACATGATAGAAAGCTTGTGTCACGTTATGGACTTCGTGCTCTGCAAGCTGATCCTCCAAAACATTGATTGCCCTTTGCAATTCAGCATTTTGAGTGTTGAGCTTCTGCACCTCATCGTCCTTTGCTTGCATCAAGCTACCAAAACCTCCAACAAGATGCAACGTTTGCACCTCATTCGCCTGCCTCAATCTGTCCACTTCTGCACGCAACTCTGAAATCACAATGTCTTTCTCGTTGATTTGTATTTCAAGCTCCACAATTTTCTCTGTAGCGTAGCAAATGTGTATCCCAACATCCATTACGTGCTTGCCTGCGTTTCGTAGAACATCCCTGGTTGGTGTCTGAAAACGGACCGAAGACGAGCCCTTTTCTACATTTCTACCACAAATTCCTCCGTCCACACCCTCCACATTACCATCTACTCCCATATCAACAAAATCATCCTCATGCACACCACTACCGAATTCCTCAATTGCATTTCCAATACTCTTACCACAGTTTGCCCCATCCACCTCAAAAAACTTAACCTCATAGTCTTTCTTAATCAATCATCCAGCATTCACCTGTAAACACAACATAACAAATGTATGAACAATTACGAGACGATGTCCCGTATAATACAATCATAACTACAATTTACTATTACCTGAAAATCCAAATGCCCTGATAGATTGATCCCACGTGCCGTTGTTACTAATGTGGCAACATCCCACTTCAGGAACCTGGGCAATGCGACTGCAGATTTCGGCGATATGATCGTTGTATGTTCACAAAGCCAATACTGTACCCCACATCACACACAACCAACAATAAGATCCATAGTAGCTACATGACTACACCACGTACAACATATAATAAATCACTTGCAATTAATGGCACACCCACTGGGAAAAAAAAAAGAAACTTACCATCAATGCGACGACACATCCGGTGACTTTTTCAGGTGTTCGATAAAATTCCCTCACTGAACTCATCAACGAGCTACGTATTGCCTCCGTCCAATTGTAGGTTTTCATTGCATCCAAATTATCCACATACCGAATTAGAGTCCAGCTGATTGTTTCTCCAGAATTTGAGAAGAATAATTTCCCACAAGCATATAAACA
Source organism: Camellia granthamiana (assembly GCA_036172215.1). Lineage (NCBI taxonomy): Eukaryota > Viridiplantae > Streptophyta > Magnoliopsida > Ericales > Theaceae > Camellia > Camellia granthamiana. The sequence goes on along the minus strand of CM069914.1, from coordinate 86,345,387 downwards.
TAGTAACTTCACAGTGTCTTCCACATCACGAGCAATGCTGCCCTCCGCAGCTTCGACTAGTAGGGTCCGTATCAGTTTCGAGGTTATTCGACTAGTGTTAATACACCTACGTTGTACGAAATCTGACGGTGGCTTAGGTCGGGGGGTCAAATCAAGGCAACCAAACCCACATTGTATCCCAAATATTAATTTGATGTCTTCATCGCTTATGCACACGCTTCGTCCTCCAATGCGAAACATCCCATCCCGCGCATTGTACGCCCGGATGATATTTACCACCAAGTCATCCCCTTTGCGGAAGTCCGCGTGGTCAAGTTGATTTACCAAAATTGCTTCAAACATCAACCAGAACGGTGTTTTCTTAAGGTGCACAAGGTGTTCGTCTCGCAGATTCAGCACGTACACTAACTTCACAATGCCTGCAATGTTCGACCGGAAGTTGAGCCTCGTACGGTTAAGCTTCGGTGTCACACTTGGACGATTAACAATTTTTGCCTGTTTGAACAAGATCCGTCCTTGTCTACGTACAGCAAGTTCGTTTCCCATTGTTTTGCTGGCTGCCTCTTGACGTTTACGCTCACACGAACGCGTCCATGGACTGTTACTCCTCCTACCACCTGCATTCCAAACATCAAATCAAATATCAGTTTCAAAAGCATAACTTTCAAAACAAAAAAGGTTCGCAACTACCTTACAATATTATAACACGTCAACACCACACACACAAGGTTTACAACAAAAAGACTCTTCACAGTAGCAGGTACTTATTAAAAAAAAAACATTGGAGTAACCCCGTCAAACCAGTAACAATAACAACATTACGATATTTTCACATAACATTTTATATTAAAGTTTGACTGTATACTGTACGGAAATTACATATCACACAGTTACAACGGAATGGACATACCAACACCAACCTATTGTAACACATCGTAATTTTAAAATGCCCACATGCAAATAACGACGTAACCCCACAACATTTTTCCCTTCACATCAATACAAATTTAATGTGTGACGACGATCCCTTACCGTTCCAACCAACGCAACATTGACATCCACACAACTACATAGACTAATGCCTCACACACATCTCAAAGACAGGAAAACATTTTAACTACAACCACATCAAAAAAAATGGAAGGCCCATATACACACACACTACATTATTAACACACCCCACTACTCTCACTGTTTTAATAGGAAATACAGTTGGTCTTCATGATAGCGACACCACACACCTACCCACGTAAACAGCTACACACTACAACCTTTTGATTTCGCCCAACATAATCAGCACTTAAACATGTCATACATAACATATATCAACAACCACAACGGTAGAATCCAGTCATCGTCGATGACTGTGAAAAAGTTTTGTAAACACGAATCGGAACATAAATTCTTTAAACAAAATCATGTAATTAGGTTTACCAGTCATCGTTGACGAGTGTGACTAAGATATTCCTCCGCCGTAATATTCCCGTAAACGTCGCACGATCGTCACGTCGCACCACTCTTTAGGGTTTATCCCAAACCAAAGACTGCAGAAACACCAAAGCGAATCCAGACGCAAGGTTTTGAATCTCCAAATCTTTGTAAAGCCACACCAAATCTATAACGTGGGTAATGATTGACTGAATTTGAATTTTGAACCACCGCTTTTCACCCCTCAATTTTAGGGCAATATTCATTTACATACCAAAATGAGTGGTGTTTCCAATTTGGGGGATTTGAAACGTTAACGAGTCGGGGCACGTGGGTCTCGTCCCATATTGCAAAGTCTATCAACGTGACACCCAACCACATTCATCCGTTACGTTAGTGAAACCCCCACACGGGTTTGAACTTAATGGCATTATAGTCATTCAATGTACATGGGGACCAAATGGTGCATAAGAAAACATTTGGGACCATCCACACCATAAGTTCAAAAAAGGGGATTTACCAGTCAATTCCCCTTTTAGTTAATCAATTTTTTTTAAAAAAAAGTATTTTAGTCATCAGACTCAATATAAATGTATATAAAATATTTAAAATGTCCTTTTTCATTTAATTTAATGACTGGATATAATTTTCTTTTGTTAATTTTATTTAATGAAAATAGATAAATATTTAAATTAAAAATAAATCAAAATATTATAATTTAAATTGATAAAATTAAAAACTCATTATTTATTTTATTACTAGTGTATGCCCGTGCCTGAGGGTACGGTTAAAATATTGTTTGAATGAAAATGTAATTGAATGTAAAATTATAGGTAAATGAAATAGTGAAAAGTAAACATATAAATGCTATGTAAAATTCAAGCACAACAAGAGTATAAAATTTTAAACAAACAACAAAATGTAAGTCCAACAACAAATAAACATATAATAAAAATCAAACGAAATACGTCAGTCAGTGCTCTGCAATAGAAAAAAAAAATAACAAATTAAGCATACCTGCCAATCCTCTACAATAAAAAGAAAATGCCAAATAACAAATGAAGCACACCAACCAATGTTCTATAATACAAAAAGAATGCAAAACAACAAACTAAGCACATCAACCAATATTCTACAATAAAAAAAAATGACAAATAATAAATTAAGCATAACAATCAGTGCTTCACAATAGAAAAAAATGACAAATAAATAAAGCATACCAGCTGTGTTTTTCAATACAAAAAAAATGACAAAAATTGTGCAATGAACAATTATTTAAATAGATTAATACGTACACAACTCAATCCTATATGAAAATAAATTTTCAACTTAATATAAAAGCAACACCTTCCTGATAAAAATATATATGGAAGCAAAAATTCAAACTCAACCAAATAAAAATAGGATTAGTTTTCTTTAACCTAATTCAAGAGCATATTAGGAAGAAAAAAAAAAAAAAACTATCACCTTGTGTGTTACATTTACAAAAACAAACTTATAGCATAAGCCAATAATAATTCAAATGAATATTATCTAACATACATCTAAACTTAGTTATAAATTTCACATAGATAAAAAGCTTGACAAAACTATTGCAAGTAATAAAAATCACATTGATAGGAAATTTTACAAAAAAAACATTTCACAAATTTACATGACATTGTGCAAGTAGTATGTCAATTTTACAGTATATGGCATTGTGCAAGTAGCATGTCAAAAAACAAAAAATGATCTAAGTTCATACTCCAAAATAAATATTTCAAAAAAAGAACTTAAAATGAAAATGTTGAAGAGCCATAATACATGTATTTTCCTTTCCCTTGTCCGAAACAGTGGCAATTTCCTTTTCTTTTGCCTACAAAAAGTAAATAAATATATATATATTTAGAAAGTTTAAAAAATAATGTACATAAGAATATACTATGTTTTGAAAAAAAAAAATCCTATATAATTAAATTGGGCCTATCTCTCGAACCTTGGATGACATTAAGGTCACGTTCATCGCGGATGACAACATTAGTATGTCTTTCTTGAAGAAATTAAACCTATAAATACAAAATAATTAGAGGTAAAAAAAATTAAAAAATTTATACATCTAAGAAAATGAGAAAAAGGAGCCGGGAGCCGGTATTATAGTACAGCGTAGGTTTCCATCCATATATAAATTATAAGAAAAGAGCATTTTGTTATAAGGAAATTAGATTAAAAAAATAATGAAAAGAAAAGAAAATTAACTTCAACTTATAAGAAAGGGGTATTTTTTTTTCAAATAAATATAAAAGAAAACAATCTACGTGGCTAAAAATAATAATGTTGTCCATAATTAGAGGTAGAAGGTCAATGGTATCTCAACCTGAAAGTGTTTGGTTATGTAAATTTGACAAAGATAACTGTAAGGAAGAATGAGGCTTAATAATTACCATAAAGAAAAATTAATCAACACAAAATTAATAACCTTCTAACATATTTTAGTTAACAACCCACTTTAAGAAATTCATTTATGTATGAATATCACAGATAGAGAAATTGAACCATCTAAAGGCACAGTGTAAATTATGTTAAAATCAAGATGTAGTTGTAAGTTATACACATCATGTTAAAATTTGTAGAGTCTATAGCATTTTTTGATTTTTGATAGACACCGGAAAAATATAAAGAAATATTATTCTTCTTAAAGAACTTTTAACAATTTTAGTAGCAAATCGGATAATAAAATATACAAATTAATTTCAAAGAGAGGGTTACAATCAAGATGAGAAGAGCAAGTACATGAACAGAGAGATAAGATTTTTACCTTGGTGTTAAATGATTTTCGTAATGAGAGAAGTAGTGGAAAAAGTGAAGAATAAGAGGTATGTATAGTACATAATAAAAGGTATGCTCGTGCCTAATGGCACGATGTAAATAATATTGAGATCAAAATGTAGTTGAATAGAAATGTAATTTATCAAATAACATACCAAAAACTTAAGACATTGAGAAATATAAAGAAATATTGTTTTTAAAACACTTCCAACAATTTTGTTGGTACCACACACTCTATAGAACTGAATTAAAGATAACAACCCCCAGGCACGAGTATATATATTTGTTGTTTAATCATAAATATTTCATTTTCATTTGTTCTTTCGTTACCAAATAATACCATCCAAAGCTATTGTACATCTATCAATACTTTACAATAAATAAATAAAAAATGTACTAAACACAAAATAAAGCACACCAGTCAGTGATATGCAATCTCGAAAAATAGAATTCAAAATTAAACAATAAACACTACACCAGACAGTGTTCTGCAATTTTAAAAAATTAAAATTAAAAATAAATACGAAATAATACACACCAGCCAGTGCTCTGCAATTTTTAAAAATGAAAATTAAAAATAAACAACAAACAATGCACATCATCCAGTGCTTTGCAATACCAAAAAATTACTAAACACCAAATGAAGCACATCAGCCAGTGCTATGCAATCCCGAAAAATAGAATTCAAAATTAAATAACAAACAATGCACACCAGCCAGTGCTCAGCAATCTAAAAATAAATAAATAAAATAAAAATTAAAGTGAAACCTTATAGAAGAAGAGATTCAAGACTTTCCGAACTTGAATATGAGACTGAAATTGTCTTAAGCACCTGTCACTTGGAGAAAATATAAATTTTATTAGAAGAAACTTCTGGAGAGAAAAAATAGTGTATTTAAAAAATATCTATAAAAATACACCTATTTCAAAAAAATTATTTTTTAATATAGAAGTGAATGTCTCTATTTAATCAGATAAACCCAAAATAGCACTGGAATAACAATTTTGTCTCAATATCTTACCATATTATGACCAGATGTACTGGAAAACAAATTTTATGGTAAGATGTTTTATGTAAATTTTCATAATATCTCTATTTAATCAGATGTCTTATGTAAATTTTACGTAGATTAGGGTTCAAGCACATGATTAGGGTTCATCCTAGAGCACGTGAAGTAAACAAAATGGGTTCAAGCACTGATTCTCTAGGGTAGTTAACAATCAACAGCTAAGAACCTGAAATGTCCGAGAATATCAATTTAAATTTAGATAGGAATTTGAAAAGGAAAAAGAAAAGATGAGGGAAATATAAAGTAATTATAATTCAAACACAACCTTACATACTGTAGACACCCCATTTTTTACCATCCTCAAGACTCGGTTGTGCTTGCAGGTACATCCGGCCACAAGTTCGATTGCTCGTCAGGTATTCGACTTTCGCGGCAGAACGTCACAGGTTTGAGCTTTCCAAACCCTGTATCATTTCTGCCCCCTTTTTTGGACCTTGACTTGGCCCCTCCATTTGGGTTCTGGTGATGCCCTGCCGGCCATGGTTTGGCACTGCCGGCCATCTACTTTGCCCTGCTGGCCATCTACTTTGCCCTGCCGGCCATCAATGAGCCACTGCTGACCATCCCTGATGGCCGGCAGCACCCCTATCTCAGCTGGTTTCACTCCAAATCTTTTGAGCCAGCTGGAATCCTTTCATCTGCCCTTCATACACGTGTATGGAGGGATGAAGCTCTTACCAAGCTTCTTGAAGAAGCATTGCAATGTTTTCCTTCTATATAAGGAGAGAGCCTCTCTCATTAGCAGAGGTTCAGCTCTTTGGGAAGAAATCTCTTTCTCTCTCTATATATTGTTGTTCATTTGTGCATTGAAGTCCATTTTCCTTACATTTTTACACTACAACACATAGAGATACACTACCACCAGTGGACTGAGGTTCTTGAGAGGGTTTCTTAAGCTCTGAAAGTGAGGTTCTACCCCCTGAAGTTGCTGGTTTCGAAGTTGATCTTCAAGGGTGAGCTTTTTCCCTTTTTCAGCACTTTTTTTGTACCTCATTTTGGCCATCCTTACATATTGTTTTAGGCCTTACTTTCAACTGAAAAAAGTCTTGTATTTAAGTGCTTTTGGTAGTTGTTTAAGGTCTTTTTGCTGTTGAGGGTCTTGAACCCTCTTGTAGGCCTTGTTTGGCCTTGTTTTAAGCCATGCCTTAAGGCCTCCAAGCTAGCCTTGGTTTGGCCTTCTAACCACTGAAATCCAATGGATTTTCAGTGGTAGGCATGTGGTTTTGAGGCCTCAAATCAGAGGGGGTGGCCCCCTCTCTTTTAGTTTTTGTTTACTTGCATTTTTGGCCTTTCAAAGGAGCTTGCCTCTATGTATTTTTGAGGCTTGGTTCAGGCCCTTTTTTGTGACTTTTAGGACCTGCCTTAAGTCTTTCCATGGTTGGTTTGGTCACTTTTTGCATGCATCTTGTATGTGTAGTGTAAACCTATTTGGGGCTCATCAAAGTAGCATGTTTTCCTAGCTTGTGTTGAGTCCATTTCAGTAGGTTTTTGGTTATGTTTTACCATGCCTTAGATCTTTTTTGGGTTATTTTTGTCACTCCATACATGTACAATACACTTGTAGTGTAAATCCCATAAACTAGCTTTATATGCTTCTTGCTTTAACATGTCATCCTAGCTTATGTTGAGTCCATTTCAGCATGTATTTGGTGATCATTTGGCATGTCATGACTCTATCCATAGCTGGTTTGGTCATCCTTTGCATGCTCCATATACTTGTAGAATAAATCTTGCTTACTAGCCTTTTGTGCATGATGCTTTGACTCATCATCCTAGCATATTTTGGCTTTGCTCCAGCATGATTTTATGCTTATTTTGGGTTGTTCTAGGACTATTTTGGGCTGCCATGGCTATACCACTCATGCTTTGTATAGCTATAGTGTAAATGCTTAGGCTAGTCTTGGGTTTTGAGGCCCTTACCATGCCATACATGTGATGTTTGCATGCTTTGCCATCATTTCAAATGTAATTTCAGTCCATGAATTGTAGTCATATACTTGCATTTGACATGCTTTGAATGCCTTGAAGAGCTTGTGCTTTATGCCTCATGAATGGATCATTGTGCATGCCATTAAGCCTAAGCCTTTGGCTCATCATATCAGTGCATTTTTGGTCTTATTATACCATGATGTAACTCTGTTTTATGCTGTCCAAGTCATGCCATGTTTGGTTTTAATAGGTGTAATGCATTGCCTCTTTATAGCCTTGCAAGCTCTTGTTTTTGGCCTTGTGTTCTAGCTTATGTTGGCTAGCTTTGAGCTTGTTTTTGGTCTTGCTTGGACCTGCCTTGGGACTGTTTTAGGTCCCCTTAGCCCTTTGGGGCTTGCTTTGTATGACCATGGCTTAAGTCCCTTTGCTAGTTCTTGTATTTTGAGCATCCTAACATGCTATGCTCGCGTTGTTTAGGTGATTTGGTATCATCCCTAACATCATTTCAGAGCATGTAGTATTGTCATACTTGCATGATTTTCACTCCTTAAGTGGGCTTAAGAGTTGTCCTCTTTGTGCCTTAATACTTGAGCCATTTGGCATGCATGTTTGTCTTGCCTTTTCATGCTTGTCATACCATCATTTCATCATTATTGGCCACTGATTTTGGACATGGCCGAGGCTTATCCATCTTTAGTGTAAGCCCATCTTACCATGTTGTCGCATGCTTGTCTCATTTTGTATGTTGTTGCATACTTGTCCACCTTCACATGCCTTGCATGTTTGCATGCTCATGTTGCATTTTATCATGTTGTTCGAAGTTGTTACTTCACATCATGCTCATATACTTGTTGCATGCTTGAGTTGTTTGCATGTTTGCTTGCATGCTTAGGTTGTATAGCTCTTGGTTTAAATCTATTGAGTATGCTATGTATGTTGCATTTTGCATGCCATGTAGTTATTTGCATTGTGTATGCCAAGTCATATCTCATTGTATTAAGTGTGTCATATAGTTGCATGGCATGCTTAAGTCATATTGCATGTTTGCCATGCTTATGTGTTGCATTGTTTGGATTAAGTGTTAATCCGAGCACGAGGAACGAGGGGCGTTTCATACTTCAAGTGATGAAACGTGTCTCAATTCTCAGTCGCCGACGCTCTTGATGATTCATGATAGAGTTCTAGGCATCTATATGTTTATTTGTGCATTCATTTTCATATTGATTTACACAAGTTGGATCTTTGGTCATCATGCATCGGAATGCGTGATTGATGGTCGTGGATCCGACTATGCCTCTCCCTTGATGTTTCGAGATGATATGGGGGTGGCATAGTTGTACATACCCTTGGGAGACCCTCCATTTTCTCTATTTTGTGCTTTGTTGTAGCTTGGTGTCACAGTACACTAGTGGCCGGCACCACCTCATCCTTGGCCGGCAGTGCCTTGTTGTTGGCCGGCAGCTCTCCATTCATGGCTGGCAGGCCACTGGTAGGGCTGCAAATGAACTGAGCTGTTCATGAACAAGCTCGAGCTTGAATATTAGGCTCGTTTAGTAAACGAGCCGAGCTCGAGCTCGCATAAGCTCGGCTCGTTAAGCTCGGCTCGTTTATCTTTATTTAAATTATATAATAAATATATTATTTATATATATAAATACATTATTTATATATTAAAAATATATGAATATATATAAAAATAATAATATAAATACCTTTTTTATATATTAAATAATATAAATAATATTTTTTATTTAAATATTTATATTTAAATAATATAAATAATATTAAAAAAATTAACGAGCCGAGCCGAGCTCAAGTTTCATTAAAATTAACGAGCCAAGCCGAGCCGAGCCGAGCCGAGCTCGAGCCCAGTTCCTTATCGAGCCGAGCTCAAGCTCAATAAATGAGCTCGATAAGTAAACGAGCCGAGCTCGAGCTCAGCAAAGCTCGGCTCGGCTCGGTTCGTTTGTAGCTCTAGCCACTGGTGAACTCTCCAGTAGTGTTTTGGTAAGTTTCAGCAACAAACACTGGAAGACACCCTGCAAACAAAGCCTCAAGAGAGCAACCGAAAAACGTTTCGAGGCGAGAAATGAATGCGAGCATGCATACCTCTTTCCTTCTTCACACAGAGCTGGAGTAGTTTATTTTAAGTGTTTACTTGTTAGTTAGCACTTGTTATTTGTAATTAATTAATTTGTTAATTAATTAAAGTTTTGTAATAATTAGTTGTAGCTAGTTATTCAATTTGGTTTTGTAATAATTAATTAGCTTATTAGTTAGTTAATTAGGTGGTTTATATTATTTATTCGGACCCTCCGTCAAGAGGGCCAATTTTGTAATAAGTGTGCGTACGTGTATGAATGTCTTCTAACCCCACGTCTTTCTCCCTTTTACTTACCTGCTTTGTTGGTTAGTTTTAGGGCATATTTCAATTAGCATACTTATGCTTTGCATGTTTGCATCCATTCATCTGTCTAGCATACTTATGCCTGCATGTTTGCATACATTCATTTATCTTGCATGCACCAGGCTCGGCGCATCATACAAACTGCATCGTATTTCAATTCTAAGATGAATACATGTATCAATTGCCGCATCTCAAATGCCATTTTAGAATAGCCGAGCCTATTTCTAAGTTGCATATTGTATGTGTTGCATTAGCCATTTTCACATAGCTAGGATCATACATTTGATTACTAACTAGCTTCTGTTTTAGCTCGGAGTACACTGTAAGTGTTTATGCTTTAGTATCTTGTATGAGTATGAGTGCTGCCATGATAGCATGCTTGCCATGAGTCTAACTTCTTATATGATATAACTGCCTGAATGCCTATGGGTGAAGGTTAGATTGCTTGAATTGGAACAATTCATTAAATCGGCATTTTAGCCTACTTACGAGCAGCAAACTTTAAACCATTTTCCAAACAAATGGATGTGCGATGCTTTGTACCAAATTAGGTGATCTAGTCTATACTTGTTTTGCTGTGCGCATCACATAGTAATTCTAGCTAATTAACCGGAATAAGAACGCATGTGCTTTCAAAAACTTGATATCATGTTTAGTAGTGGCCGATATTTGATCGGGCGATCGGGGGTGTTCATAGCTAACCTTCCCCAATCGTACCCAAGTTCCCGAGCCGAGGCAACTTTGGTGATGATGAACATGTGGCCTTAGGCAACGAGTCAGGGTTTCCTAAATTTCTCCAAAATAAAATATTTAGGCGGCGACTCTGTATCTGGCAAAGCAGTCCATGTTTGGCACTTCTTTCTTAAAAATCAGTTTTCCAAAACGATTTGCCGGATTTGGACTCTTTGGTGATTTATCAATCTCACATCGCACATTGTGAGATCAGATTAAGAACCGTGACAAATTGAGTCCGAACTGTGGAAAAGCATTAAGCCTCCTCCCCGGGGCGCGTCCACACATACCTAAGAAAAATTATTTTTGTTGATGAAATGGTACCAATCCAATCTTAGATTAATACGCTCTTTTCAAATGCATGCTCTTTTCAACTATCAATTTGTAACCACATAGATGTGGCATCCCAATTCACAAATGTGAGTGCCAAAAAGCATGAAAAATCATTTCTATGAACATATAAAGAAACAAACCAAGTTGAAGGTAGTAAATAGCAATTAAGCACAATGAATGACAATGACTATTTCAACCTTCCATAATGAGTGAAAATTTTTGTACATGAAAGATCCATTCATAGAAAAAGACTTATCTCAGAGCAGAGCAGAAAAACAAATAAAAGTCACCCATTCATAAAAACACATTTCATTGAAAAAGATTTATCTCATCTCATAGTAACCTATTTCATAAATCTAACAATTTTTTTCAACCCATTTCATATTCATATAACTGAAATCAAAACCATAAAGAAACACAAACACTTATGCCCAACTCAAGGAAAAAAAATTCAATCAACACTACATAAACAAACCTGCTTAAATGGTAGCTAAAATGACATATGACAAATAATAGGGAACCAATAATTAGACTAAGCAACCATATGACAAAATAAATGTTCTGCAATAAGAAATGAGTATATATGTTTTTATCATTTATCATTTTCAATAACTTAGAAATGACAATATTAAATTTAAAAAAATTTCGTAAACTTAAAAACTTAATTCCCAATGGAAGTCAAGCATCCAATGAAAGAAATGGGATACCTTTAATGGGTTAACATGGTGCACTGAAATGCTACGAACAGCAGCTGCAAAAAAATAAAAATAAAATAAAATAAATAAATAAATTGAAAAATCAATTAGCTCCAACTATTCAAATCCTCCCATAAACAAAATATGAAACCAACCCTTTTAGATCCATTTGGCTTGCTCATAGGAAGCAGCCAACCCATTACAAAAAATAAAAATAAAAATAAAATTAGATTCAAAAAGCAAACTCTTCACTTGGCAAATCAATACAGCAAACGCTAACTAACTTAATTCCCTCATCATCTACAAATCAATACAGCCCAAAAACCTCCATTTAGACTTACCCAAAAATCCAAATCACCCAATCATATTCATTTTGCTTCTAACCTTCAACTAAAAATTGTGAATACGTCTCAATCACCCCCCACAGAATTGCCAGAGCAACAATACAATTCATTTCTACAATATACAATAAGAGCAAAACAACTCAATAATACAATTCATAACACTATTGACACCATAGGTCCATAACCATGTTTATATCAGCAACCTTTACATGAAGAAAAGTAATACCTGCTCAAAATGGAGGAACCCCACATAACATAATTCCGCTTCAAAACCTTCGGGGCCATATAGTATGGACTTCCCACAATCTTTGAAAACTTCTCCCCTGAATGAAGATGTAAAGGAAGTTTAGAAAATTATCAAAGAACCCACTCAAACCCCATAACATTCTCAACTAAAATATTCAAAGTGACCAATTAAATCAAGAATAACAAATGCATAGAAATAATCAGAAGAATGTCTAATCATTGCCCAAAACATACATGAAGGAATAACAAATGCATGGAAATAAAGGAAATTTGGGTTCTTTTGCTTAAGACCCAAAACAACAGTCAAATGAAAACATACACCAAGGCAAGGAAAGGAAATGAATGAAAAATGAAAATAAATATTGGCAGGGAAAAAGAATAAAAGACATGAAAGAGAAGCTCAGACTTCACCATTCAAAAATCCATGCATAACACAATCCTAGTGAAACATAACATGACTAAAGATATAAAGGAATGCATCACACTAAGGAAAGATACATGCCCTGTTTGTGGGTAAATGGTAGCACCAACTTACAAAACTTATCCATGCCATGATGGGTATAATTAACCAGCAATCAGGGAAAGATCCATCTAAAATGCTCAGAAATCGAATTATCTACAGAGGCCTCTTAAATGCTCAGATGAAAAATCCATATGGAAAAATTCATTAACAGTACTGTAACCTATATGAAAATCAACCAAAATTTCTCAAAATTTCCCAAAATTTTTTAATAAAAAAAACACTAAGGATAGAGAAAAGTGATTGATAGCATGCTGGTTATTAAGTGAGGATAGAGAAAAGTGAAAAATATAAGGAATAAAAAATGCGAACATGATCTCTTGCTATTAGAGAGAGAAGGAAGGTTAACCAATGACCCATACCTAAAAATAATCTCAAAACACATACAAAATTTGAACTCCTAATTACTTTCACATAATTCAACATATTACTAAAACTGACATCGAAAAACTATTTGTAGTATGATGTGTTTTTGTGCTCGAAACTTTGGTACGACAATTATGTTAAATAAACACACAAAAAATGTGGACAAAAGAACAATGCATACAACAACACGCATAAGAAAGAGTAAGACATGAATTGGAACAAATTAAAAGGAAGCTACTATCCATCTATTGAACTTCAAATATTCAAGTAGATCATTTTCAGAGAACTTCATTTTTTTAACACAAAAAATAAAATAAAATAAATAAATACAAAGTGAATCGCTGAAACAAAAAAGGAGAAGCCATCAATCACCAAGAATTTGCCTACAACATTTAAGAGGGTACTTCACCAACATTAAGGGTTAAAAGTGAAACCACCTTCTTCTTCACTTATGAGGTACCATTATGCATAATCATCCAATTAAAAGTATAAAGCAGGTTTAAACTACTTCAAGCATAAAGTAAGTTTATGCCATCACTCATTACTCCAGGATGACTAACTAATAACATAGATGGTTACTGAATTAATTTAGTTCCAAAACCAAATATTTGAAGAAAAAAATGAAACGGCCAATTGGCTTAAAACTGGCTTTTGTTACTCTAGACCTCTTTACTATTTTCTTTTTACAAATTCTTTCTAGACCTCATTGAGCCAATCTCAGTATTATTAATAGAGTCTTACAAAATAACTGGCAAAGCTGAAAGTGTAATTATTATTTTTTTTTTTTTTTTATCACAACTTACAATCGTCACTCTGAAAGTAAAATAAAAAAATGGGAGGAGAAGAAGAAAGAAAAAGAAAAAAAAAATGAAGAAAGGAAAGAATATGCTTAGCTCCTGTAAAAAATAACAGATGATTTTCACCCAATGAAACTAAAATATATTGAGTTAAGAGTCACAGGGGTAAAGGGAAGAAGAAAAAAAAAATTGACTCTAACCCATCCAATCAAAATTTTAATTTATCATAATCACATTTGTTCGTCACATCTATTTTAAAATGAATATACAATTGTGCCTACAGTGTCTAAATTTTAAAATGAAAATTTTAATTGATTATTAGCACTGGTAGAGTTATAGGGTGTAAAAAAAGTAATAGGCAAAGTTATTTTATTGAATCAACATAATCTGAATTTCTCTTCCACCCCCAAAAAAGAAACTCAATAAATAAACTTCTAGTTCCCCAAACAAAGATCCAAAATTGTGAAGAAAAAAAAAAACGCTCACATCTATTTTAAAAAGAATATCCATTGTGCCTGTAGTGTCTAAATTTTAAAATGAAAATTTTAATTGATTATAAGCACTGGTAGAGTTATAGGGTGTGAAAAAGTTAATAGGCAAAGTTATTTCTTGAAACTCCCCCAAAAAAGAACATAAAAAGTTATTTCTCTTCTAGTTTCCCAAACAAAGATCCAAAATTGTGAAAGAAAAAAAAAAAGACTCACTTGTTCAATGGACCATTGTGCCATTGCTCTCCATTTCCTGAAACATTCACTAATAGACCCACACAATACTTCCATTCATTGTATAACTTGAATTTTTCAAGTCTAATCAAAACAAAGTAAAACATCTTGTTTTTGAAAAACAATAAAATCAAACATAAAGGCATTCTAAAATTATTACAATGATTATCATCAAAATTGTATGAAATACAAAAATTAAAATAGAAGACCCAAATTATCACCATAAAAAAATCAAGTACTCGCTCTTCTTGGTTCTGAACCTATAGCTAATAATCCAGAAAATAGCCAACATGTAAAATGAAGCTTCGTTGAACAAAATTTAAGATTCTTAATTTTCACAACATGTAAAATGAAGCCAAGTTGAACAATAGATAAGAAACAAATTACCTAATCAACCATTGTAGCAAACAAAGCCATAACAAATTTTTATGAGCTAATCAAACACTCCTTCGCCAAGGCATATGTACCTAAAGAAAAAGGAAGAATAGAAAATATAAGTAAGCAAGCTCCATTATCCATTATCCAAAATCAACTCCCTAAAAATTGCCCACTGTTTGTTATAAAAAAATAAGATCCGACTCCCAATGTTTGATTCACCAATTTGAATATACCTTTATTTTTGTTAACCTTACCAAATGTCTAAGGCATGTATGATTCACTATTTGGGGGGGAAATGTATAAAATGATAGATTCACTTACTATGATAACTTTGATCAATTAGGACATCTATATTACCAGCACTAAGTGCATTCAAGCACTGTTAATCAAACTCTCTATAGGAAAGGTTGTTTAATCATTTACTTGGTATGTCATGATAGATTCACTCACTATTTGAAAAAAAGAAAATAAACTAATTTAATTGAGGCATTTTACAGAACATCCAAAATTTGACCATTAAAAACAAACCGCCACAACTTTCTAGCAAAATTTGCAATTAGTTACCTAACCAAAGCTAATGATCAAGAAGATGATCAACAATTTTATAGCAAAACTGAATGCTTATATGAATCTGAAAGGTTTAGCTAAACGCAAGTAAAGGAATTAAGAACAAAATAAAAATACTTGGCATGTCATGATAGATTCAGTCCAAAATAACAATTAAGAACATTAGCACTTATCCCAGAAATTTCATTTTCTTTACTGTTGTCGCCACTTTCTCGGCAACCAAATAAGACTGAAATATTTATGTGCTGATAACAAAAAAAAATAAATAGAAAAACAAACCCAAATAAAAGAGGGGCAAAAAAGTGAGAGGGAGAGGAGGCAAAGATTGATTATCATATCAAAATCCAAAACCCAAATAAAAACCCTAGATTCTTCCCAAAAAAGAAAGAAAGAAAACAACAGGGAGGATAGCTTTCTACCTTGGAGTTGTGTAGAGAGAGAGGATGCAGAGATTGTGGCAGATGGTAGATATAGCGATCCCGGTTTTTCGTTTCTTTATTTACTGTATTCCGGACTCGGTTCCGTGAAGTTGGTTGTGGTTTATGTCTTGTTGTCATCCTTTAATTCTTTATATTTGAGTTTTAGGATGTGTTGGGCAAGGTTGTAACAGGTTGGTTGAGTTTGAGTCTCAAATCTTGTTGCCCAATTTTCAGGTGATCCGCTCGAGCGGGTCTTCTTGCGCTCGAGCGGGGTTTTCACACTTTCAGCATTTTGTGCCTCTGCAAAACTTCTGCAGATGTGTTTTTCACGCTCGAGCGGATTTTCTTACGCTCGAGCGGGGCGTTCGAGCGAGCTCTTTTACGCTCGAGCGGGTGTCCTTTGTCTGTAAAAGTACTGGAAGGGGGTAATCTACGCTCGAGCGGCTTTCCCTTTGCACTCGAGCGGGTGTGTTTTGCAGTTGTATCTTGGCACTCGAGCGGGTATCCTTGCGCTCGAGCGGATCTAGTTTTGTGATTGACGCTCAAGCGTCCTATTATCCACTCGAGCAGACTAGTCGTTTATCAGATGGCAGCTGGGTGATTTTGAATCACTTTTCACATTTCCTTTCTCTCTCTTACTTTCTAGAAACCCTTTTTGAGAGCTCCTCTCTCTAGAATATACCTTCTCTCTAGGGTTTGATCTATTTTGAGTGATCTACTTCCTTAGTGTCTTTGCAAAGAGTGTAGAACTTGGCTTGGGCTTCCTATCAATCTAAAAATTTCTTGATTTGGAGCATTTCGGGATTTCTTCATCATCTCC
This sequence comes from Camellia granthamiana, assembly GCA_036172215.1. Lineage (NCBI taxonomy): Eukaryota > Viridiplantae > Streptophyta > Magnoliopsida > Ericales > Theaceae > Camellia > Camellia granthamiana. The sequence continues at coordinate 86,328,809 of CM069914.1, read as the reverse complement.
TTTGGGTCTCATCTCTTGAGGTAGGGATTGCTACTCATCTTTATGGGCTTTAACATAAACGTTGAGCTTTTTGTATAAATGGTTTGATTTGGGGAAGTTAGGGTTTGAGATGTATTGTATTGAAAGAGGGGTTTTGTCCTTTTGACTCAAATATGTATATTTTGGGTCTTAAAAAGTGACTTAAGATGTTATTGATAATATTTGGACCTTTGGATCAATATTGAGAAAAATGGAGAAAATGCCATGTTTGTGTATATTTAGGTCATTAGTGTAATTAATGACATTTATCATGGAAATATGAAATTGGGTTGAAAAATATGAAATTGACTCATTATGAGATAAAATGGTGGAGTTGGATTTATTAATCACTCACTTTTGAAAATGTTGATAATTCATCTGTTGATGCATTTATTATATGTTTAAAAATATTTGCTTTGGGCTATCGGTGGAGGATAACTTTAATTGTTGTAGACAATGCATGATGATTAGGCGAACTAAAACTAGTCAATTGAATGTGTCATCGAATATGACGGTTGGAATAATACATTAACTTTATGTATTGATTGGTTATGTATATGACATTGTTTATATACATTGTATTGCGTGGGAGGAGATAGGGGATGTACTCCACGGTTTAGAAGAAGATAGGGGATCGACTCCTAAACCGGATATTGTTTGGGAGGAGATAGGTGATGGACTCCATTGATACAGCAAATATGTGTATCTATTGAAGTGATGATACAACAAAATCGTGTATCATATTTGAAGTATGGAAGTCTTTTATTTGAGATTGATACAGCAATTATGTGTATCTATTGTGAAGTATGGGGTGTTTTATATGAGTTGTTATCTTATTTCGAATGGAAGTATTGTTGACATGAGATTTAATCTCATTTAAATCGTTTGGCCAGGTTCTGAGTCATAGTTATAAATTGAGAATTAGATAAGAAATGGAAAATGAAATGAAACATGGACACATTTGTCATGTAAATGAAATGGGTTATGAATTGATTTATGTGAGTTAAACATTTATCAAATGCTAACGTTTTAGTTATTGTTCATATTATGTTTAGCATATCTCTACTGGGCGTTGGCTCACCCTATATGGGACATCATTTTCAAGTACAGGTAATATGCCACCTCCAATGACGTAGCTTGGGAGACTTGAGGCTGTTGGACCCCTTTTTATTTATTTTTGTGTATTACATGTACATCAAGCCAAGGGCTTATTTTGTATAGAGTTAGTACTCTACTTTTGTGAACCCAAGTGTTGACTTGGAAAATTGTAAGCCTACAGGGCACTTACTTTTGTCGTCAACATGTAATATTTTATGTAAAAATACTATGATGAATGGAAAAGTACTTTATTTCTCTTAAATTATGGATGTTAAGAATGTATGATTTATGTATTTTTTTTTTAGGGCGTGACAACTTGGTATCAAAGCGTACCGGGTTCGAATACTTTGGGTACGCGGAAGTGATTAGTATCACAATGGGTTCGTCTCGCTTGTTAGAAACATTATGTGTGAGAAGTTATGTGTTTATTTGATAACATATTTATGTGACTACTTGGGTATGTGTAGACACCCCATTTTTGACCGCCCTCAAGACTTGGGCATTACTGATGGTTTGCTCGGTGTTGAGAGATGTGCAGGGCACAGATTCAATTCCTTCGGCAAGGAGAGAGGCAAATCCTTCAAAACACTTTGTTTAGGGGTTTGGAGTTGAAGAAAAGAGGAGAGGAGGGGAGAAAATAGGTTGGAGGGGAAGTTCGGCATGAATCCGGGAAGGAGAATCGAGCAGCCCTCGCTGAATCAGGCTTATTCAATTGCATACTTGGAGTTAAGCTATGAGGCCACTATCGTTGGAAAGAAGACTTCCGGGGCTTCACTTTGCACTCAAGAATCTCCCAAAGCCAAGTCCGGGTGGAGGAGATATGATTGGTTGAAGCTGGGCATCATCCCGGTTGGATCGAATCTGCGCGACTTCACGGAAAAGGGCATAACTTTTTGCACAGAAGGAATTTTGATGCAAGGTTTGCGCCATTGGAAAGATAACTTCCGGGGCTTCGATTTGCATACCCACTGGCCATGTTTTGACCAAGGAATCATCCATCGGCACTCTATTTAGCCGACCGGCAGAAAAGAGTGCCGACCGGCACTTTATTTTGGCCGATGATCAAACCTTCTGGCCGACCTGAACCCTTTGCACCCCCCAAGCTTAGTGCATACCAGCTGTGCCAGCTGGGATGCACAGAACCACATCCACGTGCATGCATGTGCACATTTTGCACCCTTATGAGCCCTTTGACCCCCTCTCTCCTCTAGGAGCTTGAACCTTTGGCCAAGCTTCTTGGAGAAGCTTGGCCAGCTGTATTAGCTTCTCTTAGAAGCCAAGAACCTCTTGCACCTCTTGAACCTCCCTCTCTTTGCTTAGCCATTAAGTTAAGAGCCTTACATTGCCTATATAAGGAAGGCTTCCTCTCCTTTGTCTAGGGTTGGGAGTTTGGAACAAAAACCAGAGATATATAGATATATATCTGATATAGATAGATACAACCCTCTATCTCTCTCTATATCTCACTCCTTTGCCTCCAAAAGTCCATTATTCTTGGCCATTCCTTCACCAACCCATAGCACAACACCTCCAACATCCATTCCAGCGACTTGGGGCTGTTCTTCAGAGCTTAGGAGCACCTAAACTTGGTCCAAGAGGTGCTGGTTTGCTGGTCTTCAAGGGTGAGTCATCCTCTTCCCTTTTCTTGCATTTTCTTGCTTCATTTCTTAGCCCTAGTTGGAAGCACTTTTGGGCTCCGACCCAAACTTCAAATAGTCTTATTTTGGGGTCCTCTTCATGTTTTATTGAGGACCCCTTGCTGTTTGGTGGTAGCATCTAGCACCTATCTCTTTACCCCCTTATATGCCATGATTCTTGCGTAGTATATTTGGCTGATTTATAATCTGTTTTGAGGCATAATGTAAGCTTCAAGTAGGCTTATTTTGAGCCCTTCTTCAACATTGTTGAAGGGCTCAACATTGTTTGCATACTCCATGTGCTACTTGCTTTGAAATCTCTTCTATTTACCGTAATTTTGCATGCTTTGTTAGCCTATCTTGCTTCTGTTTTTGTGGCTGGTCATAAACTGAAAATGTGCTTGTTTTGCCATGTATAAGGTCTGTCCAAGGTTTTTTGGGTCAATCTTGGCATGCTTTGTATACCCCCTTTGCATTGTAGCTTGTATGCTTCGAGTAGGTGCATGTGTAGGATGCATTGCCTCCATGATTTCAAGGGTTTGGGACCCTCTTACATGCTATTTCAGACCCTAATCCATGCTCACATGTTCATTTTTTTCGTCTCTTTCATGCTTTAAGGGTGTGTCCTTTTATGCCTTGAAATGTGCCTCGTGCATGCTTGTGTGTAGAGTTTTTGGGATGCCATGTGTGTGAGTTTTGGGTGTATTTTCACATGCTGAAAAATCTGTTTTTGGTTGCTTGATATGTGCCATGATTAGTCTTGGTAGTGGTGGAAGGGTGCTCCCTTGTTTATGCCTTGGTTTTAGGCCCATTGGTTTGCATGCCTGCACAAGTTTTGGTCACCATTTTGGGCATGTTTGGCCACTGTTTTAGGCTTGTTAGGGGCTGCCTAATCTAGTTTAAGTCCATTCCTCCATGTGTTGTAGCATGCTTACTTTGTATGTTGTCACATACTTGGTCCCGTTTGCATGATGTTGCATGCTATACATTGTTCTCAACATGTTGCTCTTTGCATGTTTGATATATTTGCATGCTTGTTCCATGCCTTGCATGTTTGTTTGTCTCGGTTGCATGCCTAACATACAATGTTTACTTACATTACCATGTTGCATACTAGATCACATGCCTAGGTTGCATGTGCATTGTCATGCCTTGCCTCTTGAATTGAGTATGATAGAGGTTGGGTTTCACTTGTGTGTTTGATGTGCATTTCATTTGATATCAAAGTTGCTAACTTGGCTTTTGGGCCATCATGCATTGAAATGCGTGATTGATGGCCCGGGGGTCGAGGGCCATGCTCCCTTGAGTTCATTGCATGATAGGGAGTGTGTCCGTGCATACATATGCTCAAAATTCTATGCTATGCACTGCTGGTTTGCTGTTTGCTGTCAAAACTGTCTCCTGGAGGAATTTAGTGCCGACCGGCACTCTATAGTGCCGACCGGCAGTCTTTTTGTGCCGATAAGTTTCCCAGCAGCCGGTGGCCACCTCAAGCAGCCGGTGGTTATTTCCTCTAGCCGGTGGTGTACTGCAGTGAATTTGGAAGGTGTTCTGGGACTTTGGCGATTTTTGGAGAGACAGGGCAGCAAGAACAGAGACAACAGTGCTATGGCAGTGAATTTCCGGGCGAAGCCAATCCGAGCATGCGTGCATCCCTCTTCCCGAGGCCTTTTACTGCTTTCAGTAGTTTAATTAATTTGTTAATTAATTAAGGGTCTGTAATAATTAATTAGCTAGGATAGTTGATTTATTATTTGGGACTGTATATTATTCTTTTGGTCCCTCCGTGTGAGGGCAAATTTGTAATAAGTGTGTGTGAGTGGGTGTATGTCTTCCCAAACCCCCATTTCTTTCTCCCTTTTATTTACCTGCTTATGTTGGTAGATTAGGGCATTTCTATCTTAGCATACCTTATGCAATGCATGCGTGCATCCATGCATTTGTTGACATGCATCAGGCTCGGCACATCATACAAACTGCATCGTACTTTCAATTCCAAATTGAATACGTGATAGTTGTAGCATTCCATATGCCATGTTTAGGATAGCCGAGCCTGCCTAGATTACATCTTTGCATGTGTTGCATTAGACATTTCAGTATGCTTAGGTCCATGCATGGATTTCTAATAAGCTTCTGTTTTAGCTTGGAGTACTAGGTGAGCTTTTTATGCTTTAGCATATCGCATGTGTGTGAATGTTGCCATAATAGCATGCTTACCATGAGGCTAAGTGCTTATGTGATGTAACTGCATGAATGCCTGTGGATGGAGGTTGAATTACCTAAATTGGGACAACACATTGAAACTGTGAGTTTTAAAGCCCACTAGATAGTGGCAAAACCGTCTTTTCTAAAAGCCCACTTGAGAGTGGCAAAACCTGCATTTTAGCCTACTTATGAGTAGCAAATCATTTTCAATACAAGCTTACAATGTTTTGTTCCAATTTAGGCGATTTGGTCTATACTTGTTGGCTGTGCGCATAACATAGTAATTCTAGGCTAATAACCGGAATAAGAACACGTAATGTTTTCAAAAGAGGATATCATGGTTAGTAGAGGCCGGTCTTCGGACCGGGCGAAAGGGGGTGCTCATAGCTGACCTTCCCCGATCGTACCCAAGCTCCCGAGCCAAGTCACTTTGGTGATGACGGACACGTGGCCTTCGGCACCGAGTCAGGGTTTCCTAAATTTCCCATTTTAAAAAATATTTAGGTGGCGACTCTGTAATCTGGCAAAGCAGTCCATGTTTGGCACTACTTTTTCAAAAATCTGTTTTTCTTCAAAACGATTTGCCAGAGTTGGACTCTTTGGTTCAGATTTAGAACCGACACAAAAAGGAGTCCGAACTGTAGAGTGAAGCCCAAGGGCGCGTCTACAGTATGGGATTTAATTTCTAGGATGTTGATTGGATCCTTGGGTTTCTGTGAGTCTTGTCGGAAAAGCACTTGATCAATGCTGTTTCTAACCGGAACTCTAGTAACGCCTCGGGACTGTCATTATCCTGAAATGAAATTCGTAAGTGGTTATTTGATTATGTGCTTACGTGGAGTGAATTACTGTTGTCCATGCATTAGGACGCGAGTGTTATAGCTTCGGCACATTTGTGAATGTGCTAATGTTCTTCGTTACCTTTATTAGGATGTCAGGACGAGGACGAGGGCGTGGAGGTAGACGTGGTAGGCAGGAGATGCCTTTACCGGATGATATTCCGGCACAGCAAGATGGTGTTGGTCAGGCCAATGTGGCCGAGCCAGCAGGTCAGCAGGCTATGGGCGCCTTGGCCCGTGGGATAGCTGAAGCTTTGAGGGAGTCCATGGGCATCCTCAGAGCTGAGAATCCAGTTCAGGCCCAGGTTGTTGATGTAGGGCCTTCCTTTCTGAAGAGGGAGTTCTTTCGGTCTAATCCGGATGAGTTTGTCAGTGATCCGAAAGAGCCACTTAAGGCTGATGAGTGGTTGGAACAAATGACAAAGACGTTTGAGATGCTAGGCATCGAAGACGGGGCATTGAAGGTGACCCTAGCATCCTTCCAGCTTAAGGGAGATGCAGGTCAGTGGTGGAAATTCATGAGGGGCCGTATTGGTGGCACGTAGGAGGCCTTTGTAGATGTTTTCCAAGAGAAATTCTTATTTCCAGCTGTCAGGGAGAAGCTGAGGGACCAGTTTTGCCAGCTTAAGCAGATGGGTTTGTCAGTGGCCGAGTTTGAGGTCGCTTTTACTAGTTTGTCCAGGTTCGCACCTGAGCTAGTGGCGTCTGAGGAACGTCGTTGTCTCGAGTTTGAGAAGAAGATGAGGCACGGGCTCAAGATGAGAGTTGGGGGTTCTATGACCCGGGACTTTGGGCGCCTTGTGGATGCTGCAGCCCATATGGAGATTATGATGCAGGAGGAGGATGAGAGGCAGAGAGGCTTCAAGAGGAGTCAGGATGGTCAGGGGGATGGTAGGAGGCAGAGGGGTTCTAACCCTCAGCAGTCCCATGGAGCTTTTACTAGATCGACCTTTCCAGTGCCGAGTGCAAGCTCTAGGAGAGGCAGCCAGGGAGATGTCACCTGTTACAAATGTGGTCAGCTGGGCCACAAGTCTCCAGCTTGCCCACAGAGAGGGGGAGGTTAGAGAGCTACTTCATCATCGGCTCGACCTCAGGGCCAGAGCCAGGGCAGAGGTCAGCCACTGTCTTGTTATCAGTGTGGCCAGGCAGGGCACCTGAAGAGGTACTGCCCGTAGTTGAGTGCCACATCGAGCGCGTCTGGTTCTAGGCAGACGCAGAGTTTTCAGCCAGCACAGTCAGTACAGGCCTCCAGGGCCAATCAGGGAGCTTCGTCATTCCAGTCTGTGCAGCAGTCTTTTGCTCCTAGGGGTGAGCAGATAGATCAGGGGCCTACAGGGCGTGTGTATGCTGTTACCGCGCAGGACCTAGTACCGGCTCCATCTGTTGTGAGAGGTACCTTTTTGTTTTGCAACTCGGTTGCCAATGTGTTGATTGATACGGGTGCATCCCATTCTTTTATATCTGCTGCATTTGCATCTGTTTTGGGGTTGGAGTTGGCACAGCTAGCATCTCCTATATGTGTTGTATCACCTGTTGGGGGTGAATTGATTTTGAAACAGGGATGTAGAGGTTGTGATATAGAGGTCGCCGATCGCCGGCTTCCGTTTCCTTTTGTAGTTATGTCCATGTTGGGTTTTGATGTTATTTTGGGTATGGACTAGTTATCGTCATACCGGGCTGTTATCGTTTGTTACTGCCAGAGGGTCATAGTATGTACCTTGAGTGGGGATTGTTTCCGTTTCTTGGGAGATTGGGTTGGTAGTGTGTTGCCACCAGTGTATGATTCGCGAGGGCGGAGTGAGTTTAGTAGTCTTCTCGCTAGCTTTATGAGTGGTGAGTGTGATGAGACCCAGTCAGTATTGCCGAGAGTGGTTTGTGAGTACTCGGACGTCTTTTCCGAGGACCTTGTTAGTTTGCCACCTCATCAGGAGATTGAGTTCTCCATTGACTTAGTGCCCGGCACGGCGCCGATTTTCATGGCACCTTACCGTTTTGCCCCAGCCGAGTTGAGTGAATTGAAGATTCAGCTCCAGGAGTTGCTAGATAAGGGCTTTATTCGCCCTAGTGTTTCGCCGTGGGGAGTACCGACCCTCTTTGCTAAAAAGAAAGATGGTGCCTTTAGACTTTGCATCGACTACCGAAAGTTAAACCAGGCTACGGTTAAGAACAAGTATCCTATGCCTCGTATAGATGATTTGTTTAACCAGTTGAAGGGGTCCCATTGTTTCTCTAAGATAGACTTGAGATCGGGTTACCACCAGTTGAGGGTCAGGGAAGAGGATATTCCGAAGACAGCATTCCGTACGCGGTATGGCCACTATGAGTTTCTGGTGATGTCTTTTGGGCTCACCAACGCCCCGACAGTCTTTATGGATTTGATGCACCGGATCTTCCGAGAATTCTTAAATCGTTTTGTGGTCGTTTTCGTGGACGACATTTTGATTTATTCGCCTTCTGAGGAGGAGCACGATGAGCACTTGAGAGTGGTGCTTGAATTGCTTAGAGCTCATAGGCTGTATGCCAAGTTTGGGAAGTGTGAGTTCTGGCTAGAAGAGGTTAAGTTCTTAGGCCATGTGGTTTCCGGGGAAGGAGTGTCTGTTGATACAGCTAAGATTGAGGCAGTGCAAGATTGGGCACAGCCTAAGGGTGTTTTTGACATCCGAAGTTTTCTGGGATTAGCTGGGTATTACCGCCAGTTTGTGAAGGATTTCTCCAGACTAGCTTCGCCGTTGACTAGGTTGACGCGGAAAGGGGTCAAATTTGTATAGTTTGAGACTTGTGAAAAGTCGTTCCAGGAATTGAAAGTTAGATTGACCACCGCTCCAGTTCTGATTATTCCGAAGAGAGGGTTGGGTTATGCAGTTTATTGTGATGCCTCGCGAGAGGGTTTGGCTTGTGTGTTAATGCAAGAGGGGAAAGTGGTAGCCTATGGCTCACGTCAGTTGAAAATACACAAGAGGAATTACTCTACGCATGACCTAGAACTAGCAGCTGTGATCTTTTCCTTGAAGATTTGGAGGCACTACCTTTATGGCGAGAGGTTCGAGGTGTTCTTGGACCATAAGAGTCTGAAGTATCTGTTTACACAGAAAGACTTGAATTTGAGGCAGAGAAGGTGGATGGAGTTCATTGAGGACTACGACTTTGAGTTGCACTATCACCCGGGAAAGGCCAACGTTGTGGCCGATGCCCTTAGTAGGAAATCCATTAGCGATGTAGCTTGTATAGCCATCCGCGAGTGGAAGATGTTGGGTGCACTTGGCGAGTTTGATTTGCTTCTGGGCGAATCCGTTAATGCTGCGACCTTGTTTTCTGTTGTTGCACAGCCCACACTTGTGACTCGAGTGTTAGAGGCACAGGGAGGTGACCTGGAGGTAGAATCCCTCCGAGAGAAGATTTCCAGTGGGAAGGTTGAGAAGGGTTTGACTGTGTATCCTGACCAGAGTGTGAGATACCGAGACCGTCTGTTTGTACCAGAGTCTTACTGAGAAGAGGTACTCCGAGAGTTTCACCATTCACGTCTTGCGGTGCATCCGGGAGGCACCAAGATGTATCGCGATTTGAGTCGCCAGTTTTGGTGACGGGGAATGAAGAAGGATGTGACAGTTTTTGTGTCTAAGTGCCTTACTTGTCAACAAGTGAAGGCAGAACATCAGAGACCAGCGGGTTTGTTACAACCCTTGCCTATTACCGAGTGGAAGTGAGAGCATGTCACTATGGACTTCGTTGTGGGCCTTCCGAGGACTCAGCAGGGTAGTGATGCTATTTGGGTGGTTGTAGACCGGTTGACTAAGTCGGCGCATTTTATCCCTATACGCGTGAGAGATTCGGTAGATCATCTTGCCAATTTGTATATCCGGGACATAGTGAGGTTGCACGGGGTCCTAGTGTCGATTGTCTCCGATAGAGATCGTCATTTTACTGCTAGGTTGTGGCAGAGTTTGCAAAGTGCCTTGGGCACTAAGTTGACCTTTAGCATGGCTTATCATCCTCAGACTGACGGGCAGTCTGAGCGTACTATTCAGATCCTTGAGGATATGCTTCGAGGTTGTGTTCTTGACTTTAGTGGGTCGTGGGAGAGGCACTTGCCCTTGGTGGAATTTGCCTATAACAATAGTTTTCAGTCGAGTATAGGTATGGCACTGTTTGAGGTCTTGTATGGCCGACCGTGTAGGTCTCCAGTTTGTTGGGCCGAGGTGGGTGATACACCTTTATTGGGCCCGGAGTTGGTGAGAGAAACGACGGAGAAAGTTAAGCTTATCTGTAGAAGGCTTGTTACAGCCTAGAGTCGCCAAAAGAGTTATGCCGACCGTAGGAGGAGGCCTTTGGCTTTTGAGACGGGTGATCATGTTTTTCTGAAAATATCACCTAGGCGGGGTTTGATGAGGTTTGGGAATAGTGGGAAATTGTCCCCTCGGTTTATTGGTCCCTTTGAGATCCTTGAGAGGATTGGTGAGGTTGCATACCGTTTAGCTTTACCGCCACAGTTGTCTGAGGTACATGACATGTTTCATGTTAGTATGCTTCGGAAGTATGAGCCGGATCCATCGCATGTATTGGATTGGACCGACTTAGAGGTAGACGAGGATGCCTCGTATGAAGAGAGATCGGTTCTGGTCTTGGATAGGCGGGACCAAGTCTTGCGAGGCAAAACCATTCCATTGGTTAAGGTTTTGTGGAAACATCACGGAGTGGAAGAAGCCACTTGGGAACGTGAGTTGAAAGTTCGTGAGAAATATCCGGATATGTTTGTTGATGTGTAATCGTGTATTGGGAATTTTGTAATATTAATAAACTTTAAGAGTATTGAATGTGTCTTAAGTTGTAAAACATTGTAAATGTTTTGATTTATAGAAGTATTTTGAAACTTGCCTTGAAATGGAAGTTTAATGTAACATTACATATGTTGAATGTGTTGAAATTGGTAAATTTCAAAGGAAAGTATGATAATAATGCATATTGAGTATATATTGTGAAATGCCTCTTGAAAAGAGACGAGATGACCGGTAATGGGTTAAGATATTGAATTGTGGATTGTAATGTTGTTGGGAATTGAGAAAACTTGTTTTTGAAAACTTGCATTTAATTTCGGGGATGAAATTCCTTAAGGGGAGAGGTTATAGCGATCCCGATTTTCCCTTTCTTTATTTACTGTATTCCGGACTCGGTTCTGTGAAGTTGGTTGTGGTTTATGTCTTGTTGTCATCCTTTAATTCTTTATATTTGAGTTTTAGGATGTGTTGGGCAGGGTTGTTACAAGTTGGTTGAGTTTGAGTCTCAAATCTTGTTGCCCAATTTTCAGGTAATCCGCTCGAGTGGGTCTTCTTGCGCTCGAGCAGGGTTTTCACACTTTCAGCATTTTGTGCCTCTGCAAAACTTCTGCAGATGTGTTTTTCACGCTCGAGTGGATTTTCTTACGCTCGAGTGGGGCGCTCGAGCGGGTGTCCTTTGTCTGTAAAAGTACTGGAATGGGGTAATCTACGCTCGAGCGGCTTTCCCTTTGCGCTCGAGCGGGTATCCTTGCGCTCGAGCGGATCTAGTTTTTGTGCTTGATGCTCGAGCGTCCTATTATCCGCTCGAGCGGACTAGTCGTTTATCAGATGGCAGCTGGGTGATTTTGAATCACTTTTCACATTTCCTTTCTCTCTCTTACTTTCTAGAAACCCTTTTTGAGAGCTCCTCTCTCTAGAATATACCTTCTCTCTAGGGTTTCATCTATTTTGAGTGATCTACTTCCTTAGTGTCTTTGCAAAGAGTGTAGAGCTTGGCTTGGGCTTCCTATCAATCTGAAAATTTCTTGATTTGGAGCATTTCGGGATTTCTTCATCATCTCCTTTGGGTCTCATCTCTTAAGGTAGGGATTCCTATTCATCTTTATGGGCTTTAACATAAACGTTGAGCTTTTTGTATAAATGGTTTGATTTGGGGAAGTTAGGGTTTGAGATGTATTGTATTGAAAGAGGGGTTTTGTCCTTTTGACTCAAATATGTATATTTTGGGTCTTAAAAAGTGACTTAAGATGTTATTGATAATATTTGGACCTTTGGGTCAATATTGAGAAAAATGGAGAAAATGCCATCTTTGTGTATATTTGGGTCATTAGTGTAATTAATGACATTTATCATGGAAATATGAAATTGGGTTGAAAAATATGAAATTGACTCATTATGAGATAAAATGGTGGAGTTGGATTTATTAATCACTCACTTTTGAAAAAGTTGATAATTCATCTGTTGATGCATTTATTATATGTTTAAAAATATTTGCTTTGGGCTATCGGTGGAGGATAACTTTGATTGTTGTAGACAATGCATGATGATTAGGCGAACTAAAACTAGTCAATTGAATGTGTCATCGAATATGACGGTTGGAATAATACATTAACTTTATGTATTGATTGGTTATGTATATGATATGTGTTTATATACATTGTATTGCGTGGGAGGAGATAGGGGATGTACTCCACGGTTTAGAAGAAGATAGGGGATGGACTCTTAAACCGGATATTGTTTGGGAGGAGATAGGGGATGGACTCCATTGATACAACAAATATGTGTATCTATTGAAGTGTTGATACAGCAAAACCGTGTATCATATTTGAAGTATGGAAGTCTTTTATTTGAGATTGATATAGCAATTATGTGTATCTATTGTGAAGTATGGGGTGTTTTATATGAGTTGTTATCTCATTTCGAATGGAAGTATTGTTGACATGAGATTTAATCTCATTTAAATCGTTTGGCCAGGTTCTGAGCCATAGTTATAAATTGAGAATTGGATAAGAAATGGAAAATGAAATGAAACATGGACACATTTGTCATGTAAATGAAATGGGTTATGAATTGATTTATGTGAGTTAAACATTTATCAAATGCTAACGTTTTAGTTGTTGTTCATATTATGTTTAGCATATCTCTACTGGGCGTTGGCTCACCCTATATGGGACATCATTTTCAGGTACAGGTAATATGCCACCTCCAATGACGTAGCTTGGGAGACTTGAGGCTGTTGGACCTCTTTTTGTTTATTTTTGTGTATTATATGTACATCAAGCCAAGGGCTTATTTTGTATAGAGTTAGTACTCTACTTTTGTGCACCCAAGTGTTGACTTGGAAAGTTGTAAGCCTACAGGGTACTTACTTTTGTTGTCGACATGTAATATTTTATGTAAAAATACTGTGATGAATGGAAAAGTACTTTATTTCTCTTAAATTATGGATGTTAAGAATGTATGATTTATGTATTTTTTTTGAGGGCGTGACAGTAGAAATCACCCCCTCTCAGTGGGGCTATATTCCGTCGGAGCTACATTCCAAAGATCACCACCGGGGCTATATTCGAGAAATCACCATAGGAGAGCAAACTTGTAGAGAGAGAAAGCTTGGTGGAAAGAGGAAGATGTATGGTGGGAAGAGGAAGAAGAAGAGGAAGAGGTATGAAAGAGAATGGAGTTTGAAATTTTGAAATCAAAATCAGAAAGAGAAAGAGTGAAGATGTCTGTGTGATTCAATTTTGAGGGTGAGAATTGAAAAGCTAAATGTAAAACTGATATGAAGCATTGATATTCATCCAAAAAAATCTAAACCATTGGAATGTCCAAATAGGATAAAGGAGAGTGAGACATTTTCAACCATTGGATTGAATCAATCTGATGGTGTATATTTTGATAAATAGACAAAAGTCTCATCATGATTCAAAAACCCATCTCTCTTATTAGATAGATAATAGTTGAGATTTTTTTTGTAATTTTCTGTAACTTGTATGTTGAGTTTTATGGTTATGGTTTTGTTGATTGTTAAAAGACTCCAAATAAATTATAAATATATTTGGAGTAATATAAAAAAAAATGCTTAAAGCCAAATAGGTTGTTACATAAATATTGAAAGGGTAAATTATACTTTTAACCCCCAAAATATTATTCCTGTCTCACTCTGCCCTTAAAAAAAAGGTAAATTACACTTTGCACCCCTGTATTTCGCACCAAATCTCACTTTAGCCCCTACACATGAAATCATGACAATCAACCCCCTGAATTTCTGGTCAAATCTCACTTTGGTCCCTACACATGAAATCATGACAGCCAACCCCCTGCACTTTTACTTAAATCCTACTTTGATCCCTACACAAGTGTCAATGTCCCTCTTCTGTTACTTTATTTTTAAATCTTTAATAAAATCTAGTCATGTGACAAAAATACGATTATGAAATGAGAGTAAGAGAGGAAAATCATCCATAATTCCCACCAATACACTTTGTCCTATGTGATAAGTATATGAGAATTATATTGGGATAAAAATGCAAAAAAAAGTAGAGATTTTGAAATAAGTAAAAATGCGACAAAGAAATCAAAGAGAAAGAAAGATTAATAGACAAAAGATTGTGTTACCATGAAAAATAGAGTTTCGTGATTTCAATTTATGCAAAACCCTAATTCATCTTCTTAATTGTTCACAATCTGCATTTTGTTTTAACCTAATACAGTCATATTCTGTTGTAAATAAAGTGTGCATTGGTGAAAAATGTAGATGATTTTCTTTTCTTACCCTCATGTCGTAGACACATTTTTATCACATGACTAAATTTTGTTAAAGATTTAAACAATTAAGTAACAGAAATGGGATATTGATACTTGTGTAGAGATCAAAGTGGGATTTGAGTAAAAGTACATGGGTGACTCTCATGATTTCATATGTAGGGACCAAAGTGGAATTTGACCAAAAGTGTAGGGGATTGATTGTCATAATTTCATATGTAGGGGTCAAAGTGAGATTTGATACAAAATGTAAGGGTTCAACGTGTAATTTATCCACACAAAAAAAAGAATATTTCATTTTGGTAGTTCAACTTCTTTTTTTTTTTTTTTTCATGTCCTTGGTTCAATGTCCTACACCACCACTAAAATTGAAATCATTGAACCCTACAGACCAACACTCTTTTACTGAGAGCACGCATACAAAACTTGTGGAAACATAGCCCAGATAAATTATGCATGAATTAAAGAAAGCCAGGCCAAAGTAACAAATAAAAACTTTCACTAATCAACTGAAATCAACACAAGTTACCACAAACCCAATCTTCGATCGATAGAAATAGTAGACACAGAATAAAAAATTACACGACCTTCACAAAAGACCACACATCTTGTATTGCAAAAACAAAACTTGCATTGTTGTGTAAACAAACAAGGGCTTGTTATGAGAAATTCTAATTCCAAGTAGAATTATTTCTTGTTCTGACTCTGTTAATTCAATTCTAAAAGTAAAAATTATTTCTGTGAGTGATGAGTTTGTACACAATTCTGATAACAATTCTTTCATTTGTATTTATTATTACAATGATACAAAACAAATCAGCAACATAATATCCCAATGGAAAGTTTTCATGGAAGCTGTGGGTTAATGGTTAATAGAGTACATTTTGGTCGTATTTGGATCATTAATTTGGCAGGAATTTAGAAAATGAAAAGAGAAAAGGTTAGTTTAATATAATTATATTTTATTTGCATTTCATAAATCTTTACCCTTTTCCTTTATCACTATCAAAATTCATAATCCAAACACAACATTTTCACATGGAATAACACACCATTTGGATTGCAGGGTAAGAAAATAAAGTATATTATTGTCTTTTCTTACTATTATATTTAATGATAACAAATTGTCAGACTAGTACACTATTTGACCATAAATTAATTTTTATGATATGCTATTCTTTTTAACAATTTTGTACAATAGACAAAGAAGAATAAGAAACAAAAAACATCAGAGAAACACATTTAATCAGAAATGGAAGAAGAAGATGAATAATGCTCACCGATATATCAGAGGGAAGAGTTTGTGAGAAGTGAATTGTGATGTGTGTACCCTAAAATATACAATGCCCAATATATATGTCACGACCCAAACCCACCCCTATGGGTTCAGCATCGTAACCGGCCAGTAATCCGTGATTACCGAAGGCCTGCTTAACAGTAATGACAATAATACAGAGTAAGGGGCTGGCGGAAGCCAAACAGTAAATAAAAGATGTCCAATGAGCTGTGAAAATCCGAAATGCAAAAGACCTTTATGGACTAGTCCACATTTATAACCATAAGCATATATACATATATCAGATATACATAACATATAGGTTAGGGATCCAATCCCTTCACCATTACTGTACAGTCAAAGGTCTCAAGCATTTATTACAAAACAGAGACAAAAGGGTGAATCTGAGACACCCCAAAACAACCTTGACTTGAACGGACTCAGAATCTCGAAGTGAGGCACGATGGTTGGCTTGACAAAACAAGAGCTTAACTTGACGCTCCTAGCTTCGGTCCGATGCCTGGCCACCTACATACATATATAAATAGTGAGCTAAAGCCCAGTGAATAACAAATGCGTAAAAGGGTTAAGAATGGATGTCCTTTCATTAATTAAAACAGTCATTTGCATCAGTAAATCAGTTACTCAATCAGTGGTTCATATTTCATGCCATATCAGTCATTTAGAAATCATAACAGTCATACGTGGTACGTCCAATAGCAAAACAGTACAGTAGGTCTTAATAGACCGAACAGTCAGTTGATGGCCATCAAAACAGTAAACAGTAGTAGTTCCCAACATGGGAACTGACAGAGATCTCTGTAACAGTAGTAGTAACAGTACAGTAACAGTAAGTTGCCATGGATGCCACGAGTACAGTTTACAAATAGGACAAACATTCATTCAGTAAATAATGTCATTTCAGAAAGCAGTACAGTCAATTGTTCAGAAATAATTATAGTTGAACGTATCTTTACAACATTGTTACTCACATAGTACTGGGCTATAGACAAGCTAGTTAGTGTCCTCGAGTGCCAACCCTACACAGTTGCAGAACGAACACACACTAAGTTACATACTTGGAATTAACAACTTTGCCCCTATACGGCTTGGTGTGGTTCTAAAATTTTATCCTCATTAAGATGCCTTAAACATGGCCTAGGAATGCCTAAGATGGAATAAGGATGCAAAAATGTACTTCAAAACACTTTTCAAAATTTGCTGGAAACAGGGGTCTCGCTCGAGCGTGGCTTTCCCCGCTCGAGCGGACATGCAGACAAAGAGGCTCCACTCGAGCGTGACTTCCCTCGTTCGAGCGGAATGTAAACTCATGAAAAAGTACTGGTTGCACGTTTTTCACGCTCGATGGACGCTCGACCCACGATCGAGCGTGAGACTTAGACCCTCGCTCGAGCGCAGATTACCTCGCTCGAGTGGACTGCAAAACACATGAACTTCTAGGCATATGCATTTCACGCTCGAGCGTGACCCTCGACGCTCGAGCGAAAGTGCATGTACTCAGAGTGTACGCTCGAGCGTGGATCAAAAATCTGGAATTTCCAAATTGATCCTCAAGCACAAAACTCAACCTCAAAAGCTTCAAATTTGATTTTTCTGGGCTAATTTTCTGGAAAACACTTAGAAACCCATAATACAACATGTTTCAAAGATCATTTTATAAAATCAAGCCCAAAGGTGTGACAATTGAACACAATATCAATTAAAACTTGAAGAACAATGCAAGAACATAACATGCATGAATTCCTATGAACTCTAATGCTCCAAAACATTATCAAATGTAAGATTGAGCTCAAAATCATGGTGAATTCATGGACCACAACTAAAATACGAACATGCATGTGGAAATTTCATGGAAAACAACCTCAACATTCTATGATATGGACATGCATGCATGAATTCACTCTCAAAACAACACTTTAAGCCAATTCTTGACCCAAATCACTAATTTACCATGAACTATGCATATAACAACTCAAATTCATAATTAAAATGATGAATTCCCAACCTTAGGTCTTAAATTCCAAGTATGGTAGCTCAAATATACAAGTCCTCTTGAATTCCTCTAAGTTTCGAGCTAATTCTTGGTGAATCAATTCTTTTCTCCTACTCTCCCTCTCTCTCTCAGTTTGGTCTTGAAAATGGCTGAAGAGTGGTATGTCTAAGTGTATGAATTAACCCCAAACAAGGTTTGTAAAGGTGGCCCACTCAAGGGCAAAAATGTAAATAATCCATATTCAATTAATCTAGCATTATTTAATCTAACTTAATCATTCCAAATTGGATTTTAATTAAACCTACCATAAAATCATATGAATCTTGATTAGCATATAACATTAATCAATTTCTGAATCAGTCGCCGATAAGGCTTTCAATTCGCAATTCGCAATATAAAACACGAACAGATTATTCAATGACAAACAGATAAAAATGCATTCTAAGCAACACACTCACACAAACAATTTAAAATTTCATCCTAATCAATTACTTATCATGCTCAATCACAGTTTAACACTAATCAGAGGTGAGGGCTGTCACAATATACATAATAAAATTTTAATTTTCCCCAATAATGTATATGATAAAATGTGCACATTTTAATTTCCCCTAAAAAATACATAAATTTTTTTTACTTTTCTCCAAAAATGTATATGAGAAAATGTGCACATTTTTCTGATTCTTATATTTACTGCCTTTGATGTTCGTTTGTGTTCTCATTGGGAAGGAATGATGTGTCTTTGCCTTTCTTTTCCTTATATTTTACTTTTCTCATATCTCATATTAAAATTTCACTGTCCAAAGTAAATTTCTAATAAAATTTCACTGTTTGATAATAATAATAAACACAATAAATTTCATCAAGTTTTTTCTTTTCAAATTTTCACATTTATCATAAATATTATTTTATAAATTTTGATAAAAAATATTATAAAAACACAAAATTGTTGTATAAATAAAACAATGATCTAAATCAAAAGTCATTGATTTTAAAAAAACATAACAATGCTAATATTACTACCATTACCACCAGTCGTGAGCTTGACCTTTACACACCACCACTACCACACAAGCCATGGCCCTGATCCCCATGTTTCTCTCTTTATTACTAATACTGTGACAACCCTCACCTCTGATTAGCGTTAAATTGTGATTAAGTATGATAAGTAATTGATTAAGATGAAATCCTAAATTGTTGTGTGAGTGTATTGTTTAGAATGCATTTCTACCTGTTTGTTACTGAATGATCTGTTCGTGATTTTAGTTTCGAACTGCGAATTGAAAGCCTTATCGGCGATCGATTCAGAAATTGTTTAGTATTATATGTTAATTAGGAATTATATAATTTTATGGTAGGTTTAATTAAAATTCAATTTGGAATGATTAAATTAGAATAAACAATGCTAAATTAATTGAACCTAGGTTAATTACATGTTTGCCATTAGTGGGCCTTACAAGACCATTTATTTTAGTCTTGATTCATATATGTTGGCACACCATTCTTCATCCATCTTCTTGACAAAAACGTGAGAGAGAGAGTGAGAGAGAGAGAGAGAGTTAGAAGAGAAATTGATTCAACAAGAGTTTGGCTTGAAATTTAGAAGAATTTGAAGGAGACTTGAGAAATTAGGCTTCCACACTTGGAATTCAAGACTTAAGGTAGGAAATTCATTCTTTTAATTATGAATTTAAGTTGTTACTTGCATGGTTCATGGAAAAATTGGTGATTAGAGTCAAGAATTAGCTTAAAGTGTTGATTTAAGAGTCCATTCATACATGCATGTCCATATCAAGGAGTTTTGAAGTTGTTTTGCATGAAATTCTTCCATGCATGTCTAGATTATAGTTGTAATCTAAGAATTCATCATGTTTTTGGGAAGAAGGGCTCATTTGATGGTGTGTTAGAGGCTTTGAATTCAAATAAACACATGCATGGCATATTTACATCATGTTCTTGAATTTTGGGTTGAATTTGTGTTCAATTGGCATACTTTTGGGCTTTGATTTTATAAAATGATCTTCAAAGCATGTTGTATTATGAGTTTCTAAGTGTTTTCTAGAAAATTGGCCGAAAAGGATAAGTTTTGGCATGTTTGATTCTTGGTTTGAGCTTTGGAAGCAAATTTGGAAAACCCAGATTTTGGTTTCCACGCTCGAGCGACCACCTTTGTGTTCAGAGCTCTGCTTGAGCGACGGAATGTTGGGTCAAGTGTAGATTGCAAGCTCTTAGGTTTTTGCGTGTGCGGACGCACGCTCGAGCGACGAGACCTACGCTCGAGTGAGGAACTGTTTCTCACGATCGAGCGAGCATCGAGCGGAGAATTTTAGCAACTAGTACTTTTTGCATTTTTACAGACCGCTCGAGTGTAGGAGTCTACGCTCGAGCGACCTCTTTGTTTTGGTAAGCTCGCTCGAGCGGAGAAAGCCACGCTCGAGCGAGACCCATGTTTTTAGCAAATTTTGAAAAGTGTTGTTAAGTACATTTTTGCATCCTCATTCCATCCTAGACATTCCTAGGCCATGTTTAAGGCATCTTAATGAGGATAATGTTATAGAATCACACCAAGTCAAGTTAAGGGGCTAAGTTATTAATCCCGAGTGTGTAATCTAGTGTGTGTTCGTTCTGCAACTGTGTAGAGTTGGCACCCGAGGACGCTGATTAGCCTGCGTATAGCCCAGTAATCTGTGAGTAACAATGTTGTAAAGATATGTTCAATTATAATTACTTTCTGAATGATCGAGTATACTGCTTCTTGAAGTGACATTGTTTACTGAATGAATGTTTGTCATATTTTATAAACTGTACTCGTGGCATCCATAGTAACTTATTGTTACTGTTACTGTTACTGCTACTGTACCGTTACTGTACTGTTACTGCTACTGTTACAGAGATCTCTGTTAGTTCCAATGTTGGGAACTACTACCGTTTACTGTTTTGATGGCCATCAACTGACTGCTCGGTCTATTAAGACCTACTGTACTATCTTGCTATTGGATGTACCACGTATGACTGCTATGATTTTTAATTGACTGATATGGCATGAAATATGAGCCACTGATTGAATAACTGATCTACTGATGCAAACGACTGTTTTAATTACTGAAAGGATATTCATTCTTAACCCCTTTACACAGTTGTTATTCACTGGGCTTTAGCTCACAGTTTATATATGTATGTAGGTGGCTAGGCACCAGACCGAAGCTAGAAGCGTCAAGTTAAGCTCATGTTTTGTCAAGCCAACCCTTGTGCCTTACTTCGAGGTTTCGAGTCCGCTCAAGCCAAGGCTGTTTTGGGGTGTTCCAGATTCACCCTTTTGTCCCTGTTTTGTAATGAATGTTTAAGACTTTTGACTATACAGTTATGGTAAAGGGATTTGATCCCTAACCTGTATGTTATGCGTATCCGATATGTATATATGGTTATGGTTATGAATGTGGACTAGTCCATATAAGTCTTTTCCATTCAGATTTTCACAGCTCATTGGACATCTTTTATTTACTGTTTGGCTTCCGCCAGCCCCTTACTATGTACTATTGTCATTACTGTTAAGCAGGCCTTTGGTAATTATGGATTACTGGCCGGTTACGATGCTAAACCCATATGGGCGGGTTTGGATCGTGACAAACATTAACCACGATTGATCAGTCATGACAAATAAGATACTAAAGTAATTGTGAATAATAGAAAAGGGATTGGGATAATCCGAAAAAATGTGGAGAATGTGATGACAATGACAGAATGGGTTGGAGGGGAGGTATGAGGTAGCAATGGGTAGTTGGGCGGCAATAGCTATATTTAGGGTTAAGATTGAGTTTTCAAAGTTAAAGATATAAGGTGCCGTTTGGTAACACTTTTGTTTTCAGTTTTTTGTTTATATTTACAAAAATTTTAAAAACTCAAATAAAAACTTGTTTGGTAAAATTTTTGATTTATAAATCAGTGGTCTCAGTTTTTAAATTTGTCCAAAAAATGAAAACACAAAAAATGTGTTTTCGTTTTGAGTTTTGAATTTTTTTTTTTTTTTACCACCCAACACTAGCCACCACCCGCCACCATTTTCCACCACCGTCTTCCGCCACCACCACCCACCACCCACCTCCTACCACCACCTGCCACCACCACTCACCACCCACCTGCCACCACTCGCCACCACTAGCCACCACCCACCTGCCATCCACTCGCCACCACCACCACCCACCACCAACCTGCCATTCACCGCTGGCCACTACCATCCACCGCCGCCGCCGCCACCCACCACCTACTTGCCACTACCACTCACCACCACCTGCCACCACCATCCGCCACCTGCTACCACCAGCCACCCACCACACACTCGACACCACCACCCACCACCACCGCTACCACCACTATCACTCACCACCTACTCGCCACCCGCCACCCACCTGTCATCACCACCACCACCACCACTACCCACTCGCTACCACCTGCCATCCGCCACCGTCACCCACCCACCCACCACCACCAGCCATCTGCCATCCACCTACTATCACCACCCACCACCCATCACCACCACTACCACCACCCACTCGCTACCACCCGCCACCGTCACCCTTCCACCCACCATCACCACCCACCACCCACCCGCCACCACCCGCTATCCGCCACCCACCTGCCACCACCACCACCACCACCCACTTGCTACAACCCACTACCTGCCACCGTCACCCACCCACTCACCATCACCACCCACCACTCACCCACCACCACCCATCATCGTCCGCTATCCGCCACCCACCATCCACCACCCGCCACCACTACCCACTCGCTACCACCCGCCACTCGCCACAGTCACCCACCCACCCATCACTACATCCCGCCGCCTACCCGTCACTACCCACCACCACCCGCCATCCGCCACCCACCTGCCACCACCACCATCCACTCGCTACCATCCACCACCCGCCACCGTCACCCACCCACCCACCCACTCACCCACCCACTACCTTTTCGCCACCACCTACCTGCCACCGCTACCACCCACCACCCACCACCACCATCACCACCACCACCAATGCGTTACCACCCAACACTCGCCACCGTCACCCACCCACCCACCCACCACCACCACCACCAGCTACCCGCCACCACCCACCGTCACCACTTTCTACCACCGTCTTCCGTCGCCATTTGCCGCCATTTGCCACCACTTGTCATTTCTCACTCTTTTTATATTTTTAAAATTATTTAAACATTTTGTCAATTACCAAACACGTTTGTAGTTTATGTTTTTCTAAAAATAAACAAAAAATAAAT